>JARUHQ010000025.1:1568806-2778806 GCA_029955515.1 Chrysomela aeneicollis
CGGAAGAACCGTCACCTGGTAAGTATCACTATATAAACAGTATTGCGATATAATCGGATACCACCCAGATACATTGATTGTTCAGTCTATCCATTCAACTGCCTGTTCGTTTCGGTCGTTCGTATGTAAAACGGGAATACCGTCACCTAGTGTGTATAACTATATACACAGCATAACATCATAATCGAATACAACCCAGGTACTATCCATTCAACCTTCTGTTCGATTCGGTTGCTCGTATGTATAACGAAAGAACAGTAACCTGGTGAGTATTTCCATATGAACTTCATCACGATATAATCGAATACAACTCAGATACAATGATCATTCCGTCACCTTCTGTTCCATTTGGTCGCTCGTACGTATAACGCAAGAACAGTCACCTGGTGAGTATTACTATATAAACATTACCACAATATAATCGAATACAACTCAGTTACAATTATCGTTTTGTCTATCTATTCAACCTTCTGTTCAGTTCAGCCGCTCTTATGTATAACTGGAGAACAGTTACCTGGTGAATATAACTATATAAACATCATCACGATATAATCGAATACAACCCCAGATAGGATCATTGTTTAGTCTATACATTCAACCTTCTGTTCAATTCAGTCGCTCATATGTATAACGGAAGAACAGTTACCTGGTGAGTATAACTTTATAAACATAATCGAATACAACTCAGATACGATGATTGTTCAATCTATCCATTCAACCTTATGTTCGATTGGGTTGCTCGTATGTATAACGAAAGAACAGGTACCTGATGAGTATAACTATATAAACATAATCGAATACAACTCAGATACGATGATTGTTCAATCTATCCATTTAACCTTCTGCTCGATTCGGTCGCTTGTATGTAAAACGGAAGGACAGTTACCTAGTTAGTATTGCTATATAAACATCATCACGATATCATCGAATTCAACTCAGATACAATTATCGTTTCGTCTAACCATTCAACATTCTGTTCGATTCAGTCGCTAGTATGTGTAACGGAAGTATCGTCACCTGGCAAGTATCACTATATATACAGAATTGCGATATAATCGACTACCACCCAGATACATTGATTGTTCAGTCTATCCATTCAACTTTCTGTTCGTTCCGGTCGCTCGTATGTATAACGAAAGATCAGTAACCTGGTGAGTATTTCTATATGAACGTCATCACGATATAATCGAATACAACTCAGATACAATGATCATTCCGTCTACCAATCCAACCTTATGTTCGATTGGGTCGCTCGTATGTATAACGCAAGAACAGTCACCTGGTGAGTTTTACTATATAAACATCACCACGATATAATCGAATACAACTCAGTTACAATTAACGTTCCGTCTAACCATCCAACCTTATGTTCGATTCAGACGCTCGTATGTGTAACGAAAGAACCGTTACATGGTAGGTGTAACTAAATATACCGCATAACGATATAATCGGAGACAACCCAGATACAATGATTGTTCAATCTATCCATTCAAACTTCTGTTCGATTCGGTTGCTCATATGTATAACGAAAGAACAGTAACCTGGTGAGTATTTTTATATGAACGTCATCACGATATAATCGAATACAACTCAGATACAATGATCTTTCCGTCTATCCATCCAACCTTTTGTTCGATTGGGTCGCTCGTATGTATAACGCAAGAACAGTCACCTGGTGAGTATTACTATATAAACATCACCACGATATAATCGAATACAACTTAGTTAATATTATCGTTCCGTCTAACCATCCAACCTTATGTTCGATTCAGACGCTCGTATGTGTAACGAAAGAACCGTTACATGGTAGGTGTAACTAAATATACAGCATAACGATATAATCGGAGACAACCCAGATACAATGATTTTTCAATCTATCCATCCAACCTTATGTTCGATTCGGTTGCTCGTTGTTTAACGGAAGAACTGTTACCTTGTGAGACATACTATATGATAATCATCACGATATAATCAAATACAACCCAGATACTATCCATTCAACCTTCTGTTCGATTCGGTTGCTCATATGTATAACGAAAGAACAGTAACCTGGTGAGTATTTCTATATGAACTTCATCACGATATAATTCAGTACAACTCAGATACAATGATCTTTCCGTCTATCCATCCAACCTTTTGTTCGATTGGGTCGCTCGTATGTATAACGCAAGAACAGTCACCTGGTGAGTATTACTATATAAACATCACCACGATATAATCGAATACAACTTAGTTAAAATTATCGTTCCGTCTAACCATCCAACCTTATGTTCGATTCAGACGCTCGTATGTGTAACGAAAGAACCGTTACATGGTAGGTGTAACTAAATATACAGCATAACGATATAATCGGAGACAACCCAGATACAATGATTGTTCAATCTATCCATCCAACCTTATGTTCGATTCGGTTGCTCGTATGTTTAACGAAAGAACTGTTACCTTGTGAGACATACTATATGATAATCATCACGATATACTCGAATACAACCCCAGATACGATTATTGTTTAGTCTATCCATTCAACCTTATGTTCAATTCAGTCGTTCTTATGTATAACGGAAGAACAGTTACCTGGTGAGTATAACTATATGAACATAATCGAATACAACCCAGATACGATGAATTTTCAATCTATCCATTCAACTTCCTGCTCGATTCGGTCGCTTTTATGTAAAACGAAAGAACAGTTACCTGGTGAGTATTGCTATATAAACATCATCACGATATCATCGAATACAACTCAGATACTACCCATTCAACCTTCTGTTCGATTCGGTTGCTCATATGTATAACGAAAGAACAGTAACCTGGTGAGTATTTCTATATGAACGTCATCACGATATAATCGAATACAACTCAGATACAATGATCTTTCCGTCTATCCATCCAACCTTTTGTTCGATTGGGTCGCTCGTATGTATAACGCAAGAACAGTCACCTGGTGAGTATTACTATATAAACATCACCACGATATAATCGAATACAACTCAGTTACAATTATCGTTCCGTCTAACCATCCAACCTTATGTTCGATTCAGACGCTCGTATGTGTTACGAAAGAACCGTTACATGGTAGGTGTAACTAAATATACAGCATAACGATATAATCGGAGACAACCCAGATACAATGATTGTTCAATCTATCCATCCAACCTTATGTTCGATTCGATTGCTCGTATGTTAAACGGAAGAACTGTTTCCTTGTTAGACATACTACATAATAATCATCACGATATACTCGAATACAACCCCAGATACGATGAATTTTCAATCTATCCATTCAACCTCCTGCTCGATTCGGTCGCTTTTATGTAAAACGAAAGAACAGTTATCTGGTGAGTATTGCTATATAAACATCATCACGATATCATCGAATACAACTCAGATACAATTGTCGCTTCGTCTAACCATTTGACCTTCTGTTCGATTCAGTCGCTAGTATATGTAACGGAGGTACCGTCACCTGGTAAGTATCACTATATATACAGTATTGCGATATAATCGGAAAACCAGATACATTGATTGTTCAGTCTATCCATTCAACCTTCTGTTCGTTTTGGTCGCTCGTATGTAAAACGGGAATACCGTCACCTAGTGTGTATAACTATATACACAGCATAACATCATAATCGAATACAACCCTGATACCATCCATTCAACCTTCTGTTCGATTCGGTTGCTCGTATGTATAACGAAAGAACAGTTACCTGGTGAGTATTTCCATATGAACTTCATCACGATATAATCGAATACAACTCAGATACAATGATCATTCCGTCTATCCATCCAACCTTCTGTTCGATTTGGTCGCTCGTACGTATAACGCAAGAACAGTAACCTGGTGAGTATTACTATATAAACATTACCACGATATAATCGAATACAACTCAGTTACAATTATAGTTCCGTCTATCCATTCAACCTTCTGTTCAGTTCAGCCGCTCTTATGTATAACTGGAGAACAGTTACCTGGTGAGTATAACTATATAAACATCATCACGTTATAATCGAATACAACTCCAGATAGGATTATTGTTTAGTCTATCCATTCAACCTTCTGTTCAATTCAGTCGCTCGTATAAATAACGGAAGAACAGTTACCTGGTGAGTATAACTATATAAACATAATCGAATACAACTCAGATACGATGATTGTTTAATCTATCCATTCAACCTTATGTTCGATTGGGTTGCTCGTATGTATAACGGATGAACAGGTACCTGGTGAGTATAACTTTATAAACAGAATCGAATACAACTCAGATACGATGATTGTTCAATCTATCCATTTAACCTTCAGCTCGATTCGGTCGCTTGTATGTAAAACGGAAGGACAGTTACCTGGTGAGTATTGCTATATAAACATCATCACGTTATCATCGAATTCAACTCAGATACAATTATCGTTTCGTCTAACCATTCAACATTCTGTTCGATTCAGTCGCTAGTATGTGTAACGGAAGTATATAACTATATAAACATCACCACGATATAATCGAATTCAACTCCAGATAGGATCATTGTTTAGTCTATCCATTCAACCTTCTGTTCAATTCAGTCACTCGTATGTATAACGGAAGAACAGTTACCTGGTGAGTATAACTATATAAACATAATCGAATACAACTCAGATACGATGATTGTTTAATCTATCCATTCAACCTTATGTTCGATTGGGTTGCTCGTATGTATAACGGAAGAACAGGTACCTGGTGAGTATAACTATATAGACATTATCGAATACAACTCAGATACGATGATTGTTCAATCTATCCATTTAACCTTCTGCTCGATTCGGTCGCTTGTATGAAAAACGGAAGGACAGTTACCTGGTGAGTATTGCTATATAAACATCATCACGATATCATCGAATTCAACTCAGATACAATTATCGTTTCGTCTAACCATTCAACATTCTGTTCGATTCAGTCGCTAGTATGTGTAACGGAAGTATCGTCACCTGGTAAGTATCACTATATATACAGAATCGCGATATAATCGACTACCACCCAGATACATTGATTGTTCAGTCTATCCATTCAACTTTCTGTTCGTTTCGGTTGCTCGTATGTGAAACGGGAATACCGTCACCTAGTGTGTATAAATATATACACAGCATAACATCATAATCGAATACAACCCAGATACTATCCATTCAACCTTCTGTTCGATTCGGTTGCTCGTATGTATAACGAAAGAACAGTAACCTGGTGAGTATTTCTATGTGAACATCATCACGATATAATCGAATAAAACTCAGATACAATGATTTTTTCCGTCTATCCATCCAACCTAATGTTCGATTGGGTCGCTCGTATGTATAACGCAAGAACAGTCACCTGGTGAGTTTTACTATATAAACATCACCACGATATAATCGAATACAACTCAGTTACAATTATCGTTCCGTCTATCCATTCAACCTTCTGTTCAGTTCAGCCGCTCTTATGTATAACTGGAGAACAGTTACCTGGTGAGTATAACTATATAAACATCATCACGTTATAATCGAATACAACTCCAGATAGGATCATTGTTTAGTCTATCCATTCAACCTTCTGTTCAATTCAGTCGCTCGTATAAATAACGGAAGAACAGTTACCTGGTGAGTATAACTATATAAACATAATCGAATACAACTCAGATACGATGATTGTTTAATCTATCCATTCAACCTTATGTTCGATTGGGTTGCTCGTATGTATAACGGATGAACAGGTACCTGGTGAGTATAACTTTATAAACATAATCGAATACAACTCAGATACGATGATTGTTCAATCTATCCATTTAACCTTCAGCTCGATTCGGTCGCTTGTATGTAAAACGGAAGGACAGTTACCTGGTGAGTATTGCTATATAAACATCATCACGATATCATCGAATTCAACTCAGATACAATTATCGTTTCGTCTAACCATTCAACATTCTGTTCGATTCAGTCGCTAGTATGTGTAACGGAAGTATATAACTATATAAACATCATCACGATATAATCGAATACAACTCCAGATAGGATCATTGTTTAGTCTATCCATTCAACCTTCTGTTCAATTCAGTCACTCGTATGTATAACGGAAGAACAGTTACCTGGTGAGTATAACTATATAAACATAATCGAATACAACTCAGATACGATGATTGTTTAATCTATCCATTCAACCTTATGTTCGATTGGGTTGCTCGTATGTATAACGGAAGAACAGGTACCTGGTGAGTATAACTATATAGACATAATCGAATACAACTCAGATACGATGATTGTTCAATCTATCCATTTAACCTTCTGCTCGATTCGGTCGCTTGTATGAAAAACGGAAGGACAGTTACCTGGTGAGTATTGCTATATAAACATCATCACGATATCATCGAATTCAACTCAGATACAATTATCGTTTCGTCTAACCATTCAACATTCTGTTCGATTCAGTCGCTAGTATGTGTAACGGAAGTATCGTCACCTGGTAAGTATCACTATATATACAGAATTGCGATATAATCGACTACCACCCAGATACATTGATTGTTCAGTCTATCCATTCAACTTTCTGTTCGTTTCGGTTGCTCGTATGTGAAACGGGAATACCGTCACCTAGTGTGTATAAATATATACACAGCATAACATCATAATCGAATACAACCCAGATACTATCCATTCAACCTTCTGTTCGATTCGGTTGCTCGTATGTATAACGAAAGAACAGTAACCTGGTGAGTATTTCTATGTGAACATCATCACGATATAATCGAATAAAACTCAGATACAATGATTTTTCCGTCTATCCATCCAACCTTATGTTCGATTGGGTCGCTCGTATGTATAACGCAAGAACAGTCACCTGGTGAGTTTTACTATATAAACATCACCACGATATAATCGAATACAACTCAGTTACAATTATCGTTCCGTCTAACCATCCAACCTTATGTTCGATTCAGACGCTCGTATGTGTAACGAAAGAACCGTTACATGGTAGGTGTAACTGAATATACAGCATAACGATATAATCGGAGACAACCCAGATACAATGAGTGTTCAATCTATCCATTCAACCTTATGTTCGATTGGGTTGCTCGTATGTATAACGGAAGAACAGGTACCTGGTGAGTATAACTATATGAACATAATCGAATACAACCCAGATACGATGAATTTTCAATCTATCCATTCAACCTCCTGCTCGATTCGGTCGCTTTTATGTAAAACGAAAGAACAGTTACCTGGTGAGTATTGCTATATAAACATCATCACGATATCATCGAATTCAACTGAGATACAATTATTGTTTCGTCTAACCATTCAACATTCTGTTCGATTCAGTCGCTAGTATGTGTAACGGAAGTATCGTCACCTGGTAAGTATCACTATATATACAGAATTGCGATATAATCGACTACCACCCAGATACATTGATTGTTCAGTCTATCCATTCAACTTTCTGTTCGTTCCGGTTGCTCGTATGTGAAACGGGAATACCGTCACCTAGTGTGTATAAATATATACACAGCATAACATCATAATCGAATACAACCCAGATACTATCCATTCAACCTTCTGTTCGATTCGGTTGCTCGTATGTATAACGAAAGAACAGTAACCTGGTGAGTATTTCTATATGAACATTATCACGATATAATCGAATAAAACTCAGATACAATGATCATTCCGTCTATCCATCCAACCTTATGTTCGATTGGGTCGCACGTATGTATAACGCAAGAACAGTCACCTGGTGAGTTTTACTATATAAACATCACCACGATATAATCGAATACAACTCAGTTACAATTATCGTTTCGTCTAACCATCCAACCTTATGTTCGATTCAGATTCTCGTATGTGTAACGATAGAACCGTTACATGGTAGGTGTAACTAAATATACAGCATAACGATATAATCGGAGACAACCCAGATACAATGATTGTTCAATCTATCCATTCAACCTTATGTTCAAATCAGTCGTTCTTATGTATAACGGAAGAACAGTTACCTGGTGAGTATAACTATATGAACATAATCGAATACAACCCAGATACGATGAATTTTCAATCTATCCATTCAACCTCCTGCTCGATTCGGTCGCTTATATGTAAAACGAAAGAACAGTTACCTGGTGAGTATTGCTATATAAACATCATCACGATATCATCGAATACAACTCAGATACAATTATCATTTCGTCTAACCATTTAACCTTCTGTTCGATTCAGTCGCTAGTATGTGTAACGGAAGTACCGTCACCTGGTAAGTATCACTATATATACAGTATCGCGATATAATCGGATACCACCCAGATACATTGATTGTTCAGTCTATCCATTCAACTTTCTGTTCGTTTTGGTCGCTCATATGTAAAACGGGAATACCGTCTCCTAATGTGTATAACTATATACACAGCATAACATCATAATCGAATACAACCCAGATACTATACATTCAACCTTCTGTTCGATTCGGTTGCTCGTATGTATAACGGAAGAACAGTTACCTGGTGAGTATAACTATATAAACATAATCGAATACAACCCAGATACGATGATTGTTCAATCTATACTGAATTCAACCTTCTGCTCGATTCGGTCGCTTGAATGTGAAACGGAAAACAGTTACCTGGTGAGTATTGCTATATAAACATCATCACGATATCATCGAATACAACTCAGAGATACAATTATCGTTTCGTCTAACCATTTAACCTTCTGTTCGATTCAGTCTCTAGTATGTGTAACGGAAGTACCGTCACCTGGTAAGTATCACTATATATACAGTATTGCGATATAATCGGATACCACCCAGATACATTGATTGTTCAGTCTATCCAATCAACTTTCTGTTCGCTTCGGTCGCTCGTATGTAAAACGGGAATACCGTCACCTAATGTGTATAACTATATAAACAGCATAACATCATAATCGAATAATACCCAGATACTATCCATTCAACCTCCTGTTCGATTCGGTTGCTCGTATGTATAACGAAAGAACAGTAACCTGGTGAGTATTTCAATATGAACGTCATCACGATATAATCGAATACAACTCAGATACAATGATCATTCCGTCTATCCATCCAACCTTCTGTTCGATTGGGTCGCTCGTATGTATAACGCAAGAACAGTCACCTGGTGAGTTATACCATATAAACATCACCACGATATAATCGAATACAACTCAGTTACAATTATCGTTCCGTCTAAATATCCAACCTTATGATCGATTCGGACGCTCGTATGTGTAACGAAAGAACCGTTACATGGTAGGTGTAACTGAATATACAGCATAACGATATAATCGGTGACAACCCAGATACAATGATTGTTCAATCAATCCATTCAACCTTGTTCAATCTATCCATTCAACCATAAGTTCGATTCGGTTGCTCGTATGTATAACGGAAGAACTGTTACCTGGTTAGACATACTATATGATAATAATCACGATATAATCAAATACAACCCAGATACGATGATTGTGCAGTCTATCCATTCAACCTTCTGTTCAGTTCAGTCGCTCTTATGTATAACTAGAGAACAGTTTCCTGGTGAGTATTACTATATGAACATTATCAAGATATAATCGAATACAACCCCAGATACGATTATTGTTTAGTCTATCCATTCAACCTTCTGTTCAATTCAGTCGCTCGTATGTATAAAGGAAGAACAATTACCTGGTGAGTATAACTATATGAACATAATCGAATACAACCCAGATACGATGATTGTTCAATCTATACTAAATTTAAGCTTCTGCTCGATTCGGTCGCTTGTATGTGAAACGGAAGAACAGTTACCTGGTGAGTATTGCTATATGAACATCATCACGATATCATCGAATACAACTCAGAGATACAATTATCGTTTCGTCTAACCATTTAACCTTCTGTTCGATTCAGTCGCTAGTATGTGTAACGGAAGTACCGTCACCTGGTAAGTATCACTATATATACAGTATTGCGATTTAATCGGATACCACCCAGATACATTGATTGTTCAGTCTATCCATTCAACTTTCTGTTCGTTTCGGTCGCTCGTATGTAAAACGGGAATACCGTCACCTAATGTGTATAACTATATACACAGCATAACATCATAATCGAATACAACCAGATACTATCCATTCAACCTTCTGTTCGATTTGGTTGCTCGTATGTATAACGGAAGAACAGTTACCTGGTGAGTATAACTATATAAACATAATCAAATACAACCCAGATACGATGATTGTTCAATCTATACTGAATTCAACCTTCTGCTCGATTCGGTCGCTTGTATGTAAAACGGAAGAACAGTTACCTGGTGAGTATTGCTATATAAACATCATCACGATATCATCGAATACAACTCAGAGATACAATTATCGTTTCGTCTAACCATTTAACAATCTGTTCGATTCAGTCGCTAGTATGTGTAACGGAAGTACCGTCACCTGGTAAGTATCAATATATATACAGTATTGCGATATAATCGGATACCACCCAGATACATTGATTGATCAGTCTATCCATTCAACTTTCTGTTCGTTTCGGTCGCTCGTATGTGAAACGGGAAAACCGTCACCTAGTGTGTATAAATATATACACAGCATAACATCATAATCGAATACAACCCAGATACTATCCATTCAACCTTCTGTTCGATTCGGTTGCTCGTATGTATAACGAAAGAACAGTAACCTGGTGAGTATTTCTATATGAACGTCATCACGATATAATCAAATACAACTCAGATACAATGATCATTTCGTCTATCCATCCAACCTTCTGTTCGATTGGGTCGCTCGTTTGTATAACGCAAGAACAGTCACCTGGTGAGTATTACTATATAAACATCACCACGATATAATCGAATACAACTCAGTTACAATTATCGTTCCGTCTAACCATCCAACCTGATGTTCGATTCAGACGCTTGTATGTGTAACGAAAGAACCGTTACATGGTAGGTGTAACTAAATATACAGCATAACGATATAATCGGAGACAACCCAGATACAATGATTGTTCAATCTATCCATCCAACCTTATGTTCGATTCGGTTGCTCGTATGTTTAACGAAAGAACTGTTACCTGGTTAGACATACTATATGATAATCATCACGATATACTCGAATACAACCCCAGATACGATTATTGTTTAGTCTATCCATTCAACCTTCTACTCGATTCGGCCGCTTGTATGTAAAACGGAAGAACAGTTACCTGGTGAGTATTGCTATATAAACATCATCACGATATCATCGAATACAACTCAGAAATACAATTATCGTTTCGTCTAACCATTTAACCTTCTGTTCGATTCAGTCGCTAGTATGTGTAACGGAAGTACCGTCACCTGGTAAGTATCACTATATAAACAGTATTGCGATATAATCGGATACCACCCACATACATTGATTGTTCAGTCTATCCATTCAACTTTCTGTTCGTTTCGGTCGCTCGTATGTGAAACGGGAAAACCGTCACCTAGTGTGTATAAATATATACACAGCAAAACATCATAATCGAATACAACCCAGATACTATCCATTCAACCTTCTGTTCGATTCGGTTGCTCGTATGTATAACGAAAGAACAGTAACCTGGTGAGTATTTCTATATGAACGTCATCACGATATAATCAAATACAACTCAGATACAATGATCATTTCGTCTATCCATCCAACCTTCTGTTCGATTGGGTCGCTCGTTTGTATAACGCAAGAACAGTCACCTGGTGAGTATTACTATATAAACATCACCACGATATAATCGAATACAACTCAGTTACAATTATCGTTCCGTCTAACCATCCAACCTAATGTTCGATTCAGACGCTTGTATGTGTAACGAAAGAACCGTTACATGGTAGGTGTAACTAAATATACAGCATAACGATATAATCGGAGACAACCCAGATACAATGATTGTTCAATCTATCCATCCAACCTTATGTTCGATTCGGTTGCTCGTATGTTTAACGAAAGAACTGTTACCTGGTTAGACATACTATATGATAATCATCACGATATACTCGAATACAACCCCAGATACGACTATTGTTTAGTCTATCCATTCAACCTTCTGTTCAATTCAGTCGTTCTTATGAAAAACGAAAGAACAGTTACCTGGTGAGTATTGCTATATAAACATCATCATGATATCATCGAATTCAACTCAGATACAATTATCGTTTCGTCTAACCATTCAACATTCTGTTCGATTCAGTATAAGATTCAGTATGTGTAACGGAAGTATCGTCACCTGGTAAGTATCACTATATATACAGAATTGCGATATAATCGACTACCACCCAGATACATTGATTGTTCAGTCTATCCATTCAACTTTCTGTTCGTTTCGGTTGCTCGTATGTGAAACGGGAATACCGTCACCTAGTGTGTATAAATATATACACAGCATAACATCATAATCGAATACAACCCAGATACTATCCATTCAACCTTCTGTTCGATTCGGTTGCTCGTATGTATAACGAAAGAACAGTAACCTGGTGAGTATTTCTATATAAACATTACCACGATTTAATCGAATACAACTCAGTTACAATTATCGTTTTGTCTATCCATTCAACCTTCTGTTCAGTTCAGCCGCTCTTATGTATAACTGGAGAACAGTTACCTGGTGAGTATAACTATATAAACATCATCACGATATAATCGAATACAACCCCAGATAGGATCATTGTTTAGTCTATACATTCAACCTTCTGTTCAATTCAGTCGCTCGTATGTATAACGGAAGAACAGTTACCTGGTGAGTATAACTATATAAACATAATCGAATACAACTCAGATACGATGATTGTTTAATCTATCCATTCAACCTTATGTTCGATTGGGTTGCTCGTATGTATAACGAAAGAACAGGTACCTGGTGAGTATAACTATATAAACATAATCGAATACAACCCAGATACGACGATTGTTCAATCTATACTGAATTCAACCTTCTACTCGATTCGGCCGCTTGTATGTAAAACGGAAGAACAGTTACCTGGTGAGTATTGCTATATAAACATCATCACGATATCATCGAATACAACTCAGAAATACAATTATCGTTTCGTCTAACCATTTAACCTTCTGTTCGATTCAGTCGCTAGTATGTGTAACGGAAGTACCGTCACCTGGTAAGTATCACTATATAAACAGTATTGCGATATAATCGGATACCACCCAGATACATTGATTGTTCAGTCTATCCATTCAACTTTCTGTTCGTTTCGGTCGTTCGTATGTAAAACGGGAATACCGTCACCTAGTGTGTATAACTATATACACAGCATAACATCATAATCGAATACAACCCAGATACTATCCATTCAACCTTCTGTTCGATTTGGTTGCTCGTATGTATAACGAAAGAACAGTAACCTGGTGAGTATTTCCATATGAACTTCATCACGATATAATCGAATACAACTCAGATACAATGATCATTCCGTCTATCCATCCAACCTTCTGTTCGATTTGGTCGCTCGTACGTATATCGCAAGAACAGTCACCTGGTGAGTATAACTATATAAACATCATCACGATATAATCGAATACAACCCCAGATAGGATCATTGTTTAGTCTATACATTCAACCTTCTGTTCAATTCTGTCGCTTGTATGTATAACGGAAGAACAGTTACCTGGTGAGTATAACTATATAAACATAATCGAATACAACTCCGATACGATGATTGTTTAATCTATCCATTCAACCTTATGTTCGATTGGGTTGCTCGTATGTATAACGAAAGAACAGGTACCTGGTGAGTATAACTATATAAACATAATCGAATACAACTCAGATACGATGATTGTTCAATCTATCCATTTAACCTTCTGCTCGATTCGGTTGCTTGTATGTAAAACGGAAGGACAGTTACCTGGTAAGTATTGCTATATATACATCATCACGATATCATCGAATTCAACTCAGATACAATTATCGTTTCGTCTAACCATTCAACATTCTGTTCGATTCAGTCGCTAGTATGTGTAACGGAAGTATCGTCACCTGGTAAGTATCAATATATATACAGAATTGCGATATAATCGACTACCACCCAGATACATTGATTGTTCAGTCTATCCATTCAACTTTCTGTTCGTTTCGGTCGCTCGTATGTATTACGAAAGACCAGTAACCTGGTGAGTATTTCTATATGAACGTCATCACGATATAATCGAATACAACTCAGATACAATGATCATTCCGTCTATCTATCCAACCTCATGTTCGATTGGGTCGCTCGTATGTATAACGCAAGAACAGTCATCTGGTGAGTTTTACTATATAAACATCACCACGATATAATCGAATACAACTCAGTTACAATTATCGTTCCGTCTAACCATCCAATCTTATGTTCGATTCAGACGCTCGTATGTGTAACGAAAGAACCGTTACATGGTAGGTGTAACTAAATATACAGCATAACGATATAATCGGAGACAACCCAGATACAATGATTGTTCAATCTATCCATTCAACCTTATGTTCGATTCGGTTGCTCGTATGTATAACGGAAGAACTGTTACCTGGTTAGACATACTATATGATTATAATCACGATATAATCAAATACAACCCAGATACTATCCATTCAAACTTTTGTTCGATTCGGTTGCTCGTATGTATAACGAAAGAACAGTAACCTGGTGAGTATTTCCATATGAACGTCATCACGATATAATCGAATACAACTCAGATACAATGATCATTCCGTCTATCCATCCAACCTTCTGTTCGATTGGGTCGCTCGTATGTATAACGCAAGAACAGTCACCTGGTGAGTTTTACCATATAAACATCACCACGATATAATCGAATACAACTCAGTTACAATTATCGTTCCGTCTAAATATCCAACCTTATGTTCGATTCGGACGCTCGTATGTGTAACGAAAGAACCGTTACATGGTAGGTGTAACTGAATATACAGCATAACGATATAATCAGAGACAACCCAGATACAATGATTGTTCAATCAATCCATTCAACCTTGTTCAATCTATCCATTCAACCTTAAGTTCGATTCGGTTGCTCGTATGTATAACGGAAGAACTGTTACCTGGTTAGACATACTATATGATAATAATCACGAAATAATCAAATACAACCCAGATACGATGATTGTGCAGTCTATCCATTCAACCTTCTGTTCAGTTCAGTCGCTCTTATGGAGAACAGTTTACTGGTGAGTATAACTATATGAACATTATCAAGATATAATCGAATACAACCCCAGATACGATTATTGTTTAGTCTATCCATTCAACCTTCTGTTCAATTCAGTCGCTCGTATGTATAACGGAAGAACAGTTACCTGGTGAGTATAACTATATGAACATAATCGTATACAACCCAGATACGATGATTGTTCAATCTATACTAAATTTAAGCTTCTGCTCGATTCGGTCGCTTGTATGTAAAACGGAAGAACAGTTACCTGGTGAGTATTGCTATATAAACATCATCACGATATCATCGAATACAACTCAGAGATACAATTATCGTTTCGTCTAACCATTTAACCTTCTGTTCGATTCAGTCTCTAGTATGTGTAACGGAAGTACCGTCACCTGGTAAGTATCACTATATATACAGTATTGCGATTTAATCGGATACCACCCAGATACATTGATTGTTCAGTCTATCCATTCAACTTTCTGTTCGTTTCGGTCGCTCGTATGTAAAACGGAAATACCGTCACCTAATGTGTATAACTATATACACAGCATAACATCATAATCGAATACAACCCAGATACTATCCATTCAACCTTCTGTTCGATTTGGTTGCTCGTATGTATAACGGAAGAACAGTTACCTGGTGAGTATAACTATATAAACATAATCGAATACAACTCAGATACGATGATTGTTTAATCTATCCATTCAACCTTATGTTCGATTGGGTTGCTCGTATGTATAACGGAAGAACAGGTACCTGGTGAGTATAACTATATAAACATAATCGAATACAACTCAGATACGATGATTGTTCAATCTATCCATTTAACCTTCTGCTCGATTCGGTCGCTTGTATGAAAAACGGAAGGACAGTTACCTGGTGAGTATTGCTATATAAACATCATCACGATATCATCGAATTCAACTCAGATACAATTATCGTTTCGTCTAACCATTCAACATTCTGTTCGATTCAGTCGCTAGTATGTGTAACGGAAGTATCGTCACCTGGTAAGTATCACTATATATACAGAATTGCGATATAATCGACTACCACCCAGATACATTGATTGTTCAGTCTATCCATTCAACTTTCTGTTCGTTTCGGTTGCTCGTATGTGAAACGGGAATACCGTCACCTAGTGTGTATAAATATATACACAGCATAACATCATAATCGAATACAACCCAGATACTATCCATTCAACCTTCTGTTCGATTCGGTTGCTCGTATGTATAACGAAAGAACAGTAACCTGGTGAGTATTTCTATATGAACGTCATCACGATATAATCGAATACAACTCAGATACAATGATCATTCCGTCTATCCATCCAACCTTATGTTCGATTGGGTCGCCCGTATGTATAACGCAAGAACAGTCACCTGGTGAGTTTCACTATATAAACATCACCACGATATAATCGAATACAACTCAGTTTCAATTATCGTTCCGTCTAACCATCCAACCTTATGTTCGATTCAGACGCTCGTATGTGTAACGAAAGAACCGTTACATGGTAGGTGTAACTAAATATACAGCATAACGATATAATCGGAGACAACCCAGATACAATGATTGTTCAATCTATCCATTCAACCTCATGTTCAATTCAGTCGTTCTTATGTATAACGGAAGAACAGTTACCTGGTGAGTATAACTATATGAACATAATCGAATACAACCCAGATACGATGAATTTTCAATCTATCCATTCAACCTCCTGCTCGATTCGGTCGCTTTAATGTAAAACGAAAGAACAGTTACCTGGTGAGTATTGCTATATAAACATCATCACGATATCATCGAATACAACTCAGATACAATTATCGTTACGTCTAACCATTTAACCTTCTGTTCGATTCAGTCGCTAGTATGTGTAACGGAAGTACCGTCACCTGGTTAGTATCACTATATATACAGTATTGCGATATAATCGGATACCACCCAGATACATTGATTGTTCAGTCTATCCATTCAACTTTCTGTTCGTTTCGGTCGCTCGTATGTAAAACGGGAATACCGTCACCTTGTGTATATAACTATATACACAGCATAACATCATAATCGAATACAACCCAGATACTATCCATTCAACCTTCTGTTCGATTCGGTTGCTCGTATGTATAACGGAAGAACATATACCTGGTGAGTATAACTATATAAACATAATCGAATACAACCCAGATACGATGATTGTTCAATCTATACTGAATTCAACCTTCTGCTCGATTCGGTCGCTTATATGTAAAACGGAAGAACCGTTACATGGTAGGTGTAACTAAATATACAGCATAACGATATAATCGGAGACAACCCAGATGCAATGATTGTTCAATCTATCCATCCAACCTTATGTTCGATTCGGTTGCTCGTATGTTTAACGAAAGAACTGTTACCTGGTTAGACATACGATATGATAATCATCACGATATACTCGAATACAACCCCAGATACGATTATTGTTTAGTCTATCCATCCAACCTTCTGTTCAATTCAGTCGTTCTTATGAAAAACGGAAGAACAGTTACCTGGTGAGTATTGCTATATAAACATCATCACGATATCATCGAATACAACTCAGATACAATTATCGTTTCGTCTAACCATTTAACCTTCTGTTCGATTCAGTCGCTTGTATGTATAACGAAAGAACAGTAACCTGGTGAGTATTTCCATATGAACTTCATCACGATATTATCGAATACAACTCAGATACAATGATCATTCCGTCTATCCATCCAACCTTCTGTTCGATTTGGTCGCTCGTACGTATAACGCAAGAACAGTCACCTGGTGAGTATTACTATATAAACATTACCACGATATAATCGAATACAACTCAGTTACAATTATCGTTGTGTCTATCCATTCAACCTTCTGTTCAGTTCAGCCGCTCTTATGTATAACTGGAGAACAGTTACCTGGTGAGTATAACTATATAAACATCATCACGATATAATCGAATACAACCCCAGATAGGATCATTGTTAAGTCTATACATTCAACCTTCTGTTCAATTCAGTCGCTCGTATGTATAACGAAAGAACAGTTACCTGGTGAGTATAACTATATAAACATAATCGACTACCACCCAGATACATTGATTGTTCAGTCTATCCATTCAACTTTCTGTTCGTTTCGGTCGCTCTTATGTATAACGAAAGACCAGTAACCTGGTGAGTATTTCTATATGAACTTCATCACGATATAATCGAATACAACTCAGATACAATGATCATTCCGTCTATCCATCCAACCTTCTGTTCGATTTGGTTGCTCGTATGTATAACGAAAGAACAGTAACCTGGTGAGTATTTCCATATGAACTTCATCACGATATAATCGAATACAACTCAGATACAATGATCATTCCGTCTATCCATCCAATCTTCTGTTCGATTTGGTCGCTCGTACGTATAACGCAAGAACAGTCACCTGGTGAGTATTACTATATAAACATTACCACGATATAATCGAATACAACTCAGTTACAATTATCGCTTTGTCTATCCATTTAACATTCTGTTCAGTTCAGCCGCTCTTATGTATAACTGGATAACAGTTACCTGGTGAGTATAACTATATAAACATCATCACGATATAATCGAATACAACCCCAGATAGGATCATTGTTTAGTCTATACATTCAACCTTCTGTTCAATTCAGTCGCTCGTATGTATAACGGAAGAACAGTTACCTGGTGAGTATAACTATATAAACATAATCGAATACAACTCAGATACGATGATTGTTTAATCTATCCATTCAACCTTATGTTCGATTGTGTTGCTCGTATGTATAACGAAAGAACAGGTACCTGGTGAGTATAACTATATAAACATAATCGAATACAACCCAGATACGACGATTGTTCAATCTATACTGAATTCAACCTTCTGCTCGATTCGGCCGCTTGTATGTAAAACGGAAGAACAGTTACCTGGTGAGTATTGCTATATAAACATCATCACGATATCATCGAATACAACTCAGAGATACAATTATCGTTTCGTCTAACCATTTAACCTTCTGTTCGATTCAGTCGCTAGTATGTGTAACGGAAGTACCGTCACCTGGTAAGTATCACTTCATAAACAGTATTGCGATATAATCGGATACCACCCAGATACATTGATTGATCAGTCTATCCATTCAACTTTCTGTTCGTTTCGGTCGTTCGTATGTAAAACGGGAATACCGTCACCTAGTGTGTATAACCATATACACAGCATAACATCATAATCGAATACAACCCAGATACTATCCATTCAACCTTATGTTCGATTGTGTTGCTCGTATGTATAACGAAAGAACAGGTACCAGGTGAGTATAACTATATAAACATAATCGAATACAACTCAGATACGATGATTGTTCAATCTATCCTTAACCTTCTGCTCGATTCGGTCGCTTGTATGTAAAACGGAAGGACAGTCACCTGGTAAGTATTGCTATATAAACATCATCACGATATCATCGAATTCAACTCAGATACAATTATCGTTTCGTCTAACCATTCAACATTCTGTTCGATTCAGTCGCTAGTATGTGTAACGGAAGTATCGTCACCTGGTAAGTATCACTATATATACAGAATTGCGATATAATCGACTACCACCCAGATACATTGATTGTTCAGTCTATCCATTCAACTTTCTGTTCGTTTCGGTCGCTCGTATGTATAACGAAAGACCAGTAACCTGGTGAGTATTTTTATATGAACGTCATCACGATATAATCGAATACAACTCAGATACAATGATCATTCCGTCTATCCATCCAACCTTATGTTCGATTGGGTCGCTCGTATGTATAACGCAAGAACAGTCACCTGGTGAGTTTTACTATATAAACATCACCACGATATAATCGAATACAACTCAGTTACAATTATCGTTCCGTCTAACCATCCAACCTTATGTTCGATTCAGACGCTCGTATGTGTAACGAAAGAACCGTTACATGGTAGGTGTAACTAAATATACAGCATAACGATATAATCGGAGACAACCCAGATACAATGATTGTTCAATCTATCCATTCAACCTCCTGTTCAGTTCAGTCGCTCTTATGTATAACTGGAGAACAGTTTCCTGGTGAGTATAACTATATGAACATTATCATTATCTTACCATCAATATAAATAAAACTGTCTACCTACCTTTTGCGAACTATAAAAATGGAATACCAAAAACTGAACAAATAGACTTACACTTACCTTTCAGAAATCATACATATCACATTCAGACCACAACCAACACAAAATACCTAGGTATAATTATTGATAATAACGTGAAATGGGACCTTCAAATTCAGCACTTGACCAAAAAAATAAGATCATTATTGTATTTATTTAAACAAATGATCCACATACTGGACGAAAATAAACTTAAAATCATGTATTTTAGTCTAGTCCAATCACTCCTGAACTACGGCATAATCGCATGGGGTGGCGCATATTCTAATAATATAAAACCCTTGGAAATAATACAAAAAAAAATCATAAAAATAATATTCAATCTCAATCAACAATTTCCATCGAACTTACTTTTCCAGAATTCGAAATTACTGAATATCAGACAGTTATTCTATAAAACTGCTTTACTCCATTTAGTAAAAAATAATATGATAGACATGAATATAACACATACTTATCGAACAAGATTTCGAGAAAATGCAAACTTAGTTCTTCCTAAGTCTCAAAGGTCTATTGGACAGCGATATTTCATATATGTGGGACAGAATGTATATAATCAGTTACCACTCAATCTGAAAATGGAAATTCACTTCAAACATTTCAAATACAAATTAACACATTGGCTCATAACATCAATTAACAAAATATTACTATAGACCTATCGTAGCAAGGATTGAGTATATCATATGATAATATGAAAAAAAAGGGATTTGATTTTTTTATATTTTATTACTAGTAATAGCAACTTCATAGAATTTTACTTTATGTCGAGCAAGTTTACGATATTTTAGTCATATTTTATTTATAGAAATTTTCAAATGTTTGTGGAGTCGTTATTGATATATTATATTATATACTACTGTTTTAATGTTTTAAGTTAGGTTATTTTTTTTTTTTAGTGTTCAGTTTCTAAATTTTCTCAATGTGATATTTTTTAATTTTTTCAATTTTCTTGAATTTTATTGATTTAAATTTTTGTTTTTTAATATCTCAAAATGACCTAAGTTATTTCACGTTTGGGAACACAGTCTAGCTTTTGGCTAAAGTGAACCTGAACATGACACAATACTAAAACAAAAAAAAGAGAAAAAAGGTCATTTTGAAATACCTACCCGATATTTATTCACAAAAATATGTCCATGTTATTTTTTGTTGTTTTACTAGAATGAAATTGAATAAATATTATTATTATTATTATTATTATTATTATCAAGATATAATCGAATACAA
Organism: Chrysomela aeneicollis; assembly: GCA_029955515.1. NCBI lineage: Eukaryota > Metazoa > Arthropoda > Insecta > Coleoptera > Chrysomelidae > Chrysomela > Chrysomela aeneicollis. Next base: position 1,590,428 of record JARUHQ010000025.1, read on the forward strand.
CCCCAGATACGATTATCATTTAGTCTATCCATTCAACCTTCTGTTCAATTCAGTCGCTCGTATGTATAACGGAAGAACAGTTACCTGGTGAGTATAACTATATAAACATAATCGAATACAACCCAGATACGATGACTGTTCAATCTATACTAAATTCAAGCTTCTGCTCGATTCGGTCGCTTGTATATAAAACGGAAGAACAGTTACCTGGTGAGTATTGCTATATAATCATCATCACGATATCATCGAATACAACTCAGAGATACAATTATCGTTTTGTCTAAACATTTAACCTTCTGTTCGATTCAGTCGCTAGTATGCGTAACGGAAGTACCGTCACCTGGTAAGTATCACTATATATACAGTATTGCGATATAATCGGATACCACCCAGATACATTGATTGTTCAGTCTATCCATTCAACTTTCTGTTCGTTTTGGTCGCTCGTATGTAAAACGAAAATACCGTCACCTAATGTGTATAACTATATACACAGCATAACATCATAATCGAATACAACCCAGATACTATCCATTCAACCTTCTGTTCGATTCGGTTGCTCGTATGTATAACGGAAAAACAGTTACCTGGTGAGTATAACTATATAAACATAATCGAATACAACCCAGATACGACGATTGTTCAATCTATACTGAATTCAACCTTCTGCTCGATTCGGCCGCTTGTATGTAAAACGGAAGAACAGTTACCTGGTGAGAATTGCTATATAAACATCATCACGATATCATCGAATACAACTCTGAGATACAATTATCGTTTCGTCTAACCATTTAACCTTCTGTTCGATTCAGTCGCTAGTATGTGTAACGGATGTACCGTCATCTGGTAAGTATCACTATATATACAGTATTGCGATATAATCGGATACCACCCAGATACATTGATTGTTCAGTCTATCCATTCAACTTTCTGTTCGTTTCGGTCGTTCGTATGTAAAACGGGAATACCGTCACCTAGTGTGTATAACTATATACACAGCATAACATCATAATCGGATACAACCCAGATACTATCCATTCAACCTTCTGTTCGATTCGGTTGCTCGTATGTATAACGAAAGAACAGTAACCTGGTGAGTATTTCCATATGAACTTCATCACGATATAATCGAATACAACTCAGATACAATGATCATTCCGTCACCTTCTGTTCGATTTGGTCGCTCGTACGTATAACGCAAGAACAGTCACCTGGTGAGTATTACTATATAAACATTACCACGATATAATCGAATACAACTCAGTTACAATTATCGTTTTGTCTATCCATTCAACCTTCTGTTCAGTTCAGCCGCTCTTATGTATAACTGGAGAACAGTTACCTGGTGAGTATAACTATATAAACATCATCACGATATAATCGAATACAACCCCAGATAGGATCATTGTTTAGTCTATACATTCAACCTTCTGTTCAATTCAGTCGCTCGTATGTATAACGGAAGAACAGTTACCTGGTGAGTATAACTATATAAACATAATCGAATACAACTCAGATACGATGATTGTTTAATCTATCCATTCAACCTTATGTTCGATTGGGTTGCTCGTATGTATAACGAAAGAACAGGTACCTGGTGAGTATTGCTATATAAACATCATCACGATATCATCGAATACAACTCAGAGATACAATTATCGTTTCGTCTAACCATTTAACCTTCTGTTCGATTCAGTCTCTAGTATGTGTAACGAAAGTACCGTCACCTGGTAAGTTTCACTATATATACAGTATTGCGATATAATCGGATACCACCCAGATACATTGATTGTTCAGTCTATCCATTCAACTTTCTGTTCGTTTCGGTCGCTCGTATGTAAAACGGGAATACCGTCACCTAATGTGTATAACTATATAAACAGCATAACATCATAATCGAATACAACCCAGATACTATCCATTCAACCTCCTGTTCGATTCGGTTGCTCGTATGTATAACGAAAGAACAGTAACCTGGTGAGTATTTCCATATGAACGTCATCACGATATAATCGAATACAACTCAGATACAATGATCATTCCGTCTATCCATCCAACCTTCTGTTCGATTGGGTCGCTCGTATGTATAACGCAAGAACAGTCACCTGGTGAGTATTACTATATAAACATCACCACGATATAATCGAATACAACTCAGTAACAATTATCGTTCCGTCTAACCATCCAACCTCATGTTCGATTCAGACGCTTGTATGTGTAACGAAAGAACCGTTACATGGTAGGTGTAACTAAATATACAGCATAACGATATGATCGGAGACAACATAGATACAATGATTGTTCAATCTATCCATTCAACCTTATGTTCGATTCGGTTGCTCGTATGTATAACGGAAGAACAGTTACCTGGTGAGTATAACTATATAAACATAATCGAATACAACCCAGATACGATGTTTGTTCAATCTATACTGAATTCAACCTTCTGCTCGATTTGGTCGCTTGTATGTAAAACGGAAGAACAGTTACCTGGTGAGTATTGCTATATAAACATCATCACGATATCATCGAATACAACTCAGAGATACAATTATCGTTTCGTCTAACCATTTAACCTTCTGTTCGATTCAGTCGCTAGTATGTGTAACGGGAGTACCGTCACCTGGTAAGTATCACTATATATACAGTATTGCGATATAATCGGATACCACCCAGATACATTGATTGATCAGTCTATCCATTTAACTTTCTGTTCGTTTCGGTCGCTCGTATGTGAAACGGGAATACCGTCACCTAGTAAGTATAAATATATACACAGCATAACATCATAATCGAATACAACCCAGATACTATCCATTCAACCTTCTGTTCGATTCGGTTGCTCGTATGTATAACGAAAGAACAGTAACCTGGTGAGTATTTCTATATGAATGTCATCACGATATAATCGAATACAACTCAGATACAATTATCGTTCCGTCTAACCATCCAACCTTATGTTCAATTCAGACACTTGTATGTGTAACGAAAGAACCGTTACATGGTAGGTGTAACTAAATATACAGCATAACGATATGATCGGAGACAACCCAGATACAATGATTGTTCAATCTATCCATTCAACCTTATGTTCGATTCGGTTGCTCGTATGTATAACGAAAGAACTGTTACCTGGTTAGACATACTATATGATAATAATCACGATATAATCAAATACAACCCAGATACTATCCATTCAACCTTCTGTTCGATTCGGTTGCTCATATGTATAACGAAAGAACAGTAACCTGGTGAGTATTTCTATATGAACTTCATCACGATATAATTGAATACAACTCAGATACAATGATCTTTTCGTCTATCCATCCAACCTTTTGTTCGATTGGGTCGCTCGTATGTATAACGCAAGAACAGTCATCTGGTGAGTATTACTATATAAACATCACCACGATATAATCGAATAAAACTTAGTTAAAATTATCGTTCCGTCTAACCATCCAACCTTATGTTCGATTCAGACGCTCGTATGTGTAACGAAAGAACCGTTACATGGTAGGTGTAACTAAATATACAGCATAACGATATAATCGGAGACAACCCAGATACAATGATTGTTCAATCTATCCATCCAACCTTATGTTCGATTCGGTTGCTCGTATGTTTAACGAAAGAACTGTTACCTTTTTTGTTTGAAGGTGGCTGACAATGTCTCGAGTTGTGAAGAAAAGTTTCGGACTTCCATTGTCTAAAGGTATGAAGATTTGAATCCTGAGAAAAGAAAAGATGAGTTATGCTGAAAAAACGAAATAAGTGATGAATAAAAATTAACTATTTTATCGAATCTAGAAGATTCGAGCATCAATAAATCAGGTTAGTATTAGTGTTAGTATATATGAAGTCGAAAAATGTAGATTTAAATGGGAGTTTAACTAGTCGATGAGCCTGAAAATAAGAAAAAAAAATTGAATTAGAAATCAATAGCCTGAAAAAGAAAAATTGAATTAGAAATCGATAGCCTGAAAAAAGAAAAGTTGAATTAGAAATCAATAGCCTGAAAAAAAAAGAAAAGTTGAATTAAAAATTAAAATTGAATGAATTAATAAAGAATTAAAATTATGAGAAAGATTCAAATCGAGTTTGTCACGACGTTTCGATTGTGTGTATCTACAATCGTCTACGAGCGACCAAAACGAACAGAAAGTTGAATGGATAGACTGAACAATCAATGTATCTGGGTGGTAGTCGATTATATCGCAATTCTGTATATATAGTGATACTTACCAGGTGACGATACTTCCGTTACACATACTAGCGACTGAATCGAACAGAATGTTGAATGGTTAGACGAAACGATAATTGTATCTGAGTTGAATTCGATGATATCGTGATGATGTTTATATAGCAATACTCACCAGGTAACTGTCCTTCCGTTTTACATACAAGCGACCGAATCGAGCAGAAAGTTGAATGGATAGATTGAACAATCATCGTATCTGAGTTGTATTCGATTATGTTTATATAGTAATACTCACCAGGTTACTGTTCTTTCGTTATACATACGAGCAACCGAATCGAACATAAGGTTGAATGGATAGTATCTGTTTATATAGTTATACACATTAGGTGACGGTATTCTTGTTTTACATACGAGCGACCGAAACGAACAGAAAGTTGAATGGATAGACTGAACAATCAATGTATCTGGGTGGTATCCGATTATATCGCAATACTGTATATATAGTGATACTTACCAGGTGACGGTACTTCCGTTACACATACTAGCGACTGAATCGAACAGAAGGTTGAATGGTTAGACGAAACGATAATTGTATCTCTAAGTTGTATTCGATGATATCGTGATGATGTTTATATAGCAATACTCACCAGGTAACTGTTCTTCCGTTTTACATAAAAGACACCGAATCGAGCAGAAGGATGAATGGATAGATTGAAAATTCATCGTATCTGGGTTGTATTCGATTAGGTTTATATAGTTATACTCACCAGGTAACTGTTCTTCCGTTTTTCATAAGAACGACTGAATTGAACGAAAGATTGAATGGATAGTCTAAACAATAATCGTATCTGGGGTTGTATTCGAGTATATCGTGATGATTATCATATAGTATGTTTAACCAGGTAACAGTTCTTTCGTTAAACATACGAGCAACCGAATCGAACATAAGGTTGGATGGATAGATTGAACAATCATTGTATCTGGGTTGTCTCCGATTATATCGTTATGCTGTATATTTAGTTACACCTACCATGTAACGGTTCTTTCGTTACACATACGAGCGTCTGAATCGAACATAAGGTTGGATGGTTAGATGGAACGATAATTGTAACTGAGTTGTATTCGATTATATCGTGGTGATGTTTATATAGTAATACTCACCAGGTGACTGTTCTTGCGTAATACATACGAGCGACCCAATCGAACAGAAGGTTGGATGGATAGACGAAATGATCATTGTATCCGAGTTGTATTCGATTATATCGTGATGATGTTCATATAGAAATACTCACCAGGTTACTGTTCTTTCGTTATACGTACGAGCAACCGAATCGAACAGAAGGTTGAATGGATAGTATCTAGGTTGTATTCGATTATGATGTTATGCTGTTTATATAGTTATACACATTAGGTGACGGTTTTCCCATTTTACATACGAGCGACCGAAACGAACAGAAAGTTGAATGGATAGACTGAACAATCAATGTATCTGGGTGGTATCCGATTATATCGCAATACTGTATATATAGTGATACTTACCAGGTGACGGTACTTCCGTTACACATACTAGCGACTGAATCGAACAGAAGGTTAAATGGTTAGACGAAACGATAATTGTATCTCTGTGTTGTATTCGATGATATCGTGATGATGTTTATATAGCAATACTCACCAGGTAACTGTTCTTCCGCTTTACATACATGCGACCGAATCGAGCAGAAGGTTGAATTCAGTATAGATTGAACAATCATCGTTTCTGGGTTGTATTCGATTATGTTTATATAGTTATACTCACCAGGTAACTGTTCTTCCGTTATACATACGAGCAACCGAATCGAACAGAAGGTTGAATGGATAGTATCTGGGTTGTATTCGATTATGATGTTATGCTGTGTATATAGTTATACACATTAGGTGACGGTATTCCCGTTTCACATACGAACGACCGAAACGAACAGAAAGTTGAATGGATAGACTGAACAATCAATGTATCTGGGTGGTATCTGATTATATCGCAATACTGTATATGTAGTGATACTTACCAGGTGACGGTACTTCTGTTACACATACTAGCGACTGAATCGAACAGAAGGTTAAATGGTTAGACGAAACGATAATTGTATCTGAGTTGTATTCGATGATATCGTGATGATGTTTATATAGCAATACTCACCAGGTAACTGTTCTTCCGTTTTTCATAAGAACGACTGAATTGAACAGAAGGTTGAATGGATAGACTAAACAATAGTCGTATCTGGGGTTGTATTCGAGTATATCGTGATGATTATCATATAGTATGTCTAACCAGGTAACAGTTCTTTCGTTAAACATACGAGCAACCGAATCGAACATAAGGTTGGATGGATAGATTGAACAATCATTGTATCTGGGTTGTCTCCGATTATATCGTTATGCTGTATATTTAGTTACACCTACCATGTAACGGTTCTTTCGTTACACATACAAGCGTCTGAATCGAACATAAGGTTGGATGGTTAGACGGAACGATAATTGTAACTGAGTTGTATTCGATTATATCGTGGTGATGTTAATATAGTAATACTCACCAGGTGACTGTTCTTGCGTTATACATACGAGCGACCCAATCGAACAGAAGGTTGGATGGATAGACGAAATGATCATTGTATCTGAGTTGTATTCGATTATATCGTGATGACGTTCATATAGAAATACTCACCAGGTTACTGTTCTTTCGTTATACATACGAGCAACCGAAACGAACAGAAAGTTGAATGGATAGACTGATCAATCAATGTATCTGGGTGGTATCCGATTATATCGCAATACTGTATATATAGTGATACTTACCAGGTGACGGTACTTCCGTTACACATACTAGCGACTGAATCGAACAGAAGGTTAAATGGTTAGACGAAACGATAATTGTATCTCTGAGTTGTATTCGATGATATCGTGATGATGTTTATATAGCAATACTCACCAGGTAACTGTTCTTCCGTTTTACATACAAGCGACCGAATCGAGCAGAAGGTTGAATTCAGTATAGATTGAACAATCATCGTATCTGGGTTGTATTCGATTATGTTTATATAGTTATACTCACCAGGTAACTGTTCTACCGTTATACATACGAGCAACCAAATCGAACAGAAGGTTGAATGGATAGTATCTGGGTTGTATTCGATTATGATGTTATGCTGTGTATATAGTTATACACATTAGGTGACGGTATTCCCGTTTTACATACGAGCGACCGAAACGAACAGAAAGTTGAATGGATAGACTGAACAATCAATGTATCTGGGTGGTATCCGATTATATCGCAATACTGTATATATAGTGATACTTACCAGGTGACGGTACTTCCGTTACACATACTAGCGACTGAATCGAACAGAAGGTTTAATGGTTAGACGAAACGTTAATTGTATCTGAGTTGTATTCGATGATATCGTGATGATGTTTATATAGCAATACTCACCAGGTAACTGTTCTTTCGTTTTACATAAAAGCGACCGATTCGAGCAGGAGGTTGAATGGATAGATTGAAAATTCATCGTATCTGGGTTGTATTCGATTATGTTCATATAGTTATACTCACCAGGTAACTGTTCTTCCGTTATACATAAGAACGACTGAATTGAACATAAGGTTGAATGGATAGATTGAACAATCATTGTATCTGGGTTGTCTCCGATTATATCGTTATGCTGTATAATTAGTTACACCTACCAGGTAACGGTTCTTTCGTTACACATACGAGCGTCTGAATCGAACATAAGGTTGAATGGTTAGACGGAACGATAATTGTAACTGAGTTGTATTCGATTATATCGTGGTGATGTTTATATAGTAAAACTCACCAGGTGACTGTTCTTGCGTTATACATACGAGCGACCCAATCGAACATAAGGTTGGATGGATAGACGGGATATTCATTGTATCTGAGTTGTATTCGATTATATCGTGATGATGTTCATATAGAAATACTCACCAGGTTACTGTTCTTTCGTTATACATACGAGCAATTGAATCGAACAGAAGGTTGAATGGATAGTATCTGGGTTGTATTCGATTATGATGTGTATATATTTATACACACTAGGTGAAGGTATTCCCGTTTCACATACGAGCAACCGAAACGAACAGAAAGTTGAATGGATAGACTGAACAATCAATGTATCTGGGTGGTAGTCGATTATATCGCAATTCTGTATATATAGTGATACTTACCAGGTGACGATACTTCCGTTACACATACTAGCGACTGAATCGAACAGAATGTTGAATGGTTAGACGAAACGATAATTGTATCTGAGTTGAATTCGATGATATCGTGATGATGTTTATATAGCAATACTCACCAGGTAACTGTCCTTCCGTTTTACATACAAGCGACCGAATCGAGCAGAAGGTTAAATGGATAGATTGAACAATCATCGTATCTGAGTTGTATTCGATTATGTTTATAAAGTTATACTCACCAGGTACCTGTTCTTCCGTTATACATACGAGCAACCCAATCGAACATAAGGTTGAATGGATAGATTAAACAATCATCGTATCTGAGTTGTATTCGATTATGTTTATATAGTTATACTCACCAGGTAACTGTTCTTCCGTTATACATACGAGCGACTGAATTGAACAGAAGGTTGAATGGATAGACTAAACAATTATCCTATCTGGAGTTGTATTCGATTATAACGTGATGATGTTTATATAGTTATACTCACCAGGTAACTGTTCTCCAGTTATACATAAGAGCGGCTGAACTGAACAGAAGGTTGAATGGATAGACGGAACGATAATTGTAACTGAGTTGTATTCGATTATATCGTGGTAATGTTTATATAGTAATACTCACCAGGTGACTGTTCTTGCGTTATACGTACGAGCGACCAAATCGAACAGAAGGTTGGATGGATAGACGGAATGATCATTGTATCTGAGTTGTATTCGATTATATCGTGATGAAGTTCATATGGAAATACTCACCAGGTAACTGTTCTTCCGTTATACATACGAGCAACCGAATCGAACAGAAGGTTGAATGGATAGTATCTGGGTTGTATTCGATTATGATGTTATGCTGTGTATATAGTTATACACACTAGGTGACGGTATTCCCGTTTTACATACGAGCGACCAAAACGAACAGAAAGTTGAATGGATAGACTGAACAATCAATGTATCTGGTTTTCCGATTATATCGCAATACTGTATATATAGTGATACTTACCAGGTGACGGTACCTCCGTTACATATACTAGCGACTGAATCGAACAGAAGGTCAAATGGTTAGACGAAGCGACAATTGTATCTGAGTTGTATTCGATGATATCGTGATGATGTTTATATAGCAATACTCACCAGGTAACTGTTCTTTCGTTTTACATAAAAGCGACCGAATCGAGCAGGAGGTTGAATGGATAGATTGAAAATTCATCGTATCTGGGGTTGTATTCGAGTATATCGTGATGATTATCATGTAGTATGTCTAACAATGTAACAGTTCTTTCGTTAAACATACGAGCAACCGAATCGAACATAAGGTTGGATGGATAGATTGAACAATCATTGTATCTGGGTTGTCTCCGATTATATCGTTATGCTGTATATTTAGTTACACCTACCATGTAACGGTTCTTTCGTTACACATACGAGCGTCTGAATCGAACATAAGGTTGGATGGTTAGACGGAACGATAATTTTAACTAAGTTGTATTCGATTATATCGTGGTGATGTTTATATAGTAATACTCACCAGGTGACTGTTCTTGCGTTATACATACGAGCGACCCAATCGAACAAAAGGTTGGATGGATAGACGGAAAGATCATTGTATCTGAGTTGTACTCAATTATATCGTGATGAAGTTCATATAGAAATACTCACCAGGTTACTGTTCTTTCGTTATACATATAAGCAACCGAATCGAAAAGAAGGTTGAATGGATAGTATCTGGGTTGTATTTGATTATATCGTGATTATTATCATATAGTATGTCTAACCAGGTAATAGTTCTTTCGTTATACATACGAGCAACCGAATCGAACATAAGGTTGAATGGATAGATTGAACAATCATTGTATATGGGTTGTCTCCGATCATATCGTTATGCTGTATATTCAGTTACACCTACCATGTAACGGTTCTTTCGTTACACATACGAGCGTCTGAATCGAACATTAGGTTGGATGGTTAGACGGAACGATAATTGAAACTGAGTTGTATTCGATTATATCGTGGTGATGTTTATATAATAATAATAATAATAATAATAATAATTTATTTGTCAAAGCATTACAATTCAATATGACAGTAATTAGTAAAATATTTGATTTTTTTTTGACAAACAGGAGGTTGAAAACAATTGAAAAAGATACTAGTCCAACCCCCTACTATACTATTTAAATTACTATTGTTCCGTATTGAGCATTACCATACCAAAAGGCCCAAAAAATAAAAGAAGAGAAAACAAAATTATAACAAAAAAACATCGAAGGTCACTATGTACGCAAACTCAACAAGATTTGTTTATATCTATATTTGAATGCAGTCGCTGATAAGGTCTTTAATTGTTCCGGAATACTATTATAAAGCCAGTAAACATTGAAGGAAAAACCTCTCTGATAGAAAGCAGTACTGTACGATGGTGGTGAAATATAGCCACGATACCTCAGATTCAGCGAGTGCACATCAGTTCTATAACAAATCTTTTGTGTAAGATATGAGGGACGATTAAAAAGTATTAAATTGTGAAACAATGTAGCAGAATGCAATTTTCTACGGTCCTCCATGGATAGCCATTTTGTTTCAATTAATTTATAAGAAACTGATTCACGACGACGAATACCATAAATGAATCTTAAAGTAGATTTTTGTACACGCTGTATTCTGTCTGCATCAACTTTATCCAGACAAGGACCGTAGACAGCATCTGCAAAATCGAAGTGACTAAGTACCAAAGAGTTACTCAATTGAATTTTTTGCGAAACTGACAGGGTGTGACGGTGTGGATATAATCTTTTAAGGTTTGCATAAGCACGTTGTATACATTTATTAACATGTGGTTTGAATCTCAAGGCTGTATCAAAAAACAAACCCAAATTTCGGCATGTTTCCGAAAAAGGAACGATGTCTGTACCGACTCTAATTTCAATGCTTTGTTGTATAGAAGATCTATTTTTACCGAATATTAGGAGAGTTGATTTTGATGGGTTTATCAGTAAGTTGTGTTTCTTCGAAATTTCACTAAGGCGGTGCAAATCCTCATTAATTTTTTCTTGAAACATTCTTACTTCACTTGGTTGAAATGATGCATACAGTTGAGTATCATCTGCGTATAAATGTACTTTGCAGTACTTGATATAATTGATTATATTGCTGGTGTAAATAGAAAACATAATCGGTCCTAAAATTGAGCCTTGCGGGACTCCAAATTTCTGTATTACAAGGGGTGACGCCCCCCTCTCAGTTTCGACATATTGTAGTCTATTATCAAAGTAGCTCTTCATGAGTGCTACGGCCGCAGGGTCAAACCCAATGTAATTTAGAATTGATAGAAGCAGATCATGACTCATTCTATCGAATGCTTTGCTGTAATCGATTAAAACCAATGCTGTAGTTTTACCCCTATCAACTGATTCTATGATATCGTCGGTTATTTTTAAAAGTGAAGTTGTACAGCTGAATCCTGCCCTAAATCCCGATTGACATTCTGGTAGTATATTATACTGATTAAGATGTTCTCTGATTTGTACAGTCATGATTTTTTCAATGATCTTTGACAAGGCTGGTAAAATACTTACAGGTCTTAAGTCGTTATAACTTTCTATATCATATTTCTTCGGAAGTGGAATAATTTTCGATATTTTCCAAGAATCAGGAAAACTGTTCTCCAATATACAGGAGTTAATAATATTAGTTAAAAATGGAAGAATTCTATCAAGGCACATTAGAATCATATTTATGTTAATTTGATCTACCCCCATAGCCTGAGATTTAATATCCAGTAAATTGTCCTTCACCTGGCTTTCAGAAACAGTATGGAAAGCAAACGTTGTTGATATTCTTGGGATTTTATTGTTTTTGTAAAAATTCAACAGGTCTTGATCTACAGAGTTATTGCTATTATTGATGCTTGAAAAGTATTGATTGATTTCATTTGGATTATTAAGATTATCCGGTATTGTGTTAATTTTTTCATTGGAAAAAATATTGAGGTTTCTTAATTTCTTCCAAAAAGTTTTTGAGTTATTGTCATTAGTATTCAAACTACCTTGAAGATATTGCTTCTTTTCTTGCCGAATAGCTATATTTGTTTGATTTTTTAATTGTCTGTAAACTTCCCAATTGTTGTTACTTTTATTTTCTATATATTTTTTAAACGCTTTATTTTTTAATCGAATCATATTTTTGATAGTATAGGTGAGCCAAGGTGGCTTTTTATTTTTTGTTTTTATTTCAATTAGAGGTGCCAGGACATCGAAAATATTGGTTAGTATATTATTCAGAGCTTCAACCTTATCATTCACATTCGGAAGAAAAACAATGTTTTCAAATGGAGAAATTTTCAGAAAATCATCAAGAAGTTGTTTGTCTACATTTTTGAGATTTCGTAATTTGATCGTTTCAGTAGGCTTATTTATTTTTCCATCAATATTGCAATAAGTTAAAAAATGGTCCGACAGTCCCGAGTCCTTGACGCCTGAATTGACTTTCTTTCCATTGGAAATTAAAATTATATCTAATAAGGATGAAGTAGACTTTGTCACCCTAGTAGGTTCTCTTATTACTTGCTCCAAATTCAAAGACTCTATGTAATCATAAAAAACATTGGTATATTGATCTGATAAGTTCAATAGATTAATATTAATGTCTCCACCGCAAATTATTTCATTTGGTTGAAACTCAGACAAACGTTTTTCAATGTGATTTAAAAAGTCAGATACCACTCCCTTCGGAGGCCTATAAAAAACACCGATTATATATTTACTATTTAGTATTTTTATCTCTATCCAAATCTCCTCAAGAATATAGTTCGACGCGATGGTACTAACTGAAAATTGTAAATTTTCCTTTATATAAAGTGCCACTTTATATAAAGTAATACTCACCAGGTGACTGTTCTTGCGTTATACATACGAGCGACCCAATCGAACATAAGGTTGGATGGATAGACGGAATGATCATTGTATCCGAGTTGTATTCGATTATATCGTGATGACATTCATATAGAAATACTCACCAGGTCACTGATCTTTCGTTATACATACGAGCGACCGAAACGAACAGAAAGTTGAATGGATAGACTGAACAATCAATGTATCTGGGTGGTAGTCGATTATATCGCAATTCTGTATATATAGTGATACTTACCAGGTGACGATACTTCCGTTACACATACTAGCGACTGAATCGAACAGAATGTTGAATGGTTAGACGAAACGATAATTGTATCTGAGTTGAATTCGATGATATCGTGATGATGTTTATATAGCAATACTTACTAGGTAACTGTCCTTCCGTTTTACATACAAGCGACCGAATCGAGCAGAAGGTTAAATGGATAGATTGAACAATCATCGTATCTGAGTTGTATTCGATTATGTTTATATAGTTATACTCACCAGGTACCTGTTCTTTCGTTATACATACGAGCAACCCAATCGAACATAAGGTTGAATGGATAGATTGAACAATCATCGTATCTGAGTTGTATTCGATTATGTTTATAAAGTTATACTCACCAGGTAACTGTTCTTCCGTTATACATACGAGCGACTGAATTGAACAGAAGGTTGAATGTATAGACTAAACAATGATCCTGTCTGGGGTTGTATTCGATTATATCGTGATGATGTTTATATAGTTATACTCACCAGGTAACTGTTCTTCAGTTATACATAAGAGCGGCTGAACTGAACAGAAGGTTGAATGGATAGACAAAACGATAATTGTAACTGAGTTGTATTCGATTATATCTTGGTAATGTTTATATAGTAATACTCACCAGGTGACTGTTCTTGCGTTATACGTACGAGCGACCAAATCGAACAGAAGGTTGGATGGATAGACGGAATGATCATTGTATCTGAGTTGTATTCGATTATATCGTGATGAAGTTCATATGGAAATACTCACCAGGTTACTGTTCTTTCGTTATACATACGAGCACTCGAATCGAACAGAAGGTTGAATGGATAGTATCTGGGTTGTATTCGATTATGATGTTATGCTGTGTTTATAGTTATACACACTAGGTGACGGTATTCCCGTTTTACATACGAACGATTGAAACGAACAGAAAGTTGAATGGGTAGATTGAACAATCAATGTATCTGGGTGGTATCCGATTATATCGCAATACTGTATATATAGTGATACTTACCAGGTGACGGTACTTCCGTTACACATACTAGCGACTGAATCGAACAGAAGGTTAAATGGTTAGACGAAACGATAATTGTATCTCTGAGTTGTATTCGATGATATCGTGATGATGTTTATATAGCAATACTCACCAGGTAACTGTTCTTCCGTTTTACATACAAGTGGCCGAATCGAGCAGAAGGTTGAATTCAGTATAGATTGAACAATCGTCGTATCTGGGTTGTATTCGATTATGTTTATATAGTTATACTCACCAGGTAACTGTTCCTCCGTTATACATACGAGCAACCGAATCGAACAGAAGGTTGAATGGATAGTATCTGGGTTGTATTCGATTATGATGTTATGCTGTGTATATAGTTATACACATTAGGTGACGGTATTCCCGTTTTACATACGAGCGACCGAAACGAACAGAAAGTTGAATGGATAGACTGAACAATCAATGTATCTGGGTGGTATCCGATTATATCGCAATACTGAATATATAGTGATACTTACCAGGTGACGGTACTTCCGTTACACATACTAGCGACTGAATCGAACAGAAGGTTGAATGGTTAGACGAAACGATAATTGTATCTCTGAGTTGTATTCGATGATATCGTGATGATGTTTATATAGCAATACTTACCAGGTAACTGTCCTTCCGTTTTACATACAAGCGACCGAATCTAGCTGAAGGTTAAATGGATAGATTGAACAATAATCGTATCTGAGTTGTATTCGATTATGTTTATATAGTTATACTCACCAGGTACCTGTTCTTTCGTTATACATACGAGCAACCCAATCGAACATAAAGTTGAATGGATAGATTAAACAATCATCGTATCTGAGTTGTATTCGATTATGTTTAAATAGTTATACTCACCAGGTAACTGTTCTTCCGTTATACATACGAGCGACTGAATTGAACAGAAGGTTGAATGTATAGACTAAACAATGATCCTATCTGGGGTTGTATTCGATTATATCGTGATGATGTTTATATAGTTATACTCACCAGGTAACTGTTCTCCAGTTATACATAAGAGCGGCTGAACTGAACAGAAGGTTGAATGGATAGACAAAACGATAATTGTAACTGAGTTGTATTCGATTATTACGTGGTAATGTTTATATAGTAATACTCACCAGGTGACTGTTCTTGCGTTATACGTACGAGCGACCAAATCGAACAGAATGTGACGGAATGATCATTGTATCTGAGTTGTATTCGATTATATCGTGATGAAGTTTATATGGAAATACTCACCAGGTTACTGTTCTTTCGTTATACATACGAGCAACCGAATCGAACAGAAGGTTGAATGGATAGTATCTGTGTTGTATTCGATTATGATGTTATGCTGTGTATATAGTTATACACAATTAGGTGACGGTATTCCCGTTTTACATACGAACGACCGAAACGAACAGAAAGTTGAATGGATAGACTGAACAATCAATGTATCTGGGTGGTATCCGATTATATCGCAATACTGTATATATAGTGATACTTACCAGGTGACGGTACTTCCGTTACACATACTAGCGACTGAATCGAACAGAAGGTTAAATGGTTAGACGAAACGATAATTGTATCTCTGAGTTGTATTCGATGATATCGTGATGAAGTTTATATAGCAATACTCACCAGGTAACTGTTCTTCCGTTTTACATACAAGCGGCCGAATCGAGCAGAAGGTTGAATGGATAGTATCTGTGTTGTATTCGATTATGATGTTATGCTGTGTATATAGTTATACACAATTAGGTGACGGTATTCCCGTTTTACATACGAACGACCGAAACGAACAGAAAGTTGAATGGATAGACTGAACAATCAATGTATCTGGGTGGTATCCGATTATATCGCAATACTGTATATATAGTGATACTTACCAGGTGACGGTACTTCCGTTACACATACTAGCGACTGAATCGAACAGAAGGTTAAATGGTTAGACGAAACGATAATTGTATCTCTGAGTTGTATTCGATGATATCGTGATGAAGTTTATATAGCAATACTCACCAGGTAACTGTTCTTCCGTTTTACATACAAGCGGCCGAATCGAGCAGAAGGTTGAATTCAGTATAGATTGAACAATCGTCGTATCTGGGTTGTATTCGATTATGTTTATATAGTTTTACTCACCAGGTAACTGTTCTTCCGTTATACATACGAGCAACCGAATCGAACAGAAGGTTGAATGGATAGTATCTGGGTTGTATTCGATTATGATGTTATGCTGTGTATATAGTTATACACACTAGGTGACGGTATTCCCGTTTTACATACGAACGACCGAAACGAACAGAAAGTTGAATGGATAGACTGAACAATCAATGTATCTGGGTAGTATCCGATTATATCGCAATACTGTATATATTGTGATACTTACCAGGTGACGGTACTTCCGTTACACATACTAGCGACTGAATCGAACAGAAGGTTAAATGGTTAGACGAAACGATAATTCTATCTTTGAGTTGTATTCGATGATATCGTGATGATGTTTATATAGCAATACTCACCAGGTAACTGTTCTTCCGTTTTACATACAAGCGGCTTAATCGAGCAGAAGGTTGAATTCAGTACAGATTGAACAATCGTAGTATCGAGGTTGTATTAGATTATGTTTATATAGTTATACTCACCAGGTACCTGTTCTTTCGTTATACATACGAGCAACCCAATCGAACATAAGGTTGAATGGATAGATTAAACAATCATCGTATCTGAGTTGTATTCGATTATGTTTATATAGTTATACTCACCAGGTAACTGTTCTTCCGTTATACATACGAGCGACTGAATTGAACATAAGGTTGAATGTATAGACTAGACAATGATCCTATCTGGGGTTGTATTCGATTATATCGTGATGATGTTTATATAGTTATACTCACCAGGTAACTGTTCTCCAGTTATACATGAGAGCGGCTGAACTGAACTGAAGGTTGAATGGATAGACAAAACGATAATTGTAACTGAGTTGTATTCGATTATATCGTGGTAATGTTTATATAGTAATACTCACCAGATGACTGTTCTTGCGTTATACGTACGAGCGACCAAATCGAACAGAAGGTTGGATGGATAGACGAAATGATCATTGTATCTGAGTTGTATTCGATTATATCGTGATGAAGTTCATATGGAAATACTCACCAGGTTACTGTTCTTTCGTTATACATACGAGCAACCGAATCGAACAGAAGTTTGAATGGATAGTATCTGGGTTGTATTTGATTATATCGTGATTATTATCATATAGTATGTCTAACCAGGTAACAGTTCTTCCGTTTAACATACGAGCAATCGAATCGAACATAAGGTTGGATGGTTAGATTGAACAATCATTGTATCTGGGTTGTCTCCGATTATATCGTTATGCTGTATATTTAGTTACACCTACCATGTAACGGTTCTTTCGTTACACATACGAGCGTCTGAATCGAACATAAGGTTGGATGGTTAGACGGAACGATAATTGTAACTAAGTTGTATTCGATTATATCGTGGTGATGTTTATATAGTAATACTCACCAGGTGACTGTTCTTGCGTTATACATACGAGCGACCCAATCGAACAAAAGGTTGGATGGATAGACGGAAAGATCATTGTATCTGAGTTGTATTCGATTATATCGTGATGACGTTCATATAGAAATACTCACCAGGTTAGTGTTCTTTCGTTATACATATGAGCAACCGAATCGAACAGAAGGTTGAATGGGTAGTATCTGAGTTGTATTCGATGATATCGTGATGATGTTTATATAGCAATACTCACCAGGTAACTGTTCTTTCGTTTTACATAAAAGCGACCGAATCGAGCAGGAGGTTGAATGGATAGATTGAAAATTCATCGTATCTGGGTTGTATTCGATTATGTTCATATAGTTATACTCACCAGGTAACTGTTCTTCCGTTATACATAAGAACGACTGAATTGAACATAAGGTTGAATGGATAGACTAAATAATAATCGTATCTGGGGTTGTATTCGAGTATATCGTGATGATTATCATATAGTATGTCTCACAAGGTAACAGTTCTTTCGTTAAACATACGAGCAACCGAATCGAACATAAGGTTGGATGGATAGATTGAACAATCATTGTATCTGGGTTGTCTCCGATTATATCGTTATGCTGTATATTTAGTTACACCTACCATGTAACGGTTCTTTCGTTACACATACGAGCGTCTGAATCGAACATAAGGTTGGATGGTTAGACGGAACGATAATTTTAACTAAGTTGTATTCGATTATATCGTGATGAAGTTCATATAGAAATACTCACCAGGTTACTGTTCTTTCGTTATACATATGAGCAACCGAATCGAAAAGAAGGTTGAATGGATAGTATCTGGGTTGTATTTGATTATATCGTGATTATTATCATATAGTATGTCTAACCAGGTAACAGTTCTTTCGTTATACATACGAGCAACCGAATCGAACAGAAAGTTGAATGGATAGACTGAACAATCAATGTATCTGGGTGGTAGTCGATTATATCGCAATTCTGTATATATAGTGATACTTACCAGGTGACGATACTTCCGTTACACATACTAGCGACTGAATCGAACAGAATGTTGAATGGTTAGACGAAACGATAATTGTATCTGAGTTGAATTCGATGATATCGTGATGATGTTTATATAGCAATACTTACTAGGTAACTGTTCTTCCGTTTTACATACAAGCGACCGAATCGAGCAGAAGGTTAAATGGATAGATTGAACAATCATCGTATCTGAGTTGTATTCGATTATGTTTATATAGTTATACTCACCAGGTACCTGTTCTTTCGTTATACATACGAGCAACCCAATCGAACATAAGGTTGAATGGATAGATTGAACAATCATCGTATCTGAGTTGTATTCGATTATGTTTATAAAGTTATACTCACCAGGTAACTGTTCTTCCGTTATACATACGAGCGACTGAATTGAACAGAAGGTTGAATGTATAGACTAAACAATGATCCTGTCTGGGGTTGTATTCGATTATATCGTGATGATGTTTATATAGTTATACTCACCAGGTAACTGTTCTTCAGTTATATATAAGAGCGGCTGAACTGAACAGAGGGTTGAATGGATAGTATCTGGGTTGTATTCGATTATGATGTTATGCTGTGTATATAGTTATACACACTAGGTGACGGTATTCCCGTTTTACATACGAACGACCGAAACGAACAGAAAGTTGAATGGATAGATTGAACAATCAATGTATCTGGGTGGTATCCGATTATATCGCAATACTGTATATATAGTGATACTTACCAGGTGACGGTACTTCCGTTACACATACTAGCGACTGAATCGAACAGAAGGTTAAATGGTTAGACGAAACGATAATTGTATCTCTGAGTTGTATTCGATGATATCGTGATGATGTTTATATAGCAATACTCACCAGGTAACTGTTCTTCCGTTTTACATACAAGTGGCCGAATCGAGCAGAAGGTTGAATTCAGTATAGATTGAACAATCGTCGTATCTGGGTTGTATTCGATTATGTTTATATAGTTATACTCACCAGGTAACTGTTCCTCCGTTATACATACGAGCAACCGAATCGAACAGAAGGTTGAATGGATAGTATCTGGGTTGTATTCGCTTATGATGTTATGCTGTGTATATAGTTATACACATTAGGTGACGGTATTCCCGTTTTACATACGAGCGACCGAAACGAACAGAAAGTTGAATGGATAGACTGAACAATCAATGTATCTGGGTGGTATCCGATTATATCGCAATACTGTATATATAGTGATACTTACCAGGTGACGGTACTTCCGTTACACATACTAGCGACTGAATCGAACAGAAGGTCAAATGGTTAGACGAAACGATAATTGTATCTCTGAGTTGTATTCGATGATATCGTGATGATGTTTATATAGCAATACTTACCAGGTAACTGTCCTTCCGTTTTACATACAAGCGACCGAATCGAGCTGAAGGTTAAATGGATAGATTGAACAATAATCGTATCTGAGTTGTATTCGATTATGTTTATATAGTTATACTCACCAGGTACCTGTTCTTTCGTTATACATACGAGCAACCCAATCGAACATAAAGTTGAATGGATAGATTAAACAATCATCGTATCTGAGTTGTATTCGATTATGTTTATATAGTTATACTCACCAGGTAACTGTTCTTTCGTTATACATACGAGCGACTGAATTGAACAGAAGGTTGAATGTATAGACTAAACAATGATCCTATCTGGGGTTGTATTCGATTATATCGTGATGATGTTTATATAGTTATACTCACCAGGTAACTGTTCTCCAGTTATACATAAGAGCGGCTGAACTGAACAGAAGGTTGGATGGATAGACAAAACGATAATTGTAACTGAGTTGTATTCGATTATTACGTGGTAATGTTTATATAGTAATACTCACCAGGTGACTGTTCTTGCGTTATACGTACGAGCGACCAAATCGAACAGAATGTGACGGAATGATCATTGTATCTGAGTTGTATTCGATTATATCGTGATGAAGTTTATATAGCAATACTCACCAGGTAACTGTTCTTCCGTTTTACATACAAGCGGCCGAATCGAGCAGAAGGTTGAATTCAGTATAGATTGAACAATCGTCGTATCTGGGTTGTATTCGATTATGTTTATATAGTTTTACTCACCAGGTAACTGTTCTTCCGTTATACATACGAGCAACCGAATCGAACAGAAGGTTGAATGGATAGTATCTGGGTTGTATTCGATTATGATGTTATGCTGTGTATATAGTTATACACACTAGGTGACGGTATTCCCGTTTTACATACGAACGACCGAAACGAACAGAAAGTTGAATGGATAGACTGAACAATCAATGTATCTGGGTAGTATCCGATTATATCGCAATACTGTATATATTGTGATACTTACCAGGTGACGGTACTTCCGTTACACATACCAGCGACTGAATCGAACAGAAGGTTAAATGGTTAGACGAAACGATAATTCTATCTTTGAGTTGTATTCGATGATATCGTGATGATGTTTATATAGCAATACTCACCAGGTAACTGTTCTTTCGTTATACATACGAGCAACCGAATCGAACAGAAGGTTGAATGGATAGTATCTGGGTTGTATTCGATTATGATGTTATGCTGTGTATATAGTTATACACATTAGGTGACGGTATTCCCGTTTTACATACGAGCGACCGAAACGAACAGAAAGTTGAATGGATAGAATGAACAATCAATGTATCTGGGTGGTATCCGATTATATCGCAATACTGTATAAAGTGATACTTACCAGGTGACGGTACTTCCGTTACACATACTAGCGACTGAATCGAATAGAAGGTTAAATAGTTAGACGAAACGATAATTGTATCTCTGAGTTGTATTCGATGATATCGTGATGATGTTTATATAGCAATACTCACCAGGTAACTGTTCTTCCGTTTTACATACAAGCGACCGAATCGAGTAGAAGCTTAAATTTAGTATAGATTGAACAATCATCGTATCTGGGTTGTATTCGATTATGTTCATATAGTTATACTCACCAGGTAACTGTTCTCCAGTTATACATAAGAGCGACTGAACTGAACAGAAGGTTGAATGGATAGACTTCACAATCATCGTATCTGGGTTGTATTTGATTATATCGTGATTATTATCATATAGTATGTCTAACCAGGTAACAGTTCTTCCGTTATAGATACGAGCAACCGAATCGAACATAAGGTTGAATGGATAGATTGAACAATCATTGTATCTGGGTTGTCTCCGATTATATCGTTATGCTGTATATTTAGTTACACCTACCATGTAACGGTTCTTTCGTTACACATACGAGCGTCTGAATCGAACAAAAGGTTGGATGGTTAGACGGAACGATAATTGTAACTGAGTTGTATTCGATTATATCGTGGTGATGTTTATATTGTAAAACTCACCAGGTGACTGTTCTTGCGTTATACATACGAGCGACCCAATCGAACATAAGGTTGGATGGATAGACGGAATGATCATTGTATCTGAGTTGTATTCGATTTTATCGTGATGACGTTCATATAGAAATACTCACCAGGTCACTGGTCTTTCGTTATACATACGAGCGACCGAAACGAACAGAAAGTTGAATGGATAGACTGAACAATCAATGTATCTGGGTGGTAGTCGATTATATCGCAATTCTGTATATATAGTGATACTTACCAGGTGACGATACTTCCGTTACACATACTAGCGACTGAATCGAACAGAATGTTGAATGGTTAGACGAAACGATAATTGTATCTGAGTTGAATTCGATGATATCGTGATGATGTTTATATAGCAATACTTACCAGGTAACTGTCCTTCCGTTTTACATACAAGCGACCGAATCGAGCAGAAGGTTAAGGATAGATTGAACAATCATTGTATCTGAGTTGTATTCGATTTTATCGTGATGACGTTCATATAGAAATACTCACCAGGTCACTGTTCTTCCGTTATACATACGAGCGACTGAATTGAACAGAAGGTTGAATGTATAGACTAAACAATGATCCTATCTGGGGTTGTATTCGATTATATCGTGATGATGTTTATATAGTTATACTCACCAGGTAACTGTTCTCCAGTTATACATAAGAGCGGCTGAACTGAACAGAAGGTTGAATGGATAGACGAAACGATAATTGTAACTGAGTTGTATTCGATTATATCGTGGTAATGTTTATATAGTAATACTCACCAGGTGACTGTTCTTGCGTTATACGTACGAGCGACCAAATCGAACAGACGGTTGGATGAATAGACGGACTGATCATTGTATCTGAGTTGTATTCGATTATATCGTGATGAAGTTCATATGGAAATACTCACCAGGTTACTGTTCTCTCGTTATACATAAGAGCGGCTGAACTGAACAGAAGGTTGAATGGATAGACAAAACGATAATTGTAACTGAGTTGTATTCGATTATTACGTGGTAATGTTTATATAGTAATACTCACCAGGTGACTGTTCTTGCATTATACGTACGAGCGACCAAATCGAACAGAAGGTGACGGAATGATCATTGTATCTGAGTTGTATTCGATTATATCGTGATGAAGTTCATATGGAAATACTCACCAGGTTACTGTTCTTTCGTTATACATACGAGCAACCGAATCGAACAGAAGGTTGAATGGATAGTATCTGGGTTGTATTCGATTATGATGTTATGCTGTGTATATAGTTATACACACTAGGTGACGGTATTCCCGTTTTACATACGAACGACCGAAACGAACAGAAAGTTGAATGGATAGACTGAACAATCAATGTATCTGGGTGGTATCCGATTATATCGCAATACTGTATATATAGTGATACTTACCAGGTGACGGTACTTCCGTTACACATACTAGCGACTGAATCGAACAGAAGGTTAAATGGTAAGACGAAACGATAATTGTATCTCTGAGTTGTATTCGATGATATCGTGATGATGTTTATATAGCAATATTCACCAAGTAACTGTTCTTCCGTTATACATACGAGCGACTGAATTGAACAGAAGGTTGAATGGATAGACAAAACAATAATCGTATCTGGGGTTGTATTCGATTATATCTTGATAATGTTCATATAGTTATACTCACCAGGAAACTGTTCTCCAGTTATACATAAGAGCGACTGAACTGAACAGAAGGTTGAATGTATAGACTTCACAATCATCGTATCTGGGTTGTATTTGATTATATCGTGATTATTATCATATAGTATGTCTAACCAGGTAACAGTTCTTCCGTTATAGATACGAGCAACCGAATCGAACATAAGGTTGAATGGATAGATTGAACAATCAGTGTATCTGGGTTGTCTCCGATTATATCGTTATGCTGTATATTTCGTTACACCTACCATGTAACGGTTCTTTCGTTACACATACGAGCGTCTGAATCGAACAAAAGGTTGGATGGTTAGACGGAACGATAATTGTAACTGAGTTGTATTCGATTATATCGTGGTGATGTTTATATAGTAAAACTCACCAGGTGACTGTTCTTGCGTTATACATACGAGCGACCCAATCGAACATAAGGTTGGATGGATAGACGGAATGATCATTGTATCTGAGTTGTATTCGATTATACCGTGATGACGTTCATATAGAAATACTCACCAGGTCACTGGTCTTTCGTTATACATACGAGCGACCGAAACGAACAAAAAGTTGAATGGATAGACTGAACAATCAATGTATCTGGGTGGTAGTCGATTATATCGCAATTCTGTATATATAGTGATACTTACCAGGTGACGATACTTCCGTTACACATACTAGCGACTGAATCGAACAGAATGTTGAATGGTTAGACGAAACGATAATTGTATCTGAGTTGAATTCGATGATATCGTGATGATGTTTATATAGCAATACTTACCAGGTAACTGTCCTTCCGTTTTACATACAAGCGACCGAATCGAGCAGAAGGTTAAGGATAGATTGAACAATCATCGTATCTGAGTTGTATTCGATTATGTTTATATAGTTATACTCACTAGGTACCTGTTTTTTCGTTATACATACGAGCAACCCAATCGAACATAAGGTTGAATGGATAGATTGAACAATCATCGTATCTGAGTTGTATTCGATTATGTTTATATAGTTATACTCACCAGGTAACTGTTCTTCCGTTATACATACGAGCGACTGAATTGAACAGAAGGTTGAATGTATAGACTAAACAATGATCCTTTCTGGGGTTGTATTCGATTATATCGTGATGATGTTTATATAGTTATACTCACCAGGAAACTGTTCTCCAGTTATACATAAGAGCGACTGAACTGAACAGAAGGTTGAATGGATAGACTGCACAATCATCGTATCTGGGTTGTATTTGATTATATCGTGATTATTATCATATGATATGTCTAACCAGGTAACAGTTCTTTCGTTATACATACGAGCAACCAAATCGAACATAAGGTTGAATGGATAGATTGAACAATCAATGTATCTGGGTTGTCTCCGATTATATCGTTATGCTGTATATTTAGTTACACCTACCATGTAACGGTTCTTTCGTTACACATACGAGCGTCTGAATCGAACATAAGGTTGGATGGTTAGACGGAACGATAATTGTTACTGAGTTGTATTCGATTATATCGTGGTGATGTTTATATAGTAAAACTCACCAGGTGACTGTTCTTGCGTTATACATACGAGCGACCCAATCGAACATAAGGTTGGATGGATAGACGGAATGATCATTGTATCTGAGTTGTATTCGATTACATCGTGATGACATTCATATAGAAATACTCACCAGGTTACTGGTCTTTCGTTATACATACGAGCGACCGAAACGAACAGAAAGTTGAATGGATAGACTGAACAATCAATGTATCTGGATGGTAGTCGATTATATCGCAATTCTGTATATATAGTGATACTTACCAGGTGACGATACTTCCGTTACACATACTAGCGACTGAATCGAACAGAATGTTGAATGGTTAGACGAAACGATAATTGTATCTGAGTTGAATTCGATGATATCGTGATGATGTTAATATAGCAATACTTACCAGGTGACTGTCCTTCCGTTTTACATACAAGCGACCGAATCGAGCAGAAGGTTAAGGATTGATTGAACAATCATCGTATCTGAGTTGTATTCGATTATGTTTATATAGTTATACTCACCAGGTACCTGTTCTTTCGTTATACATACGAGCAACCCAATCGAACATAAGGTTGAATGGATAGATTAAACAATCATCGCATCTGAGTTGTATTCGATTATGTTTATATAGTTATACTCACCAGGTAACTGTTCTTCCGTTATACATATGAGCGACTGAATTGAACAGAAGGTTGAATGTATAGACTAAACAATGATCCTATCTGGGGTTGTATTCGATTATATCGTGATGATGTTTATATAGTTATACTCACCAGGTAACTGTTCTCCAGTTATACATAAGAGCGGCTGAACTGAACAGAAGGTTGAATGGATAGACAAAACGATAATTGTAACTGAGTTGTATTCGATTATATCGTGGTAATGTTTATATAGTAATAATCACCAGGTGACTGTTCTTGCGTTATACGTACGAGCGACCAAATCGAACAGACGGTTGGATGGATAGACGGAATGATAATTGTATCTGAGTTGTATTCGATTATATCGTGATGAAGTTCATATGGAAATACTCACCAGGTTACTGTTCTCTCGTTATACATACGAGCAACCGAATCGAACACAAGGTTGAATGGATAGTATCTGGGTTGTATTCGATTATGATGTTATGCTGTGTATATAGTTATACACACTAGGTGACGGTATTCCCGTTTTACATACGAACGACCGAAACGAACAGAAAGTTGAATGGATAGACTGAACAATCAATGTATCTGGGTGGTATCCGATTATATCGCAATACTGTATATATAGTGATACTTACCAGGTGACGGTACTTCCGTTACACATACTAGCGACTGAATCGAACAGAAGGTTAAATGGTTAGACGAAACGATAATTGTATCTCTGAGTTGTATTCGATGATATCGTGATGATGTTTATATAGCAATACTCACCAGGTAACAGTTCTTCCGTTTTACATACAAGCGGCCGAATCGAGCAGAAGGTTGAATTCAGTATAGATTGAACAATCGTCGTATCTGGGGTTGTATTCGATTATGTTTATATAGTTATACTCACCAGGTAACTGTTCTTCCGTCATACATACGAGCAACCGAATCGAACAGAAGGTTGAATGGATAGTATCTGGGTTGTATTCGATTATGATGTTATGCTGTGTATATAGTTATACACATTAGGTGACGGTATTCCCGTTTTACATACGAGCGACCGAAACGAACAGAAAGTTGAATGGATAGACTGAACAATCAATGTATCTGGGTGGTATCCGATTATATCGCAATACTGTATATATAGTGATACTTACCAGGTGACGGTACTTCCGTTACACATACTAGCGACTGAATCGAACAGAAGGTTAAATGTTTAGACGAAACGATATTTGTATCTCTGAGTTGTATTCGATGATAACGTGATGATGATTATATAGCAATACTCACCAGGTAACTGTTCTTCCGTTTTACATACAAGCGACCGAATCGAGCAGAAGCTTAAATTTAGTATAGATTGAACAGTCATCGTATCTGGGTTGTATTCGATTATGTTCATATAGTTATTCTCACCAGGTAACTGTTCTTTCGTTATACATACAAGCGACTGAATTGAACAGAAGGTTGAATGGATAGACTAAATAATAATCGTATCTGGGGTTGTATTCGATTATATCTTGATAATGTTCATATAGTTATACTCACCAGGAAACTGTTCTCCAGTTATACATAAGAGCGACTGAACTGAACAGAAGGTTGAATGGATAGACTGCACAATCATCGTATCTGGGTTGTATTTGATTATATCGTGATTATTATCATATGATATGTCTAACCAGGTAACAGTTCTTCCGTTATACATACGAGCAACCGAATCGAACATAAGGTTGAATGGATAGATTGAACAATCATTGTATCTGGGTTGTCCCCGATTATATCGTTATGCTGTATATTTAGTTACACCTACCATGTAACGGTTCTTTCGTTACACATACGAGCGTCTGAATCGAACATAAGGTTGGATGGTTAGACGGAACAATAATTGTAACTGAGTTGTATTCGATTATATCGTGGTGATGTTTATATAGTGAAACTCACCAGGTGACTGTTCTTGCGTTATACATACGAGCGACCCAATCGAACATAAGGTTGGATGGATAGACGGAATGATCATTGTATCTGAGTTGTATTCGATTATATCGTCATGACGTTCATATAGAAATACTCACCAGGTTACTGGTCTTTCGTTATACATACGAGCGACCGAAACGAACAGAAAGTTGAATGGATAGACTGAACAATCAATGTATCTGGGTGGTAGTCGATTATATCGCAATTCTGTATATATAGTGATACTTACCAGGTGACGATACTTCCGTTACACATACTAGCGACTGAATCGAACAGAAGGTTGAATGGTTAGACGAAACGATAATTGTATCTCTGAGTTGTATTCGATGATATCGTGATGATGTTTATATAGCAATACTCACCAGGTAACTATTCTTCCGTTTTACATACGAGCGGCCGAATAGAGCAGAAGGTTGAATTCAGTATAGATTGAACAATCGTCGTATCTGGGTTGTATTCGATTATGTTTATATAGTTATACTCACCAGGTAACTGTTCTTCCGTTATACATACGAGCAACCGAATCGAACAGAAAGTTGAATGGATAGTATCTGGGTTGTATTCGATTATGATGTTATGCTGTGTATATAATTATACACACTAGGTGACGGTATTCCCGTTTTACATACGAACGACCGAAACGAACAGAAAGTTGAATGGATAGACTGAACAATCAATGTATCTGGGTGGTATCCGATTATATCGCAATACTGTATATATTGTGATACTTACCAGGTGACGGTACTTCCGTTACACATACTAGCGACTGAATCGAACAGAAGGTTAAATGGTTAGACGAAACGATAATTGTATCTCTGAGTTGTATTCGATGATATCGTGATGATGTTTATATAGCAATACTCACCAGGTAACTGTTCTTCCGTTTTACATACAAGCGGCCGAATCGAGCAGAAGGTTGAATTCAGTATAGATTGAACAATCATCGTATCTGGGTTGTATTCGATTATGTTCATATAGTTATACTCACCAGGTAACTGTTCTTCCGTTATACATACGAGCGACTGAATTGAACAGAAGGTTGAATGGATAGACTAAACAATAATCGTATCTGGGGTTGTATTCGATTATATCTTGATAATATTCATATAGTTATACTCACCAGGAAACTGTTCTCCAGTTATACATAAGAGCGACTGAACTGAACAGAAGGTAGAATGGATAGACTGCACAAT
This sequence comes from Chrysomela aeneicollis, assembly GCA_029955515.1. Classification (NCBI taxonomy): domain Eukaryota; kingdom Metazoa; phylum Arthropoda; class Insecta; order Coleoptera; family Chrysomelidae; genus Chrysomela; species Chrysomela aeneicollis. Next base: position 1,619,971 of record JARUHQ010000025.1, read on the forward strand.
CATCGTATCTGGGTTGTATTTGATCATATCGTGATTATTATCATATAGTATGTCTAACCAGGTAACAGTTCTTCCGTTATACATACGAGCAACCGAATCGAAGATAAGGTTGAATGGATAGATTGAACAATCATTGTATCTGGGTTGTCTCCGATTATATCGTTATGCTGTATATTGAGTTACACCTACCATGTAACGGTTCTTTCGTTACACATACGAGCGTCTGAATCGAACATAAGGTTGGATGGTTAGACGGAACGCAAATTGTAACTGAGTTGTATTCGATTATATCGTGGTGATGTTTATATAGTAAAACTCACCAGGTTACTGGTCTTTCGTTATACATACGAGCGACCGAAACGAACAGAAAGTTGAATGGATAGACTGAACAATCAATGTATCTGGGTGGTAGTCGATTATATCGCAATTCTGTATATATAGTGATACTTACCAGGTGACGATACTTCCGTTACACATACTAGCAACTGAATCGAACAGAATGTTAAATGGTTAGACGAAACGATAATTGTATCTGAGTTGAATTCGATGATATCGTGATGACGTTTATATAGCAATACTTACCAGGTAACTGTCCTTTCGTTTTACATACAAGAGACCAAATCGAGCAGAAGGTTAAATGGATAGATTGAACAATCATCGTATCTGAGTTGTATTCGATTATGTTCATATAGTTATACTCACCAGGTACCTGTTCTTTCGTTATACATACGAGCAACCCAATCGAACATAAGGTTGAATGGATAGATTGAACAATCATCGTATCTGAGTTGTATTCGATTATATCGTGGTAATGTTTATATAGTAATACTCACCAGATGACTGTTCTTGCGTTATACGTACGAGCGACCAAATCGAACAGAAGGTTGGATGGATAGACGGAATGATCATTGTATCTGAGTTGTATTCGATTATATCGTGATGAAGTTCATATGGAAATACTCACCAGGTTACTGTTCTTTCGTTATACATACGAGCAACCGAATCGAACAGAAGGTTGAATGGATAGTATCTGGGTTGTATTCGATTATGATGTTATGCTGTGTATATAGTTATACACACTAGGTGACGGTATTCCCGTTTTACATACGAACGACCGAAACGAACAGAAAGTTGAATGGATAGACTGAACAATCAATTTATCTGGGTGGTATCCGATTATATCGCAATACTGTATATATAGTGATACTTACCAGGTGACGGTACTTCCGTTACACATACTAGCGACTGAATCGAACAGAAGGTTAATTGGTTAGATGAAACGATAATTGTATCTCTGAGTTGTATTCGATGATATCGTGATGATGTTTATATAGCAATACTCACCAGGTAACTGTTCTTCCGTTTCACATACAAGCGGCCGAATCGAGCAGAAGGTTGAATTCAGTATAGATTGAACAATCGTCGTATCTGTGTTGTATTCGATTATGTTTATATAGTTATACTCACCAGGTACCTGTTCTTTCGTTATACATACGAGCAACCCAATCGAACATAAGGTTGAATGGATAGATTAAACAATCATCGTATCTGAGTTGTATTCGATTATGTTTATATAGTTATACTCACCAGGTAATTGTTCTTCCGTTATAAATACGAGCGACTGAATTGAACAGAAGGTTGAATGTATAGACTAAACAATGATCCTATCTGGGGTTGTATTCGATTATATCGTGATGATGTTTATATTGTTATACTCACCAGGTAACTGTTCTCCAGTTATACATAAGAGCGGCTGAACTGAACAGAAGGTTGAATGGATAGACACAACGATAATTGTAACTGAGTTGTATTCGATTATATCGTGGTAATGTTTATATAGTAATACTCACCAGGTGACTGTTCTTGCGTTATACGTACGAGCGACCAAATCGAACAGAAGGTTTGATGGATAGACGGAATGATCATTGTATCTGAGTTGTATTCGATTATATCGTGATGAAGTTCATATGGAAATACTCACCAGGTTACTGTTCTTTCGTTATACATACGAGCAACCGAATCGAACAGAAGGTTGAATGGATAGTATCTGGGTTGTATTCGATTATGATGTTATGCTGTGTATATAGTTATACACACTAGGTGACGGTATTCCCGTTTTACATACGAACGACCGAAACGAACAGAAAGTTGAATGGATAGACTGAACAATCAATTTATCTGGGTGGTATCCGATTATATCGCAATACTGTATATATAGTGATACTTACCAGGTGACGGTACTTCCGTTACACATACTAGCGACTGAATCGAACAAAAGGTTAATTGGTTAGATGAAACGATAATTGTATCTCTGAGTTGTATTCGATGATATCGTGATGATGTTTATATAGCAATATTCACCAAGTAACTGTTCTTCCGTTATACATACGAGCGACTGAATTGAACAGAAGGTTGAATGGATAGACAAAACAATAATCGAATCTAAGGTTGTATTCGATTATATCTTGATAATGTTCATATAGTTATACTCACCAGGAAACTGTTCTCCAGTTATACATAAGAGCGACTGAACTGAACAGAAGGTTGAATGTATAGACTTCACAATCATCGTATCTGGGTTGTATTTGATTATATCGTGATTATTATCATATAGTATGTCTAACCAGGTAACAGTTCTTTCGTTATACATACGAGCAACCGAATCGAACAGAAAGTTGAATGGATAGACTGAACAATCAATGTATCTGGGTGGTAGTCGATTATATCGCAATTCTGTATATATAGTGATACTTACCAGGTGACGATACTTCCGTTACACATACTAGCGACTGAATCGAACAGAAGGTTAAATGGTAAGACGAAACGATAATTGTATCTCTGAGTTGTATTCGATGATATCGTGATGATGTTTATATAGCAATATTCACCAAGTAACTGTTCTTCCGTTATACATACGAGCGACTGAATTGAACAGAAGGTTGAATGGATAGACAAAACAATAATCGTATCTGGGGTTGTATTCGATTATATCTTGATAATGTTCATATAGTTATACTCACCAGGAAACTGTTCTCCAGTTATACATAAGAGCGACTGAACTGAACAGAAGGTTGAATGTATAGACTTCACAATCATCGTATCTGGGTTGTATTTGATTATATCGTGATTATTATCATATAGTATGTCTAACCAGGTAACAGTTCTTTCGTTATACATACGAGCAACCGAATCGAACAGAAAGTTGAATGGATAGACTGAACAATCAATGTATCTGGGTGGTAGTCGATTATATCGCAATTCTGTATATATAGTGATACTTACCAGGTGACGATACTTCCGTTACACATACTAGCGACTGAATCGAACAGAATGTTGAATGGTTAGACGAAACGATAATTGTATCTGAGTTGAATTCGATGATATCGTGATGATGTTTATATAGCAATACTCACCAGGTAACTGTCCTTCCGTTTTACATACAAGCGACCGAATCGAGCAGAAAGTTGAATGGATAGATTGAACAATCATCGTATCTGAGTTGTATTCGATTATGTTTATATAGTAATACTCACCAGGTTACTGTTCTTTCGTTATACATACGAGCAACCGAATCGAACATAAGGTTGAATGGATAGTATCTGTTTATATAGTTATACACATTAGGTGACGGTATTCTTGTTTTACATACGAGCGACCGAAACGAACAGAACGTTGAATGGATAGACTGAACAATCAATGTATCTGGGTGGTATCCGATTATATCGCAATACTGTATATATAGTGATACTTACCAGGTGACGGTACTTCCGTTACACATACTAGCGACTGAATCGAACAGAAGGTTGAATGGTTAGACGAAACGATAATTGTATCTCTAAGTTGTATTCGATGATATCGTGATGATGTTTATATAGCAATACTCACCAGGTAACTGTTCTTCCGTTTTACATAAAAGACACCGAATCGAGCAGAAGGATGAATGGATAGATTGAAAATTCATCGTATCTGGGTTGTATTCGATTAGGTTTATATAGTTATACTCACCAGGTAACTGTTCTTCCGTTTTTCATAAGAACGACTGAATTGAACGAAAGATTGAATGGATAGTCTAAACAATAATCGTATCTGGGGTTGTATTCGAGTATATCGTGATGATTATCATATAGTATGTTTAACCAGGTAACAGTTCTTTCGTTAAACATACGAGCAACCGAATCGAACATAAGGTTGGATGGATAGATTGAACAATCATTGTATCTGGGTTGTCTCCGATTATATCGTTATGCTGTATATTTAGTTACACCTACCATGTAACGGTTCTTTCGTTACACATACGAGCGTCTGAATCGAACATAAGGTTGGATGGTTAGATGGAACGATAATTGTAACTGAGTTGTATTCGATTATATCGTGGTGATGTTTATATAGTAATACTCACCAGGTGACTGTTCTTGCGTAATACATACGAGCGACCCAATCGAACAGAAGGTTGGATGGATAGACGAAATGATCATTGTATCCGAGTTGTATTCGATTATATCGTGATGATGTTCATATAGAAATACTCACCAGGTTACTGTTCTTTCGTTATACGTACGAGCAACCGAATCGAACAGAAGGTTGAATGGATAGTATCTAGGTTGTATTCGATTATGATGTTATGCTGTTTATATAGTTATACACATTAGGTGACGGTTTTCCCATTTTACATACGAGCGACCGAAACGAACAGAAAGTTGAATGGATAGACTGAACAATCAATGTATCTGGGTGGTATCCGATTATATCGCAATACTGTATATATAGTGATACTTACCAGGTGACGGTACTTCCGTTACACATACTAGCGACTGAATCGAACAGAAGGTTAAATGGTTAGACGAAACGATAATTGTATCTCTGTGTTGTATTCGATGATATCGTGATGATGTTTATATAGCAATACTCACCAGGTAACTGTTCTTCCGCTTTACATACATGCGACCGAATCGAGCAGAAGGTTGAATTCAGTATAGATTGAACAATCATCGTTTCTGGGTTGTATTCGATTATGTTTATATAGTTATACTCACCAGGTAACTGTTCTTCCGTTATACATACGAGCAACCGAATCGAACAGAAGGTTGAATGGATAGTATCTGGGTTGTATTCGATTATGATGTTATGCTGTGTATATAGTTATACACATTAGGTGACGGTATTCCCGTTTCACATACGAACGACCGAAACGAACAGAAAGTTGAATGGATAGACTGAACAATCAATGTATCTGGGTGGTATCTGATTATATCGCAATACTGTATATGTAGTGATACTTACCAGGTGACGGTACTTCTGTTACACATACTAGCGACTGAATCGAACAGAAGGTTAAATGGTTAGACGAAACGATAATTGTATCTGAGTTGTATTCGATGATATCGTGATGATGTTTATATAGCAATACTCACCAGGTAACTGTTCTTCCGTTTTTCATAAGAACGACTGAATTGAACAGAAGGTTGAATGGATAGACTAAACAATAGTCGTATCTGGGGTTGTATTCGAGTATATCGTGATGATTATCATATAGTATGTCTAACCAGGTAACAGTTCTTTCGTTAAACATACGAGCAACCGAATCGAACATAAGGTTGGATGGATAGATTGAACAATCATTGTATCTGGGTTGTCTCCGATTATATCGTTATGCTGTATATTTAGTTACACCTACCATGTAACGGTTCTTTCGTTACACATACAAGCGTCTGAATCGAACATAAGGTTGGATGGTTAGACGGAACGATAATTGTAACTGAGTTGTATTCGATTATATCGTGGTGATGTTAATATAGTAATACTCACCAGGTGACTGTTCTTGCGTTATACATACGAGCGACCCAATCGAACAGAAGGTTGGATGGATAGACGAAATGATCATTGTATCTGAGTTGTATTCGATTATATCGTGATGACGTTCATATAGAAATACTCACCAGGTTACTGTTCTTTCGTTATACATACGAGCAACCGAAACGAACAGAAAGTTGAATGGATAGACTGATCAATCAATGTATCTGGGTGGTATCCGATTATATCGCAATACTGTATATATAGTGATACTTACCAGGTGACGGTACTTCCGTTACACATACTAGCGACTGAATCGAACAGAAGGTTAAATGGTTAGACGAAACGATAATTGTATCTCTGAGTTGTATTCGATGATATCGTGATGATGTTTATATAGCAATACTCACCAGGTAACTGTTCTTCCGTTTTACATACAAGCGACCGAATCGAGCAGAAGGTTGAATTCAGTATAGATTGAACAATCATCGTATCTGGGTTGTATTCGATTATGTTTATATAGTTATACTCACCAGGTAACTGTTCTACCGTTATACATACGAGCAACCAAATCGAACAGAAGGTTGAATGGATAGTATCTGGGTTGTATTCGATTATGATGTTATGCTGTGTATATAGTTATACACATTAGGTGACGGTATTCCCGTTTTACATACGAGCGACCGAAACGAACAGAAAGTTGAATGGATAGACTGAACAATCAATGTATCTGGGTGGTATCCGATTATATCGCAATACTGTATATATAGTGATACTTACCAGGTGACGGTACTTCCGTTACACATACTAGCGACTGAATCGAACAGAAGGTTTAATGGTTAGACGAAACGTTAATTGTATCTGAGTTGTATTCGATGATATCGTGATGATGTTTATATAGCAATACTCACCAGGTAACTGTTCTTTCGTTTTACATAAAAGCGACCGATTCGAGCAGGAGGTTGAATGGATAGATTGAAAATTCATCGTATCTGGGTTGTATTCGATTATGTTCATATAGTTATACTCACCAGGTAACTGTTCTTCCGTTATACATAAGAACGACTGAATTGAACATAAGGTTGAATGGATAGATTGAACAATCATTGTATCTGGGTTGTCTCCGATTATATCGTTATGCTGTATAATTAGTTACACCTACCAGGTAACGGTTCTTTCGTTACACATACGAGCGTCTGAATCGAACATAAGGTTGAATGGTTAGACGGAACGATAATTGTAACTGAGTTGTATTCGATTATATCGTGGTGATGTTTATATAGTAAAACTCACCAGGTGACTGTTCTTGCGTTATACATACGAGCGACCCAATCGAACATAAGGTTGGATGGATAGACGGGATATTCATTGTATCTGAGTTGTATTCGATTATATCGTGATGATGTTCATATAGAAATACTCACCAGGTTACTGTTCTTTCGTTATACATACGAGCAATTGAATCGAACAGAAGGTTGAATGGATAGTATCTGGGTTGTATTCGATTATGATGTGTATATATTTATACACACTAGGTGAAGGTATTCCCGTTTCACATACGAGCAACCGAAACGAACAGAAAGTTGAATGGATAGACTGAACAATCAATGTATCTGGGTGGTAGTCGATTATATCGCAATTCTGTATATATAGTGATACTTACCAGGTGACGATACTTCCGTTACACATACTAGCGACTGAATCGAACAGAATGTTGAATGGTTAGACGAAACGATAATTGTATCTGAGTTGAATTCGATGATATCGTGATGATGTTTATATAGCAATACTCACCAGGTAACTGTCCTTCCGTTTTACATACAAGCGACCGAATCGAGCAGAAGGTTAAATGGATAGATTGAACAATCATCGTATCTGAGTTGTATTCGATTATGTTTATAAAGTTATACTCACCAGGTACCTGTTCTTCCGTTATACATACGAGCAACCCAATCGAACATAAGGTTGAATGGATAGATTAAACAATCATCGTATCTGAGTTGTATTCGATTATGTTTATATAGTTATACTCACCAGGTAACTGTTCTTCCGTTATACATACGAGCGACTGAATTGAACAGAAGGTTGAATGGATAGACTAAACAATTATCCTATCTGGAGTTGTATTCGATTATAACGTGATGATGTTTATATAGTTATACTCACCAGGTAACTGTTCTCCAGTTATACATAAGAGCGGCTGAACTGAACAGAAGGTTGAATGGATAGACGGAACGATAATTGTAACTGAGTTGTATTCGATTATATCGTGGTAATGTTTATATAGTAATACTCACCAGGTGACTGTTCTTGCGTTATACGTACGAGCGACCAAATCGAACAGAAGGTTGGATGGATAGACGGAATGATCATTGTATCTGAGTTGTATTCGATTATATCGTGATGAAGTTCATATGGAAATACTCACCAGGTAACTGTTCTTCCGTTATACATACGAGCAACCGAATCGAACAGAAGGTTGAATGGATAGTATCTGGGTTGTATTCGATTATGATGTTATGCTGTGTATATAGTTATACACACTAGGTGACGGTATTCCCGTTTTACATACGAGCGACCAAAACGAACAGAAAGTTGAATGGATAGACTGAACAATCAATGTATCTGGTTTTCCGATTATATCGCAATACTGTATATATAGTGATACTTACCAGGTGACGGTACCTCGGTTACATATACTAGCGACTGAATCGAACAGAAGGTCAAATGGTTAGACGAAGCGACAATTGTATCTGAGTTGTATTCGATGATATCGTGATGATGTTTATATAGCAATACTCACCAGGTAACTGTTCTTTCGTTTTACATAAAAGCGACCGAATCGAGCAGGAGGTTGAATGGATAGATTGAAAATTCATCGTATCTGGGGTTGTATTCGAGTATATCGTGATGATTATCATGTAGTATGTCTAACAATGTAACAGTTCTTTCGTTAAACATACGAGCAACCGAATCGAACATAAGGTTGGATGGATAGATTGAACAATCATTGTATCTGGGTTGTCTCCGATTATATCGTTATGCTGTATATTTAGTTACACCTACCATGTAACGGTTCTTTCGTTACACATACGAGCGTCTGAATCGAACATAAGGTTGGATGGTTAGACGGAACGATAATTTTAACTAAGTTGTATTCGATTATATCGTGGTGATGTTTATATAGTAATACTCACCAGGTGACTGTTCTTGCGTTATACATACGAGCGACCCAATCGAACAAAAGGTTGGATGGATAGACGGAAAGATCATTGTATCTGAGTTGTACTCAATTATATCGTGATGAAGTTCATATAGAAATACTCACCAGGTTACTGTTCTTTCGTTATACATATAAGCAACCGAATCGAAAAGAAGGTTGAATGGATAGTATCTGGGTTGTATTTGATTATATCGTGATTATTATCATATAGTATGTCTAACCAGGTAACAGTTCTTTCGTTATACATACGAGCAACCGAATCGAACATAAGGTTGAATGGATAGATTGAACAATCATTGTATATGGGTTGTCTCCGATCATATCGTTATGCTGTATATTCAGTTACACCTACCATGTAACGGTTCTTTCGTTACACATACGAGCGTCTGAATCGAACATTAGGTTGGATGGTTAGACGGAACGATAATTGAAACTGAGTTGTATTCGATTATATCGTGGTGATGTTTATATAATAATAATAATAATAATAATAATAATTTATTTGTCAAAGCATTACAATTCAATATGACAGTAATTAGTAAAATATTTGATTTTTTTTTGACAAACAGGAGGTTGAAAACAATTGAAAAAGATACTAGTCCAACCCCCTACTATACTATTTAAATTACTATTGTTCCGTATTGAGCATTACCATACCAAAAGGCCCAAAAAATAAAAGAAGAGAAAACAAAATTATAACAAAAAAACATCGAAGGTCACTATGTACGCAAACTCAACAAGATTTGTTTATATCTATATTTGAATGCAGTCGCTGATAAGGTCTTTAATTGTTCCGGAATACTATTATAAAGCCAGTAAACATTGAAGGAAAAACCTCTCTGATAGAAAGCAGTACTGTACGATGGTGGTGAAATATAGCCACGATACCTCAGATTCAGCGAGTGCACATCAGTTCTATAACAAATCTTTTGTGTAAGATATGAGGGACGATTAAAAAGTATTAAATTGTGAAACAATGTAGCAGAATGCAATTTTCTACGGTCCTCCATGGATAGCCATTTTGTTTCAATTAATTTATAAGAAACTGATTCACGACGACGAATACCATAAATGAATCTTAAAGTAGATTTTTGTACACGCTGTATTCTGTCTGCATCAACTTTATCCAGACAAGGACCGTAGACAGCATCTGCAAAATCGAAGTGACTAAGTACCAAAGAGTTACTCAATTGAATTTTTTGCGAAACTGACAGGGTGTGACGGTGTGGATATAATCTTTTAAGGTTTGCATAAGCACGTTGTATACATTTATTAACATGTGGTTTGAATCTCAAGGCTGTATCAAAAAACAAACCCAAATTTCGGCATGTTTCCGAAAAAGGAACGATGTCTGTACCGACTCTAATTTCAATGCTTTGTTGTATAGAAGATCTATTTTTACCGAATATTAGGAGAGTTGATTTTGATGGGTTTATCAGTAAGTTGTGTTTCTTCGAAATTTCACTAAGGCGGTGCAAATCCTCATTAATTTTTTCTTGAAACATTCTTACTTCACTTGGTTGAAATGATGCATACAGTTGAGTATCATCTGCGTATAAATGTACTTTGCAGTACTTGATATAATTGATTATATTGCTGGTGTAAATAGAAAACATAATCGGTCCTAAAATTGAGCCTTGCGGGACTCCAAATTTCTGTATTACAAGGGGTGACGCCCCCCTCTCAGTTTCGACATATTGTAGTCTATTATCAAAGTAGCTCTTCATGAGTGCTACGGCCGCAGGGTCAAACCCAATGTAATTTAGAATTGATAGAAGCAGATCATGACTCATTCTATCGAATGCTTTGCTGTAATCGATTAAAACCAATGCTGTAGTTTTACCCCTATCAACTGATTCTATGATATCGTCGGTTATTTTTAAAAGTGAAGTTGTACAGCTGAATCCTGCCCTAAATCCCGATTGACATTCTGGTAGTATATTATACTGATTAAGATGTTCTCTGATTTGTACAGTCATGATTTTTTCAATGATCTTTGACAAGGCTGGTAAAATACTTACAGGTCTTAAGTCGTTATAACTTTCTATATCATATTTCTTCGGAAGTGGAATAATTTTCGATATTTTCCAAGAATCAGGAAAACTGTTCTCCAATATACAGGAGTTAATAATATTAGTTAAAAATGGAAGAATTCTATCAAGGCACATTAGAATCATATTTATGTTAATTTGATCTACCCCCATAGCCTGAGATTTAATATCCAGTAAATTGTCCTTCACCTGGCTTTCAGAAACAGTATGGAAAGCAAACGTTGTTGATATTCTTGGGATTTTATTGTTTTTGTAAAAATTCAACAGGTCTTGATCTACAGAGTTATTGCTATTATTGATGCTTGAAAAGTATTGATTGATTTCATTTGGATTATTAAGATTATCCGGTATTGTGTTAATTTTTTCATTGGAAAAAATATTGAGGTTTCTTAATTTCTTCCAAAAAGTTTTTGAGTTATTGTCATTAGTATTCAAACTACCTTGAAGATATTGCTTCTTTTCTTGCCGAATAGCTATATTTGTTTGATTTTTTAATTGTCTGTAAACTTCCCAATTGTTGTTACTTTTATTTTCTATATATTTTTTAAACGCTTTATTTTTTAATCGAATCATATTTTTGATAGTATAGGTGAGCCAAGGTGGCTTTTTATTTTTTGTTTTTATTTCAATTAGAGGTGCCAGGACATCGAAAATATTGGTTAGTATATTATTCAGAGCTTCAACCTTATCATTCACATTCGGAAGAAAAACAATGTTTTCAAATGGAGAAATTTTCAGAAAATCATCAAGAAGTTGTTTGTCTACATTTTTGAGATTTCGTAATTTGATCGTTTCAGTAGGCTTATTTATTTTTCCATCAATATTGCAATAAGTTAAAAAATGGTCCGACAGTCCCGAGTCCTTGACGCCTGAATTGACTTTCTTTCCATTGGAAATTAAAATTATATCTAATAAGGATGAAGTAGACTTTGTCACCCTAGTAGGTTCTCTTATTACTTGCTCCAAATTCAAAGACTCTATGTAATCATAAAAAACATTGGTATATTGATCTGATAAGTTCAATAGATTAATATTAATGTCTCCACCGCAAATTATTTCATTTGGTTGAAACTCAGACAAACGTTTTTCAATGTGATTTAAAAAGTCAGATACCACTCCCTTCGGAGGCCTATAAAAAACACCGATTATATATTTACTATTTAGTATTTTTATCTCTATCCAAATCTCCTCAAGAATATAGTTCGACGCGATGGTACTAACTGAAAATTGTAAATTTTCCTTTATATAAAGTGCCACTTTATATAAAGTAATACTCACCAGGTGACTGTTCTTGCGTTATACATACGAGCGACCCAATCGAACATAAGGTTGGATGGATAGACGGAATGATCATTGTATCCGAGTTGTATTCGATTATATCGTGATGACATTCATATAGAAATACTCACCAGGTCACTGATCTTTCGTTATACATACGAGCGACCGAAACGAACAGAAAGTTGAATGGATAGACTGAACAATCAATGTATCTGGGTGGTAGTCGATTATATCGCAATTCTGTATATATAGTGATACTTACCAGGTGACGATACTTCCGTTACACATACTAGCGACTGAATCGAACAGAATGTTGAATGGTTAGACGAAACGATAATTGTATCTGAGTTGAATTCGATGATATCGTGATGATGTTTATATAGCAATACTTACTAGGTAACTGTCCTTCCGTTTTACATACAAGCGACCGAATCGAGCAGAAGGTTAAATGGATAGATTGAACAATCATCGTATCTGAGTTGTATTCGATTATGTTTATATAGTTATACTCACCAGGTACCTGTTCTTTCGTTATACATACGAGCAACCCAATCGAACATAAGGTTGAATGGATAGATTGAACAATCATCGTATCTGAGTTGTATTCGATTATGTTTATAAAGTTATACTCACCAGGTAACTGTTCTTCCGTTATACATACGAGCGACTGAATTGAACAGAAGGTTGAATGTATAGACTAAACAATGATCCTGTCTGGGGTTGTATTCGATTATATCGTGATGATGTTTATATAGTTATACTCACCAGGTAACTGTTCTTCAGTTATACATAAGAGCGGCTGAACTGAACAGAAGGTTGAATGGATAGACAAAACGATAATTGTAACTGAGTTGTATTCGATTATATCTTGGTAATGTTTATATAGTAATACTCACCAGGTGACTGTTCTTGCGTTATACGTACGAGCGACCAAATCGAACAGAAGGTTGGATGGATAGACGGAATGATCATTGTATCTGAGTTGTATTCGATTATATCGTGATGAAGTTCATATGGAAATACTCACCAGGTTACTGTTCTTTCGTTATACATACGAGCACTCGAATCGAACAGAAGGTTGAATGGATAGTATCTGGGTTGTATTCGATTATGATGTTATGCTGTGTTTATAGTTATACACACTAGGTGACGGTATTCCCGTTTTACATACGAACGATTGAAACGAACAGAAAGTTGAATGGGTAGATTGAACAATCAATGTATCTGGGTGGTATCCGATTATATCGCAATACTGTATATATAGTGATACTTACCAGGTGACGGTACTTCCGTTACACATACTAGCGACTGAATCGAACAGAAGGTTAAATGGTTAGACGAAACGATAATTGTATCTCTGAGTTGTATTCGATGATATCGTGATGATGTTTATATAGCAATACTCACCAGGTAACTGTTCTTCCGTTTTACATACAAGTGGCCGAATCGAGCAGAAGGTTGAATTCAGTATAGATTGAACAATCGTCGTATCTGGGTTGTATTCGATTATGTTTATATAGTTATACTCACCAGGTAACTGTTCCTCCGTTATACATACGAGCAACCGAATCGAACAGAAGGTTGAATGGATAGTATCTGGGTTGTATTCGATTATGATGTTATGCTGTGTATATAGTTATACACATTAGGTGACGGTATTCCCGTTTTACATACGAGCGACCGAAACGAACAGAAAGTTGAATGGATAGACTGAACAATCAATGTATCTGGGTGGTATCCGATTATATCGCAATACTGAATATATAGTGATACTTACCAGGTGACGGTACTTCCGTTACACATACTAGCGACTGAATCGAACAGAAGGTTGAATGGTTAGACGAAACGATAATTGTATCTCTGAGTTGTATTCGATGATATCGTGATGATGTTTATATAGCAATACTTACCAGGTAACTGTCCTTCCGTTTTACATACAAGCGACCGAATCTAGCTGAAGGTTAAATGGATAGATTGAACAATAATCGTATCTGAGTTGTATTCGATTATGTTTATATAGTTATACTCACCAGGTACCTGTTCTTTCGTTATACATACGAGCAACCCAATCGAACATAAAGTTGAATGGATAGATTAAACAATCATCGTATCTGAGTTGTATTCGATTATGTTTATATAGTTATACTCACCAGGTAACTGTTCTTCCGTTATACATACGAGCGACTGAATTGAACAGAAGGTTGAATGTATAGACTAAACAATGATCCTATCTGGGGTTGTATTCGATTATATCGTGATGATGTTTATATAGTTATACTCACCAGGTAACTGTTCTCCAGTTATACATAAGAGCGGCTGAACTGAACAGAAGGTTGAATGGATAGACAAAACGATAATTGTAACTGAGTTGTATTCGATTATTACGTGGTAATGTTTATATAGTAATACTCACCAGGTGACTGTTCTTGCGTTATACGTACGAGCGACCAAATCGAACAGAATGTGACGGAATGATCATTGTATCTGAGTTGTATTCGATTATATCGTGATGAAGTTTATATGGAAATACTCACCAGGTTACTGTTCTTTCGTTATACATACGAGCAACCGAATCGAACAGAAGGTTGAATGGATAGTATCTGTGTTGTATTCGATTATGATGTTATGCTGTGTATATAGTTATACACAATTAGGTGACGGTATTCCCGTTTTACATACGAACGACCGAAACGAACAGAAAGTTGAATGGATAGACTGAACAATCAATGTATCTGGGTGGTATCCGATTATATCGCAATACTGTATATATAGTGATACTTACCAGGTGACGGTACTTCCGTTACACATACTAGCGACTGAATCGAACAGAAGGTTAAATGGTTAGACGAAACGATAATTGTATCTCTGAGTTGTATTCGATGATATCGTGATGAAGTTTATATAGCAATACTCACCAGGTAACTGTTCTTCCGTTTTACATACAAGCGGCCGAATCGAGCAGAAGGTTGAATGGATAGTATCTGTGTTGTATTCGATTATGATGTTATGCTGTGTATATAGTTATACACAATTAGGTGACGGTATTCCCGTTTTACATACGAACGACCGAAACGAACAGAAAGTTGAATGGATAGACTGAACAATCAATGTATCTGGGTGGTATCCGATTATATCGCAATACTGTATATATAGTGATACTTACCAGGTGACGGTACTTCCGTTACACATACTAGCGACTGAATCGAACAGAAGGTTAAATGGTTAGACGAAACGATAATTGTATCTCTGAGTTGTATTCGATGATATCGTGATGAAGTTTATATAGCAATACTCACCAGGTAACTGTTCTTCCGTTTTACATACAAGCGGCCGAATCGAGCAGAAGGTTGAATTCAGTATAGATTGAACAATCGTCGTATCTGGGTTGTATTCGATTATGTTTATATAGTTTTACTCACCAGGTAACTGTTCTTCCGTTATACATACGAGCAACCGAATCGAACAGAAGGTTGAATGGATAGTATCTGGGTTGTATTCGATTATGATGTTATGCTGTGTATATAGTTATACACACTAGGTGACGGTATTCCCGTTTTACATACGAACGACCGAAACGAACAGAAAGTTGAATGGATAGACTGAACAATCAATGTATCTGGGTAGTATCCGATTATATCGCAATACTGTATATATTGTGATACTTACCAGGTGACGGTACTTCCGTTACACATACTAGCGACTGAATCGAACAGAAGGTTAAATGGTTAGACGAAACGATAATTCTATCTTTGAGTTGTATTCGATGATATCGTGATGATGTTTATATAGCAATACTCACCAGGTAACTGTTCTTCCGTTTTACATACAAGCGGCTTAATCGAGCAGAAGGTTGAATTCAGTACAGATTGAACAATCGTAGTATCGAGGTTGTATTAGATTATGTTTATATAGTTATACTCACCAGGTACCTGTTCTTTCGTTATACATACGAGCAACCCAATCGAACATAAGGTTGAATGGATAGATTAAACAATCATCGTATCTGAGTTGTATTCGATTATGTTTATATAGTTATACTCACCAGGTAACTGTTCTTCCGTTATACATACGAGCGACTGAATTGAACATAAGGTTGAATGTATAGACTAGACAATGATCCTATCTGGGGTTGTATTCGATTATATCGTGATGATGTTTATATAGTTATACTCACCAGGTAACTGTTCTCCAGTTATACATGAGAGCGGCTGAACTGAACTGAAGGTTGAATGGATAGACAAAACGATAATTGTAACTGAGTTGTATTCGATTATATCGTGGTAATGTTTATATAGTAATACTCACCAGATGACTGTTCTTGCGTTATACGTACGAGCGACCAAATCGAACAGAAAGTTGGATGGATAGACGAAATGATCATTGTATCTGAGTTGTATTCGATTATATCGTGATGAAGTTCATATGGAAATACTCACCAGGTTACTGTTCTTTCGTTATACATACGAGCAACCGAATCGAACAGAAGTTTGAATGGATAGTATCTGGGTTGTATTTGATTATATCGTGATTATTATCATATAGTATGTCTAACCAGGTAACAGTTCTTCCGTTTAACATACGAGCAATCGAATCGAACATAAGGTTGGATGGTTAGATTGAACAATCATTGTATCTGGGTTGTCTCCGATTATATCGTTATGCTGTATATTTAGTTACACCTACCATGTAACGGTTCTTTCGTTACACATACGAGCGTCTGAATCGAACATAAGGTTGGATGGTTAGACGGAACGATAATTGTAACTAAGTTGTATTCGATTATATCGTGGTGATGTTTATATAGTAATACTCACCAGGTGACTGTTCTTGCGTTATACATACGAGCGACCCAATCGAACAAAAGGTTGGATGGATAGACGGAAAGATCATTGTATCTGAGTTGTATTCGATTATATCGTGATGACGTTCATATAGAAATACTCACCAGGTTAGTGTTCTTTCGTTATACATATGAGCAACCGAATCGAACAGAAGGTTGAATGGGTAGTATCTGAGTTGTATTCGATGATATCGTGATGATGTTTATATAGCAATACTCACCAGGTAACTGTTCTTTCGTTTTACATAAAAGCGACCGAATCGAGCAGGAGGTTGAATGGATAGATTGAAAATTCATCGTATCTGGGTTGTATTCGATTATGTTCATATAGTTATACTCACCAGGTAACTGTTCTTCCGTTATACATAAGAACGACTGAATTGAACATAAGGTTGAATGGATAGACTAAATAATAATCGTATCTGGGGTTGTATTCGAGTATATCGTGATGATTATCATATAGTATGTCTCACAAGGTAACAGTTCTTTCGTTAAACATACGAGCAACCGAATCGAACATAAGGTTGGATGGATAGATTGAACAATCATTGTATCTGGGTTGTCTCCGATTATATCGTTATGCTGTATATTTAGTTACACCTACCATGTAACGGTTCTTTCGTTACACATACGAGCGTCTGAATCGAACATAAGGTTGGATGGTTAGACGGAACGATAATTTTAACTAAGTTGTATTCGATTATATCGTGATGAAGTTCATATAGAAATACTCACCAGGTTACTGTTCTTTCGTTATACATATGAGCAACCGAATCGAAAAGAAGGTTGAATGGATAGTATCTGGGTTGTATTTGATTATATCGTGATTATTATCATATAGTATGTCTAACCAGGTAACAGTTCTTTCGTTATACATACGAGCAACCGAATCGAACAGAAAGTTGAATGGATAGACTGAACAATCAATGTATCTGGGTGGTAGTCGATTATATCGCAATTCTGTATATATAGTGATACTTACCAGGTGACGATACTTCCGTTACACATACTAGCGACTGAATCGAACAGAATGTTGAATGGTTAGACGAAACGATAATTGTATCTGAGTTGAATTCGATGATATCGTGATGATGTTTATATAGCAATACTTACTAGGTAACTGTTCTTCCGTTTTACATACAAGCGACCGAATCGAGCAGAAGGTTAAATGGATAGATTGAACAATCATCGTATCTGAGTTGTATTCGATTATGTTTATATAGTTATACTCACCAGGTACCTGTTCTTTCGTTATACATACGAGCAACCCAATCGAACATAAGGTTGAATGGATAGATTGAACAATCATCGTATCTGAGTTGTATTCGATTATGTTTATAAAGTTATACTCACCAGGTAACTGTTCTTCCGTTATACATACGAGCGACTGAATTGAACAGAAGGTTGAATGTATAGACTAAACAATGATCCTGTCTGGGGTTGTATTCGATTATATCGTGATGATGTTTATATAGTTATACTCACCAGGTAACTGTTCTTCAGTTATATATAAGAGCGGCTGAACTGAACAGAGGGTTGAATGGATAGTATCTGGGTTGTATTCGATTATGATGTTATGCTGTGTATATAGTTATACACACTAGGTGACGGTATTCCCGTTTTACATACGAACGACCGAAACGAACAGAAAGTTGAATGGATAGATTGAACAATCAATGTATCTGGGTGGTATCCGATTATATCGCAATACTGTATATATAGTGATACTTACCAGGTGACGGTACTTCCGTTACACATACTAGCGACTGAATCGAACAGAAGGTTAAATGGTTAGACGAAACGATAATTGTATCTCTGAGTTGTATTCGATGATATCGTGATGATGTTTATATAGCAATACTCACCAGGTAACTGTTCTTCCGTTTTACATACAAGTGGCCGAATCGAGCAGAAGGTTGAATTCAGTATAGATTGAACAATCGTCGTATCTGGGTTGTATTCGATTATGTTTATATAGTTATACTCACCAGGTAACTGTTCCTCCGTTATACATACGAGCAACCGAATCGAACAGAAGGTTGAATGGATAGTATCTGGGTTGTATTCGCTTATGATGTTATGCTGTGTATATAGTTATACACATTAGGTGACGGTATTCCCGTTTTACATACGAGCGACCGAAACGAACAGAAAGTTGAATGGATAGACTGAACAATCAATGTATCTGGGTGGTATCCGATTATATCGCAATACTGTATATATAGTGATACTTACCAGGTGACGGTACTTCCGTTACACATACTAGCGACTGAATCGAACAGAAGGTCAAATGGTTAGACGAAACGATAATTGTATCTCTGAGTTGTATTCGATGATATCGTGATGATGTTTATATAGCAATACTTACCAGGTAACTGTCCTTCCGTTTTACATACAAGCGACCGAATCGAGCTGAAGGTTAAATGGATAGATTGAACAATAATCGTATCTGAGTTGTATTCGATTATGTTTATATAGTTATACTCACCAGGTACCTGTTCTTTCGTTATACATACGAGCAACCCAATCGAACATAAAGTTGAATGGATAGATTAAACAATCATCGTATCTGAGTTGTATTCGATTATGTTTATATAGTTATACTCACCAGGTAACTGTTCTTTCGTTATACATACGAGCGACTGAATTGAACAGAAGGTTGAATGTATAGACTAAACAATGATCCTATCTGGGGTTGTATTCGATTATATCGTGATGATGTTTATATAGTTATACTCACCAGGTAACTGTTCTCCAGTTATACATAAGAGCGGCTGAACTGAACAGAAGGTTGGATGGATAGACAAAACGATAATTGTAACTGAGTTGTATTCGATTATTACGTGGTAATGTTTATATAGTAATACTCACCAGGTGACTGTTCTTGCGTTATACGTACGAGCGACCAAATCGAACAGAATGTGACGGAATGATCATTGTATCTGAGTTGTATTCGATTATATCGTGATGAAGTTTATATAGCAATACTCACCAGGTAACTGTTCTTCCGTTTTACATACAAGCGGCCGAATCGAGCAGAAGGTTGAATTCAGTATAGATTGAACAATCGTCGTATCTGGGTTGTATTCGATTATGTTTATATAGTTTTACTCACCAGGTAACTGTTCTTCCGTTATACATACGAGCAACCGAATCGAACAGAAGGTTGAATGGATAGTATCTGGGTTGTATTCGATTATGATGTTATGCTGTGTATATAGTTATACACACTAGGTGACGGTATTCCCGTTTTACATACGAACGACCGAAACGAACAGAAAGTTGAATGGATAGACTGAACAATCAATGTATCTGGGTAGTATCCGATTATATCGCAATACTGTATATATTGTGATACTTACCAGGTGACGGTACTTCCGTTACACATACCAGCGACTGAATCGAACAGAAGGTTAAATGGTTAGACGAAACGATAATTCTATCTTTGAGTTGTATTCGATGATATCGTGATGATGTTTATATAGCAATACTCACCAGGTAACTGTTCTTTCGTTATACATACGAGCAACCGAATCGAACAGAAGGTTGAATGGATAGTATCTGGGTTGTATTCGATTATGATGTTATGCTGTGTATATAGTTATACACATTAGGTGACGGTATTCCCGTTTTACATACGAGCGACCGAAACGAACAGAAAGTTGAATGGATAGAATGAACAATCAATGTATCTGGGTGGTATCCGATTATATCGCAATACTGTATAAAGTGATACTTACCAGGTGACGGTACTTCCGTTACACATACTAGCGACTGAATCGAATAGAAGGTTAAATAGTTAGACGAAACGATAATTGTATCTCTGAGTTGTATTCGATGATATCGTGATGATGTTTATATAGCAATACTCACCAGGTAACTGTTCTTCCGTTTTACATACAAGCGACCGAATCGAGTAGAAGCTTAAATTTAGTATAGATTGAACAATCATCGTATCTGGGTTGTATTCGATTATGTTCATATAGTTATACTCACCAGGTAACTGTTCTCCAGTTATACATAAGAGCGACTGAACTGAACAGAAGGTTGAATGGATAGACTTCACAATCATCGTATCTGGGTTGTATTTGATTATATCGTGATTATTATCATATAGTATGTCTAACCAGGTAACAGTTCTTCCGTTATAGATACGAGCAACCGAATCGAACATAAGGTTGAATGGATAGATTGAACAATCATTGTATCTGGGTTGTCTCCGATTATATCGTTATGCTGTATATTTAGTTACACCTACCATGTAACGGTTCTTTCGTTACACATACGAGCGTCTGAATCGAACAAAAGGTTGGATGGTTAGACGGAACGATAATTGTAACTGAGTTGTATTCGATTATATCGTGGTGATGTTTATATTGTAAAACTCACCAGGTGACTGTTCTTGCGTTATACATACGAGCGACCCAATCGAACATAAGGTTGGATGGATAGACGGAATGATCATTGTATCTGAGTTGTATTCGATTTTATCGTGATGACGTTCATATAGAAATACTCACCAGGTCACTGGTCTTTCGTTATACATACGAGCGACCGAAACGAACAGAAAGTTGAATGGATAGACTGAACAATCAATGTATCTGGGTGGTAGTCGATTATATCGCAATTCTGTATATATAGTGATACTTACCAGGTGACGATACTTCCGTTACACATACTAGCGACTGAATCGAACAGAATGTTGAATGGTTAGACGAAACGATAATTGTATCTGAGTTGAATTCGATGATATCGTGATGATGTTTATATAGCAATACTTACCAGGTAACTGTCCTTCCGTTTTACATACAAGCGACCGAATCGAGCAGAAGGTTAAGGATAGATTGAACAATCATCGTATCTGAGTTGTATTCGATTATGTTTATATAGTTATACTCACTAGGTACCTGTTCTTTCGTTATACATACGAGCAACCCAATCGAACATAAGGTTGAATGGATAGATTGAACAATCATCGTATCTGAGTTGTATTCGATTATGTTTATATAGTTATACTCACCAGGTAACTGTTCTTCCGTTATACATACGAGCGACTGAATTGAACAGAAGGTTGAATGTATAGACTAAACAATGATCCTTTCTGGGGTTGTATTCGATTATATCGTGATGATGTTTATATAGTTATACTCACCAGGAAACTGTTCTCCAGTTATACATAAGAGCGACTGAACTGAACAGAAGGTTGAATGGATAGACTGCACAATCATCGTATCTGGGTTGTATTTGATTATATCGTGATTATTATCATATGATATGTCTAACCAGGTAACAGTTCTTTCGTTATACATACGAGCAACCAAATCGAACATAAGGTTGAATGGATAGATTGAACAATCAATGTATCTGGGTTGTCTCCGATTATATCGTTATGCTGTATATTTAGTTACACCTACCATGTAACGGTTCTTTCGTTACACATACGAGCGTCTGAATCGAACATAAGGTTGGATGGTTAGACGGAACGATAATTGTTACTGAGTTGTATTCGATTATATCGTGGTGATGTTTATATAGTAAAACTCACCAGGTGACTGTTCTTGCGTTATACATACGAGCGACCCAATCGAACATAAGGTTGGATGGATAGACGGAATGATCATTGTATCTGAGTTGTATTCGATTACATCGTGATGACATTCATATAGAAATACTCACCAGGTTACTGGTCTTTCGTTATACATACGAGCGACCGAAACGAACAGAAAGTTGAATGGATAGACTGAACAATCAATGTATCTGGATGGTAGTCGATTATATCGCAATTCTGTATATATAGTGATACTTACCAGGTGACGATACTTCCGTTACACATACTAGCGACTGAATCGAACAGAATGTTGAATGGTTAGACGAAACGATAATTGTATCTGAGTTGAATTCGATGATATCGTGATGATGTTAATATAGCAATACTTACCAGGTGACTGTCCTTCCGTTTTACATACAAGCGACCGAATCGAGCAGAAGGTTAAGGATTGATTGAACAATCATCGTATCTGAGTTGTATTCGATTATGTTTATATAGTTATACTCACCAGGTACCTGTTCTTTCGTTATACATACGAGCAACCCAATCGAACATAAGGTTGAATGGATAGATTAAACAATCATCGCATCTGAGTTGTATTCGATTATGTTTATATAGTTATACTCACCAGGTAACTGTTCTTCCGTTATACATATGAGCGACTGAATTGAACAGAAGGTTGAATGTATAGACTAAACAATGATCCTATCTGGGGTTGTATTCGATTATATCGTGATGATGTTTATATAGTTATACTCACCAGGTAACTGTTCTCCAGTTATACATAAGAGCGGCTGAACTGAACAGAAGGTTGAATGGATAGACAAAACGATAATTGTAACTGAGTTGTATTCGATTATATCGTGGTAATGTTTATATAGTAATAATCACCAGGTGACTGTTCTTGCGTTATACGTACGAGCGACCAAATCGAACAGACGGTTGGATGGATAGACGGAATGATAATTGTATCTGAGTTGTATTCGATTATATCGTGATGAAGTTCATATGGAAATACTCACCAGGTTACTGTTCTCTCGTTATACATACGAGCAACCGAATCGAACACAAGGTTGAATGGATAGTATCTGGGTTGTATTCGATTATGATGTTATGCTGTGTATATAGTTATACACACTAGGTGACGGTATTCCCGTTTTACATACGAACGACCGAAACGAACAGAAAGTTGAATGGATAGACTGAACAATCAATGTATCTGGGTGGTATCCGATTATATCGCAATACTGTATATATAGTGATACTTACCAGGTGACGGTACTTCCGTTACACATACTAGCGACTGAATCGAACAGAAGGTTAAATGGTTAGACGAAACGATAATTGTATCTCTGAGTTGTATTCGATGATATCGTGATGATGTTTATATAGCAATACTCACCAGGTAACAGTTCTTCCGTTTTACATACAAGCGGCCGAATCGAGCAGAAGGTTGAATTCAGTATAGATTGAACAATCGTCGTATCTGGGGTTGTATTCGATTATGTTTATATAGTTATACTCACCAGGTAACTGTTCTTCCGTCATACATACGAGCAACCGAATCGAACAGAAGGTTGAATGGATAGTATCTGGGTTGTATTCGATTATGATGTTATGCTGTGTATATAGTTATACACATTAGGTGACGGTATTCCCGTTTTACATACGAGCGACCGAAACGAACAGAAAGTTGAATGGATAGACTGAACAATCAATGTATCTGGGTGGTATCCGATTATATCGCAATACTGTATATATAGTGATACTTACCAGGTGACGGTACTTCCGTTACACATACTAGCGACTGAATCGAACAGAAGGTTAAATGTTTAGACGAAACGATAATTGTATCTCTGAGTTGTATTCGATGATAACGTGATGATGATTATATAGCAATACTCACCAGGTAACTGTTCTTCCGTTTTACATACAAGCGACCGTATCGAGCAGAAGCTTAAATTTAGTATAGATTGAACAGTCATCGTATCTGGGTTGTATTCGATTATGTTCATATAGTTATTCTCACCAGGTAACTGTTCTTTCGTTATACATACAAGCGACTGAATTGAACAGAAGGTTGAATGGATAGACTAAATAATAATCGTATCTGGGGTTGTATTCGATTATATCTTGATAATGTTCATATAGTTATACTCACCAGGAAACTGTTCTCCAGTTATACATAAGAGCGACTGAACTGAACAGAAGGTTGAATGGATAGACTGCACAATCATCGTATCTGGGTTGTATTTGATTATATCGTGATTATTATCATATGATATGTCTAACCAGGTAACAGTTCTTCCGTTATACATACGAGCAACCGAATCGAACATAAGGTTGAATGGATAGATTGAACAATCATTGTATCTGGGTTGTCTCCGATTATATCGTTATGCTGTATATTTAGTTACACCTACCATGTAACGGTTCTTTCGTTACACATACGAGCGTCTGAATCGAACATAAGGTTGGATGGTTAGACGGAACAATAATTGTAACTGAGTTGTATTCGATTATATCGTGGTGATGTTTATATAGTGAAACTCACCAGGTGACTGTTCTTGCGTTATACATACGAGCGACCCAATCGAACATAAGGTTGGATGGATAGACGAAATGATCATTGTATCTGAGTTGTATTCGATTATATCGTCATGACGTTCATATAGAAATACTCACCAGGATACTGGTCTTTCGTTATACATACGAGCGACCGAAACGAACAGAAAGTTGAATGGATAGACTGAACAATCAATGTATCTGGGTGGTAGTCGATTATATCGCAATTCTGTATATATAGTGATACTTACCAGGTGACGATACTTCCGTTACACATACTAGCGACTGAATCGAACAGAAGGTTGAATGGTTAGACGAAACGATAATTGTATCTCTGAGTTGTATTCGATGATATCGTGATGATGTTTATATAGCAATACTCACCAGGTAACTATTCTTCCGTTTTACATACGAGCGGCCGAATAGAGCAGAAGGTTGAATTCAGTATAGATTGAACAATCGTCGTATCTGGGTTGTATTCGATTATGTTTATATAGTTATACTCACCAGGTAACTGTTCTTCCGTTATACATACGAGCAACCGAATCGAACAGAAAGTTGAATGGATAGTATCTGGGTTGTATTCGATTATGATGTTATGCTGTGTATATAATTATACACACTAGGTGACGGTATTCCCGTTTTACATACGAACGACCGAAACGAACAGAAAGTTGAATGGATAGACTGAACAATCAATGTATCTGGGTGGTATCCGATTATATCGCAATACTGTATATATTGTGATACTTACCAGGTGACGGTACTTCCGTTACACATACTAGCGACTGAATCGAACAGAAGGTTAAATGGTTAGACGAAACGATAATTGTATCTCTGAGTTGTATTCGATGATATCGTGATGATGTTTATATAGCAATACTCACCAGGTAACTGTTCTTCCGTTTTACATACAAGCGGCCGAATCGAGCAGAAGGTTGAATTCAGTATAGATTGAACAATCATCGTATCTGGGTTGTATTCGATTATGTTCATATAGTTATACTCACCAGGTAACTGTTCTTCCGTTATACATACGAGCGACTGAATTGAACAGAAGGTTGAATGGATAGACTAAACAATAATCGTATCTGGGGTTGTATTCGATTATATCTTGATAATATTCATATAGTTATACTCACCAGGAAACTGTTCTCCAGTTATACATAAGAGCGACTGAACTGAACAGAAGGTAGAATGGATAGACTGCACAATCATCGTATCTGGGTTGTATTTGATCATATCGTGATTATTATCATATAGTATGTCTAACCAGGTAACAGTTCTTCCGTTATACATACGAGCAACCGAATCGAAGATAAGGTTGAATGGATAGATTGAACAATCATTGTATCTGGGTTGTCTCCGATTATATCGTTATGCTGTATATTGAGTTACACCTACCATGTAACGGTTCTTTCGTTACACATACGAGCGTCTGAATCGAACATAAGGTTGGATGGTTAGACGGAACGCAAATTGTAACTGAGTTGTATTCGATTATATCGTGGTGATGTTTATATAGTAAAACTCACCAGGTTACTGGTCTTTCGTTATACATACGAGCGACCGAAACGAACAGAAAGTTGAATGGATAGACTGAACAATCAATGTATCTGGGTGGTAGTCGATTATATCGCAATTCTGTATATATAGTGATACTTACCAGGTGACGATACTTCCGTTACACATACTAGCAACTGAATCGAACAGAATGTTAAATGGTTAGACGAAACGATAATTGTATCTGAGTTGAATTCGATGATATCGTGATGACGTTTATATAGCAATACTTACCAGGTAACTGTCCTTTCGTTTTACATACAAGAGACCAAATCGAGCAGAAGGTTAAATGGATAGATTGAACAATCATCGTATCTGAGTTGTATTCGATTATGTTCATATAGTTATACTCACCAGGTACCTGTTCTTTCGTTATACATACGAGCAACCCAATCGAACATAAGGTTGAATGGATAGATTGAACAATCATCGTATCTGAGTTGTATTCGATTATATCGTGGTAATGTTTATATAGTAATACTCACCAGATGACTGTTCTTGCGTTATACGTACGAGCGACCAAATCGAACAGAAGGTTGGATGGATAGACGGAATGATCATTGTATCTGAGTTGTATTTGATTATATCGTGATGAAGTTCATATGGAAATACTCACCAGGTTACTGTTCTTTCGTTATACATACGAGCAACCGAATCGAACAGAAGGTTGAATGGATAGTATCTGGGTTGTATTCGATTATGATGTTATGCTGTGTATATAGTTATACACACTAGGTGACGGTATTCCCGTTTTACATACGAACGACCGAAACGAACAGAAAGTTGAATGGATAGACTGAACAATCAATTTATCTGGGTGGTATCCGATTATATCGCAATACTGTATATATAGTGATACTTACCAGGTGACGGTACTTCCGTTACACATACTAGCGACTGAATCGAACAGAAGGTTAATTGGTTAGATGAAACGATAATTGTATCTCTGAGTTGTATTCGATGATATCGTGATGATGTTTATATAGCAATACTCACCAGGTAACTGTTCTTCCGTTTCACATACAAGCGGCCGAATCGAGCAGAAGGTTGAATTCAGTATAGATTGAACAATCGTCGTATCTGTGTTGTATTCGATTATGTTTATATAGTTATACTCACCAGGTACCTGTTCTTTCGTTATACATACGAGCAACCCAATCGAACATAAGGTTGAATGGATAGATTAAACAATCATCGTATCTGAGTTGTATTCGATTATGTTTATATAGTTATACTCACCAGGTAATTGTTCTTCCGTTATAAATACGAGCGACTGAATTGAACAGAAGGTTGAATGTATAGACTAAACAATGATCCTATCTGGGGTTGTATTCGATTATATCGTGATGATGTTTATATTGTTATACTCACCAGGTAACTGTTCTCCAGTTATACATAAGAGCGGCTGAACTGAACAGAAGGTTGAATGGATAGACACAACGATAATTGTAACTGAGTTGTATTCGATTATATCGTGGTAATGTTTATATAGTAATACTCACCAGGTGACTGTTCTTGCGTTATACGTACGAGCGACCAAATCGAACAGAAGGTTTGATGGATAGACGGAATGATCATTGTATCTGAGTTGTATTCGATTATATCGTGATGAAGTTCATATGGAAATACTCACCAGGTTACTGTTCTTTCGTTATACATACGAGCAACCGAATCGAACAGAAGGTTGAATGGATAGTATCTGGGTTGTATTCGATTATGATGTTATGCTGTGTATATAGTTATACACACTAGGTGACGGTATTCCCGTTTTACATACGAACGACCGAAACGAACAGAAAGTTGAATGGATAGACTGAACAATCAATTTATCTGGGTGGTATCCGATTATATCGCAATACTGTATATATAGTGATACTTACCAGGTGACGGTACTTCCGTTACACATACTAGCGACTGAATCGAACAAAAGGTTAATTGGTTAGATGAAACGATAATTGTATCTCTGAGTTGTATTCGATGATATCGTGATGATGTTTATATAGCAATATTCACCAAGTAACTGTTCTTCCGTTATACATACGAGCGACTGAATTGAACAGAAGGTTGAATGGATAGACAAAACAATAATCGAATCTAAGGTTGTATTCGATTATATCTTGATAATGTTCATATAGTTATACTCACCAGGAAACTGTTCTCCAGTTATACATAAGAGCGACTGAACTGAACAGAAGGTTGAATGTATAGACTTCACAATCATCGTATCTGGGTTGTATTTGATTATATCGTGATTATTATCATATAGTATGTCTAACCAGGTAACAGTTCTTCCGTTATAGATACGAGCAACCGAATCGAACATAAGGTTGAATGGATAGATTGAACAATCAGTGTATCTGGGTTGTCTCCGATTATATCGTTATGCTGTATATTTCGTTACACCTACCATGTAACGGTTC
Organism: Chrysomela aeneicollis; assembly: GCA_029955515.1. NCBI lineage: Eukaryota > Metazoa > Arthropoda > Insecta > Coleoptera > Chrysomelidae > Chrysomela > Chrysomela aeneicollis. Next base: position 1,649,249 of record JARUHQ010000025.1, read on the forward strand.
TTTCGTTACACATACGAGCGTCTGAATCGAACAAAAGGTTGGATGGTTAGACGGAACGATAATTGTAACTGAGTTGTATTCGATTATATCGTGGTGATGTTTATATAGTAAAACTCACCAGGTGACTGTTCTTGCGTTATACATACGAGCGACCCAATCGAACATAAGGTTGGATGGATAGACAGAATGATCATTGTATCTGAGTTGTATTCGTTTATATCGTGATGACGTTCATATAGAAATACTCACCAGGTCACTGGTCTTTCGTTATACATACGAGCGACCGAAACGAACAAAAAGTTGAATGGATAGACTGAACAATCAATGTATCTGGGTGGTAGTCGATTATATCGCAATTCTGTATATATAGTGATACTTACCAGGTGACGATACTTCCGTTACACATACTAGCGACTGAATCGAACAGAATGTTGAATGGTTAGACGAAACGATAATTGTATCTGAGTTGAATTCGATGATATCGTGATGATGTTTATATAGCAATACTTACCAGGTAACTGTCCTTCCGTTTTACATACAAGCGACCGAATCGAGCAGAAGGTTAAGGATAGATTGAACAATCATCGTATCTGAGTTGTATTCGATTATGTTTATATAGTTATACTCACTAGGTACCTGTTCTTTCGTTATACATACGAGCAACCCAATCGAACATAAGGTTGAATGGATAGATTGAACAATCATCGTATCTGAGTTGTATTCGATTATGTTTATGTAGTTATACTCACCAGGTAACTGTTCTTCCGTTATACATACGAGCGACTGAATTGAACAGAAGGTTGAATGTATAGACTAAACAATGATCCTTTCTGGGGTTGTATTCGATTATATCGTGATGATGTTTATATAGTTATACTCACCAGGAAACTGTTCTCCAGTTATACATAAGAGCGACTGAACTGAACAGAAGGTTGAATGGATAGACTGCACAATCATCGTATCTGGGTTGTATTTGATTATATCGTGATTATTATCATATGATATGTCTAACCAGGTAACAGTTCTTTCGTTATACATACGAGCAACCGAATCGAACATAAGGTTGAATGGATAGATTGAACAATCAATGTATCTGGGTTGTCTCCGATTATATCGTTATGCTGTATATTTAGTTACACCTACCATGTAACGGTTCTTTCGTTACACATACGAGCGTCTGAATCGAACATAAGGTTGGATGGTTAGACGGAACGATAATTGTTACTGAGTTGTATTCGATTATATCGTGGTGATGTTTATATAGTAAAACTCACCAGGTGACTGTTCTTGCGTTATACATACGAGCGACCCAATCGAACATAAGGTTGGATGGATAGACGGAATGATCATTGTATCTGAGTTGTATTCGATTACATCGTGATGACATTCATATAGAAATACTCACCAGGTTACTGGTCTTTCGTTATACATACGAGCGACCGAAACGAACAGAAAGTTGAATGGATAGACTGAACAATCAATGTATCTGGATGGTAGTCGATTATATCGCAATTCTGTATATATAGTGATACTTACCAGGTGACGATACTTCCGTTACACATACTAGCGACTGAATCGAACAGAATGTTGAATGGTTAGACGAAACGATAATTGTATCTGAGTTGAATTCGATGATATCGTGATGATGTTTATATAGCAATACTTACCAGGTGACTGTCCTTCCGTTTTACATACAAGCGACCGAATCGAGCAGAAGGTTAAGGATTGATTGAACAATCATCGTATCTGAGTTGTATTCGATTATGTTTATATAGTTATACTCACCAGGTACCTGTTCTTTCGTTATACATACGAGCAACCCAATCGAACATAAGGTTGAATGGATAGATTAAACAATCATCGCATCTGAGTTGTATTCGATTATGTTTATATAGTTATACTCACCAGGTAACTGTTCTTCCGTTATACATACGAGCGACTGAATTGAACAGAAGGTTGAATGTATAGACTAAACAATGATCCAATCTGGGGTTGTATTCGATTATATCGTGATGATGTTTATATAGTTATACTCACCAGGTAACTGTTCTCCAGTTATACATAAGAGCGGCTGAACTGAACAGAAGGTTGAATGGATAGACAAAACGATAATTGTAACTGAGTTGTATTCGATTATATCGTGGTAATGTTTATATAGTAATAATCACCAGGTGACTGTTCTTGCGTTATACGTACGAGCGACCAAATCGAACAGACGGTTGGATGGATAGACGGAATGATAATTGTATCTGAGTTGTATTCGATTATATCGTGATGAAGTTCATATGGAAATACTCACCAGGTTACTGTTCTCTCGTTATACATACGAGCAACCGAATCGAACACAAGGTTGAATGGATAGTATCTGGGTTGTATTCGATTATGATGTTATGCTGTGTATATAGTTATACACACTAGGTGACGGTATTCCCGTTTTACATACGAACGACCGAAACGAACAGAAAGTTGAATGGATAGACTGAACAATCAATGTATCTGGGTGGTATCCGATTATATCGCAATACTGTATATATAGTGATACTTACCAGGTGACGGTACTTCCGTTACACATACTAGCGACTGAATCGAACAGAAAATTAAATGGTTAGACGAAACGATAATTGTATGTCTATGTTTATATAGTTATACTCACCAGGTAACTGTTCTTCCGTCATACATACGAGCAACCGAATCGAACAGAAGGTTGAATGGATAGTATCTGGGTTGTATTCAATTATGATGTTATGCTGTGTATATAGTTATACACATTAGGTGACGGTATTCCCGTTTTACATACGAGCGACCGAAACGAACAGAAAGTTGAATAGATAGACTGAACAATCAATGTATCTTGGTGGTATCCGATTATATCGCAATACTGTATATATAGTGATACTTACCAGGTGACGGTACTTCCGTTACACATACTAGCGACTGAATCGAACAGAAGGTTAAATGTTTGGACGAAACGATAATTGTATCTCTGAGTTGTATTCGATGATAACGTGATGATGATTATATAGCAATACTCACCAGGTAACTGTTCTTCCGTTTTACATACAAGCGACCGAATCGAGCAGAAGCTTAAATTTAGTATAGATTGAACAGTCATCGTATCTGGGTTGTATTCGATTATGTTCATATAGTTATTCTCACCAGGTAACTGTTCTTTCGTTATACATACAAGCGACTGAATTGAACAGAAGGTTGAATGGAGAGACTAAATAATAATCGTATCTGGGGCTGTATTCGATTATATCTTGATAATGTTCATATAGTTATACTCACCAGGAAACTGTTCTCCAGTTATACATAAGAGCGACTGAACTGAACAGAAGGTTGAATGGATAGACTGCACAATCATCGTATCTGGGTTGTATTTGATTATATCGTGATTATTATCATATGATATGTCTAACCAGGTAACAGTTCTTCCGTTATACATACGAGCAACCGAATCGAACATAAGGTTGAATGGATAGATTGAACAATCATTGTATCTGGGTTGTCTCCGATTATATCGTTATGCTGTATATTTAGTTACACCTACCATGTAACGGTTCTTTCGTTACACATACGAGCGTCTGAATCGAACATAAGGTTGGATGGTTAGACGGAACAATAATTGTAACTGAGTTGTATTCGATTATATCGTGGTGATGTTTATATAGTGAAACTCACCAGGTGACTGTTCTTGCGTTATACATACGAGCGACCCAATCGAACATAAGGTTGGATGGATAGACGGAATGATCATTGTATCTGAGTTGTATTCGATTATATCGTCATGACGTTTATATAGAAATACTCACCAGGTTACTGGTCTTTCGTTATACATACGAGCGACCGAAACGAACAGAAAGTTGAATGGATAGACTGAACAATCAATGTATCTGGGTGGTAGTCGATTATATCGCAATTCTGTATATATAGTGATACTTACCAGGTGACGATACTTCCGTTACACATACTAGCGACTGAATCGAACAGAAGGTTGAATGGTTAGACGAAACGATAATTGTATCTCTGAGTTGTATTCGATGATATCGTGATGATGTTTATATAGCAATACTCACCAGGTAACTATTCTTCCGTTTTACATACGAGCGGCCGAATAGAGCAGAAGGTTGAATTCAGTATAGATTGAACAATCGTCGTATCTGGGTTGTATTCGATTATGTTTATATAGTTATACTCACCAGGTAACTGTTCTTCCGTTATACATACGAGCAACCGAATCGAACAGAAAGTTGAATGGATAGTATCTGGGTTGTATTCGATTATGATGTTATGCTGTGTATATAATTATACACACTAGGTGACGGTATTCCCGTTTTACATACGAACGACCGAAACGAACAGAAAGTTGAATGAATAGACTGAACAATCAATGTATCTGGGTGGTATCCGATTATATCGCAATACTGTATATATTGTGATACTTACCAGGTGACGGTACTTCCGTTACACATACTAGCGACTGAATCGAACAGAAGGTTAAATGGTTAGACGAAACGATAATTGTATCTCTGAGTTGTATTCGATGATATCGTGATGATGTTTATATAGCAATACTCACCAGGTAACTGTTCTTCCGTTTTACATACAAGCGGCCGAATCGAGCAGAAGGTTGAATTCAGTATAGATTGAACAATCATCGTATCTGGGTTGTATTCGATTATGTTCATATAATTATACTCACCAGGTAACTGTTCTTCCGTTATACATACGAGCGACTGAATTGAACAGAAGGTTGAATGGATAGACTAAACAATAATCGTATCTGGGGTTGTATTCGATTATATCTTGATAATATTCATATAGTTATACTCACCAGGAAACTGTTCTCCAGTTATACATAAGAGCGACTGAACTGAACAGAAGGTAGAATGGATAGACTGCACAATCATCGTATCTGGGTTGTATTTGATCATATCGTGATTATTATCATATAGTATGTCTAACCAGGTAACAGTTCTTCCGTTATACATACGAGCAACCGAATCGAAGATAAGGTTGAATGGATAGATTGAACAATCATTGTATCTGGGTTGTCTCCGATTATATCGTTATGCTGTATATTTAGTTACACCTACCATGTAACGGTTCTTTCGTTACACATACGAGCGTCTGAATCGAACATAAGGTTGGATGGTTAGACGGAACGCAAATTGTAACTGAGTTGTATTCGATTATATCGTGGTGATGTTTATATAGTAAAACTCACCAGGTTACTGGTCTTTCGTTATACATACGAGCGACCGAAACGAACAGAAAGTTGAATGGATAGACTGAACAATCAATGTATCTGGGTGGTAGTCGATTATATCGCAATTCTGTATATATAGTGATACTTACCAGGTGACGATACTTCCGTTACACATACTAGCAACTGAATCGAACAGAATGTTAAATGGTTAGACGAAACGATAATTGTATCTGAGTTGAATTCGATGATATCGTGATGACGTTTATATAGCAATACTTACCAGGTAACTGTCATTTCGTTTTACATACAAGAGACCAAATCGAGCAGAAGGTTAAATGGATAGATTGAACAATCATCGTATCTGAGTTGTATTCGATTATGTTCATATAGTTATACTCACCAGGTACCTGTTCTTTCGTTATACATACGAGCAACCCAATCGAACATAAGGTTGAATGGATAGATTGAACAATCATCGTATCTGAGTTGTATTCGATTATATCGTGGTAATGTTTATATAGTAATACTCACCAGATGACTGTTCTTGCGTTATACGTACGAGCGACCAAATCGAACAGAAGGTTGGATGGATAGACGGAATGATCATTGTATCTGAGTTGTATTCGATTATATCGTGATGAAGTTCATATGAAAATACTCACCAGGTTACTGTTCTTTCGTTATACATACGAGCAACCGAATCGAACAGAAGGTTGAATGGATAGTATCTGGGTTGTATTCGATTATGATGTTATGCTGTGTATATAGTTATACACACTAGGTGACGGTATTCCCGTTTTACATACGAACGACCGAAACGAACAGAAAGTTGAATGGATAGACTGAACAATCAATTTATCTGGGTGGTATCCGATTATATCGCAATACTGTATATATAGTGATACTTACCAGGTGACGGTACTTCCGTTACACATACTAGCGACTGAATCGAACAGAAGGTTAATTGGTTAGATGAAACGATAATTGTATCTCTGAGTTGTATTCGATGATATCGTGATGATGTTTATATAGCAATACTCACCAGGTAACTGTTCTTCCGTTTCACATACAAGCGGCCGAATCGAGCAGAAGGTTGAATTCAGTATAGATTGAACAATCGTCGTATCTGTGTTGTATTCGATTATGTTTATATAGTTATACTCACCAGGTACCTGTTCTTTCGTTATACATACGAGCAACCCAATCGAACATAAGGTTGAATGGATAGATTAAACAATCATCGTATCTGAGTTGTATTCGATTATGTTTATATAGTTATACTCACCAGGTAATTGTTCTTCCGTTATAAATACGAGCGACTAAATTGAACAGAAGGTTGAATGTATAGACTAAACAATGATCCTATCTGGGGTTGTATTCGATTATATCGTGATGATGTTTATATTGTTATACTCACCAGGTAACTGTTCTCCAGTTATACATAAGAGCGGCTGAACTGAACAGAAGGTTGAATGGATAGACACAACGATAATTGTAACTGAGTTGTATTCGATTATATCGTGGTAATGTTTATATAGTAATACTCACCAGGTGACTGTTCTTGCGTTATACGTACGAGCGACCAAATCGAACAGAAGGTTGGATGGATAGACGGAATGATCATTGTATCTGAGTTGTATTCGATTATATCGTGATGAAGTTTATATGGAAATACTCACCAGGTTACTGTTCTTTCGTTATACATACGAGCAACCGAATCGAACAGAAGGTTGAATGGATAGTATCTGGGTTGTATTCGATTATGATGTTATGCTGTGTATATAGTTATACACACTAGGTGACGGTATTCCCGTTTTACATACGAACGACCGAAACGAACAGAAAGTTGAATGGATAGACTGAACAATCAATGTATCTGGGTGGTATCCGATTATATCGCAATACTGTATATATAGTGATACTTACCAGGTGACGGTACTTCCGTTACACATACTAGCGACTGAATCCAACAGAAGGTTTAATGGTTAGATGAAACGATAATTGTATCTCTGAGTTGTATTCGATGATATCATGATGATGTTTATATAGCAATACTCACCAGGTAACTGTTCTTCCGTTTTACATTCAAACGGCCGAATCGAGCAGAAGGTTGAATTCAGTATAGATTGAACAATCGTCGTATCTGGGTTGTATTCGATTATGTTTATATAGTTATACTCACCAGGTACCTGTTCTTTCGTTATACATACGAGCAACCCAATCGAACATAAGGTTGAATGGATAGATTAAACAATCATCGTATCTGAGTTGTATTCGATTATGTTTATATAGTTATACTCACCAGGTAACTGTTCTTCCGTTATACATACGAGCGACTGGATTGAACAGAAGGTTGAATGTATAGACTAAACAATGATCCTATCTGGGGTTGTATTCGATTATATCGTGATGATGTTTATATAGTTATACTCACCAGGTAACTGTTCTCCAGTTATACATAAGAGCGGCTGAACTGAACAGAAGGTTAAATGGATAGACAAAACGATAATTGTAACTGAGTTGTATTCGATTATATCGTGGTAATGTTTATATAGTAATACTCACCAGGTGACTGTTCTTGTGTTATACGTACGAGCGACCAAATCGAACAGAAGGTTGGATGGATAGACGGAATGATCATTGTACCTGAGTTGTATTCGATTATATCGTGATGAAGTTCATATGGAAATACTCACCAGGTTACTGTTCTTTCGTTATACATACGAGCAACCGAATCGAACAGAAGGTTGAATGGATAGTATCTGGGTTGTATTCGATTATGATGTTATGCTGTGTATATAGTTATACACACTAGGTGACGGTATTCCCGTTTTACATACGAACGACCGAAACGAACAGAAAGTTGAATGGATAGACTGAACAATCAATGTATCTGGGTGGTATCCGATTATATCCCAATACTGTATATATAGTGATATTTACCAGGTGACGGTACTTCCGTTACACATACTAGCGACTGAATCGAACAGAAGGTTAAATGGTTAGACGAAACGATAATTGTATCTCTGAGTTGTATTCGATGATATCGTGATGATGTTTATATAGCAATACTCACCAGGTAACTGTTCTTCCGTTTTACATACAAGCGGCCGAATCGAGCAGAAGGTTGAATTCAGTATAGATTGAACAATCGTCGTATCTGGGTTGTATTCGATTATGTTTATATAGTTATACTCTCCAGGTACCTGTTCTTTCGTTATACATACGAGCAACCCAATCGAACATATGGTTGAATGGATAGATTAAACAATCATCGTATCTGAGTTGTATTCGATTATGTTTATATAGTTATACTCACCAGGTAACTGTTCTTCCGTTATACATACGAGCGACTGAATTGAACAGAAGGTTGAATGTATAGACTAAACAATGATCCTATCTGGGGTTGTATTCGATTATATCGTGATGATGTTTATATATTTATACTCACCAGGTAACTGTTCTCTAGTTATACATAAGAGCGGCTGAACTGAACAGAAGGTTAAATGGATAGACAAAACGATAATTGTAACTGAGTTGTATTCGATTATATCGTGGTAATGTTTATATAGTAATACTCACCAGGTGACTGTTCTTGCGTTATACGAACGAGCGACCAAATCGAACAGAAGGTTGGATGGATAGACGGAATGATCATTGTATCTGAGTTGTATTCGATTATATCGTGATGAAGTTCATATGGAAATACTCACCAGGTTACTGTTCTTTCGATATACATACGAGCAACCGAATCGAACAGAAGGTTGAATGGATAGTATCTGGGTTTTATTCGATTATGATGTTATGCTGTGTATATAGTTATACACACTAGGTGACAGTATTCCCGTTTTACATACGAGCAACCGAATCGAACAAAAGGTTGAATGGATAGATTGAACAATCATTGTATCTGGGTTGTCTCCGATTATATCGTTATGCTGTATATTTAGTTACACCTACCATGTAACGGTTCTTTCGTTACACATACGAGCGTCTGAATCGAACATAAGGTTGGATGGTTAGACGGAACGATAATTGTAACTGAGTAGTATTCGATTATATCGTGGTGATGTTTATATAGTAAAACTCACCAGGTGACTGTTCTTGCGTTATACATACGAGCGACCCAATCGAACATAAGGTTGGATGGATAGACGGAATGATCATTGTATCTGAGTTGTATTCGATTATATCGTGATGACGTTCATATAGAAATACTCACCAGGTTACTGGTCTTTCGTTATACATACGAGCGACCGAAACGAACAGAAAGTTGGATGGATAGACTAAACAATCAATGTATCTGGGTGGTAGTCGATTATGTTTATATAGTTATACTCACCAGGTAATTGTTCTTCCGTTATACATACGAGCGACTGAAGTGAACAGAAGGTTGAATGTATAGACTAAACAATGATCCTATCTGGGGTTGTATTCGATTATATCGTGATGATGTTTATATAGTTATACTCACCAGGTAACTGTTCTCCAGTTATACATAAGAGCGGCTGAACTGAACAGAAGGTTAAATGGATAGACAAAACGATAATTGTAACTGAGTTGTATTCGATTATATCGTGGTAATGTTTATATAGTAATACTCACCAGGTGACTGTTCTTGCGTTATACGTACGAGCGACCAAATCGAACAGATGGTTGGATGGATAGACGGAATGATCATTGTATCTGAGTTGTATTCGATTATATCGTGATGAAGTTCATATGGAAATACTCACCAGGTTACTGTTCTTTCGTTATACATACGAGCAACCGAATCGAACAGAAGGTTGAATGGATAGTATCTGGGTTGTATTCGATTATGATGTTATGCTGTGTATATAGTTATACACACTAGGTGACGGTATTCCCGTTTTACATACGAACGACCGAAACGAACAGAAAGTTGAATGGATAGACTGAACAATCAATGTATCTGGGTGGTATCCGATTATATCGCAATACTGTATATATAGTGATACTTACCAGGTGACGGTACTTCCGTTACACATACTAGCGACTGAATCGAACAGAAGGTTAAATGGTTAGACGAAACGATAATTGTATCTCTGAGTTGTATTCGATGATATCGTGATGATGTTTATATAGCAATACTCACCAGGTAACTGTTCTTCCGTTTTACATACAAGCGGCCGAATCGAGCAGAAGGTTGAATTCAGTATAGATTGAACAATCGTCGTATCTGGGTTGTATTCGATTATGTTTATATAGTTATACTCACCAGGTAACTGTTCTTCCGTTATACATACGAGCGACTGAATTGAACAGAAGGTTGAATGTATAGACTAAACAATGATCCTATCTGGGGTTGTATTCGATTATATCGTGATGATGTTTATATATTTATACTCACCAGGTAACTGTTCTCTAGTTATACATAAGAGCGGCTGAACTGAACAGAAGGTTAAATGGATAGACAAAACGATAATTGTAACTGAGTTGTATTCGATTATATCGTGGTAATGTTTATATAGTAATACTCACCAGGTGACTGTTCTTGCGTTATACGAACGAGCGACCAAATCGAACAGAAGGTTGGATGGATAGACGGAATGATCATTGTATCTGAGTTGTATTCGATTATATCGTGATGAAGTTCATATGGAAATACTCACCAGGTTACTGTTCTTTCGATATACATACGAGCAACCGAATCGAACAGAAGGTTGAATGGATAGTATCTGGGTTTTATTCGATTATGATGTTGTTCTGTGTATAGTTATACACACTAGGTGACAGTATTCCCGTTTTACATACGAGCAACCGAATCGAACATAAGGTTGAATGGATAGATTGAACAATCATTGTATCTGGGTTGTCTCCGATTATATCGTTATGCTGTATATTTAGTTACACCTATCATGTAACGGTTCTTTCGTTACACATACGAGCGTCTGAATCGAACATAAGGTTGGATGGTTAGACGGAACGATAATTGTAACTGAGTAGTATTCGATTATATCGTGGTGATGTTTATATAGTAAAACTCACCAGGTGACTGTTCTTGCGTTATACATACGAGCGACCCAATCGAACATAAGGTTGGATGAATAGACGGAATGATCATTGTATCTGAGTTGTATTCGATTATATCGTGATGACGTTCATATAGAAATACTCACCAGGTTACTCGTCTTTCGTTATACATACGAGCGACCGAAACGAACAGAAAGTTGAATGGATAGACTAAACAATCAATGTATCTGGGTGGTAGTCGATTATGTTTATATAGTTATACTCACCAGGTAATTGTTCTTCCGTTATACATACGAGCGACTGAATTGAACAGAAGGTTGAATGTATAGACTAAACAATGATCCTATCTGGGGTTGTATTCGATTATATCGTGATGATGTTTATATAGTTATACTCACCAGGTAACTGTTCTCCAGTTATACATAAGAGCGGCTGAACTGAACAGAAGGTTGAATGGATAGACACAACGATAATTGTAACTGAGTTGTATTCGATTATATCGTGGTAATGTTTATATAGTAATACTCACCAGGTGACTGTTCTTGCGTTATACGTACGAGCGACCAAATCGAACAGAAGGTTGGATGGATAGACGAAATGATCATTGTATCTGAGTTGTATTCGATTATATCGTGATGAAGTTCATATGGAAATACTCACCAGGTTACTGTTCTTTCGTTATACATACGAGCAACCGAATCGAACAGAAGGTTGAATGGATAGTATCTGGGTTGTATTCGATTATGATGTTATGCTGTTTATATAGTTATACACACTAGGTGACGGTATTCCCGTTTTACATACGAACGACCGAAACTAACAGAAAGTTGAATGGATAGACTGAACAATCAATGTATCTGGGTGGTATCCGATTATATCGCAATACTGTATATATAGTGATACTTACCAGGTGACGGTACTTCCGTTACACATACTAGCGACTGAATCGAACAGAAGGTTGAATGGTTAGATGAAACGATAATTGTATCTCTGAGTTGTATTCGATAATATCGTGATGATGTTTATATAGCAATACTCACCAGGTAACTGTTCTTCCGTTTTACATTCAAGCGGCCGAATCGAGCAGAAGGTTGAATTCAGTATAGATTGAACAATCGTCGTATCTGGGTTGTATTCGATTATGTTTATATAGTTATACTCACCAGGTAACTGTTCTTTCGTTATACATACGAGCAACCCAATCGAACATAAGGTTGAATGGATAGATTAAACAATCATCGTATCTGAGTTGTATTCGATTATGTTTATATAGTTATACTCACCAGGTAACTGTTCTTCCGTTATACATACGAGCGACTGAATTGAACAGAAGGTTGAATGTATAGACTAAACAATGATCCTATCTGGGGTTGTATTCGATTATATCGTGATGATGTTTATATAGTTATACTCACCAGGTAACTGTTCTCTAGTTATACATAAGAGCGGCTGAACTGAACAGAAGGTTAAATTAATAGACAAAACGATAATTGTAACTGAGTTGTATTCGATTATATCGTGGTAATGTTTATATAGTAATACTCACCAGGTGGCTGTTCTTGCGTTATACGTACGAGCGACCAAATCGAACAGAAGGTTGGATGGATAGACGGAATGATCATTGTATCTGAGTTGTATTCGATTATATCGTGATGAAGTTCATATGGAAATACCAGGTTACTGTTCTTTCGTTATACATACGAGCAACCGAATCGAACAGAAGGTTGAATGGATAGTATCTGGGTTGTATTCGATTATGATGTTATGCTGTGTATATAGTTATACACACTAGGTGACGGTATTCCCGTTTTACATACAAACGACCGAAACGAACAGAAAGTTGAATGAATAGACTGAACAATCAATGTATCTGGGTGGTATCTGATTATATCGCAATACTGTATATATAGTGATACTTACCAGGTGACGGTACTTCCGTTACACATACTAGCGACTGAATCGAACAGAAGGTTAAATGGTTAGACGAAACGATAATTGTATCTCTGAGTTGTATTCGATGATATCGTGATGATGTTTATATAGCAATACTTACCAGGTAACTGTCCTTTCGTTTTACATACAAGCGACCGAATCGAGCAGAAGGTTAAGGATAGATTGAACAATCATCGTATCTGAGTTGTATTCGATTATGTTTATATAGTTATACTCACCAGGTACCTGTTCTTTCGTTATACATACTAGCAACCCAATCGAACATAAGGTTGAATGGATAGATTAAACAATCATCGTATCTGAGTTGTATTCGATTATGTTTATATAGTTATACTCACCAGGTAACTGTTCTTCCGTTATACATACGAGCGACTGAATTGAACAGAAGGTTGAATGTATAGACTAAACAATGATCCTATCTGGGGTTGTATTCGATTATATCGTGATGATGTTTATATAGTTATACTCACCAGGTAACTGTTCTCCAGTTATACATAAGAGCGGCTGAACTGAACAGAAGGTTGAATGGATAGACAAAACGATAATTGTAACTGAGTTGTATTCAATTATATCGTGGTAATGTTTATATAGTAATACTCACCAGGTGACTGTTCTTGCGTTATACGTACGAGCAGCCAAATCGAACAGAAGGTTGGATGGATATACGGAATGATCATTGTATCTGAGTTGTATTCGATTATATCGTGATGAAGTTCATATGGAAATACTCACCAGGTTACTGTTCTTTCGTTATACATACGAGCAACCGAATCGAACAGAAGTTTGAATGGATAGTATCTGGATTGTATTTGATTATATCGTGATTATTATCATATAGTATGTCTAACCAGGTAACAGTTCTTCCGTTATACATACGAGCAACCGAATCGAACATAAGGTTGAATGGATAGATTGAACAATCATTGTATCTGGGTTGTCTCCGATTATATCGTTATGCTGTATATTTAGTTACACCTACCATGTAACGGTTCTTTCGTTACACATACGAGCGTCTGAATCGAACATAAGGTTGGATGGTTAGACGGAACGATAATTGTAACTGAGTTGTATTCGATTATATCGTGGTGATGTTTATATAGTAAAACTCACCAGGTGACTGTTCTTGCGTTATACATACGAGCGACCCAATCGAACATAAGGTCGGATGGATAGACGGAATGATCATTGTATCTGAGTTGTATTCGATTATATCGTGATGACGTTCATATAGAAATACTCACCAGGTTACTGGTCTTTCGTTATACATACGAGCGACCGAAACGAACAGAAAGTTGAATGGATAGACTGAACAATCAATGTATCTGGGTGGTAGTCGATTATATCGCAATTCTGTATATAAAGTGATACTTACCAGGTGACGATACTTCCGTTGCACATACTAGCGACTGAATCGAACAGAATGTTGAATGGTTAGACGAAACGATAATTGTATCTGAGTTGAATTCGATGATATCGTGATGATTTTTATATAGCAATACTTACCAGGTGACTATCCTTCCGTTTTACATACAAGCGACCGAATCGAGCAGAAGGTTAAATGGATAGATTGAACAATCATCGTATCTGAGTTGTATTCGATTATGTTTATATAGTTATACTCACCAGGTACCTGTTCTTTCGTTATACATACGAGCAACCCGATCGAACATAAGGTTGAATGGATAGATTAAACAATCATCGTATCTGAGTTTTATTCGATTATGTTTATATAGTTATACTCACCAGGTAACTGTTCTTCCGTTATACATACGAGCGACTGAATTGAACAGAAGGTTGAATGTATAGACTAAACAATGATCCTATCTGGGGTTGTATTCGATTATATCGTGATGATGTTTATATAGTTATACTCACCAGGTAACTGTTCTACAGTTATACATAAGAGCGGCTGAACTGAACAGAAGGTTGAATGGATAGACAAAACGATAATTGTAACTGAGTTGTATTCGATTATATCGTGGTAATGTTTATATAGTAATACTCACCAGGTGACTGTTCTTGCGTTATACGTACGAGCGACCAAATCGAACAGAAGGTTGGATGGATAGACGGAATGATCATTGTATCTGAGTTGTATTCGATTATATCGTGATGAAGTTTATATGGAAATACTCACCAGGTTACTGTTCTTTCGTTATACATACGAGCAACCGAATCGAACAGAAGGTTGAATGGATAGTATCTGGGTTGTATTCGATTATGATGTTATGCTGTGTATATAGTTATACACACTAGGTGACGGTATTCCCGTTTTACATACGAACGACCGGAACGAACAGAAAGTTGAATGGATAGACTGAACAATCAATGTATCTGGGTGGTATCCGATTATATCGCAATACTGTATATATAGTGATACTTACCAGGTGACGGTACTTCCGTTACACATACTAGCGACTGAATCGAACAGAAGGTTAAATGGTTAGACGAAACGATAATTGTATCTCTGAGTTGTATTCGATGATATCGTGATGATGTTTATATAGCAATACTCACCAGGTAACTGTTCTTCCGTTTTACATACAAGCGGCCGAATCGAGCAGAAGGTTGAATTCAGTATAGATTGAACAATCATCGTATCTGGGTTGTATTCGACTATGTTTATATAGTTATACTCACCAGGTACCTGTTCTTTCGTTATACATACGAGCAACCCAATCGAACATAAGGTTGAATGGATAGATTAAACAATCATCGTATCTGAGTTGTATTCGATTATGTTTATATAGTTATAATCATCAGGTAACTGTTCTTCCGTTATACATACGAGCGACTGAATTGAACAGAAGGTTGAATGTATCGACTAAACAATGATCCTATCTGGTGTTGTATTCGATTATGTCTTGATGATGTTTATATAGTTATACTCACCAGGTAACTGTTCTCCAGTTATACATAAGAGCGGCTGAACTGAACAGAAGGTTGAATGGATAGACAAAACGATAATTGTACCTGAGTTGTATTCGATTATATCGTGGTAATGTTTATATAGTAATACTCACCAGGTGACTGTTCTTGCGTTATACGTACGAGCGACCAAATCGCACAGAAGGTTGGATGGATAGACGGAATGATCATTGTATCTGAGTTGTATTCGATTATATCGTGATGAAGTTCATATGGAAATACTCACCAGGTTACTGTTCTTTCGTTATACATACGAGCAATCGAATCGAACAGAAGTTTGAATGGATAGTATCTGGGTTGTATTTGATTATATCGTGATTATTATCATATAGTATGTCTAACCAGGTTACAGTTCTTCCGTTATACATACGAGCAACAGAATCGAACATAAGGTTGAATGGATAGATTGAACAATCATTGTATCTGGGTTGTCTCCGATTATATCGTTATGCTGTATATTTAGTTACACCAACCATGTAACGGTTACACATACGAGCGTCTGAATCGAACAGAATGTTGAATGGTTAGACGAAACGATAATTGTATCTGAGTTGAATTCGATGATTTCGTGATGATGTTTATATAGCAATACTCACCAGGTAACTGTCCTACCGTTTTACATACAAGCGACCGAATCGAGCAGAAGGTTAAATGGATAGATTGAACAATCATCGTATCTCAGTTGTATTCGATTATGTTCATATGGTTATACTCACCAGGTACCTGTTCTTTCGTTATACATACGAGCAACCCAATCGAACATAAGGTTGAATGAATAGATTAAGCAATCATCGTATCTGAGTTGTATTCGATTATGTTTATATAGTTATACTCACCAGGTAACTGTTCTCCAGTTATACATAAGAGCGGCTGAACTGAACAGAAGGCTGAATGGATAGACGATACGATAATTGTAACTGAGTTGTATTCGATTATATCGTGGTAATGTTTATATAGTAATACTCACCAGGTGACTGTTCTTGCGATATACGTACGAGCGACCAAATCGAACAGAAGGTTGGATGGATAGACGGAATGATCATTGTATCTGAGTTGTATTCGATTATATCGTGATGAAGTTCATATGGAAATACTCACCAGGTTACTGTTCTTTCGTTATACATACGAGCAACCCAATCGAACATAAGGTTGAATGGATAGATTAAACAATCATCGTATCTGAGTTGTATTCGATTATGTTTATATAGCTTGAACAATCATCGTATCTGGGTTGTATTCGATTATGTTCATATGGTTATACTCACCAGGTAACTGTTCTTCCGTTATACATACGAGCGACTGAATTGAACAGAAGGTTGAATGGATAGACTAAACGATAATCGTATCTGGGGTTGTATTCGATTATATCTTGATAATGTTCATATAGTTATACTCACCAGGAAACTGTTCTCCAGTTATACATGAGAGCGACTGAACTGAACAGAAGGTTGAATGGATAGACTGCACAATCATCGTATCTGGGTTGTATTTGATTATATCGTGATTATTATCATATAGTATGTCTAACCAGGTAACAGTTCTTCCGTTATACATACGAGCAACCGAATCGAACATAAGGTTGAATGGATAGATTGAACAATCATTGTATCTGGGTTGTCTCCGATTATATCGTTATGCTGTATATTCAGTTACACCTACCATGTAACGGTTCTTTCGTTACACATACGAGCGTCTGAATCGAACATAAGGTTGGATGGTTAGACGGAACGATAATTGTTACTGAGTTGTATTCGATTATATCGTGGTGATGTTTATATAGTAAAATTCACCAGGTGACTGTTCTTGCGTTATACATACGAGCGACATAATCGAACATAAGGTTGGATGGATAGACGGAATGATCATTGTATCTGAGTTGTATTCGATTATATCGTGATGACGTTCATATAGAAATACTCACCAGCTTACTGGTCTTTCGTTATACATACGAGCGACCGAAACGAACAGAAAGTTGAATGGATAGACTGAACAATCAATGTATCTGGGTGGTAGTCGATTATATCGCAATTCTGTATATATAGTGATACTTACCAGGTGACGATACTTCCATTACACATACTAGCGACTGAATCGAACAGAATGTTGAATGGTTAGACGAGACGATAATTGTATCTGATTTGAATTCGATGATATCGTGATGATGTTTATATAGCAATACTTACCAGGTAACTCTCCTTCCGTTTTACATACAAGCGACCGAATCGAGCATAAGGTTAAATGGATAGATTGAACAATCATCGTATCTGAGTTGTATTCGATTATGTTTATATAGTTATACTCACCAGGTACCTGTTCTTTCGTTATACATACGAGCAACCCAATCGAACATAAGGTTGAATGGATAGATTAAACAATCATCGTATCTGAGTTGTATTCGATTATGTTTATATAGTTATACTCACCAGGTAACTGTTCTTCCGTTATACATACGAGCGACTGAATTGAACAGAAGGTTGAATGTATAGACTAAACAATGATCCTATCTGGGGTTGTATTCGATTATATCGTGATGATGTTTATATAGTTATACTCACCAGGTAACTGTTCTCCAGTTATACATGAGAGCGGCTGAACTGAACAGAAGGTTGAATGGATAGACAAAACGATAATTGTAACTGAGTTGTATTCGATTATATCGTGGTTATGTTTATATAGTAATACTCACCAGGTGACTGTTCTTGCGTTATACGTACGAGCGACCAAATCGAACAGAAGGTTGGATGGATAGAAGGAATGATCATTGTATCTGAGTTGTATTCGATATTATCGTGATGAAGTTCATATGGAAATACTCACCAGGTTACTGTTCTTTCGTTATACATACGAGCAACCGAATCGAACAGAAGGTTGAATGGATAGAATCTGGGTTGTATTCGATTATGATGTTATGCTGTGTATATAGCTATACACACTAGGTGACGGTATTCCCGTTTTACATACAAGCGGCCGAATCGAGCAGAAGGTTGAATTCAGTATAGATTGAACAATCGTCGTATCTGGGTTGTATTCGATTATGTTTATATAGTTATACTCACCAGGTACCTGTTCTTTCGTTATACATACGAGCAACCCAATCGAACATAAGGTTGAATGGATAGATTAAACAATCATCGTATCTGAGTTGTATTCGATTATGTTTATATAGTTATACTCACCAGGTAACTGTTCTTCCGTTATACATACGAGCAACCCAATCGAACATAAGGTTGAATGGATAGATTAAACAATCATCGTATCTGAGTTGTATTCGATTATGTTTATATAGCTTGAACAATCATCGTATCTGGGTTGTATTCGATTATGTTCATAAAGTTATACTCACCAGGTAACTGTTCTTCCGTTATACATACGAGCGACTGAATTGAACAGAAGGTTGAATGGATAGACTAAACGATAATCGTATCTGGGGTTGTATTCGATTATATCTTGATAATGTTCATATAGTTATACTCACCAGGAAACTGTTCTCCAGTTATACATAAGAGCGACTGAACTGAACAGAAGGTTGAATGGATAGACTGCACAATCATCGTATCTGGGTTGTATTTGATTATATCGTGATTATTATCATATAGTATGTCTAACCAGGTAACAGGTCTTCCGTTATACATACGAGCAACCGAATCGAACATAAGGTTGAATGGATAGATTGAACAATCATTGTATCTGGGTTGTCTCCGATTATATCGTTATGCTGTAAATTTAGTTACACCTACCATGTAACGGTTCTTTCGTTACACATACGAGCGTCTGAATCGAACATAAGGTTGGATGGTTAGACGGAACGATAATTGTTACTGAGTTGTATTCGATTATATCGTGGTGATGTTTATATAGTAAAATTCACCAGGTGACTGTTCTTGCGTTATACATACGAGCGACATAATCGAACATAAGGTTGGATGGATAGACGGAATGATCATTGTATCTGAGTTGTATTCGATTATATCGTGATGACGTTCATATAGAAATACTCACCAGCTTACTGGTCTTTCGTTATACATACGAGCGACCGAAACGAACAGAAAGTTGAATGGATAGACTGAACAATCAATGTATCTGGGTGGTAGTCGATTATATCGCAATTCTGTATATATAGTGATACTTACCAGGTGACGATACTTCCGTTACACATACTAGCGACTGAATCGAACAGAATGTTGAATGGTTAGACGAAACGATAATCGTATCTGAGTTGAATTCGATGATATCGTGATGATGTTTATATAGCAATACTTACCAGGTAACTCTCCTTCCGTTTTACATACAAGCGACCGAATCGAGCATAAGGTTAAATGGATAGATTGAACAATCATCGTATCTGAGTTGTATTCGATTATGTTTATATAGTTATACTCACCAGGTACCTGTTCTTTCGTTATACATACGAGCAACCCAATCGAACATAAGGTTGAATGGATAGATTAAACAATCATCGTATCTGAGTTGTTTTCGATTATGTTTATATAGTTATACTCACCAGGTAACTGTTCTTCCATTATACATACGAGCGACTGAATTGAACAGAAGGTTGAATGTATAGACTAAACAATGATCCTATCTGGGGTTGTATTCGATTATATCGTGATGATGTTTATATAGTTATACTCACCAGGTAACTGTTCTCCAGTTATACAAGAGAGCGGCTGAACTGAACAGAAGGTTGAATGGATAGACAAAACGATAATTGTAACTGAGTTGTATTCGATTATATCGTGGTAATGTTTATATAGTAATACTCACCAGGTGACTGTTCTTGCGTTATACGTACGAGCGACCAAATCGAACAGAAGGTTGGATGGATAGACGGAATGATCATTGTATCTGAGTTGTATTCGATTATATCGTGATGAAGTTCATATGGAAATACTCACCAGGTTACTGTTCTTTCGTTATACATACGAGCAACCGAATCGAACAGAAGGTTGAATGGATAGAATCTGGGTTGTATTCGATTATGATGTTATGCTGTGTATATAGCTATACACACTAGGTGACGGTATTCCCGTTTTACATACAAGCGGCCGAATCGAGCAGAAGGTTGAATTCAGTATAGATTGAACAATCGTCGTATCTGGGTTGTATTCGATTATGTTTATATAGTTATACTCACCAGGTACCTGTTCTTTCGTTATACATACGAGCAACCCAATCGAACATAAGGTTGAATGGATAGATTAAACAATGATCGTATGATCGTAGAAATGAATCAGTTAATCCAACAACAAAAAACCATTATTAGGGAAATGGAAGACAAGACCATGAGACTCCAAGAAGAAATCAATAGATATAGAGTAGAAACAAAAAACTTCGGTACACAAACAATAAATGAAGAAATCCAACAAAATCCTGCCTCTATACCATTAAATACATCCTTCAGTAGTATATCAAATAAAAAGAATCTTAGAAATACCTCAGTACAAACAATTTGGTTCTCGGATACTGCAAACGGGAGTACGGAAGCAAAATGTGTAAAAAGTAAATTAAAGGCGGAAATTAAAAACAAAAAAAGGAAAATGATTCTAGTATCGGGTGAAAATGGGAGAAACATGGCAGAATACCTTAAGAGACTAGATGGCGATAAACTTTTTTTGATCCAGTCTATTTTGAAACCAAGTTGTTGGGACAAAGAGCTAATAGACACTGCACTCGAAATCAGCAAAAATCTTAATAAAAACGATATTATCATTCTGTGGCTCAAAAACTACATCTCGAACTTAAGTATCCTGAAGAAGATATTTTCAGACAAGGCCATGTTACCTCAATTCATCCTTATAACAGATCCTTATAGATACGATGTGAGAAACATAAATAGGGTAATTTACGATAGCAACTTGACACTGAAGAAATACTTACACGAAGAAAAAAAGTCACACAATATAGTAGAATGCAATGGAGTGCTCAGAAGATCAAATTATAATTCTGATGGCTACACAATAAATAAAACAGGTAAATGGTTCTTATGTAAGACTGTATTACTTCACGCAAATACCCACTTTACTTTTACTCAAAAAACCGCAAAAACTGGACACCCATCTGAAAACACATCCGCGCAATCAGACGTGCAAACTGAACACAAACCTTCCCGCCCAACATATGGAAAAGAGCAACAAACCACCAGTGATGTAAATACTGAACACATCTACCCTAGATTGTCCCAGATATCGTTCTCCTCAGACCAGCCAGCAAATGCTGACCAAGAAGTAAATATTGATCATATCTACCCTAGATTGTCCCAGATATCGTGCTCCTCAGACCAGCCAGCAAATGCTGACCAAGTAGTAAATATTGACCACATCTACCCTAGATTGTCCCAGATATCGTTTTCCACTGACCAGTCGCAAAATGCTGTCCAAGACTCTTTTACGTCGTTAGCGGAGGAACTCCGAAACTCTGATCGAAAAACTGATGCAGCAAACCGAAACTTGACAAGTGATTTTTTATAAATATAAGTACGCCTTGTAAAATTTATTCCAAAATCACTCAAAAATTTAATACAAATTTATTTCATGCAAATGTTCAATGTTTAAAGAATAAGTTGGATGATTTTGAAATATTTCTCCACCAACATAATTTTGATATTGCCTGTATAACTGAACATTGGTTTCAAAACAGTGACTTAGAATGTATTTCCGTACCAAAATACAAACTCATTTCGCATTTTTCGAGATCACAACATATTCATGGTGGCTCTGCTATATTTGCAAAACACGACATTTTCTCTGAAGAAATGCCGGTATTGAAATCTTTTTCTGATGAATGTCACATAGAGATTTGTGAAGCAAAATATAAAATCAATGATATTGAATTTCTAATAATCTGTCTGTATCGACCTGGAAATGGAAACATCAACATTTTCGAAAAATGTCTAACATCAGCCTTAAACTACGCCTTCAGCAAATGTAAATTTATCACTTTAGCAGGTGACCTCAATATCCATTTAGATAAAGCACACTCGTCCGATACAAAAATCTTGAAGGACTTATTAAATTCCTTTCAATTGAACATTACAACTAATCAACCAACTCGCGTTTTCACGAATGTCAATGGAATAACTCCAAGCAGTACCATAGACTACATGGTGACAAATATCCCGTCTGAAAACTATAATTGTTCGGTTGTCGACCCAAATTTGGGTGACCATATGGGTCACATCCTCACAATAAACTATTTCAGTGAGAAGCCGACACAAATTGTTGATACTCCGCAACTCAAAATTCGTGACATGAGACAAGAAAATTTAAATACACTAACTTTTCACTTAAATAAAACTGACTGGTCATATCTCTTTTCATTAACCGATGTAAATGAGGCCTTCGAAGAATTCATCTCGACAATGAAATGGTGTCTTGATGTAAGCTGCCCTATGAAACCTCTAAAAAATTCTCTTGTACCGTGCAATACAAAAAAGTGGTTCTCAAACGAAGTCGCCATAATCCATAATCATCTCCGAGAACTCCACTGGTGCATGATGATTTCAAACTCACTTGATTTAAAAATGAAATATTCAGAAGAGAAAAAAGTCTTCAAGTCAGAAATCAGAAAAGCTAAACAAAATAATTACAAAAACAGAATTGATTCTGCATCAAATAAAGTTAAAGAGTCTTGGAAGATAATCAATGAGAATCTGGGTAGAAATCAGAAACAAAAAATTGATATTTCGTTAAATATTGACAACAAGATCATAAATGACACAAATAAAATTTGTAATTCATTTGCAACTCACTTTTCAACTATCTGTAGTGTCAAATTGATTGAACATTTTGGTCAAAATATCTCCCTGCCATGCACAACTGGAAACAATTTACAAAATTCGATTTTCGTCCCTTATATTACGAAATACGATGTCTCAATACTACTTAACTCGAGAAAAAACAAAAACTGCTGTGGTATTGATGAATTATCTCCAAAACTTCTGAAACATGTAAAGGAGCACATAGTTTCACCACTTTCTCATTTATTCAATTTGTCTATTCAAAATGGTGTCTTTCCAGATCCATTGAAAATGGCTCTTGTTTACCCATTGCACAAAAAAGGAAACACTATGGAAATTGACAACTATCGTCAAATATCTTTAATATCGGAAATCACGAAGCTACTTGAAAAATCAATTTGTAATACAATAATTTGCTGAAAAATATAACATAATAACAGTGAGCCAACATGGTTTCAGAAAAGAAAAATCGGTTGAAACAGCAACCTACCAATTATTCGAATATGTATACCAAGAAATCGACAAAGGTAACTATGTTATTTCTCTGATGTTTGATTTATCGAAAGCTTTCGACAGCTTGAATAGCGAAAATATAATCGAGAAATTATCCTCTCTTGGAATAAGGGGTACTCTTTCTAAATGGATAAAATCTTACATTTCTAATAGGAAAATAATCGTTCAAATTCAAAACGAACTATCTGATATTCACCCCGTATCTCTTGGAGTACCACAGGGTTCAGTACTAGGCCCAATGATTTTCCTGCTCTACGTCAATGACCTTCCTCATTTCATTACAAAAGGAAAAGTTACCATGTTTGCGGACGACACTACAATAACAATATCCGGAAAATCCCCTGAGCAGCTCAAAGAAAAAGTTAAGTGCACTTTAGATGAGATGGATACTTGGTGCCAAAGAAATTCTTTGATCTTGAACAAAAATAAAACAGTTTGCATGAACTTCCATCTTAAAAAATGTGTTTCCGATTCACTCATGTTGGAGCTAAACCTAAAAATGACACCACATTCGAAACTCCTTGGAACTTGGCTCGATTCAAACATGTCCTTTGATCACCATATAAATCACGTCTGTGGAAATCTAAACAAAGCATTCTATGCAATCTTCCAAATGAAGCCCCACTTGGATGAAAACGGGTTGATGAGTCTTTACTTCGCATTTGTATATAGTCACTTATCTTACAACATAATGAGCTGGGGTTCAGCTTCAGGAGTAAATAGGGTTTTCATATCACAAAAACGAATCATTAGAAAAATCTTTGATCTTAGCTACAACCAAAGCTGTCGTGATATCTTCATAGAAAAGCATATTCTTACCTTAACATCTATTTATATCTTAAAATGTGTTACATTTACAAAAAAGCATTTATCAAATTTTGCAATACAGGGGAGCCACCATTCATATGACACTGGAACAAATAACCTGAAATTACCAAAATACAAAACATCCACTTTCAAAAAATCTCCTTATTACAACTGTGTCACACTATATAATGCACTTCCAGTGAACATTAGAAATAATAATTCCTCTTATAAGGAATTCAAGAAGAATGTAAAACATTTTTTTATATCAAAGTGTTTTTATAACTTGGAGGAATACTTCTCCTACAAATGACCACATATACTCATTCAATCAATAATTATGTCCGAAGACTTCCTTCTATTTGAAAATGTATTGGGAAAATAAAATTGAGTATACTTATGTATCTAAATTTCTAGTCTAGTAATTCCTGATGTATTTGTTCAAAATTTTATTTTTACTGACAATCTTACATGATTTGTATTTCATCCGATATACGTTGTATATTGTAAGTTGACTTGCCTTTTGTACCAGTTATGTAATTTGAGGCCAATAAATACTTACTTACTTACTTACTTACTTATCTGAGTTGTATTCGATTATGTTTATATAGTTATACTCACCAGGTAACTGTTCTTCCGTTATACATACGAGCGACTGAATTGAACAGAAGGTTGAATGTATAGACTAAACAATGATCCTATCTGGGGTTGTATTCGATTATATCGTGATGATGTTTATATAGTTATACTCACCAGGTAACTGTTCTCCAGTTATACATGAGAGCGGCTGAACTGAACAGAAGGTTGAATGGATAGACAAAACGATAATTGTAACTGAGTTGTATTCGATTATATCGTGGTAATGTTTATATAGTAATACTCACCAGGTGACTGTTCTTGCGTTATACGTACGAGCGACCAAATCGAACAGAAGGTTGGATGGATAGACGGAATGATCATTGTATCTGAGTTGTATTCGATTATATCGTGATGAAGTTTATATGGAAATACTCACCAGGTTACTGTTCTTTCGTTATACATACGAGCAACCGAATCGAACAGAAGGTTGAATGGATAGTATCTGGGTTGTATTCGATTATGATGTTATGCTGTGTATATAGTTATACACACTAGGTGACGGTATTCCCGTTTTACATACGAATGACCGAAACGAACAGAAAGTTGAATGGATAGACTGAACAATCAATGTATCTGGGTGGTATCCGATTATATCGCAATACTGTATATATAGTGATACTTACCAGGTGACGGTACTTCCGTTACACATACTAGCGACTGAATCGAACAGAAGGTTAAATGGTTAGACGAAACGATAATTGTATCTCTGAGTTGTATCCGATGATATCGTGATGATGTTTATATAGCAATACTCACCAGGTAACTGTTCTTCCGTTTAACATACAAGCGGCCGAATCGAGCAGAAGGTTGAATTCAGTATAGATTGAACAATCGTCGTATCTGGGTTGTATTCGATTATGTTTATATAGTTATACTCACCAGGTACCTGTTCTTTCGTTATACATACGAGCAACCCAATCGAACATAAGGTTGAATGGATAGATTAAACAATCATCGTATCTGAGTTGTATTCGATTATGTTTATATAGTTATACTCATCAGGTAACTGTTCTTCCGTTATACATACGAGCGACTGAATTGAACAGAAGGTTGAATGTATCGACTAAACAATGATCCTATCTGGGGTTGTATTCGATTATGTCGTGATGATGTTTATATAGTTATACTCACCAGGTAACTGTTCTCCAGTTATACATAAGAGCGGCTGAACTGAACAGAAGGTTGAATGGATAGACAAAACGATAATTGTAACTGAGTTGTATTCGATTATATCGTGGTAATGTTTATATAGTAATACTCACCAGGTGACTGTTCTTGCGTTATACGTACGAGCGACCAAATCGAACAGAAGGTTGGATGGATAGACGGAATGATCATTGTATCTGAGTTGAATACGATGATTTCGTGATGATGTTTATATAGCAATACTTACCAGGTAACTGTCCTTCCGTTTTACATACAAGCGACCGAATCAAGCAGAAGGTTAAATGGATAGATTGAACAATCATCGTATCTGAGTTGTATTCGATTATGTTTATATAGTTATACTCACCAGGTACCTGTTCTTTCGTTATACATACGAGCAACCCAATCGAACATAAGGTTGAATGGATAGATTAAACAATCATCGTATCTGAGTTGTATTCGATTATGTTTATATAGTTATACTCACCAGGTAACTGTTCTCCAGTTATACATAAGAGCGGCTGAACTGAACAGGAGGTTGAATGGATACACAAAACGATAATTGTAACTGAGTTGTATTCGATTATATCGTGGTAATGTTTATATAGTAATACTCACCAGGTGACTGTTCTTGCGATATACGTTCGAGCGACCAAATCGAACAGAAGGTTGGATGGATAGACGGAATGATCATTGTATCTGAGTTGTATTCGATTATATCGTGATGAAGTTCATATGGAAATACTCACCAGGTTACTGTTCTTTCGTTATACATACGAGCAACCCAATCGAACATAAGGTTGAATGGATAGATTGAACAATCATTGTATCTGGGTTGTCTCCGATTATATCGTTATGCTGTATATTTAGTTACACCTACCATGTAACGGTTCTTTCGTTACACATACGAGCGTCTGAATCGAACATAAGGTTGGATGGTTAGACGGAACGATAATTGTAACTGAGTTGTATTCGATTATATCGTGGTGATGTTTATATAGTAAAACTCACCAAGTGACTGTTCTTGCGTTATACATACGAGCGACCCAATCGAACATAAGGTTGGATGGATAGACGGAATGATCATTGTATCTGAGTTGTATTCGATTATATCGTGATGAAGTTCATATGGAAATACTCACCAGGTTACTGTTCTTTCGTTATACATACGAGCAACCGAATCGAACAGAAGGTTGAATGGATAGAATCTGGGTTGTATTCGATTATGATGTTATGCTGTGTATATAGTTATACACACTAGGTGACGGTATTCCCGTTTTACATACAAGCGGCCGAATCGAGCAGAAGGTTGAATTCAGTATAGATTGAACAATCGTCGTATCTGGGTTGTATTCGATTATGTTTATATAGTTATACTCACCAGGTACCTGTTCTCCCGTTATACATACGAGCAACCCAATCGAACATAAGGTTGAATGGATAGATTAAACAATCATTGTATCTGAGTTGTATTCGATTATGTTTATATACTTATACTCACCAGGTAACTGATCTTCCGTTATACATACGAGCGACTGAATTGAACAGGAGTTTGAATGTATAGACTAAACAATGATCCTATCTGGGGTTGTATTCGATTATATCGTGATGATGTTTATATAGTAATACTCACCAGGTGACTGTTCTTGCGTTATACGTACGAGCGACCAAATCGAACAGAAGGTTGGATGGATAGACGGAATGATCATTGTATCTGAGTTGTATTCGATTATATCGTGATGAAGTTCATATGGAAATACTCACCAGGTTACTGTTCTTTCGTTATACATACGAGCAACCGAATCGAACAGAAAGTTGAATGGATAGACTGAACAATCAATGTATCTGGGTGGTAGTCGATTATATCGCAATTCTGTATATATAGTGATACTTACCAGGTGACGATACTTCCGTTACACATACTAGCGACTGAATCGAACAGAATGTTGAATGGATAGACTAAACGATAATCGTATCTGGGGTTGTATTCGATTATATCTTGATAATGTTCATATAGTTATACTCACCAGGAAACTGTTCTCCAGTTATACATAAGAGCGACTGAACTGAACAGAAGGTTGAATGGATAGACTGCACAATCATCGTATCTGGGTTGTATTTGATTATATCGTGATTATTATCATATAGTATGTCTAACCAGGTAACAGTTCTTCCGTTATACATACGAGCAACCGAATCGAACATAAGGTTGAATGGATAGATTGAACAATCATTGTATCTGGGTTGTCTCCGATTATATCGTTATGCGGTATATTTAGTTACACCTACCATGTAACGGTTCTTTCGTTACACATACGAGCGTCTGAATCGAACATAAGGTTGGATGGTTAGACGGAACGATAATTGTTACTGAGTTGTATTCGATTATATCGTGGTGATGTTTATATAGTAAAATTCACCAGGTGACTGTTCTTGCGTTATACATACGAGCGACATAATCGAACATAAGGTTGGATGGATAGACGGAATGATCATTGTATCTGAGTTGTATTCGATAATATCGTGATGACGTTCATATAGAAATACTCACCAGCTTACTGGTCTTTCGTTATACATACGAGCGACCAAAACGAACAGAAAGTTGAATGGATAGACTGAACAATCAATGTATCTGGGTGGTAGTCGATTATATCGCAATTCTGTATATATAGTGATACTAACCAGGTGACGATACTTCCGTTACACATACTAGCGACTGAATCGAACAGAATGTTGAATGGTTAGACGAAACGATAATTGTATCTGAGTTGAATTCGATGATATCGTGATGATGTTTATATAGCAATACTTACCAGGTAACTCTCCTTCCGTTTTACATACAAGCGACCGAATCGAGCATAAGGTTAAATGGATAAATTGAACAATCATCGTATCTGAGTTGTATTCGATTATGTTTATATAGTTATACTCACCAGGTACCTGTTCTTTCGTTATACATACGAGCGACTGAATTGAACAGAAGGTTGAATGTATAGACTAAACAATGATCCTATCTGGGGTTGTATTCGATTATATCGTGATGATGTTTATATAGTTATACTCACCAGGTAACTGTTCTCCAGTTATACATGAGAGCGGCTGAACTGAACAGAAGGTTGAATGGATAGACAAAACGATAATTGTAACTGAGTTGTATTCGATTATATCGTGGTAATGTTTATATAGTAATACTCACCAGGTGACTGTTCTTGCGTTATAGGTACGAGCGACCAAATCGAACAGAAGGTTGGATGGATAGACGGAATGATCATTGTATCTGAGTTGTATTCGATTATATCGTGATGAAGTTCATATGAAAATACTCACCAGGTTACTGTTCTTTCGTTATACATACGAGCAACCGAATCGAACAGAAGGTTGAATGGATAGAATCTGGGTTGTATTCGATTATGATGTTATGCTGTGTATATAGCTATACACACTAGGTGACGGTATTCCCGTTTCACATACAAGCGGCCGAATCGAGCAGAAGGTTGAATTCAGTATAGATTGAACAATCGTCGTATCTGGGTTGTATTCGATTATGTTTATATAGTTATACTCACCAGGTACCTGTTCTTTCGTTATACATACGAGCAACCCAATCGAACATAAGGTTGAATGGATAGATTAAACAATCATCGTATCTGAGTTGTATTCGATTATGTTTATATAGTTATACTCACCAGGTAACTGTTCTTCCGTTATACATACGAGCGACTGAATTGAACAGAAGTTTGAATGTATAGACTAAACAATGATCCTATCTGGGGTTGTATTCGATTATATCGTGATGATGTTTATATAGTTATACTCCCCAGGTAACTGTTCTCCAGTTATACATAAGAGCGGCTGAACTGAACAGAAGGTTGAATGGATAGACTAAACGATAATTGTAACTGAGTTGTATTCGATTATATCGTGGTAATGTTTATATAGTAATACTCACCAGGTGACTGTTCTTGCGTTATACGTACGAGCGACCAAATCGAACAGAAGGTTGGATGGATAGACGGAATGATCATTGTATCTGAGTTGTATTCGATTATATCGTGATGAAGTTTATATGGAAATACTCACGAGGTTACTGTTCTTTCGTTATACATACGAGCAACCGAATCGAACAGAAGGTTGAATGGATAGTATCTGGGTTGTATTCGATTATGATGTTATGCTGTGTATATAGTTATACACACTAGGTGACGGTATTCCCGTTTTACATACGAACGACCGAAACGAACAGAAAGTTGAATGGATAGACTGAACAATCAATGTATCTGGGTGGTATCCGATTATATCGCAATACTGTATATATAGTGATACTTACCAGGTGACGGTACTTCCGTTACACATACTAGCGACTGAATCGAACAGAAGGTTAAATGGTTAGACGAAACGATAATTGTATCTCTGAGTTGTATCCGATGATATCGTGATGATGTTTATATAGCAATACTCACCAGGTAACTGTTCTTCCGTTTAACATACAAGCGGCCGAATCGAGCAGGAGGTTGAATTCAGTATAGATTGAACAATCGTCGTATCTGGGTTGTATTCGATTATGTTTATATAGTTATACTCACCAGGTACCTGTTCTTTCGTTATACATACGAGCGACTGAATTGAACAGAAGGTTGAATGTATAGACTAAACAATGATCCTATCTGGGGTTGTATTCGATTATATCGTGATGATGTTTATATAGTTATACTCACCAGGTAACTGTTCTCCAGTTATACATGAGAGCGGCTGAACTGAACAGAAGGTTGAATGGATAGACAAAACGATAATTGTAACTGAGTTGTATTCGATTATATCGTGGTAATGTTTATATAGTAATACTCACCAGGTGACTGTTCTTGCGTTATACGTACGAGCGACCAAATCGAACAGAAGGTTGGATGGATAGACGGAATGATCATTGTATCTGAGTTGTATTCGATTATATCGTGATGAAGTTCATATGGAAATACTCACCAGGTTACTGTTCTTTCGTTATACATACGAGCAACCGAATCGAACAGAAGGTTGAATGGATAGAATCTGGGTTGTATTCGATTATGATGTTATGCTGTGTATATAGCTATACACACTAGGTGACGGTATTCCCGTTTTACATACAAGCGGCCGAATCGAGCAGAAGGTTGAATTCAGTATAGATTGAACAATCGTCGTATCTGGGTTGTATTCGATTTTGTTTATATAGTTATACTCACCAGGTACCTGTTCTTTCGTTATACATACGAGCAACCCAATCGAACATAAGGTTGAATGGATAGATTAAACAATCATCGTATCTGAGTTGTATTCGATTATGTTTATATAGTTATACTCACCAGGTAACTGTTCTTCCGTTATACATACGAGCGACTGAATTGAACAGAAGTTTGAATGTATAGACTAAACAATGATCCTATCTGGGGTTGTATTCGATTATATCGTGATGATGTTTATATAGTTATACTCACCAGGTAACTGTTCTCCAGTTATACATAAGAGCGGCTGAACTGAACAGAAGGTTGAATGGATAGACTAAACGATAATTGTAACTGAGTTGTATTCGATTATATCGTGGTAATGTTTATATAGTAATACTCACCAGGTGACTGTTCTTGCGTTATACGTACGAGCGACCAAATCGAACAGAAGGTTGGATGGATAGACGGAATGATCATTGTATCTGAGTTGTATTCGATTATATCGTGATGAAGTTTATATGGAAATACTCACCAGGTACCTGTTCTTTCGTTATACATACGAGCAACCCAATCGAACATAAGGTTGAATGGATAGATTAAACAATCATCGTATCTGAGTTGTATTCGATTATGTTTATATAGTTATACTCATCAGGTAACTGTTCTTCCGTTATACATACGAGCGACTGAATTGAACAGAAGGTTGAATGTATCGACTAAACAATGATCCTATCTGGGGTTGTATTCGATTATGTCGTGATGATGTTTATATAGTTATACTCACCAGGTAACTGTTCTCCAGTTATACATAAGAGCGGCTGAACTGAACAGAAGGTTGAATGGATAGACAAAACGATAATTGTAACTGAGTTGTATTCGATTATATCGTGGTAATGTTTATATAGTAATACTCACCAGGTGACTGTTCTTGCGTTATACGTACGAGCGACCAAATCGAACAGAAGGTTGGATGGATAGACGGAATGATCATTGTATCTGAGTTGAATTCGATGATTTCGTGATGATGTTTATATAGCAATACTAACCAGGTAACTGTCCTTCCGTTTTACATACAAGCGACCGAATCAAGCAGAAGGTTCAATGGATAGATTGAACAATCATCGTATCTGAGTTGTATTCGATTATGTTTATATAGTTATACCCACCAGGTACCTGTTCTTTCGTTATACATACGAGCAACCCAATCGAACATAAGGTTGAATGGATAGATTAAACAATCATCGTATCTGAGTTGTATTCGATTATGTTTATATAGTTATACTCACCAGGTAACTGTTCTTCAGTTATACATAAGAGCGGCTGAACTGAACAGGAGGTTGAATGGATACACAAAACGATAATTGTAACTGAGTTGTATTCGATTATATCGTGGTAATGTTTATATAGTAATACTCACCAGGTGACTGTTCTTGCGATATACGTACGAGCGACCAAATCGAACAGAAGGTTGGATCGATAGACGGAATGATCATTGTATCTGAGTTGTATTCGATTATATCGTGATGAAGTTCATATGGAAATACTCACCAGGTTACTGTTCTTTCGTTATACATTCGAGCAGCCGAATCGAACATAAGGTTGGATTGATAGATTGAACAATCATTGTATCTGGGTTGTCTCCGATTATATCGTTATGCTGTATATTTAGTTACACCTACCATGTAACGGTTCTTTCGTTACACATACGAGCGTCTGAATCGAACATAAGGTTGGATGGTTAGACGGAACGATAATTGTAACTGAGTTGTATTCGATTATATCGTGGTGATGTTTATATAGTAAAACTCACCAAGTGACTGTTCTTGCGTTATACATACGAGCGACCCAATCGAACATAAGGTTGGATGGATAGACGGAATGATCATTGTATCTGAGTTGTATTCGATTATATCGTGATGAAGTTTATATAGCAATATTCACCAGGTAACTATTCTTCCGTTTTACATAAAAGCAACCGAATCGAGCAGAAGGTTAAATGGATAGATTGAAAATTCATCGTATCTGGGTTGTATTCGATTAGGTTTATATAGTTATACTCACCAGGTAACTGTTCTTCCGTTATACATACGAGCGACTGAATTGAACAGAAAGTTGAATGGATAGACTAAACAATGATCGTATCTGAGGTTGTATTCGATTATATCGTGATGATGTTTATATAGTTATACTCAACAGGTAACTGTTCTCCAGTTATACATAAGAGCGACTGAACAGAACAGAAGGTTGAATGGATAGACTGAACAATCATTGTATCTGGGTTGTATTCGATTATATCGTGATGACTATCATATAGTATGTCCAACCAGGTAACAGTTCTTCTGTTACACATACGAGCAACCGAATCGAACATAAGGTTGAATGGATAGATTGAACAATCATTGTATCTGGGTTGTTTCCGATTATATCTTTAAGCTGTATATTTAGTTACACCTACCATGTAACGGTTCTTTCGTCACACATACGAGCGTATGCATCGAACATAAGGTTGGATGATTAGACGGAACGATAATTGTAACTGAGTTGTATTCGAATATATCGTGGTGATGTTCATATAGTAATACTCACCAGGTGACTGTTCTTGCGTTATACATACGAGCGACCCAATCGAACAGAAGGTTGGATGGATAGACGGAATGATCATTGTATCCGAGTTATATTCGATTATATCGTGATGACGTTCATATAGGAATACTCACCAGGTTACTGTTCTTTCGTTATACATACGAGCAACCAAATCGAACAGAAGGTTGAATGGATAGACTAAACAATAATCGTATCTGGGGATGTATTCGATTATATCTTGATGATGTTCATATAGTTATACTCACCAGGAAACTGTTCTCCAGTTATACATAAGAGCGACTGAACTGAACAGAAGGTTGAATGGATAGACTGAACATTCATCGTATCTGGGTTGTATTTGATTATATCGTGATAATTATCATATAGTTTGTTTAACCAGGTAACAGTTCTTTCGTTATACATACGAGCAACCGAATCGAACATAAGGTTGAATGGATAGTATCTGGGTTGTATTCGATTATAATGTTATGCTGTGTATATAGTTATACACATAAGGTGACGGTATTCCCGTTTTACATACGAGCGACCGAAACGAACAGAAAGTTGAAAGGATAGACTGAACAATCAATGTATCTGGGTGGTATCCGATTATATCGCAATACTGTATATATAGTGATACTTACTTACCAGGTGACGGTACTTCCGTTACACATACTAGCGACTGAATCGAACAGAAGGTTAAATGGTTAGACGAAACGATAATTGTATCTGAGTTGTATTCGATGATTTCGTGATGATGTTTATATAGCAATACTCACCAGGTAACTGTTCTTCCGTTTTACATACAAGCGACCGAATCGAGCAGAAGGTTGAATTCAGTATAGATTGAACAATCATCGTATCTGGGTTGTATTCGATTATGTTCATATAGTTATACTCACCAGGTAACTGTTCTTCCGTTATACATACGAGCGACTGATTTGAACAGAAGGTTGAATGGATAGTATATGGGTTGTATTCGATTATGATGTTATGCTGTGTATATACTTATACACACTAGGTGACGGTATTCCCGTTTTACATACGAGCGACCGAAACGAAAAGAAAGTTGAATGGATAGACTGAACAATCAATGTTTCTGGGTTTCTGATTAGATTATATATGAGAACTGTTACCTGATTAGACATACTATATGATAATCATCACGATATACTCGAATACAACCCCAGATACGATTATTGTTTAGTCTATCCATTCAACCTTCTGTTCAATTCAGTCGTTCTCATGTATAATGGAAGAACACTCACCTGGTGAGTATTACTATATAAACATAATCGAATACAACCCAAATACGATGAATTTTCAATCTATCCATTCAACCTTCTGCTCGATTCGGTCGCTTTTATGTAAAACGAAGTTACCTGGTGAGTATTGCTATATAAACATCATCACGATATCATCGAATACAACTCAGATACAATTATCGCTTCGTCTAACCATTCAACCTTCTGTTCGATTCAGTCGTTAGTATGTGTAACGGAAGTACCGTCACCTGGTAAGTGTCACTATATATACAGTATTGCGATATAATCGGATACCAACCAGATACATTGATTGTTCAGTCTTTCCATTCAACTTTCTGTTCGTTTCGGTCGCTCGTATGTAAAACGGGAATACCGTCACCTAGTGTGTATAACTATATACACAGCATATCATCATAATCGAATACAACCCAGATACTATCCATTCAACCTTCTGTTCGATTCGGTTGCTCGTATGTATAACGAGAGAACAGTAACCTGGTGAGTATTTCCATATGAACTTCATCACTATATAATCAAATACAACCCAGATACAATGATTGTTCAATCTATCCATCCAACCTTATGTTCGAGTCGGTTGCTCGTTTGTATAACGGAAGAACTGTTACCTGGTTAGACAAACTATATGATAATAATCACGA
Source organism: Chrysomela aeneicollis (assembly GCA_029955515.1). Taxonomy (NCBI): domain Eukaryota; kingdom Metazoa; phylum Arthropoda; class Insecta; order Coleoptera; family Chrysomelidae; genus Chrysomela; species Chrysomela aeneicollis. The sequence goes on from JARUHQ010000025.1 coordinate 1,685,875, forward strand.
TATAATCAAATACAACCCAGAAACGATGAATGTTCAGTCTATCTATTCAACCTTCTGTTCAGTTCAGTCGCTCTTATGTATAACTGGAGAACAGTTTCCTGGTGAGTATAACTATATGAACATCATCAAGATATAATCGAATACAACGCCAGATACGATTATTGTTTAGTCTATCCATTCAACCTTCTGTTCAATTCAGTCGCTCGTATGTATAACGGAAGAATAGTTACCTGGTGAGTATAACTATATAAACATAATCGAATACAACCCAGATACGATGATTGTTCAATCTATACTAAATTTAAGCTTCTGCTCGATTCGGTCGCTTGTATGTAAAACGGAAGAACAGTTACCTGGTGAGTATTGCTATATAAACATCATCACGATATCATCGAATACAACTCAGAGATACAATTATCGTTTCGTCTAACCATTTAACCTTCTGTTCGATTTCGTCGCTAGTATGTGTAACGGAAGTACCGTCACCTGGTAAGTATCACTATATATACAGTATTGCGATATAATCGGATACCACCCAGATACATTGATTGTTCAGTCTATCCATTCAACTTTCTGTTCGTTTCGGCCGCTCGTATGTAAAACGGGAATACCGTCACCTAATGTGTATAAATATATACACTGCATAACATCATAATCGAATACTACCCAGATACTAGACATTCAACCTTCTGTTCGATTCGGTTGCTCGTATGTATAAAGAAAAAACTGTAACCTGGTGAGTATTTCTATATGAACGTCATCACGATATAATCGAATACAACTCAGATACAATGATCATTCCGTCTATCCATCCAAACTTCTGTTCGATTGGGTCGCTCGTATGTATAACGCAAGAACAGTCACCTGGTGAGTATTACTATATAAACATCACCACGATATAATCGAATACAACTCAGTTACAATTATTGTTCCGTCTAATCATCCAACCTTATGTTCGATTCAGACGCTCGTATGTGTAACGAAGAACCGTTACATGGTAGGTGTAACTGAATATACAGCATAACGATATAATCGGAGACAACCCAGATACAATGATTGTTCAATCTATCCATTCAAACCTTATGTTCGATTCGGTTGCTCGTATGTGTTACAGTAGAACTGTTACCTGGTTAGACATAATATATGATAATCATCACGATATAATCGAATACAACCCAGATACAATGATTGATCAGTCTATCCATTCAACCTTCTGTTCAGTTCAGTCGCTCTTATGTATTACTGGAGAACAGTAACCTGGTGAGTATAACTATATAAACATCGTCACGATATAATCGAATACAACCCCAGATACGATCGTTGTTTAGTCTATCCATTCAACCTTCTGTTCAATTCAGTCGCTCGTATGTATAACGGAAGAACAGGTACCTGGTGAGTATAACTATATAAACATAATCAAATACAACCCAGATACGATGATTGTTCAATCTATACATTCAACCTTCTGCTCGATTCGGTCGCTTGTATGTAAAACGGAAGAACAGTTACCTGGTGATTATTGCTATATAAACATCATCACGATATCATCGAATACAACTCAGATAGATAGATAGATAGATAGATAGAGTTTTATTGTGTTAGAAAAAAATTACATTCTCATCACAAGGGCTCGGATTATATGTGAACATGATTACACATTGATCGAAAGTAAAGTATATAATGTACATTACACCTAACAAAGTTAAACAAATTCCTAGGAATACCTAATAGCCACATTTTAACAATCATTCGTTTATAATGAACGATCGTAACTTCATTATATTCATCAGGGACTTCACAAGGTTTGCTAAATGTAGAGTATTGTGGGTATTGAGTAGAAGTACTAGACCATCAATATCACCGATTTCCGACAGAATCGCATTTTGCCTTATGCCTGAGTAGATAGGACATTCAAACAGAATGTGTTGCAAAGACTCGGCCACTTGTAGGTTACAAATTGAACACATCTCCGTAGAATCAATTTGGTAAAAGGAGCCATGAAACGAAAACATCAACGTCTCTTTGCTAGACGTTCTGATTTGAGCAATAATGCGTGTTATATAAGTCTGTGTGGGAATACTTAAGTAGGATTTCGAGGGTACGGTAACTGTTAAGCCATTGTATATGAGTGGGTAGGAAGAACTTGCAAGTTTCTCCGAGTCAAGCAAAATTAGCTTTCTCTTGAATTTATCCAGAATATCGTCCGTGAGATTTTTCGAGTTATAGTTGAGAAATCGCTGCCATAAGTTTTCACATTCAGCAAATATAAAGTATTCTTTCACCTGCGAAAGCCAATTAAATCTAGTGTCATTTCCCTCCAAATCGAGTAGACGTGCATAGCAAATTTTTGAAAGTCTGTTGTTGTCCATAATTTTCAATTTATTGAGCCAAGATAACGAAGATTTAAATATAATGTATGATAGTTTATTGCAGTTAGTTTCTATACGTACAATATAGTCTGGGGTATTTTTCGGCAAACAGAGTAAACGTTTGAAAAAACGCACTTGAATGCGCTCTATAATTTCCGCGTAACGAAGGCCCCAGATTGCAATACCAAATGATAAGGAGGACAACACAATAGATTCGTATAGCTTGATTCTCGATGACCACGAATTGACTTTTGAACGGTACATTAAATTCATTATTGATCCAATTGCCTGATTGGCTTTCGTGACCGTTCTTTTGGCCATTTCGAGGAACAAGGATGATGAAGAAAATTCTGTCCCTAAGTAAGTGAAGTTTTTTACAACTTCCAAGGCATGATCATTGCAAGTGAATCTTAGGTTATAGTTACTGTTATAACCTTCTCTACAGAAAACCATAACTTTAGTTTTGCTCGAGTTTATAACGAGTTTATTTTCTGAAGCGTAATTTTCCAGAACTTTCAGTTTGCGCGTTAGATCTATTGGGGAATCACCTAGAATAACTATATCATCAGCATACGATAACAATAAAATATCATCTTTTCCATCAATGTTGAGCCCTGTTAAGCCATGTGTTCGAAAGTATTCCTCAATGTCAGCTATAAAAAGTGAAAATAACAGGGGGCTTAACGACTCGCCTTGTAAGACTCCTTCAGAAATATCATACTTTTTGCTGAACATGTTATCTTGTTTTATTGAAAAGAATGCTCCATCATAGAGATTTTTGATGATTCTAATCATTTTCGAACTTATGCCTACTTTATATAATTTTAGCCATAACAGTTTATGATTAATGCTATCAAATGCCCGACGAAAATCAACAAAAACTGCATAAACTTTTCTCCCACGAAGCCTAAGGTGAGTTTGCAAGACAGAGTTTAATACAAAAATGTTGTCCACACAGCCCCTATTCTTTCTAAAACCAAACTGAGACTCCGGAAGGATAGAATTATCTTCGCACCAAATTGAAAGACGATTCAGCAGTATCAAAGTAAATAGTTTTACTAAGCAGTTGATCAATTCTATTCCACGATAATTATTCGGGTCATCTAAGGGACCTTTTTTATGCAGTAATGTAATGCTTGTTTCGTGCCAAGCTCTAGGGATTGTTTCGGAATCAAAAACTTGATTATAGAGTCGACATATGTATAGTCGCCAATTCTGCGGCAGGTTTTTCAAATATTCATAGATAATCCCATCCTTGCCAGGAGATTTGCCATTTTTACACAGGTATAGAGATGTATTGAGTTCTTCAAGAGATATAGTTTGATCTAGAACACTATTTCGTGCATCGTAAAAATTAATGTCCGAGACAATTTTGGGTTTATAAATTTCATCATAAAAACGTTCCCATTCAAGGATAGAAATTGGGCATGATTCTCGCTTACTTCTGAAATAATTTAAAGTTTTCCAAAAAGCACCTTGGTTTTTTGTTTCACTGAGTGTTGTTATGATTTCTTTGTCATATTCCGATTTTTTGTTATGAATAAGTTTTTTGTACTCCCTCTTTGTATTCAAGTAATCAGATATATGAGGCTCGGCAAAATTATTGCGTTTACATTTTCTTAAACATTGCTTCAGTCGTTTTTTCAACACCTTGCAACAGGAGTCAAACCAAGGTTTATTTTTTGCGTGCGTCGCACTGCTATACTGTATTTTTTGGACAGATCCGAGAGTTTCCGCTGTATCCCAAATCGTCGAGCACAAGTTTGCGTATGAGTCCACAGCGTTTCCCAAAAGCCCCACGTTAGCCGAGTTTTGCATAGACGTTGTGTATGAATGCCCTTTTCCATGTTCCCAAATCAGACGGCTATAAGTAGAGTTATGATTATCTTTGATTCTATTGGCATTTGCCTGTTGTTTGAATTGAAGATGTACTGGAAAGTGATCGGATAAATATTGATCGTCTAGCACTCTAAGAGAGTTGATAATATCAAGATTATTTGAGTTGCAATAACACAGGTCAATTACACTCTGCCCTGAGGAACTGCAAAAGGTGAAATTTGCCGGTCTATCATTTGAAATATGACCATTCAGCAACGAAAAATTGTATTCGGCCATGAAGTCCAGTAGGCAGTGACCTCTAAAATTAGATGCTTTATGCAAGCTGACCATGTTTGGAAAAAGAACAGTATTTTCTAAAATTTGTTCAGGAATATGACTCAGCTCGCCAACATGGCAATTGAAATCACCAAGTAAAAATATTAAATGATTGCTGTATGTATCCAAAATGCAGTTTAGTGAAATACGAAAAATTTCTAGCAATTCTCCAATGTCACAGGATGGCTTGAAATATACCGAACATACAATGAATTCACAGGAATTCTGTTTAAACAAGTAAATGAGCCACCAGGGAGAGGACTCGAGAAGACGCACCGAAAAACATTTTCTGTATAATATTGAAATTCCGCCGCTAGCACGTCCTCTCGACCTCTCTTTGATTGCTGGAGAGGAAACAATATCGAACTCAGAACGTAAACCAGAAGGTACCTCTACTGCATTAGTCATCCAGGTTTCACAAACGCACAGAACATCAAAATGAACAGAATTATCTTGCAAAAAGTAGTCGATGTTCTTGTATCCTTGCATATTCCAAAATATCAAATTTGTCCCAATTCCCTCACTCTGTTTTTTGAATGTTGGGAGCGAGTATCTGTGCTAGCCACTCCTCCATTAACAGCTCTGCTTACTTTTGACAGGTTTTGTCTAGGCGACTCTTCTTCCTCGCGCGACCTTTTTGGATTCCCTTGACGATAGTCAGAAAGAGTGACAATTTTTGGGACGTTATTCACATATCTAATCTCCAAATTAGTCTCTCCAGAGGCTCTTCGGGCATTGAGATCATCGTAAAGAGTGCCTAATTGTTTCATTTGCTTTGGTGTTTTATCACTCTTAATTCTGATATGAGGATAAGTGCTTTTAGAAACTTTGGACGTGTTTCTTAGAACCGTAACTACCTCTTTAGAACTAGATAGCTCCACTTTGACTGGGCGATGAAGACCAGTTCTATGCTTTCCCAGACGAGTGACATGATTGACAGCTATAGTGTGAGGCAAGACTAGCTCGTTTATGAGCGTTTTCACGTCATTCGCTGGCACCATTTCTTCCAGACCAAATATAATTAGGTTTTTCTCACGTTCAAAACGCAATTTCATTTCGTTGTATGTCTCCTCAAGATTTGTCTCTTGCATTTTGCTTTCTAGATTGTGAACTTTCGATTTCAAAATATCCGTTTCCTGCTTCAAGACTGTTACCTGAGTCAAACAAGATTCGATTTTTTCATTTTGAGCTAACAAAAGATTTCGAATTTCAGTTGTGCTTTGCGTTAGAGCATTGAGTTGCTGGAGGATGATTTGTAGTGTAGCATCCTTGGCAGTGTTTGCATCTGTAGCGTTAAACTCCATGTTCCGAAAATACAAAATGATTCCTGGTCTATAAATCGGCTGGGCTGACGAGGTAAAACACCTCCGCACGTGCAAAAACACAACGAGCCACAAAAAGATAAATACCGCTTTTTGCTACTGGGAATTCCAAAAGTTGCTATGAAATTGTATACGAAATTAACTAGACTTTCGTGGAAACACAACTATGTGAATAATTAGCAAACGGGAACTTTCAATAATTTCAATGCACTTTTGTAGGTTTTGCACTGAGTAAAATTTCGAACTAAAAAGGTCCGTATAACTACCACAGAGAGCGCTTCTTCACGGAGAATCAAATCGCGTGCGTACCGGTTTGCCATCAGAACCGAACTCAGATACAATTATCGTTTCGTCTAACCATTCAACCTTCTGTTCGATTCAGTCGCTAGTATGTGTAACGGAAGTACCGTCACCTAGTAAGTATCACTATATATACAGTATTGCGATATAATCGGATACCACCCAGATACATTGATTGTTCAGTCTATCCATTCAACTTTCTGTTCGTTTCGGTCGCTCGTATGTAAAACGGGAATACCGTCACCTAATGTGTATAACTATATACACAGCATAACATCATAATCGAATACAACCCAGATACTATCCATTCAACCTTCTGTTCGATTCGGTTGCTCGTATGTATAACGGAAGAACAGTTACCTGGTGAGTATAACTATATAAACATAATCGAATACAACCCAGATACGATTATTGTTCAATCAATACTGAATTCAACCTTCTGCTCGATTCGGTCGCTTGTATGTAAATCGGAAGAACAGTTACCTGGTGAGTATTGCTATATAAACATCATCACGATATCATCGAATACAACTCAGATACAATTATCGCTTCGTCTAACCATTTAACCTTCTGTTCGATTCAGTCGCTAGTATGTGTAACGGAAGAACCGTCACCTGGTAAGTATCACTATATATACAGTATTGCGATATAATCGGATACCAATCAGATACATTGATTGTTCAGTCTATCCATTCAACTTTCTGTTCGTTTCGGTCGCTCGTATGTAAAACGGGAATACCGTCACCTGGTGTGTATAACTATATACACAGCATAACATCATAATCGAATACAACTCAGATACTATCCATTCAACCTTCTGTTCGATTCGGTTGCTCGTATGTATAACGAAAGAACAGTAACCTGGTGAGTATTTCCATATAAACTTCATCACGATATAATCGAATACAACTCAGATACAATAATCATTCCGTCTATCCATCCAACCTCCTGTTCGATTGGGTCGCTCGTACGTATAACGCAAGAACAGTCACCTGGTGAGTATTACTATATAAAAATCACCACGATATAATCGAATACAACTCAGTTACAATTATCGTTCCGTCTAACCATCCAACCTTATGTTCGATTCAGACGCTCGTATGTGTAACGAAAGAACCGTTACATGGTAGGTGTATCTAAATATACAGCATAACGATATAATCGGAGACAACCCAGATACAATGATTGTTCGATCTATCCATTCAACCTTATGTTCGATTCGGTTGCTCGTATGTATAACGGAAGAACAGTTACCTGGTTAGACATAATATATAATAATCATGACGAAATAATCGAATACAACCCAGATACGATGATTGTTCAGTCTATCCATACAACCTTCTGTTCAGTTCAGTCGCTCTTATGTATAACTGGAGAACAGTTACCTGGTGAGTATAACTATATAAACATCATCACGATATAATCGATTACAACCCCAGATACGATCATTGTTTAGTCTATCCATTCAACCTTCTGTTCAATTCAGTCGCTCGTATGTATAACGGAAGAACAGTTACTTGGTGGGTATAACTATATAAACATAATTGAATACAACTCAGATACGATGATTGTTCAATCTATCCAATCAACCTTATGTTCGATTCGGTTGTATTCGATTATATCGTGATGACGTTCATATAGAAATACTCACCAGGTTACTGTTCTTTCGTTATACATACGAGCAACCGAATCGAACAGGAGGTTGAATGGATAGTATCTGGGTTGTATTCGATTATGATGTTATGCTGTGTATATAGTTATACACACTAGGTGACGGTATTCCCATTTTACATACGAGCGACCGAAACGAACAGAAAGTTGAATGGATAGACTGAACAATCAATGTATCTGGGTGGTATCCGATTATATCGCAATTCTGTATATATAGTGATACTTACCAGGTGACGATACTTCCGTTACACATACTAGCGACTGAATCGAACAGAATGTTGAATGGTTAGACGAAACGATAATTGTATCTGAGTTGTATTCGATGATATCGTGATGATGTTTATATAGCAATACTCACCAGGTAACTGTCCTTCCGTTTTACATACAAGCGACCGAATCGAGCAGAAGGTTAAATGGATAGATTGAACAATCATCGTATCTGAGTTGTATTCGATTATGTTTATATAGTTATACTCACCAGGTACCTGTTCTTCCGTTATACATATGAGCAACCGAATCGAACATAAGGTTGAATGGATAGATTGAACAGTCATCGTAAAATGAACAACCTGAAATCTTATGCATTCAGGAACATTGGTGCAACCAAACAAATATAAACTACATGCAACTTCCCGGCTACGAGTTAATATCGAGTTACTGTAGATCAAAAAAGGATCACGGAGGGAGCTTGATTCATGTCAAATCCAAAAGAAACTTCGTGGCAGCAGCTGTTGATTGCAGTAACTTCACAGAAGAGTTGATTCTTGAGTGCAGTGCAGTGAAAGTGAATGTGAAAAACATAAAATTTGTTGTAGCAAGTGTCTACAGAGTTCCGAATGCCAACCCTGACATATTCATCACAAGAAGCTTTGAAATGCTAGCAACCTTCTCTGATAAGTACAAAAACATATATCTATGTGGTGATCTGAATATTGACTATATGAAACAGTCCCCAGAAAAAAAATTGCTAGTGACCCTTTTTACTTGCTTACCCACTCGTATTGCTATGGGCAAAGGGAATAATCTATCAAAAACCAAAATTGATTACATTGCAACAAACTCTCAGTTAGATAATAAATCGTATGTTGTCCAACCAAATCTAGGAGATCACTTAGCAGTTGTGCATATTATTGAATTCAAATCATTCATTCAGGAAATAGAAAATCATTTCACCCAATTTAGATGTACATCAGAATTTCATTTAGATATGATGAAACAACATCTCGTGAACCTAGGATTCGCAGAAATGTATAACAGAAACCTGAACGTTGATGAAGCATATGATGCATTTATGTCGACACTAAATTTTGCTCTAAACTCAAATTGTCCCATAAAATCGAAAAAGATTGAATACAATAGGAAAGGGAACTGGGTTAATGAAAGCATTATTGAAGAAAGTAACAAGCTGAAAAATATGTTCTGCAGATTAAAAAACGACAGAGATTCTGAAAACTGGTGTTCATACAAGAAACAAAAACATAAATACAATAAACAGCTCACTGAAACTAAAAAAGAATACTATTCCAAAATAATAAAATAAAGTGAAAATAAACAGAAAACAATCTGGAGCATTGTTAATCATAACCTAGGAAGAAACCAATGTAAGCCAAATATTGAACTCACCTTGAATGATGAAAAAATATCTGAGCCAAAAGAAGTAGCAAATTGTTTCGCAACTCATTTCAAAAATCTATGTAAAACAAAGGCGAAAATATCAGGAAGTGAGGTGAATGAATGTACAAGATCCAATCGTGATATATGTCAAAGTATCTACTTCAATCAGGTTACAGAATGTGAAATACTAGATATCATTTCTAATATGAAAAATAAAAAAAGTGTAGGTGAGGATCAAATTAGTATAAAAATCGTCAAAACTGTAAAGGAAATTATTGCAAAACCATTAGCTTACTTGATAAATTTGACAGTGGAAAAAGGAAAATTTCCTGAGGAATTAAAAATAGGCAAAATAATCCCAATCCATAAAAAGTTAAATCGCGATAACGCTCAAAACTATAGGCAAATAACTATATTGAATGTAAATTCAAAAATATTCGAAAGAGTTTTTTATAACAAAATTATTGACTTTCTTGATCATAATGCTGTCCTATGTCCGGAACAATTCGGTTTTCGATCGGGGAGATCAACAGAAGGAGCAGCTTATGAATTTTTCGACCACATCTACAAATATCTAGATTCGGGAAAATACGTTTCGGGACTGTTCTTTGATCTGTCACGTGCATTTGACAGTCTGCAGATCAATTTTATCTTGGAAAAACTTAATTCCTATGGAATAAGAGGAAAAATATTCGAGGTATTGAAATCCTATCTCTCTATGAGAAGGAATTATGTACAAATTGGAAAACATAAATCAGAGACTTTCGATTGTGAGGTTGGTGTTCCACAAGGGTCCGTGTTGGGACCATTATTATTCATAATCTTTATTAATGACTTACCTGAACACCTTAAAAATTGTTCTATGATAATGTTCGCCGATGACTCTTCAGTAGTGCTCTCAGCACGGTCCCCTGAGGAACTGCAAGTCGTATCCTCGGAAATAATACGAACGTTCAAAAATTGGTGCACAAAAAATGATCTTATTTTGAATCTTGAAAAGAGTATTTACATGAACTTTAAATGTAGGCAAAACAGTCCGACCATTTATATAGATGATATAGAACACAAAGCTCATACAAAATTCTTGGGAGTTCACTTAGATCATTATCTTTCTTGGGAAAACCATATTGAACATGTATCAAAAAAAATAAATTCAGCTTACTATGCAATCTTACAACTGAAAAAAACACTTGAGAGAAGCATCCTTCTAGATGTGTACTACTCACTGATATACTCTCACCTCACTTATAATGTTGTTCTTTGGGGCGACTCGGTGTACTCCAGGAAAATATTTATTCAACAGAAACGAGTGATGAGGCTGATATTTGGTATAAATTACAGAGACAGCTGTAAACCTATATTTTCACAGAACAAATTATTAACTTTGCCATGTATTTATATATACAAAACCTTGATCTACGTTAAAAGTAATATAAGTGAATTCATGAAAAATTCAGATCATCATAAATACCCAACTAGAAACGCTGACTCCTTGTCAGTACTAAAACACAACCTGAGTTTGTACGAAAAATCTCCTAGATTTGCAGGCATCAAAATCTTTAACAAACTACCAGAAAATGTACGGAATATGAGACCTAGACAATTCAAAATAACAGTAAAAAAATATTGGTAGAAAATTGCTATTACTCCGTTGAAGAATTTATCTCTGACAACATAATTGTGTAATCGCAAAGTGAAGGATATTATTTGAATTTTTCAATGTTTTATGAGTTGCAGAATTGTATTTACATCCTTTTATCGAAGTTATTTATATATTTTATTATCTTGTGATTTATATTGTATTGCTACTTTGTGACGTGTACATCCATCGTAAGATGGCTCCAGTTGGAAGTACTAATAAATTTCTTTGCCTTTGTCTTTGTCTTATCTGGGTTGTATTCGGTAATGTTTATATAGTTATACTCACCAGGTAACTGTTCTTCCGTTATATATACGAGCGACTGAATTAAACAGAAGGTTGAATGGATAGACTAAACAATAATAGTATCTGGGGTTGTATTCGATTATATCGTGATGATGTTTTTATAGTTATACTCACCAGGTAACTGTCCTTTCGTTATACGTAAGAGCGACCGAATCGAAGAGAAGGTTGAGTGGATAGACTGTACAATCATCCTTTCTGGGTTGCATTTGATTATATCGTGATGATTATCATATGATATGTCTAGCCAAGAAACAAATCTTTCGTTATACATACTAGCAACCGAATCGAACATAAGGTTGAATGGATAAATTGAACAATCATTGTATATGGGTTGTATCCGAATATATCGTTATGTTGTATATTTAGTTACACCTGCCATGTAACGGTTCTTTCGTTACACATACGAGCGTCTGAATCGAACATAAGGTTGGATGGTTTGGCGGAACGATAATTGTAACTGAGTTGTATTCGATAATATCGTGGTGATGTTTATATAGTAATAAACACCAGGTGACTGTTCTTGCGTTATACATACGAGCGACCCAATCGAGCAGAAAGTTGGATGGATAGACGGAATGATAATTGTATCCGAGTTGTATTCGATTATTTCGTGATGACGTTCATATAGAAATACTCACCAGGTTACTGTTCTTTCGTTATACATACGAGCAACCGAATCGAACAGAAGGTTGAATGGATAGTATCTGGGTTGTATTCGATTATGATGTTATGCTGTGTATATAATTATACACACTTGGTGACGGTATTCCCGTTTCACATACAAGCGACCGAATCGAACAGAAAGTTGGATGGATAGACGGAATGAACATTGTATCTGAGTTGTATTCGATGATATCGTGATGATCTTTATATAGCAATACTCATCAGGTAACTGTTCTTCCGTTTTACTTACAAGCGACCGAATCAAGCAGAAGGTTAAATGGATAGATTGAACAATCATCGTATCTGGGTTGTATTCGATAATGTTTATATAGTTATACTCACCAGAAAACTGTTCTTCCGTTATACATACGAGCGACTGAATTGAACAGAAGGTTGAATGGTTAGACTAAACAATAATCGTATCTGGGGTTGTATTCGAGTATATCGTGATGATGTTTATATAGTTATACTCACCAGGTAACTGTTCTCCAGTTATATATAAGAGCGACTGAACTGAACAGAATGTTGAATGGATAGACTGTACAATCATCGTATCTGGGTTGTATTCGATTATATCGTGATTATTATCATATAGTATGTCTAACCAGGTAACAGTTCTTTCGTTAAACATACGAGCAACCGAATCGAACATAAGGTTGGATGGATAGATTGAACAATTATTGTATCTGAGTTGTCACCGATTATATCGTTATGCTGTATATTTAGTTACAACTACCATGTAACGGTTCTTTCGTTACACATACGAGCGTCTGAATCGAACATAAGGTTGGATGGATAGACGGAATGATTATTGTATCTGAGTTGTATTCGATTATATCGTGATGACGTTCATATAGAAATACTCACCAGGTTACTGTTCTTTCGTTATACATACGAGCAACCGAATCGAACAGGAGGTTGAATGGATAGTATCTGGGTTATATTCGATTATGATGGTATGCTGTGTTAATAGTTATACACACTAGGTGACGGTATTCCCGTTCTACTTACGAGCGACCGAAACGAACAGAAAGATGAATGGATAGACTGAACAATCAATGTATCTGGGTGGTATCCGATTATATCGCAATACTGTATATATAGTGAAACTTACCAGGTGACGGTACTTCCGTTACACATATTAGCGACTGAATCGAACAGAAGGTTAAATGGTTAGACGAAACGATAATTGTATCTGAGTTGTATTCGATGATATCGTGATGATGTTTATAGCAATACTCACCAGGTAACTGTTCTTCCGTTTTACATACGAGCGACCGAATCGAGCAGAAGGTTAAATAGATAGATTGAACAATCATCGTATCTGGGTTGTATTCGATTATCTTTATATAGTTATAACCAGGTAACTGATCTTCCGTTATACATACGAGCGACTGAATTGAACAGAAGGTTGAATGGATAGTATGGGTTGTATTCGATTATGATGTTATGCTGTGTATATAGTTATACACACTAGGTGACGGTATTCTCGTTTTACATACGAGCGACCGAAACGAACAGAAAGTTGAATGAATAGACTGAACAATCGATGTATCTGGGTGGTATCCGATTATATCGCAATACTGTATATATAGTGATACTTACCAGGTGACGGTACTTCCGTTACACATACTAGCGACTGAATCGAACAAAAGGTTAAATGGTTAGACGAAACGATAATTGTATCTGAGTTGTATTCGATGATATCGTGATGATGTTTATAGCAATACTCACCAGGTAACTGTTCTTCCGTTTTACATACGCCTTAACTTCCGAACGGATGGACCGATTTTCAACTTCGATCATACCAATCTGCTTGTTTTTTTCATAGAATCCATTTCTTCAATCGAAAAAACCGAAATCGAAAAAAAATTGCATCAAAGGGTGCCCCCTTGGAACTTTTTCGAATTCTTCAGATCGCCTTAACTTCCGAACGGATGGACCGATTTTCAACTTCGAACATACAAATCTGCTTGTTTTGTTTTCATAGAATCCATTTCTCCAATAGAAAAAACCGAAATAAAAAAAAATGCATCAAAGGAGGCCCCCTTGGAACTTTTTCGAATTCTTCAGATCGCCTTAACTTCCGAACGGATGGACCGATTTTCTACTTCGATCATACCAATCTGTTTTTTTTTCATAGAATCCATTTCTTCAATCGAAGAAACCGAAATCGAAAAAAAAATGCATCAAAGGGGGCCCTCTTTGAACTTTTTCGAATTCTTCAGATCGCCTTAACTTCCGAACGGATGGACCGATTTTCAACTTCGATCATACCAAACTGCTTGTTTATTTCCATAGAATCCATTTCTTCAATCGGAGAAACCGAAATCGAAAAAAAAAATGCATCGAAGGGGGCCCCCTTGGAACTTTTTCGAATTCTTCAGATCGCCTTAACTTCCGAACGGATGGACCGATTTTCAACTTCGATCATACCAATCTGTTTGTTTTTTTCATAGAATCCATTTCTCCAATCTAAAAAACCGAAATCGAAAAGAAAATGCACCAAAGGGGGCCATCTTGGAACTTTTTCGAATTTTTCAGATCGCCTTAACTTCCGAACGGATGGACCGATTTTCAATTTCGATCATACCAATCTGCTTGTTTTTTTTCATAGAATCCATTTCTTCAAACGAAAGAACCGAAATCGAAAAAAAAAATGCATCAAAGGGGGCCCCCTTGGAACTTTTTCGAATTCTTCAGATCGCCTTAACTTCCGAACGGATGGACCGATTTTCAACTTCGATCATACCAATCTGTTTGTTTTTTTTTTCATAGAATCCATTTCTCCAATCGGAAAAACCGAAATCGAAAAAAAAATTGCATTAAAGGGGGTCCCCTTGGAACTTTTTTGAATTCTTCAGATCGCCTTAACTTCCGAACGGATGGACCGATTTTCAACTTCGAACATACAAATCTGCTTGTTTTGTTTTCATAGAATCCATTTCTCCAATAGAAAAAACCGAAATAAAAAAAATCATCAAAGGGGGCCCCCTTGGAACTTTTTCGAATTCTTCAGATCGCCTTAACTTCCGAACGGATGGAACGATTTTCAACTTCGATCATACCAATCTGCTTTTTTTTTTCATAGAATCCATTTCTCCAATCGAAAAAACCGAAATCGAAAAAAAAAATTGCATCAAAGGGTGCCCCCTTGGAACTTTTTCGAATTCTTCAGATCGCCTTAACTTCCGAACGGATGGACCGATTTTCAACTTCGATCATACCAAACTGCTTGTTTATTTCCATAGAATCCAATTCTTCAATCGGAGAAACCGAAATCGAAAAAAAAAATGCATCGAAGGGGGCCCCCTTGGAACTTTTTCGAATTCTTCAGATCGCCTTAACTTCCGAACGGATGGACCGATTTTCAACTTCGATCATACCAATCTGTTTGTTTTTTTCATAGAATCCATTTCTCCAATCTAAAAAACCGAAATCGAAAAGAAAATGCACCAAAGGGGGCCATCTTGGAACTTTTTCGAATTTTTCAGATCGCCTTAACTTCCGAACGGATGGACCGATTTTCAACTTCGATCATACCAATCTGCTTGTTTTTTTCATAGAATCCATTTCTTCAAACGAAAGAACCGAAATCGGAAAAAAAATGCATCAAAGGGGGCCCCCTTGGAACTTTTTCGAATTCTTCAGATCGCCTTAACTTCCGAACGGATGGACCGATTTTCAACTTCGATCATACCAATCTGTTTGTTTTTTTTTTCATAGAATCCATTTCTCCAATCGAAAAAACCGAAATCGAAAAAAAAATTGCATTAAAGGGGGTCCTCTTGAAACTTTTTTGAATTCTTCAGATCGCCTTAACTTCCGAACGGATGGAACGATTTTCAACTTCGATCATACCAATCTGCTTTTTTTTTTTCATAGAATCCATTTCTCCAATCGAAAAAACCGAAATCGAAAAAAAAATTGCATCAAAGGGTGCCCCCTTGGAACTTTTTCGAATTCTTCAGATCGCCTTAACTTCCGAACGGATGGACCGATTTTCAACTTCGAACATACAAATCTGCTTGTTTTGTTTTCATAGAATCCATTTCTCCAATAGAAAAAACCGAAATAAAAAAAAAATCATCAAAGGGGGCCCCCTTGGAACTTTTTCGAATTCTTCAGATCGCCTTAACTTCCGAAAGGATGGACCGATTTTCAACTTCGATCATACCAATCTGTTTGTTTTTTTTCATAGAATCCATTTCTCCAATCGAGAAAACCGAAATCGAAAAAAAAAATGCATCAAAGGGGGTCCCCTTGGAACTTTTTTGAATTCTTCAGATCGCCTCAACTTCCGAACGGATGGACCGATTTTCAACTTTGATCATACCAATCTGCTTGTTTTTTTTCATAGAATCCATTTCTCCAATCGAAAAAACCGAAATCGAAAAAAAAATTGCATCAAAGGGTGCCCCCTTGGAACTTTTTCGAATTCTTCAGATCGCCTTAACTTCCGAACGGATGGACCGATTTTCAACTTCGAACATACAAATCTGCTTGTTTTGTTTTCATAGAATCCATTTCTCCAATAGAAAAAACCGAAATAAAAAAAAAATGCATCAAAGGGGGCCCCCTTGGAACTTTTTCGAATTCTTCAGATCGCCTTTACTTCCGAACGGATGGACCGATTTTCAACTTCGATCATACCAAACTGCTTGTTTTTTTTCATGGAATCCATTTTTCCAATCGAAAAAACCGAAATCTGAAAAAAAAATTGCATCAAAGGGGGTCCCCTTGGAACTTTTTCGAATTCTTCAGATCGCCTTAACTTCCGAACGGATGGACCGATTTTCAACTTCGAACATACAAATCTGCTTGTTTTGTTTTCATAGAATCCATTTCTCCAATAGAAAAAACCGAAATAAAAAAAAAATGCATCAAAGGGGGCCCCCTTGGAACTTTTTCGAATTCTTCAGATCGCCTTAACTTCCGAACGGATGGACCGATTTTCTACTTCGATCATACCAATCTGTTTTTTTTTCATAGAATCCATTTCTTCAATCGAAGAAACCGAAATCGAAAAAAAAAGGAATCAAAGGGGGCCCTCTTTGAACTTTTTCGAATTCTTCAGATCGCCTTAACTTCCGAACGGATGGACCGATTTTCAACTTCGATCATACCAATCTGTTTGTTTTTTCATGGAATCCATTTCTTCAAACGAAAGAACCGAAATCGAAAAAAAAAAAATGCATCAAAGGGGGCCCCCTTGGAACTTTTTCGAATTCTTCAGATCGCCTTAACTTCCGAACGGATGGACCGATTTTCAACTTCGATCATACCAAACTGCTTGTTTTTTTTCATAGAATCCATTTCTTCAATCGGAGAAACCGAAATCGAAAAATAAAATGCATCGAAGGGGGCCCCTTTGGAACTTTTTCGAATTCTTCAGATCGCCTTAACTTCCGAACGGATGGACCGATTTTCAACTTCGATCATACCAATCTGTATGTTTTTTTCATAGAATCCATTTCTCTGATCTAAAAAACCGAAATCGAAAAGAAAATGCACCAAAGGGGGCCATCTTGGAACTTTTTCGAATTTTTCAGATCGCCTTAACTTCCGAACGGATGGACCGATTTTCAACTTCGATCATTCCAATCTGCTTGTTTTTTTTCATAGAATCCATTTCTTCAAACGAAAGAACCGAAATCGAAAAAAAAATGCATCAAAGGGGGCCCCCTTGGAACTTTTTCGAATTCTTCAGATCGCCTTAACTTCCGAACGGATGGACCGATTTTCAACTTCGATCATACCAATCTGTTTGTTTTTTTTTCATAGAATCCATTTCTCCAATCGAAAAAACCGAAATCGAAAAAAAAATTGCATTAAAGGGGGTCCCCTTGGAACTTTTTTGAATTCTTCAGATCGCCTTAACTTCCGAACGGATGGAACGATTTTCAACTTCGATCATACCAATCTGCTTTTTTTTTTTATAGAATCCATTTCTCCAATCGAAAAAACCGAAATCGAAAAAAAAAATTGCATCAAAGGGTGCCCCCTTGGAACTTTTACGAATTCTTCAGATCGCCTTAACTTCCGAACGGATGGACCGATTTTCAACTTCGAACATACAAATCTGCTTGTTTTGTTCTCATAGAATCCATTTCTCCAATAGAAGAAACCGAAATAAAAAAAAATCATCAAAGGGGGCCCCCTTGGAACTTTTTCGAATTCTTCAGATCGCCTTAACTTCCGAAAGGATGGACCGATTTTCAACTTCGATCATACCAATCTGTTTGTTTTTTTTTTCATAGAATCCATTTCTCCAATCGAAAAAACCGAAATCGAAAAAAAAATGCATCAAAGGGGGTCCCCTTGGAACTTTTTTGAATTCTTCAGATCGCCTCAACTTCCGAACGGATGGACCGATTTTCAACTTCGATCATACCAATCTGCTTGTTTTCTTTCATAGAATCCATTTCCCCAATCGAAAAAATCGAAATCGAAAAACAAATTGCATCAAAGGGTGCCCCCTTGGAACTTTTTCGAATTCTTCAGATCGCCTTAACTTCCGAACGGATGGACCAATTTTCAACTTCGAACATACAAATCTGCTTGTTTTGTTTTCATAGAATCCATTTCTCCAATAGAAAAAACCGAAATAAAAAAAAATGCATCAAAGGGGGCCCCCTTGGAACTTTTTCGAATTCTTCAGATCGCCTTTACTTCCGAACGGATGGACCGATTTTCAACTTCGATCATACCAAACTGCTTGTTTTTTTTCATGGAATCCATTTTTCCAATCGAAAAAACCGAAATCTGGAAAAAAATTGCATCAAAGGGGGTCCCCTTGGAACTTTTTCGAATTCTTCGAATCGCCTTAACTTCCGAACGGATGGACCGATTTTCAACTTCGATCATACCAATCTGTTTTTTTTTTATAGAATCCATTTCTCCAATCGAAGAAACCGAATTCGAAAAAAAAAATGCATCAAAGGGGGTCCCCTTGGAACTTTTTTGAATTCTTCAGATCGCCTCAACTTCCGAACGGATGGACCGATTTTCAACTTCGATCATACCAATCTGCTTGTTTTTTTTATAGAATCCATTTCTCCAATCGAAAAAACCGAAATCGAAAAAAAAATTGCATCAAAGGGTGCCCCCTTGGAACTTTTTCGAATTCTTCAGATCGCCTTAACTTCCGAACGGATGGACCGATTTTCAACTTCGATCATACCAATCTGTTTGTTTTTTTTTCATAGAATCCATTTCTCCAATCGAAAAAACCGAAATCGAAAAAAAAATGCATCAAAGGGGGTCCCCTTGGAACTTTTTTGAATTCTTCAGATCGCCTCAACTTCCGAACGGATGGAACGATTTTCAACTTCGATCATACCAACCTGCTTTTTTTTTTCATAGAATCCATTTCTCCAATCGAAAAAACCGAAATCGAAAAAAAAATTGCATCAAAGGGTGCCCCCTTGGAACTTTTTCGAATTCTTCAGATCGCCTTAACTTCCGAACGGATGGACCGATTTTCAACTTCGATCATACCAAACTGCTTGTTTATTTCCATAGAATCCATTTCTTCAATCGGAGAAACCGAAATCGAAAAAAAAAATGCATCGAAGGGGGCCCCCTTGGAACTTTTTCGAATTCTTCAGATCGCCTTAACTTCCGAACGGATGGACCGATTTTCAACTTCGATCATACCAATCTGTTTGTTTTTTTCATAGAATCCATTTCTCCAATCTACAAAACCGAAATCGAAAAGAAAATGCACCAAAGGGGGCCATCTTGGAACTTTTTCGAATTTTTCAGATCGCCTTAACTTCCGAACGGATGGACCGATTTTCAACTTCGATCATACCAATCTGCTTGTTTTTTTTCATAGAATCCATTTCTTCAAACGAGAGAACCGAAATCGAAAAAAAAAATGCATCAAAGGGGGCCCCCTTGGAACTTTTTCGAATTCTTCAGATCGCCTTAACTTCCGAACGGATGGACCGATTTTCAACTTCGATCATACCAATCTGTATGTTTTTTTCATAGAATCCATTTCTCTGATCTAAAAAACCGAAATCGAAAAGAAAATGCACCAAAGGGGGCCATCTTGGAACTTTTTCGAATTTTTCAGATCGCCTTAACTTCCGAACGGACGGACCGATTTTCAACTTCGATCATTCCAATCTGCTTGTTTTTTTTCATAGAATCCATTTCTTCAAACGAAAGAACCGAAATCGAAAAAAAAATGCATCAAAGGGGGCCCCCTTGGAACTTTTTCGAATTCTTCAGATCGCCTTAACTTCCGAACGGATGGACCGATTTTCAACTTCGATCATACCAATCTGTTTGTTTTTTTTTCATAGAATCCATTTCTCCAATCGAAAAAACCGAAATCGAAAAAAAAATTGCATTAAAGGGGGTCCCCTTGGAACTTTTTTGAATTCTTCAGATCGCCTTAACTTCCGAACGGATGGAACGATTTTCAACTTCGATCATACCAATCTGCTTTTTTTTTTATAGAATCCATTTCTCCAATCGAAAAAACCGAAATCGAAAAAAAAAATTGCATCAAAGGGTGCCCCCTTGGAACTTTTACGAATTCTTCAGATCGCCTTAACTTCCGAACGGATGGACCGATTTTCAACTTCGAACATACAAATCTGCTTGTTTTGTTCTCATAGAATCCATTTCTCCAATAGAAGAAACCGAAATAAAAAAAAATCATCAAAGGGGGCCCCCTTGGAACTTTTTCGAATTCTTCAGATCGCCTTAACTTCCGAAAGGATGGACCGATTTTCAACTTCGATCATACCAATCTGTTTGTTTTTTTTTTCATAGAATCCATTTCTCCAATCGAAAAAACCGAAATCGAAAAAAAAATGCATCAAAGGGGGTCCCCTTGGAACTTTTTTGAATTCTTCAGATCGCCTCAACTTCCGAACGGATGGACCGATTTTCAACTTCGATCATACCAATCTGCTTGTTTTCTTTCATAGAATCCATTTCCCCAATCGAAAAAATCGAAATCGAAAAACAAATTGCATCAAAGGGTGCCCCCTTGGAACTTTTTCGAATTCTTCAGATCGCCTTAACTTCCGAACGGATGGACCGATTTTCAACTTCGAACATACAAATCTGCTTGTTTTGTTTTCATAGAATCCATTTCTCCAATAGAAAAAACCGAAATAAAAAAAAATGCATCAAAGGGGGCCCCCTTGGAACTTTTTCGAATTCTTCAGATCGCCTTTACTTCCGAACGGATGGACCGATTTTCAACTTCGATCATACCAAACTGCTTGTTTTTTTTCATGGAATCCATTTTTCCAATCGAAAAAACCGAAATCTGGAAAAAAATTGCATCAAAGGGGGTCCCCTTGGAACTTTTTCGAATTCTTCGAATCGCCTTAACTTCCGAACGGATGGACCGATTTTCAACTTCGATCATACCAATCTGTTTTTTTTTCATAGAATCCATTTCTCCAATCGAAGAAACCGAATTCGAAAAAAAAAATGCATCAAAGGGGGTCCCCTTGGAACTTTTTTGAATTCTTCAGATCGCCTTAACTTCCGAACGGATGGACCGATTTTCAACTTCGATCATACCAATCTGTATGTTTTTTTCATAGAATCCATTTCTCTGATCTAAAAAACCGAAATCGAAAAGAAAATGCACCAAAGGGGGCCATCTTGGAACTTTTTCGAATTTTTCAGATCGCCTTAACTTCCGAACGGACGGACCGATTTTCAACTTCGATCATTCCAATCTGCTTGTTTTTTTTCATAGAATCCATTTCTTCAAACGAAAGAACCGAAATCGAAAAAAAAATGCATCAAAGGGGGCCCCCTTGGAACTTTTTCGAATTCTTCAGATCGCCTTAACTTCCGAACGGATGGACCGATTTTCAACTTCGATCATACCAATCTGTTTGTTTTTTTTTCATAGAATCCATTTCTCCAATCGAAAAAACCGAAATCGAAAAAAAAATTGCATTAAAGGGGGTCCCCTTGGAACTTTTTTGAATTCTTCAGATCGCCTTAACTTCCGAACGGATGGAACGATTTTCAACTTCGATCATACCAATCTGCTTTTTTTTTTATAGAATCCATTTCTCCAATCGAAAAAACCGAAATCGAAAAAAAAAATTGCATCAAAGGGTGCCCCCTTGGAACTTTTACGAATTCTTCAGATCGCCTTAACTTCCGAACGGATGGACCGATTTTCAACTTCGAACATACAAATCTGCTTGTTTTGTTCTCATAGAATCCATTTCTCCAATAGAAGAAACCGAAATAAAAAAAAATCATCAAAGGGGGCCCCCTTGGAACTTTTTCGAATTCTTCAGATCGCCTTAACTTCCGAAAGGATGGACCGATTTTCAACTTCGATCATACCAATCTGTTTGTTTTTTTTTTCATAGAATCCATTTCTCCAATCGAAAAAACCGAAATCGAAAAAAAAATGCATCAAAGGGGGTCCCCTTGGAACTTTTTTGAATTCTTCAGATCGCCTCAACTTCCGAACGGATGGACCGATTTTCAACTTCGATCATACCAATCTGCTTGTTTTCTTTCATAGAATCCATTTCCCCAATCGAAAAAATCGAAATCGAAAAACAAATTGCATCAAAGGGTGCCCCCTTGGAACTTTTTCGAATTCTTCAGATCGCCTTAACTTCCGAACGGATGGACCGATTTTCAACTTCGAACATACAAATCTGCTTGTTTTGTTTTCATAGAATCCATTTCTCCAATAGAAAAAACCGAAATAAAAAAAAATGCATCAAAGGGGGCCCCCTTGGAACTTTTTCGAATTCTTCAGATCGCCTTTACTTCCGAACGGATGGACCGATTTTCAACTTCGATCATACCAAACTGCTTGTTTTTTTTCATGGAATCCATTTTTCCAATCGAAAAAACCGAAATCTGGAAAAAAATTGCATCAAAGGGGGTCCCCTTGGAACTTTTTCGAATTCTTCGAATCGCCTTAACTTCCGAACGGATGGACCGATTTTCAACTTCGATCATACCAATCTGTTTTTTTTTCATAGAATCCATTTCTCCAATCGAAGAAACCGAATTCGAAAAAAAAAATGCATCAAAGGGGGTCCCCTTGGAACTTTTTTGAATTCTTCAGATCGCCTCAACTTCCGAACGGATGGACCGATTTTCAACTTCGATCATACTAATCTGCTTGTTTTTTTTATAGAATCCATTTCTCCAATCGAAAAAACCGAAATCGAAAAAAAAATTGCATCAAAGGGTGCCCCCTTGGAACTTTTTCGAATTCTTCAGATCGCCTTAACTTCCGAACGGATGGACCGATTTTCAACTTCGAACATACAAATCTGCTTGTTTTGTTTTCATAGAATCCATTTCTCCAATAGAAAAAACCGAAATAAAAAAAAATCATCAAAGGGGGCCCCTTGGAACTTTTTCGAATTCTTCAGATCGCCTTAACTTCCGAAAGGATGGACCGATTTTCAACTTCGATCATACCAATCTGTTTGTTTTTTTTTTCATAGAATCCATTTCTCCAATCGAAAAAACCGAAATCGAAAAAAAAATGCATCAAAGGGGGTCCCCTTGGAACTTTTTTGAATTCTTCAGATCGCCTCAACTTCCGAACGGATGGAACGATTTTCAACTTCGATCATACCAATCTGCTTTTTTTTTTCATAGAATCCATTTCTCCAATCAAAAAAACCGAAATCGAAAAAAAAATTGCATCAAAGGGTGCCCCCTTGGAACTTTTTCGAATTCTTCAGATCGCCTTAACTTCCGAACGGATGGACCGATTTTCAACTTCGATCATACCAAACTGCTTGTTTATTTCCATAGAATCCATTTCTTCAATCGGAGAAACCGAAATCGAAATAAAAAATGCATCGAAGGGGGCCCCCTTGGAACTTTTTCGAATTCTTCAGATCGCCTTAACTTCCGAACGGATGGACCGATTTTCAACTTCGATCATACCAATCTGTTTGTTTTTTTCATAGAATCCATTTCTCCAATCTACAAAACCGAAATCGAAAAGAAAATGCACCAAAGGGGGCCATCTTGGAACTTTTTCGAATTTTTCAGATCGCCTTAACTTCCGAACGGATGGACCGATTTTCAACTTCGATCATACCAATCTGCTTGTTTTTTTTCATAGAATCCATTTCTTCAAACGAGAGAACCGAAATCGAAAAAAAAAATGCATCAAAGGGGGCCCCCTTGGAACTTTTTCGAATTCTTCAGATCGCCTTAACTTCCGAACGGATGGACCGATTTTCAACTTCGATCATACCAATCTGTTTGTTTTTTTTTCATAGAATCCATTTCTCCAATCGAAAAAACCGAAATCGAAAAAAAAATTGCATTAAAGGGGGTCCCCTTGGAACTTTTTTGAATTCTTCAGATCGCCTTAACTTCCGAACGGATGGAACGATTTTCAACTTCGATCATACCAATCTGCTTTTTTTTTCATAGAATCCATTTCTCCAATCTAAAAAACCGAAATTGAAAAGAAAAATCACCAAAGGAGGCCCTCTTGGAACTTTTCCGAATTCTTCAGATCGCCTTAACTTCCGAACGGATGGACCGATTTTCAACTTCGATCATACCAATTTGCTTGTTTTTTCATAGAATCCATTTCTTCAAACGAAAGAACCGAAATCGAAAAAAAAAAATGCATCAAAGGGGGCCCCCTTGGAACTTTTTCGAATTCTTCAGATCGCCTTAACTTCCGAACGGATGGACCGATTTTCAACTTCGATCATACCAAACTGCTTGTTTTTTTCCATAGAATCCATTTCTTCAATCGGAGAAACCGAAATCGAAAAAAAAATGCATCAAAGGGGGCCCCCTTGGAACTTTTTCGAATTCTTCAGATCGCCTTAACTTCCGAACGGATGGACCGATTTTCAACTTCGATCATACCAATCTGTTTGTTTTTTTTTCATGGAATCCATTTCTCCAATCGAAAAAACCGAAATCGAAAAAAAATTGCATTAAAGGGGGTCCCCTTGGAACTTTTACGAATTCTTCAGATCGCCTTAACTTCCGAACGGATGGACCGATTTTCAACTTCGAACATACAAATCTGCTTGTTTTGTTTTCATAGAATCCATTTCTCCAATAGAAAAAACCGAAATAAAAAAAAATCATCAAAGGGGGCCCCCTTGGAACTTTTTCGAATTCTTCAGATCGCCTTAACTTCCGAAAGGATGGACCGATTTTCAACTTCGATCATACCAATCTGTTTGTTTTTTTTCATAGAATCCATTTCTCCAATCGAAAAAACCGAAATCGAAAAAAAAATGCATCAAAGGGGGTCCCCTTGGAACTTTTTTGAATTCTTCAGATCGCCTCAACTTCCGAACGGATGGACCGATTTTCAACTTCGATCATACCAATCTGCTTGTTTTTTTTCATAGAATCCATTTCTCCAATCGAAAAAATCGAAATCGAAAAAAAAATTGCATCAAAGGGTGCCCCCTTGGAACTTTTTCGAATTCTTCAGATCGCCTTAACTTCCGAACGGATGGACCGATTTTCAACTTCGAACATACAAATCTGCTTGTTTTGTTTTCATAGAATCCATTTCTCCAATAGAAAAAACCGAAATAAAAAAAAATGCATCAAAGGGGGCCCCCTTGGAACTTTTTCGAATTCTTCAGATCGCCTTTACTTCCGAACGGATGGACCGATTTTCAACTTCGATCATACCAAACTGCTTGTTTTTTTTCATGGAATCCATTTTTCCAATCGAAAAAACCGAAATCTGAAAAAAAATTGCATCAAAGGGGGTCCCCTTGGAACTTTTTCGAATTCTTCGAATCGCCTTAACTTCCGAACGGATGGACCGATTTTCAACTTCGATCATACCAATCTGTTTTTTTTTCATAGACATTTCTCAAATCGAAGAAACCGAAATTGAAAAAAAAAATGCATCAAAGGGGGTCCCCTTGGAACTTTTTTGAATTCTTCAGATCGCCTCAACTTCCGAACTGATGGACCGATTTTCAACTTCGATCATACCAATCTGCTTGTTTTTTTTATAGAATCCATTTCTCCAATCGAAAAAACCGAAATCGAAAAAAAAATTGCATCAAAGGGTGCCCCCTTGGAACTTTTTCGAATTCTTCAGATCGCCTTAACTTCTGAACGGATGGACCGATTTTCAACTTCGAACATACAAATCTGCTTGTTTTGTTTTCATAGAATCCATTTCTCCAATAGAAAAAACCGAAATGAAAAAAAATGCATCAAAGGGGGCCTCCTTGGAACTTTTTCGAATTCTTCAGATCGCCTTTACTTCCGAACGGATGGACCGATTTTCAACTTCGATCATACCAAACTGCTTGTTTTTTTTCATGGAATCCATTTTTCCAATCGAAAAAACCGAAATCTGAAAAAAAATTGCATCAAAGGGGGTCCCCTTGGAACTTTTTCGAATTCTTCGAATCGCCTTAACTTCCGAACGGATGGACCGATTTTCAACTTCGATCATACCAATCTGTTTTTTTTTTCATAGAATCCATTTCTCCAATCGAAGAAACCGAAATCGAAAAAAAAATGCATCAAAGGGGGTCCCCTTGGAACTTTTTTGAATTCTTCAGATCGCCTCAACTTCCGAACGGATGGACCGATTTTCAACTTCGATCATACCAATCTGCTTGTTTTTTTTTATAGAATCCATTTCCTTAATCGAAAAAACCGAAATCGAAAAAAAAATTGCATCAAAGGGTGCCCCCTTGGAACTTTTTCGAATTCTTCAGATCGCCTTAACTTCCGAACGGATGGACCGATTTTCAACTTCGAACATACAAATCTGCTTGTTTTGTTTTCATAGAATCCATTTCTCCAATAGAAAAAACCGAAATAAAAAAAAATCATCAAAGGGGGCCCCTTGGAACTTTTTCGAATTCTTCAGATCGCCTTAACTTCCGAAAGGATGGACCGATTTTCAACTTCGATCATACCAATCTGTTTGTTTTTTTTTCATAGAATCCATTTCTCCAATCGAAAAAACCGAAATCGAAAAAAAAATGCATCAAAGGGGGTCCCCTTGGAACTTTTTTGAATTCTTCAGATCGCCTCAACTTCCGAACGGATGGAACGATTTTCAACTTCGATCATACCAATCTGCTTTTTTTTTTCATAGAATCCATTTCTCCAATCGAAAAAACCGAAATCGAAAAAAAAATTGCATCAAAGGGTGCCCCTTTGGAACTTTTTCGAATTCTTCAGATCGCCTTAACTTCCGAACGGATGGACCGATTTTCAACTTCGATCATACCAAACTGCTTGTTTATTTCCATAGAATCCATTTCTTCAATCGGAGAAACCGAAATCGAAAAAAAAAAATGCATCGAAGGGGGCCCCCTTGGAACTTTTTCGAATTCTTCAGATCGCCTTAACTTCCGAACGGATGGACCGATTTTCAACTTCGATCATACCAATCTGTTTGTTTTTTTCATAGAATCCATTTCTCCAATCTACAAAACCGAAATCGAAAAGAAAATGCACCAAAGGGGGCCATCTTGGAACTTTTTCGAATTTTTCAGATCGCCTTAACTTCCGAACGGATGGACCGATTTTCAACTTCGATCATACCAATCTGCTTGTTTTTTTTCATAGAATCCATTTCTTCAAACGAAAGAACCGAAATCGAAAAAAAAAATGCATCAAAGGGGGCCCCCTTGGAACTTTTTCGAATTCTTCAGATCGCCTTAACTTCCGAACGGATGGACCGATTTTCAACTTCGATCATACCAATCTGTTTGTTTTTTTTTCATAGAATCCATTTCTCCAATCGAAAAAACCGAAATCGAAAAACTTCCGAACGGATGGACCGATTTTCAACTTCGAACATACAAATCTGCTTGTTTTGTTTTCATAGAATCCATTTCTCCAATAGAAAAAACCGAAATAAAAAAAAAATCATCAAAGGGGGCCTCCTTGGAACTTTTTCGAATTCTTCAGATCGCCTTAACTTCCGAAAGGATGGACCGATTTTCAACTTCGATCATACCAATCTGTTTGTTTTTTTTTCATAGAATCCATTTCTCCAATCGAAAAAACCGAAATAAAAAAAAAATCATCAAAGGGAGCCCCCTTGGAACTTTTTCGAATTCTTCAGATCGCCTTAACTTCCGAAAGGATGGACCGATTTTCAACTTCGATCATACCAATCTGTTTGTTTTTTTTTCATAGAATCCATTTCTCCAATCGAAAAAACCGAAATCGAAAAAAAAATGCATCAAAGGGGGTCCCCTTGGAACTTTTTTGAATTCTTCAGATCGCCTCAACTTCCGAACGGATGGACCGATTTTCAACTTTGATCATACCAATCTGCTTGTTTTTTTTTCATAGAATCCATTTCTCCAATCGAAAAAACCGAAATCGAAAAAAAAATTGCATCAAAGGGTGCCCCCTTGGAACTTTTTCGAATTCTTCAGATCGCCTTAACTTCCGAACGGATGGACCGATTTTCAACTTCGAACATACAAATCTGCTTGTTTTGTTTTCATAGAATCCATTTCTCCAATAGAAAAAACCGAAATAAAAAAAAATGCATCAAAGGGGGCCCCCTTGGAACTTTTTCGAATTCTTCAGATCGCCTTTACTTCCGAACGGATGGACCGATTTTCAACTTCGATCATACCAAACTGCTTGTTTTTTTTCATGGAATCCATTTTTCCAATCGAAAAAACCGAAATCTGAAAAAAAATTGCATCAAAGGGGGTCCCCTTGGAACTTTTTCGAATTCTTCAGATCGCCTTAACTTCCGAACGGATGGACCGATTTTCAACTTCGAACATACAAATCTGCTTGTTTTGTTTTCATAGAATCCATTTCTCCAATAGAAAAAACCGAAATAAAAAAAAAATGCATCAAAGGGGGCCCCCTTGGAACTTTTTCGAATTCTTCAGATCGCCCTAACTTCCGAACGGATGGACCGATTTTCTACTTCGATCATACCAATCTGTTTTTTTTTTCATAGAATCCATTTCTTCAATCGAAGAAACCGAAATCGAAAAAAAAAATGCATCAAAGGGGGCCCTCTTTGAACTTTTTCGAATTCTTCAGATCGCCTTAACTTCCGAACGGATGGACCGATTTTCAACTTCGATCATACCAATCTGTTTGTTTTTTTCATAGAATCCATTTCTCCAATCTAAAAAACCGAAATTGAAAAGAAAAATCACCAAAGGAGGCCCTCTTGGAACTTTTCCGAATTCTTCAGATCGCCTTAACTTCCGAACGGATGGACCGATTTTCAACTTCGATCATACCAATTTGCTTGTTTTTTCATAGAATCCATTTCTTCAAACGAAAGAACCGAAATCGAAAAAAAAAAATGCATCAAAGGGGGCCCCCTTGGAACTTTTTCGAATTCTTCAGATCGCCTTAACTTCCGAACGGATGGACCGATTTTCAACTTCGATCATACCAAACTGCTTGTTTTTTTTCATAGAATCCATTTCTTCAATCGGAGAAACCGAAATCGAAAAAAAAATGCATCAAAGGGGGCCCCCTTGGAACTTTTTCGAATTCTTCAGATCGCCTTAACTTCCGAACGGATGGACCGATTTTCAACTTCGATCATACCAATCTGTTTGTTTTTTTTTCATAGAATCCATTTCTCCAATCGAAAAAACCGAAATCGAAAAAAAATTGCATTAAAGGGGGTCCCCTTGGAACTTTAACGAATTCTTCAGATCGCCTTAACTTCCGAACGGATGGACCGATTTTCAACTTCGAACATACAAATCTGCTTGTTTTGTTTTCATAGAATCCATTTCTCCAATAGAAAAAACCGAAATAAAAAAAAATCATCAAAGGGGGCCCCCTTGGAACTTTTTCGAATTCTTCAGATCGCCTTAACTTCCGAAAGGATGGACCGATTTTCAACTTCGATCATACCAATCTGTTTGTTTTTTTTCATAGAATCCATTTCTCCAATCGAAAAAACCGAAATCGAGAAAAAAATGCATCAAAGGGGGTCCCCTTGGAACTTTTTTGAATTCTTCAGATCGCCTCAACTTCCGAACGGATGGACCGATTTTCAACTTCGATCATACCAATCTGCTTGTTTTTTTTCATAGAATCCATTTCTCCAATCGAAAAAATCGAAATCGAAAAAAAAATTGCATCAAAGGGTGCCCCCTTGGAACTTTTTCGAATTCTTCAGATCGCCTTAACTTCCGAACGGATGGACCGATTTTCAACTTCGAACATACAAATCTGCTTGTTTTGTTTTCATAGAATCCATTTCTCCAATAGAAAAAACCGAAATAAAAAAAAATGCATCAAAGGGGGCCCCCTTGGAACTTTTTCGAATTCTTCAGATCGCCTTTACTTCCGAACGGATGGACCGATTTTCAACTTCGATCATACCAAACTGCTTGTTTTTTTTCATGGAATCCATTTTTCCAATCGAAAAAACCGAAATCTGAAAAAAAATTGCATCAAAGGGGGTCCCCTTGGAACTTTTTCGAATTCTTCGAATCGCCTTAACTTCCGAACGGATGGACCGATTTTCAACTTCGATCATACCAATCTGTTTTTTTTTCATAGACATTTCTCAAATCGAAGAAACCGAAATTGAAAAAAAAATGCATCAAAGGGGGTCCCCTTGGAACTTTTTTGAATTCTTCAGATCGCCTCAACTTCCGAACTGATGGACCGATTTTCAACTTCGATCATACCAATCTGCTTGTTTTTTTTATAGAATCCATTTCTCCAATCGAAAAAACCGAAATCGAAAAAAAAATTGCATCAAAGGGTGCCCCCTTGGAACTTTTTCGAATTCTTCAGATCGCCTTAACTTCTGAACGGATGGACCGATTTTCAACTTCGAACATACAAATCTGCTTGTTTTGTTTTCATAGAATCCATTTCTCCAATAGAAAAAACCGAAATGAAAAAAAATGCATCAAAGGGGGCCTCCTTGGAACTTTTTCGAATTCTTCAGATCGCCTTTACTTCCGAACGGATGGACCGATTTTCAACTTCGATCATACCAAACTGCTTGTTTTTTTTCATGGAATCCATTTTTCCAATCGAAAAAACCGAAATCTGAAAAAAAATTGCATCAAAGGGGGTCCCCTTGGAACTTTTTCGAATTTTCGAATCGCCTTAACTTCCGAACAGATGGACCGATTTTCAACTTCGATCATACCAATCTGTTTTTTTTTCCATAGAATCCATTTCTCCAATCGAAGAAACCGAAATCGAAAAAAAAAAATGCATTATAGGGGGCCCCCTTGGAACTTTTTCGAATTATTCAGATCGCCATAACTTCCGAACGGATGGACCGATTTTCAATTTCGATCATACCAATCTGTTTGTTTTTTATTTCAGAGAATCCATTTCTCCAATCGAAAAAACCGAAATCGAAAAAAAAAATGCATCAAAGGGGGTCCCTTTGGAACTTTTTTGAATTCTTCAGATCGCCTTAACTTCCGAACGGATGGACCGATTTTCAACTTCGATCATACCAATCTGCTTGTTTTTTTTCATAGAATCCATTTCTCCAATCGAAAAAACCGAAATCGAAAAAAAAATTGCATCAAAGGGTGCCCCCTTGAAACTTTTTCGAATTCTTCAGATCGCCTTAACTTCCGAACGGATGGACCAATTTTCAACTTCGAACATACAAATCTGCTTGTTTTGTTTTCATAAAATCCATTTCTCCAATAAAAGAAACCGAAAAAAAATAATTCATCAAAGGGGGCCCCCTTGGAACTTTTTCGAATTCTTCAGATCGCCTTAACTTCCGAAAGGATGGACCGATTTTCAACTTCGATCATACCAAACTGCTTGTTTTTTTTCATAGAATCCATTTCTCCAATCGAAAAAACCGAAATCTGAAAAAAATTGCATCAAAGGGGGTCCCCTTGGAACTTTTTCGAATTCTTCAAATCGCCTTAACTTCCGAACGGATGGACCGATTTTCAACTTCGATCATACCAATCTGTTTGTTTTCTTCATAGAATCCATTTCTTCAATCTCAAGAACCGAAATCGAAAAGAAAATGCACCAAAGGGGGCCATCTTGGAACTTTTTCGAATTTTTCAGATCGCCTTAACTTTCGAACGGATGGACCGATTTTCAACTTCGATCATACCAATCTGCTTGTTTTTTTTTCATAGAATCCATTTCTTCAAACGAAAGAACCGAAATCGAAAAAAGAAATGCATCAAAGGGGGCCCCCTTGGACCTTTTTCGAATTCTTCAGATCGCCTTAACTTCCGAACGGATGGACCGATTTTCAACTTCGATCATACCAATCTGTTTGTTTTTTTTTCATAGAATCCATTTTTCCAATCGAAAAAACCAAAATCGAAAAAAAAATTGCATCAAAGGGGGTCCCCTTGGAACTTTTTTGAATTCTTCAGATCGCCTTAACTTCCGAACGGATGGACCGATTTTCAACTTCGATCATACCAATCTGCTTGTTTTTTTTCATAGAATCCATTTCTTTAATCGAAAAAACCGAAATCGAAAAAAAAAATTGCATCAAAGGGTGCCCCCTTGGAACTTTTTCGAATTCTTCAGATCGCCTTAACTTCCGAACGGATGGACCGATTTTCAACTTCGAACATACAAATCTGCTTGTTTTGTTTTCATAGAATCCATTTCTCCAATAGAAAAAACCGAAATAAAAAAAAATCATCAAAGGGGGCCCCCTTGGAACTTTTTCGAATACTTCAGATCGCCTTAACTTCCGAACGGACGGACCGATTTTCAACTTCGATCATACCAATCTGTTTGTTTTTTTTCATAGAATCTATTTCTCCATTCGAAAAAACCGAAATCGAAAAAAAAAATGCATCAAAGGGGGTCCCCTTGGAACTTTTTTGAATTCTTCAGATCGCCTTAACTTCCGAACGGATGGACGGATTTTCAACTTCGATCATACCAATCTGCTTTTTTTTTCATAGAATCCATTTCTCCGATCAAAAAAACCGAAATCGAAAAAAAAAATGCATCAAAGGGGGCCCCCTTGTAAGTTTTTCGAATTCTTCAGATCGCCTTAACTTCCGAACGGATGGACCGATTTTCAACTTCGATCATACCAATCTGTTTATTTTTTTTTCATAGAATCCATTTCTCCAATCGAAAAAACCGAAATCGAAAAAAAAATTGCATCAAAGGGTGCCCCCTTGGAACTTTTTCGAATTCTTCAGATCGCCTTAACTTCCGAACGGATGGACCGATTTTCAACTTCGATCATACCAATCTGCTTGTTTTTTTCTCATAGAATCCATTTCTCCAATCGAAAAAACTGAAATCGAAAAAAAAATTGCATCAGAGGGTGCCCCCTTGGAACTTTTTCGAATTCTTCAGATCGCCTTAACTTTCGAACGGATGGACCGATTTTCAACTTCGATCATACCAATCTGCTTGTTTTTTTTCATAGAATCCATTTCTTCAAACGAAAGAACCGAAATCGAAAAAAAAAAATTCATCAAAGGGGGTCCCCTTGGAACTTTTTCGAATTCTTCAGATCGCCTTAACTTCCGAACGGATGGACCGATTTTCAACTTCGATCATACCAATCTGTTTGTTTTTTTTTCATAGAATCCATTTCTACAATCAAAAAAATCGAAATCGAAAAAAAAATTGCATCAAAGGGGGTCCCCTTGGAACTTTTTTGAATTCTTCAGATCGCCTTAACTTCCGAACGGATGGACCGATTTTCAACTTCGATCATACCAATCTGCTTGTTTTTTTTTCATAGAATCCATTTCTCTAATCGAAAAAACCGAAATCGAAAAAAAAAATTGCATCAAAGGGTGCCCCCTTGGAACTTTTTCGAATTCTTCAGATCGCCTTAACTTCCGAACGGATGGACCGATTTTCAACTTCGAACATACAAATCTGCTTGTTTTGTTTTCATAGAATCCATTTCTCCAATAGAAAAAACCAAAATAAAAAAAAATCATCAAAGGGGGCCCCCTTGGAACTTTTTCGAATTCTTCAGATCGCCTTAACTTCCAAACGGATGGACCGATTTTCAACTTCGATCATACCAATCTGTTTGTTTTTTTTCATAGAAATCATTTCTCCAATCGAAAAAAACGAAATCGAAAAAAAAATGCATCAAAGGGGGTCCCCTTGAAACTTTTTTGAATTCTTCAGATCGCCTTAACTTCCGAACGGATGGACCGATTTTCAACTTCTATCATACCAATCTGCTTCTTTTTTTTTCATAGAATCCATTTCTCCAATCGAAAAAACCAAAATCGAAAAAAAAATTGCATCAAAGGGGGTCCCCTTGGAACTTTTCTGAATTCTTCAGATCGCCTTAACTTCCGAACGGATGGACCGATTTTCAACTTCGATCATACCAATCTGCTTGTTTTTTTTTCATAGAATCCATTTCTCTTATCGAAAAAACCGAAATCGAAAAGAAAAATTGCATCAAAGGGGGTCCCCTTGGAACTTTTTCTAATTCTTCAGATCGCCTTAACTTCCGAACGGATGGACCGATTTTCAACTTCGATCATACCAATCTGCTTGATTTGTTTTCATAGAATCTATTTCTCCAATCGAAGAAACCGAAATCGAAAAAATAAAAAGCATCAAAGGGAGCCCCCTTGGAACTTTTTCGAATTCTTCAGATCGCCTTAACTTCCGAACGGATGGACCGATTTTCAACTTCGATCATACGAATCTGCTTGTTTTTTTTCATAGAATCCATTTCTCCAATCGAAAAAACCGGAATCGAAAAAAAACTGCATCAAAGGGGGCCCCTTGGAACTTTTTCGAATTCTTCAGATCGACTTAACTTCCGAACGGATGGACCGATTTTCAACTTCGATCATACCAATCTGCTTTTTTTTTCATAGAATCCATTTCTCCGATCAAAAAAACCGAAATCGAAGAAAAAAATGCATCAAAGGGGGCCCCCTTGTAAATTTTTCGAATTCTTCAGATTGCCTTAACTTTCGAACGTATGGACCGATTTTCAACTTCGATCATACCAATCAACTCTTTTTTTTTCATAGAATCCATTTCTCCAATCTAAAAAACCGAAATCGAAAAAAAAATGCACCAAAGGGGGTCTCTTGGAACTTTTTCGAATTCTTCAGATCGCCTTAACTTCCGAACGGATGGACCGATTTTCAACTTCGATCATAACAATTTGCTTGTTTTTTCATAGAATCCATTTCTTCAAACGAAAGAACCGAAATCGAAAAAAATACTGCATCAAAGGGGGCCCCCTTGGAACTTTTTCGAATTCTTCAGATCGCCTTAACTTCCGAACGGATGGACCGATTTTCAACTTTGATCATACCAAACTGCTTGTTTTTTTTCATAGAATCCATTTCTCCAATCGAAAAAACCGAAATCTGAAAAAAAATTGCATCAAAGAGGGTCCCCTTGGAACTTTTTCGAATTCTTCAAATCGCCTTAACTTCCGAACGGATGGACCGATTTTCAACTTCTATCATACCAATCTGCTTGTTTTTTTTCATAGAATCCATTTCTCCAATCGAAAAAACCAAAATCGAAAAAAAAATTGCATCAAAGGGGGTCCCCTTGGAACTTTTCTGAATTCTTCAGATCGCCTTAACTTCCGAACGGATGGACCGATTTTCAACTTCGATCATACCAATCTGCTTGTTTTTTTTCATAGAATCCATTTCTCTAATCGAAAAAACCGAAATCGAAAAGAAAAATTGCATCAAAGGGGGTCCCCTTGGAACTTTTTCTAATTCTTCAGATCGCCTTAACTTCCGAACGGATGGACCGATTTTCAACTTCGATCATACCAATCTGCTTGATTTGTTTTCATAGAATCCATTTCTCCAATCGAAGAAACCGAAATCGAAAAAATAAAAAGCATCAAAGGGAGCCCCCTTGGAACTTTTTCGAATTCTTCAGATCGCCTTAACTTCCGAACGGATGGACCGATTTTCAACTTCGATCATACGAATCTGCTTGTTTTTTTTTCATAGAATCCATTTCTCCAATCGAAAAAACCGAAATCGAAAAAAAACTGCATCAAAGGGGGCCCCTTGGAACTTTTTCGAATTCTTCAGATCGACTTAACTTCCGAACGGATGGACCGATTTTCAACTTCGATCATACCAATCTGCTTTTTTTTTTCATAGAATCCATTTCTCCGATCAAAAAAACCGAAATCGAAAAAAAAAATGCATCAAAGGGGGCCCCCTTGTAAATTTTTCGAATTCTTCAGATTGCCTTAACTTTCGAACGTATGGACCGATTTTCAACTTCGATCATACCAATCAACTCGTTTTTTTTTTCATAGAATCCATTTCTCCAATCTAAAAAACCGAAATCGAAAAGAAAATGCACCAAAGGGGGTCTCTTGGAACTTTTTCGAATTC
Organism: Chrysomela aeneicollis; assembly: GCA_029955515.1. NCBI lineage: Eukaryota > Metazoa > Arthropoda > Insecta > Coleoptera > Chrysomelidae > Chrysomela > Chrysomela aeneicollis. The sequence goes on from JARUHQ010000025.1 coordinate 1,722,221, forward strand.
TTCAGATCGCCTTAACTTCCGAACGGATGGACCGATTTTCAACTTCGATCATAACAATTTGCTTGTTTTTTCATAGAATCCATTTCTTCAAACGAAAGAACCGAAATCGAAAAAAATACTGCATCAAAGGGGGCCCCCTTGGAACTTTTTCGAATTCTTCAGATCGCCTTAACTTCCGAACGGATGGACCGATTTTCAACTTTGATCATACCAAACTGCTTGTTTTTTTTCATAGAATCCATTTCTCCAATCGAAAAAACCGAAATCTGAAAAAAAATTGCATCAAAGAGGGTCCCCTTGGAACTTTTTCGAATTCTTCAAATCGCCTTAACTTCCGAACGGATGGACCGATTTTCAACTTCTATCATACCAATCTGCTTGTTTTTTTTCATAGAATCCATTTCTCCAATCGAAAAAACCAAAATCGAAAAGAAAATTGCATCAAAGGGGGTCCCCTTGGAACTTTTCTGAATTCTTCAGATCGCCTTAACTTCCGAACGGATGGACCGATTTTCAACTTCGATCATACCAATCTGCTTGTTTTTTTTCATAGAATCCATTTCTCTAATCGAAAAATCGAAATCGAAAAGAAAAATTGCATCAAAGGGGGTCCCCTTGGAACTTTTTCTAATTCTTCAGATCGCCTTAACTTCCGAACGGATGGACCGATTTTCAACTTCGATCATACCAATCTGCTTGTTTTTTTTCATAGAATCCATTTCTCCAATCGAAAAAACCAAAATCGAAAAGAAAATTGCATCAAAGGGGGTCCCCTTGGAACTTTTCTGAATTCTTCAGATCGCCTTAACTTCCGAACGGATGGACCAATTTTCAACTTCGAACATACAAATCTGCTTGTTTTGTTTTCATAGAATCCATTTCTCCAATAGAAAAAACCGAAATGAGAAAAAATGCATCAAAGGGGGCCCCCTTGGAACTTTTTCGAATTCTTCAGATCGCCTCAACTTCCGAAAGGATGGACCGATTTTCAACTTCGATCATACCAATCTGTTTTTTTTTTTCATAGAATCCATTTCTCCGATCAAAAAAACCGAAATCGAAAAAAAAAATGCATCAAAGGGGGCCCCCTTGTAAATTTTTCGAATTCTTCAGATTGCCTTAACTTTCGAACGTATGGACCGATTTTCAACTTCGATCATACCAATCAACTCGTTTTTTTTCATAGAATCCATTTCTCCAATCGAAAATACCGAAATCGAAAAATAAATGCATCAAAGGGGGCCCCCTTGGAACTTTTTCGAATTCTTCAGATCGCCTTAACATCCGAACGGATGGACCGATTTTCAACTCCGATCATATCAATCTGCTTGTTTTTTTTCCATAGAATCCATTTCTCCGATCGAAAGAACCGAAATCGAAAAAAAAATGCATCAAAGGGGGCCCCCTTGGAACTTTTTCGAATTCTTCAGATCGACTTAACTTCCGAACGGATGGACCGATTTTCAACTTCGATCATACCAATCTGCTTTTTTTTTCATAGAATCCAATCCTCCGATCAAAAAAACCGAAATCGAAAAAAAAATGCATCAAAGGGGGCCCCCTTGTAAATTTTTCGAATTCTTCAGATAGCCTTAACATTCGAACGTATGGACCGATTTTCAACTTCGATCATACCAATCTGCTTGTTTTTTTTTCATAGAATCCATTTCTCCAATCAAAAAAACCGAAATCGAAAAAAAAAATTCATCAAAGGGGGCCCCCTTGGAACTTTTTCGAATTCTTCAGATCGACTTAACTTCCGAACGGATGGACCGATTTTCAACTTCGATCATACCAATCTGTTTGTTTTTTTTTCATAGAATCCATTTCTCCAATCGAAAAAACCGAAATCGAAAAAAAAAATGCATCAAAGTGGGTCCCTTTGGAACTTTTTTGAATTCTTCAGATCGCCTTAACTTCCGAACGGATGGACCGATTTTCAACTTCGATCATACCAATCTGCTTGTTTTTTTTTCATAGAATCCATTTCTCCAATCGAAAAAACCGAAATCGAAAAAAAAATTTCATCAAAGGGTGCCCCCTTGGAACTTTTTCGAATTCTTCAGATCGCCTTAACTTCCGAACGGATGGACCAATTTTCAACTTCGAACATACAAATCTGCTTGTTTTGTTTTCATAGAATCCATTTCTCCAATAGAAAAAACCGAAATGAGAAAAAATGCATCAAAGGGGGCCCCCTTGGAACTTTTTCGAATTCTTCAGATCGCCTCAACTTCCGAAAGGATGGACCGATTTTCAACTTCGATCATACCAAACTGCTTGTTTTTTTTTCATAGAATCCATTTCTCAAATCGAAAAAACCGAAATCTGAAAAAAAATTGCATCAAAGGGGGTCCCCTTGGAACTTTTTCGAATTCTTCAAATCGCCTCAACTTCCGAACGGATGGACCGATTTTCAACTTCTATCATACCAATCTGCTTGTTTTTTTTTCATAGAATCCATTTCTCCAATCGAAAAAACCAAAATCGAAAAAAAAATTGCATCAAAGGGGGTCCCCTTGGAACTTTTCTGAATTCTTCAGATCGCCATAACTTCCGAACGGATGGACCGATTTTCAACTTCGATCATACCAATCTGCTTGTTTTTTTTCATAGAATCCATTTCTCTAATCGAAAAATCGAAATCGAAAAGAAAAATTGCATCAAAGGGGGTCCCCTTGGAACTTTTTCTAATTCTTCAGATCGCCTTAACTTCCGAACGGATGGACCGATTTTCAACTTCGATCATACCAATCTGCTTGTTTTGTTTTCATAGAATCCATTTCTCCAATCGAAGAAACCGAAATCGAAAAAATAAAAAGCATCAAAGGGAGCCCCCTTGGAACTTTTTCGAATTCTTCAGATCGCCATAACTTCCGATCGGATGGACCGATTTTCAACTTCGATCATACGAATCTGCTTGTTTTTTTTTTCCTAGAATCCATTTCTCCAATCAAAAAAACCGAAATCGAAAAAAAATTGCATCAAAGGGGGCCCCTTGGAACTTTTTCGAATTCTTCAGATCGACTTAACTTCCGAACGGATGGACCGATTTTCAACTTCGATCATACCAATCTGTTTTTTTTTTCATAGAATCCATTTCTCCGATCAAAAAAACCGAAATCGAAAAAAAAAATGCATCAAAGGGGGCCCCCTTGTAAATTTTTCGAATTCTTCAGATTGCCTTAACTTTCGAACGTATGGACCGATTTTCAACTTCGATCATACCAATCAACTCGTTTTTTTTCATAGAATCCATTTCTCCAATCGAAAATACCGAAATCGAAAAATAAAAGCATCAAAGGGGGCCCCCTTGGAACTTTTTCGAATTCTTCAGATCGCCTTAACATCCGAACGGATGGACCGATTTTCAACTCCGATCATATCAATCTGCTTGTTTTTTTTCCATAGAATCCATTTCTCCGATCGAAAGAACCGAAATCGAAAAAAAAATGCATCAAAGGGGGCCCCCTTGGAACTTTTTCGAATTCTTCAGATCGACTTAACTTCCGAACGGATGGACCGATTTTCAACTTCGATCATACCAATCTGCTTTTTTTTTCATAGAATCCAATCCTCCGATCAAAAAAACCGAAATCGAAAAAAAAAATGCATCAAAGGGGGCCCCCTTGTAAATTTTTCGAATTCTTCAGATAGCCTTAACATTCGAACGTATGGACCGATTTTCAACTTCGATCATACCAATCTGCTTGTTTTTTTTTCATAGAATCCATTTCTCCAATCAAAAAAACCGAAATCGAAAAAAAAAATTCATCAAAGGGGGCCCCCTTGGAACTTTTTCGAATTCTTCAGATCGACTTAACTTCCGAACGGATGGACCGATTTTCAACTTCGATCATACCAATCTGTTTGTTTTTTTTTCATAGAATCCATTTCTCCAATCGAAAAAACCGAAATCGAAAAAAAAAATGCATCAAAGTGGGTCCCTTTGGAACTTTTTTGAATTCTTCAGATCGCCTTAACTTCCGAACGGATGGACCGATTTTCAACTTCGATCATACCAATCTGCTTGTTTTTTTTTCATAGAATCCATTTCTCCAATCGAAAAAACCGAAATCGAAAAAAAAATTTCATCAAAGGGTGCCCCCTTGGAACTTTTTCGAATTCTTCAGATCGCCTTAACTTCCGAACGGATGGACCAATTTTCAACTTCGAACATACAAATCTGCTTGTTTTGTTTTCATAGAATCCATTTCTCCAATAGAAAAAACCGAAATGAAAAAAAATGCATCAAAGGGGGCCCCCTTGGAACTTTTTCGAATTCTTCAGATCGCCTTAACTTCCGAAAGGATGGACCGATTTTCAACTTCGATCATACCAAACTGCTTGTTTTTTTTCATAGAATCCATTTCTCAAATCGAAAAAACCGAAATCTGAAAAAAAATTGCATCAAAGGGGGTCCCCTTGGAACTTTTTCGAATTCTTCAAATCGCCTCAACTTCCGAACGGATGGACCGATTTTCAACTTCGATCATACCAATCTGTTTGTTTTTTTCCATAGAATCCATTTCTCCAATCGAAGAAACCGAAATCGAAAAAAAAATGCATCAAAGGGGGCCCCCTTGGAACTTTTTCGAATTCTTCAGATCGCCTTAACTTCCGAACGGATGGACCGATTTTCAACTTCGATCATACCAATCTGTTTGTTTTCTTCATAGAATCCATTTCTCCAATCTAAAAAACCGAAATCGAAAAGAAAATGCACCAAAGGGGGCCATCTTGAAACTTTTTCGAATTTTTCAGATCACCTTAACTTTCGAACGGATGGACCGATTTTCAACTTCGATCATACCAATCTGCTTGTTTTTTTTCATAGAATCCATTTCTTCAAACGAAAGAACCAAAATCGAAAAAAAAAAATTCATCAAAGGGGGTCCCCTTGGAACTTTTTCGAATTCTTCAGATCGACTTAACTTCCGAACGGATGGACCGATTTTCAACTTCGATCATACCAATCTGTTTTTTTTTCATAGAATCCATTTCTTCGATCAAAAAAACCGAAATCGAAAAAAAAAATGCATCAAAGGGGGCCCCCTTGTAAATTTTTCGAATTCTTCAGATTGCCTTAACTTTCGAACGTATGGACCGATTTTCAACTTCGATCATACCAATCAACTCGTTTTTTTTCATAGAATCCATTTCTCCAATCGAAAATACCGAAATCGAAAAATAAATGCATCAAAGGGGGCCCCCTTGGAACTTTTTCGAATTCTTCAGATCGCCTTAACATCCGAACTGATGGACCGATTTTCAACTCCGATCATATCAATCTGCTTGTTTTTTTTTCCATAGAATCCATTTCTCCGATCGAAAGAACCGAAATCGAAAAAAAAATGCATCAAAGGGGGCCCCCTTGGAACTTTTTCGAATTCTTCAGATCGACTTAACTTCCGAACGGATGGACCGATTTTCAACTTCGATCATACCAATCTGCTTTTTTTTTCATAGAATCCAATCCTCCGATCAAAAAAACCGAAATCGAAAAAAAAATGCATCAAAGGGGGCCCCCTTGTAAATTTTTCGAATTCTTCAGATAGCCTTAACATTCGAACGTATGGACCGATTTTCAACTTCGATCATACCAATCTGCTTGTTTTTTTTTCATAGAATCCATTTCTCCAATCAAAAAAACCGAAATCGAAAAAAAAAATTCATCAAAGGGGGCCCCCTTGGAACTTTTTCGAATTCTTCAGATCGACTTAACTTCCGAACGGATGGACCGATTTTCAACTTCGATCATACCAATCTGTTTGTTTTTTTTTCATAGAATCCATTTCTCCAATCGAAAAAACCGAAATCGAAAAAAAAAATGCATCAAAGTGGGTCCCTTTGGAACTTTTTTGAATTCTTCAGATCGCCTTAACTTCCGAACGGATGGACCGATTTTCAACTTCGATCATACCAATCTGCTTGTTTTTTTTTCATAGAATCCATTTCTCCAATCGAAAAAACCGAAATCGAAAAAAAAATTTCATCAAAGGGTGCCCCCTTGGAACTTTTTCGAATTCTTCAGATCGCCTTAACTTCCGAACGGATGGACCAATTTTCAACTTCGAACATACAAATCTGCTTGTTTTGTTTTCATAGAATCCATTTCTCCAATAGAAAAAACCGAAATGAAAAAAAATGCATCAAAGGGGGCCCCCTTGGAACTTTTTCGAATTCTTCAGATCGCCTTAACTTCCGAAAGGATGGACCGATTTTCAACTTCGATCATACCAAGCTGCTTGTTTTTTTTCATAGAATCCATTTCTCAAATCGAAAAAACCGAAATCTGAAAAAAAATTGCATCAAAGGGGGTCCCCTTGGAACTTTTTCGAATTCTTCAAATCGCCTCAACTTCCGAACGGATGGACCGATTTTCAACTTCGATCATACCAATCTGTTTGTTTTTTTCCATAGAATCCATTTCTCCAATCGAAGAAACCGGAATCGAAAAAAAAATGCATCAAAGGGGGCCCCCTTGGATCTTTTTCGAATTCTTCAGATCGCCTTAACTTCCGAACGGATGGACCGATTTTCAACTTCGATCATACCAATCTGTTTGTTTTCTTCATAGAATCCATTTCTCCAATCTAAAAAACCGAAATCGAAAAGAAAATGCACCAAAGGGGGCCATCTTGAAACTTTTTCGAATTTTTCAGATCACCTTAACTTTCGAACGGATGGACCGATTTTCAACTTCGATCATACCAATCTGCTTGTTTTTTTTCATAGAATCCATTTCTTCAAACGAAAGAACCAAAATCGAAAAAAAAAAATTCATCAAAGGGGGTCCCCTTGGAACTTTTTCGAATTCTTCAGATCGCCTTAACTTCCGAACGGATGGACCGATTTTCAACTTCGATCATACCAATCTGTTTGTTTTTTTTTTTCATAGAATCCATTTCTCCAATCAAAAAAATCGAAATCGAAAAAAAAATTGCATCAAAGGGGGTCCCCTTGGAACTTTTTTGAATTCTTCAGATCGCCTTAACTTCCGAACGGATGGACCGATTTTCAACTTCAATCATACCAATCTGCTTGTTTTTTTTTCATAGAATCCATTTCTTTAATCGAAAAAACCGAAATCGAAAAAAAAATTGCATCAAAGGGTGCCCCCTTGGAACTTTTTCGAATTCTTCAGATCGCCTTAACTTCCGAACGGATGGACCGATTTTCAACTTCGAACATACAAATCTGCTTGTTTTGTTTTCATAGAATCCATTTATCCAATAGAAAAAACCGAAATAGAAAAAAATCATCAAAGGGGGCCCCTTGGAACTTTTTCGAATTCTTCAGATCGCCTTAACTTCCAAACGGATGGACCGATTTTCAACTTCGATCATACCAATCTGTTTGTTTTTTTTTCATAGAAATCATTTCTCCAATCTGAAAAACCGAAATCGAAAAGAAAATGCACCAAAGGGGGCCATCTTGAAACTTTTTCGAATTTTTCAGATTGCCTTAACTTTCGAACGTATGGACCGATTTTCAACTTCGATCATACCAATCAACTCGTTTTTTTTCATAGAATCCATTTCTCCAATCGAAAATACCGAAATCGAAAAATAAATGCATCAAAGGGGGCCCCCTTGGAACTTTTTCGAATTCTTCAGATCGCCTTAACATCCGAACTGATGGACCGATTTTCAACTCCGATCATATCAATCTGCTTGTTTTTTTTTCCATAGAATCCATTTCTCCGATCGAAAGAACCGAAATCGAAAAAAAAATGCATCAAAGGGGGCCCCCTTGGAACTTTTTCGAATTCTTCAGATCGACTTAACTTCCGAACGGATGGACCGATTTTCAACTTCGATCATACCAATCTGCTTTTTTTTTCATAGAATCCAATCCTCCGATCAAAAAAACCGAAATCGAAAAAAAAATGCATCAAAGGGGGCCCCCTTGTAAATTTTTCGAATTCTTCAGATAGCCTTAACATTCGAACGTATGGACCGATTTTCAACTTCGATCATACCAATCTGCTTGTTTTTTTTTCATAGAATCCATTTCTCCAATCAAAAAAACCGAAATCGAAAAAAAAAATTCATCAAAGGGGGCCCCCTTGGAACTTTTTCGAATTCTTCAGATCGACTTAACTTCCGAACGGATGGACCGATTTTCAACTTCGATCATACCAATCTGTTTGTTTTTTTTTCATAGAATCCATTTCTCCAATCGAAAAAACCGAAATCGAAAAAAAAAATGCATCAAAGTGGGTCCCTTTGGAACATTTTTGAATTCTTCAGATCGCCTTAACTTCCGAACGGATGGACCGATTTTCAACTTCGATCATACCAATCTGCTTGTTTTTTTTTCATAGAATCCATTTCTCCAATCGAAAAAACCGAAATCGAAAAAAAAATTTCATCAAAGGGTGCCCCCTTGGAACTTTTTCGAATTCTTCAGATCGCCTTAACTTCCGAACGGATGGACCAATTTTCAACTTCGAACATACAAATCTGCTTGTTTTGTTTTCATAGAATCCATTTCTCCAATAGAAAAAACCGAAATGAAAAAAAATGCATCAAAGGGGGCCCCCTTGGAACTTTTTCGAATTCTTCAGATCGCCTTAACTTCCGAAAGGATGGACCGATTTTCAACTTCGATCATACCAAGCTGCTTGTTTTTTTTCATAGAATCCATTTCTCAAATCGAAAAAACCGAAATCTGAAAAAAAATTGCATCAAAGGGGGTCCCCTTGGAACTTTTTCGAATTCTTCAAATCGCCTCAACTTCCGAACGGATGGACCGATTTTCAACTTCGATCATACCAATCTGTTTGTTTTTTTCCATAGAATCCATTTCTCCAATCGAAGAAACCGGAATCGAAAAAAAAATGCATCAAAGGGGGCCCCCTTGGATCTTTTTCGAATTCTTCAGATCGCCTTAACTTCCGAACGGATGGACCGATTTTCAACTTCGATCATACCAATCTGTTTGTTTTCTTCATAGAATCCATTTCTCCAATCTAAAAAACCGAAATCGAAAAGAAAATGCACCAAAGGGGGCCATCTTGAAACTTTTTCGAATTTTTCAGATCACCTTAACTTTCGAACGGATGGACCGATTTTCAACTTCGATCATACCAATCTGCTTGTTTTTTTTCATAGAATCCATTTCTTCAAACGAAAGAACCAAAATCGAAAAAAAAAAATTCATCAAAGGGGGTCCCCTTGGAACTTTTTCGAATTCTTCAGATCGCCTTAACTTCCGAACGGATGGACCGATTTTCAACTTCGATCATACCAATCTGTTTGTTTTTTTTTTTCATAGAATCCATTTCTCCAATCAAAAAAATCGAAATCGAAAAAAAAATTGCATCAAAGGGGGTCCCCTTGGAACTTTTTTGAATTCTTCAGATCGCCTTAACTTCCGAACGGATGGACCGATTTTCAACTTCAATCATACCAATCTGCTTGTTTTTTTTTCATAGAATCCATTTCTTTAATCGAAAAAACCGAAATCGAAAAAAAAATTGCATCAAAGGGTGCCCCCTTGGAACTTTTTCGAATTCTTCAGATCGCCTTAACTTCCGAACGGATGGACCGATTTTCAACTTCGAACATACAAATCTGCTTGTTTTGTTTTCATAGAATCCATTTATCCAATAGAAAAAACCGAAATAGAAAAAAATCATCAAAGGGGGCCCCTTGGAACTTTTTCGAATTCTTCAGATCGCCTTAACTTCCAAACGGATGGACCGATTTTCAACTTCGATCATACCAATCTGTTTGTTTTTTTTTCATAGAAATCATTTCTCCAATCTGAAAAACCGAAATCGAAAAGAAAATGCACCAAAGGGGGCCATCTTGAAACTTTTTCGAATTTTTCAGATTGCCTTAACTTTCGAACGTATGGACCGATTTTCAACTTCGATCATACCAATCAACTCGTTTTTTTTTCATAGAATCCATTTCTTCAATCTAAAAAACCGAAATCGAAAAGAAAATGCACCAAAGGGGGTCTCTTGGAACTTTTTCGAATTCTTCAGATCGCCTTAACTTCCGAACGGATGGACCGATTTTCAACTTCGATCATAACAATTTGCTTGTTTTTTCATAGAATCCATTTCTTCAAACGAAAGAACCGAAATCGAAAAAAATACTGCATCAAAAGGGGCCCCCTTGGAACTTTTTCGAATTCTTCAGATCGCCTTAACTTCCGAACGGATGGACCGATTTTCAACTTTGATCATACCAAACTGCTTGTTTTTTTTCATAGAATCCATTTCTCCAATCGAAAAAACCGAAATCTGAAAAAAAATTGCATCAAAGAGGGTCCCCTTGGAACTTTTTCGAATTCTTCAAATCGCCTTAACTTCCGAACGGATGGACCGATTTTCAACTTCTATCATACCAATCTGCTTGTTTTTTTTTATAGAATCCATTTCTTCAATCGAAAAAACCAAAATCGAAAAAAAAATTGCATCAAAGGGGGTCCCCTTGGAACTTTTCTGAATTCTTCAGATCGCCTTAACTTCCGAACGGATGGACCGATTTTCAACTTCGATCATACCAATCTGCTTGTTTTTTTTCATAGAATCCATTTCTCTAATCGAAAAATCGAAATCGAAAAGAAAAATTGCAGCAAAGGGGGTCCCCTTGGAACTTTTTCTAATTCTTCAGATCGCCTTAACTTCCGAACGGATGGACCGATTTTCAACTTCGATCATACCAATCTGCTTGTTTTGTTTTCATAGAATCCATTTCTCCAATCGAAGAAACCGAAATCGAAAAAATTAAAAGCATCAAAGGGAGACCCCTTGGAACTTTTTCGAATTCTTCAGATCGCCTTAACTTCCGAACGGATGGACCGATTTTCAACTTCGATCATACGAATCTGCTTGTTTTTTTTTCATAGAATCCATTTCTCCAATCAAAAAAACCGAAATCGAAAAAAAACTGCATCAAAGGGGGCCCCTTGGAACTTTTTCGAATTCTTCAGATCGACTTAACTTCCGAACGGATGGACCGATTTTCAACTTCGATCATACCAATCTGTTTTTTTTTTCATAGAATCCATTTCTCCGATCAAAAAACCGAAATCGAAAAAAAAAATGCATCAAAGGGGGCCCCCTTGTAAATTTTTCGAATTCTTCAGATTGCCTTAACTTTCGAACGTATGGACCGATTTTCAACTTCGATCATACCAATCAACTCGTTTTTTTTTCATAGAATCCATTTCTCCAATCGAAAAAACCGAAATCGAAAAATAAATGCATCAAAGGGGGCCCCCTTGGAACTTTTTCGAATTCTTCAGATCGCCTTAACATCCGAACGGATGGACCGATTTTCAACTCCGATCATATCAATCTGCTTGTTTTTTTTCCATAGAATCCATTTCTCCGATCGAAAGAAACGAAATCGAAAAAAAAATGCATCAAAGGGGGCCCCCTTGGAACTTTTTCGAATTCTTCAGATCGACTTAACTTCCGAACGGATGGACCGATTTTCAACTTCGATCATACCAATCTGCTTTTTTTCTCATAGAATCCAATCCTCCGATCAAAAAAACCGAAATCGAAAAAAAAAATGCATCAAAGGGGGCCCCCTTGTAAATTTTTCGAATTCTTCAGATAGCCTTAACATTCGAACGTATGGACCGATTTTCAACTTCGATCATACCAATCTGCTTGTTTTTTTTTCATAGAATCCATTTCTCCAATCAAAAAAACCGAAATCGAAAAAAAAAATTCATCAAAGGGGGCCCCCTTGGAACTTTTTCGAATTCTTCAGATCGACTTAACTTCCGAACGGATGGACCGATTTTCAACTTCGATCATACCAATCTGTTTGTTTTTTTTTCATAGAATCCATTTCTCCAATCGAAAAAACCGAAATCGAAAAAAAAAAATGCATCAAAGTGGGTTCGTTTGGAACTTTTTTGAATTCTTCAGATCGCCTTAACTTCCGAACGGATGAACCGATTTTCAACTTCGATCATACCAATCTGCTTGTTTTTTTTTCATAGAATCCATTTCTCCAATCGAAAAAACCGAAATCGAAAAAAAAATTTCATCAAAGTGTGCCCCCTTGGAACATTTTCGAATTCTTCAGATCGCCTTAACTTCCGAACGGATGGACCAATTTTCAACTTCGAACATACAAATCTGCTTGTTTTGTTTTCATAGAATCCATTTCTCAAATCGAAAAAACCGAAATCTGAAAAAAAATTGCATCAAAGGGGGTCCCCTTGGAACTTTTTCGAATTCTTCAAATCGCCTTAACTTCCGAACGGATGGACCGATTTTCAACTTCGATCATACCAATCTGTTTGTTTTTTTCCATAGAATCCATTTCTCCAATCGAAGAAACCGAAATCGAAAAAAAAATGCATCAAAGGGGGCCCCCTTGGAACTTTTTCGAATTCTTCAGATCACCTTAACTTCCGAACGGATGGACCGATTTTCAACTTCGATCATACCAATCTGTTTGTTTTCTTCATAGAATCCATTTCTCCAATCTAAAAAACCGAACGAAAAGAAAATGCACCAAAGGGGGCCATCTTGAAACTTTTTCGAAATTTTCAGATCGCCTTAACTTTCGAACGGATGGACCGATTTTCAACTTCGATCATACCAATCTGCTTGTTTTTTTTCATAGAATCCATTTCTTCAAACGAAAGAACCGAAATCGAAAAAAAAAAATTCATCAAAGGGGGTCCCCTTGGAACTTTTTCGAATTCTTCAGATCACCTTAACTTCCGAACGGATGGACCGATTTTCAACTTCGATCATACCAATCTGTTCGTTTTCTTCATAGAATCCATTTCTCCAATCTAAAAAACCGAACGAAAAGAAAATTGCATCAAAGGGGGTCCCCTTGGAACTTTTTTGAATTCTTCAGATCGCCTTAACTTCCGAACGGATGGACCGATTTTCAACTTCAATCATACCAATCTGCTTGTTTTTTTTTCATAGAATCCATTTCTTTAATCGAAAAAACCGAAATCGAAAAAAAAAATTGCATCAAAGGGTGCCCCCTTGGAACTTTTTCGAATTCTTCAGATCGCCTTAACTTCCGAACGGATGGACCGATTTTCAACTTCGAACATACAAATCTGCTTGTTTTGTTTTCATAGAATCCATTTCTCCAATAGAAAAAACCGAAATAAAAAAAAATCATCAAAGGGGGCCCCCTTGGAACTTTTTCGAATTCTTCAGATCGCCTTAACTTCCAAACGGATGGACCGATTTTCAACTTCGATCATACCAATCTGTTTGTTTTTTTTTCATAGAAATCATTTCTCCAATCGAAAAAAACGAAATCGAAAAAAAAAATGCATCAAAGGGGGTCCCCTTGAAACTTTTTTGAATTCTTCAGATCGCCTTAACTTCCGAACGGATGGACCGATTTTCAACTTCGATCATACCAATCTGTTCGTTTTTTCTCATAGAATCCATTTCTCCAATCGAAAAAACCGAAATCGAAAAAAAAATTCCATCAAAAGGTGCCCCCTTGGAACTGTTTCGAATTCTTCAGATCGCCTTAACTTCCGAACGGATGGACCGATTTTCAACTTCGAACATACAAATCTGCTTGTTTTGTTTTCATAGAATCCATTTCTCCAATAGAAAAAACCGAAATAAAAAAAAAATGCATCAAAGGGGGCCCCCTTGGAACTGTTTCGAATTCTTCAGATCGCCTTAACTTCCGAACGGATGGACCGATTTTCAACTTCGATCATGCCAATCTGTCTGTTTTTTTTTTCATATAATCCATTTCTCCAATCGAAGAAACCGAAATCGAAAAAAAAAATGCATCAAAGGGGGCCCCCCTGGAACTTTTTCGAATTCTTCAGATCGCCTTAACTTCCGAACGGATGAACCGATTTTCAACTTCGATCATACCAATCTGTTTTTTTTTCATAGAATCCATTTCTCCAATCTAAAAAACCGAAATCGAAAAGAAAATGCACCAAAGGGGGTCTCTTGGAACTTTTTCGAATTCTTCAGATCGCCTTAACTTCCGAACGGATGGACCGATTTTCAACTTCGATCATAACAATTTGCTTGTTTTTTCATAGAATCCATTTCTTCAAACGAAAGAACCGAAATCGAAAAAAATACTGCATCAAAGGGGGCCCCCTTGGAACTTTTTCGAATTCTTCAGATCGCCTTAACTTCCGAACGGATGGACCGATTTTCAACTTTGATCATACCAAACTGCTTGTTTTTTTTTTCATAGAATCCATTTCTCCAATCGAAAAAACCGAAATCTGAAAAAAAATTGCATCAAAGAGGGTCCCCTTGGAACTTTTTCGAATTCTTCAAATCGCCTTAACTTCCGAACGGATGGACCGATTTTCAACTTCTATCATACCAATCTGCTTCTTTTTTTTTCATAGAATCCATTTCTCCAATCGAAAAAACCAAAATCGAAAAAAAAATTGCATCAAAGGGGGTCCCCTTGGAACCTTTCTGAATTCTTCAGATCGCCTTAACTTCCGAACGGATGGACCGATTTTCAACTTCGATCATACCAATCTGCTTGTTATTTTTCATAGAATCCATTTCTCTAATCGAAAAAACCGGAATCGAAAAGAAAAATTGCATCAAAGGGGGTCCCCTTGGAACTTTTTCTAATTCTTCAGATCGCCTTAACTTCCGAACGGATGGACCGATTTTCAACTTCGATCATACCAATCTGCTTGATTTGTTTTCATAGAATCCATTTCTCCAATCGAAGAAACCGAAATCGAAAAAATAAAAAGCATCAAAGGGAGCCCCCTTGGAACTTTTTCGAATTCTTCAGATCGCCTTAACTTCCGAACGGATGGACCGATTTTCAACTTCGATCATACGAATCTGCTTGTTTTTTTTCATAGAATCCATTTCTCCAATCAAAAAAACCGAAATCGAAAAAAAACTGCATCAAACGGGGCCCCTTGGAACTTTTTCGAATTCTTCAGATCGACTTAACTTCCGAACGGATGGACCGATTTTCAACTTCGATCATACCAATCTGCTTTTTTTTTCATAGAATCCATTTCTCCGATCAAAAAAACCGAAATCGAAAAAAAAATGCATCAAAGGGGGCCCCCTTGTAAATTTTTCGAATTCTTCAGATTGCCTTAACTTTCGAACGTATGGACCGATTTTCAACTTCGATCATACCAATCAACTCGTTTTTTCTTCATAGAATCCATTTCTCCAATCTAAAAAACCGAAATCGAAAAGAAAATGCACCAAAGGGGGTCTCTTGGAACTTTTTCGAATTCTTCAGATCGCCTTAACTTCCGAACGGATGGACCGATTTTCAACTTCGATCATAACAATTTGCTTGTTTTTTCATAGAATCCATTTCTTCAAACGAAAGAACCGAAATCGAAAAAAATACTGCATCAAAGGGGGCCCCCTTGGAACTTTTTCGAATTCTTCAGATCGCCTTAACTTCCGAACGGATGGACCGATTTTCAACTTTGATCATACCAAACTGCTTGTTTTTTTTCATAGAATCCATTTCTCCAATCGAAAAAACCGAAATCTGAAAAAAAATTGCATCAAAGAGGGTCCCCTTGGAACTTTTTCGAATTCTTCAAATCGCCTTAACTTCCGAACGGATGGACCGATTTTCAACTTCTACCATACCAATCTGCTTGTTTTTTTTTCATAGAATCCATTTCTCCAATCGAAAAAACCAAAATCGAAAAAAAAATTGCATCAAAGGGGGTCCCCTTGGATATTTTCTGAATTCTTCAGATCGCCTTAACTTCCGAACGGATGGACCGATTTTCAACTTCGATCATACCAATCTGCTTGTTTTTTTTTATAGAATCCATTTCTCTAATCGAAAAAACCGAAATCGAAAAGAAAAATTGCATCAAAGGGGGTCCCCTTGGAACTTTTTCTAATTCTTCAGATCGCCTTAACTTCCGAACGGATGGACCGATTTTCAACTTCGATCATACCAATCTGCTTGTTTTGTTTCCATAGAATCCATTTCTCCAATCGAAGAAACCGGAATCGAAAAAATAAAAAGCATCAAAGGGAGCCCCCTTGGAACTTTTTCGAATTCTTCAGATCGCCTTAACTTCCGAACGGATGGACCGATTTTCAACTTCGATCATACCAATCTGTTTTTTTCTTTCATAGAATCCATTTCTCCGATCAAAAAAACCGAAATCGAAAAAAAAAAATGCATCAAAGGGGGCCCCCTTGTAAATTTTTCGAATTCTTCAGATTGCCTTAACTTTCGAACGTATGGACCGATTTTCAACTTCGATCATACCAATCAACTCGTTTTTTTTTCATAGAATCCATTTCTCCAATCGAAAAAACCGAAATCGAAAAATAAATGCATCAAAGGGGGCCCCCTTGGAACTTTTTCGAATTCTTCAGATCGCCTTAACATCCGAACGGATGGACCGATTTTCAACTCCGATCATATCAATCTGCTTGTTTTTTTTCCATAGAATCCATTTCTCCGATCGAAAGAACCGAAATCGAAAAAAAAAAATGCATCAAAGGGGGCCCCCTTGGAACTTTTTCGAATTCTTCAGATCGACTTAACCTCCGAACGGATGGACCGATTTTCAACTTCGATCATACCAATCTGCTTTTTTTTCATAGAATCCATTCCTCCGATCAAAAAAACCGAAATCGAAAAAAAAAATGCATCAAAGGGGGCCCCCTTGTAAATTTTTCGAATTCTTCAGATAGCCTTAACATTCGAACGTATGGACCGATTCTCAACTTCGATCATACCAATCTGCTTGTTTTTTTTTCATAGAATCCATTTCTCCAATCAAAAAAACCGAAATCGAAAAAAAAAAATTCATCAAAGGGGGCCCCCTTGGGACTTTTTCGAATTCTTCAGATCGACTTAACTTCCGAACGGATGGACCGATTTTCAACTTCGATCATACCAATCTGCTTTTTTTTTCATAGAATCCAATCCTCCGATCAAAAAAACCGAAATCGAAACAAAAATGCATCAAAGGGGGCCCCTATGGAACTTTTTCGAATTCTTCAGATCGCCTTAACATCCGAACGGATGGACCGATTTTCAACTTCGATCATATCAATCTGCTTGTTTTTTTTTTCATAGAATCCATTTCTCCGATCGAAGGAACCGAAATCGAAAAAAAAAATGCATCAAAGGGGGCCCCCTTGGAACTTTTTCGAATTCTTCAGATCGCCTAACTTCCGAACGGATGGACCGATTTTCAACTTCGATCATACCAATCTGCTTGTTTTTTTTTTCATAGAATCCATTTCTCCAATCGAAAAAACCGAAATCGAAAAAGAAAATGCATCAAAGGGGGCCCCCTTGGAACTTTTTCGAATTCTTCAGATCGCCTCAATTTCCGAACGGATGGACCGATTTTCAACTTCGATCATACCAATCTGCTTGTTTTTTTTCATCGAATCCATTTCTCCAATCGAAAAAACCAAAATCGAAAAAAAAATTGCATCAAAGGGGGTCCCCTTGGAACTTTTTCGAATTCTTCAGATCGCCTTAACTTCCAAACGGATGGACCGATTTTCAACTTCGATCATACCAATCTGCTTGTTTTGTTTTCATAGAATCCATTTCTCCAATCGAAGAAACCGAAATCGAAAAAATAAAAAGCATCAAAGGGAGCCCCCTTGAAACTTTTTCGAATTCTTCAGATCGCCTTAACTTCCGAACGGATGGACCGATTTTCAACTTTGATCATACCAAACTGCTTGTTTTTTTTTCATAGAATCCATTTCTTCAAACGAAAGAACCGAAATCGAAAAAAATACTGCATCAAAGGGGGCCCCCTTGGAACTTTTTCGAATTCTTCAGATCGCCTTAACTTCCGAACGGATGGACCGATTTTCAACTTTGATCATACCAAACTGCTTGTTTTTTTTTCATAGAATCCATTTCTCCAATCGAAAAAACCGAAATCTGAAAAAAAATTGCATCAAAGAGGGTCCCCTTGGAACTTTTTCGAATTCTTCAAATCGCCTTAACTTCCGAACGGATGGACCGATTTTCAACTTCTATCATACCAATCTGCTTCTTTTTTTTCATAGAATCCATTTCTCCAATCGAAATAACCAAAATCGAAAAAAAAATTGCATCAAAGGGAGTCCCCTTGGAACCTTTCTGAATTCTTCAGATCGCCTTAACTTCCGAACGGATGGACCGATTTTCAACTTCGATCATACCAATCTGCTTGTTATTTTTCATAGAATCCATTTCTCTAATCGAAAAAACCGGAATCGAAAAGAAAAATTGCATCAAAGGGGGTCCCCTTGGAACTTTTTCTAATTCTTCAGATCGCCTTAACTTCCGAACGGATGGACCGATTTTCAACTTCGATCATACCAATCTGCTTGATTTGTTTTCATAGAATCCATTTCTCCAATCGAAGAAACCGAAATCGAAAAAATAAAAAGCATCAAAGGGAGCCCCCTTGGAACTTTTTCGAATTCTTCAGATCGCCTTAACTTCCGAACGGATGGACCGATTTTCAACTTCGATCATACGAATCTGCTTGTTTTTTTTTCATAGAATCCATTTCTCCAATCAAAAAAACCGAAATCGAAAAAAAACTGCATCAAACGGGGCCCCTTGGAACTTTTTCGAATTCTTCAGATCGACTTAACTTCCGAACGGATGGACCGATTTTCAACTTCGATCATACCAATCTGCTTTTTTTTACATAGAATCCATTTCTCCGATCAAAAAAACCGAAATCGAAAAAAAAATGCATCAAAGGGGGCCCCCTTGTAAATTTTTCGAATTCTTCAGATTGCCTTAACTTTCGAACGTATGGACCGATTTTCAAATTCGATCATACCAATCAACTCGTTTTTTTTTCATAGAATCCATTTCTCCAATCTAAAAAACCGAAATCGAAAAGAAAATGCACCAAAGGGGGTCTCTTGGAACTTTTTCGAATTCTTCAGATCGCCTTAACTTCCGAACGGATGGACCGATTTTCAACTTCGATCATAACAATTTGCTTGTTTTTTCATAGAATCCATTTCTTCAAACGAAAGAACCGAAATCGAAAAAAATACTGCATCAAAGGGGGCCCCCTTGGAACTTTTTCGAATTCTTCAGATCGCCTTAACTTCCGAACGGATGGACCGATTTTCAACTTTGATCATACCAATCTGCTTCTTTTTTTTCATAGAATCCATTTCTCCAATCGAAAAAACCAAAATCGAAAAAAAAATTGCATCAAAGGGGGTCCCCTTGGATATTTTCTGAATTCTTCAGATCGCCTTAACTTCCGAACGGATGGACCGATTTTCAACTTCGATCATACCAATCTGCTTGTTTTTTTTTATAGAATCCATTTCTCTAATCGAAAAAACCGAAATCGAAAAGAAAAATTGCATCAAAGGGGGTCCCCTTGGAACTTTTTCTAATTCTTCAGATCGCCTTAACTTCCGAACGGATGGACCGATTTTCAACTTCGATCATACCAATCTGCTTGTTTTGTTTTCATAGAATCCATTTCTCCAATCGAAGAAACCGGAATCGAAAAAATAAAAAGCATCAAAGGGAGCCCCCTTGGAACTTTTTCGAATTCTTCAGATCGCCTTAACTTCCGAACGGATGGACCGATTTTCAACTTCGATCATACGAATCTGCTTGTTTTTTTTTCATAGAATCCATTTCTCCAATCAAAAAAACCGAAATCGAAAAAAAACTGCATCAAAGGGGGCCCCTTGGAACTTTTTCGAATTCTTCAGATCGACTTAACTTCCGAACGGATGGACCGATTTTCAACTTCGATCATACCAATCTGTTTTTTTTTTCATAGAATCCATTTCTCCGATCAAAAAAACCGAAATCGAAAAAAAAAAATGCATCAAAGGGGGCCCCCTTGTAAATTTTTCGAATTCTTCAGATTGCCTTAACTTTCGAACGTATGGACCGATTTTCAACTTCGATCATACCAATCAACTCGTTTTTTTTCATAGAATCCATTTCTCCAATCAAAAAAACCGAAATCGAAAAATAAATGCATCAAAGGGGGCCCCCTTGGAACTTTTTCGAATTCTTCAGATCGCCTTAACATCCGAACGGATGGACCGATTTTCAACTCCGATCATATCAATCTGCTTGTTTTTTTTTCCATAGAATCCATTTCTCCGATCGAAAGAACCGAAATCGAAAAAAAAAAATGCATCAAAGGGGGCCCCCTTGGAACTTTTTCGAATTCTTCAGATCGACTTAACCTCCGAACGGATGGACCGATTTTCAACTTCGATCATACCAATCTGCTTTTTTTTTCATAGAATCCAATCCTCCGATCAAAAAAACCGAAATCGAAAAAAAAAATGCATCAAAGGGGGCCCCCTTGTAAATTTTTCGAATTCTTCAGATAGCCTTAACATTCGAACGTATGGACCGATTCTCAACTTCGATCATACCAATCTGCTTGTTTTTTTTTTCATAGAATCCATTTCTCCAATCAAAAAAACCGAAATCGAAAAAAAAAAATTCATCAAAGGGGGCCCCCTTGGGACTTTTTCGAATTCTTCAGATCGACTTAACTTCCGAACGGATGGACCGATTTTCAACTTCGATCATACCAATCTGCTTTTTTTTTCATAGAATCCAATCCTCCGATCAAAAAAACCGAAATCGAAACAAAAATGCATCAAAGGGGGCCCCTATGGAACTTTTTCGAATTCTTCAGATCGCCTTAACATCCGAACGGATGGACCGATTTTCAACTTCGATCATATCAATCTGCTTGTTTTTTTTTCATAGAATCCATTTCTCCGATCGAAGGAACCGAAATCGAAAAAAAAAATGCATCAAAGGGGGCCCACTTGGAACTTTTTCGAATTCTTCAGATCGCCTAACTTCCGAACGGATGGACCGATTTTCAACTTCGATCATACCAATTTGCTTGTTTTTTTTTTCATAGAATCCATTTCTCCAATCGAAAAAACCGAAATCGAAAAAGAAAATGCATCAAAGGGGGCCCCCTTGGAACTTTTTCGAATTCTTCAGATAGCCTTAACATTCGAACGTATGGACCGATTCTCAACTTCGATCATACCAATCTGCTTGTTTTTTTTTTCATAGAATCCATTTCTCCAATCAAAAAAACCGAAATCGAAAAAAAAAAAATTCATCAAAGGGGGCCCCCTTGGGACTTTTTCGAATTCTTCAGATCGACTTAACTTCCGAACGGATGGACCGATTTTCAACTTCGATCATACCAATCTGCTTGTTTTTTTTCATCGAATCCATTTCTCCAATCGAAAAAACCGAAATCTGAAAAAAAATTGCATCAAAGAGGGTCCCCTTGGAACTTTTTCGAATTCTTCAAATCGCCTTAACTTCCGAACGGATGGACCGATTTTCAACTTCGATCATACCAATCTGCTTGTTTTTTTTTATAGAATCCATTTCTCCAATCGAAAAAACCAAAATCGAAAAAAAAATTGCATCAAAGGGGGTCCCCTTGGAACTTTTCTGAATTCTTCAGATCGCCTTAACTTCCGAACGGATGGACCGATTTTCAACTTCGATCATACCAATCTGCTTGTTTTTTTTCATAGAATCCATTTCTCTAATCGAAAAAATCGAAATCGAAAAGAAAAATTGCATCAAAGGGAGTCCCCTTGAAACTTTTTCGAATTCTTCAGATCGCCTCAACTTCCGAACTGATGGACCGATTTTCAACTTCGATCATACCAATCTGCTTGTTTTTTTTTTCATAGAATCCATTTCTCCAATCGAAGAAACCGAAATCGAAAAAATAAAAAGCATCAAAGGGAGCCCCCTTGGAACTTTTTCGAATTCTTCAGATCGCCTTAACTTCCGAACGGATGGACCGATTTTCAACTTCGATCATACGAATCTGCTTGTTTTTTTTCATAGAATCCATTTCTCCAATCGAAAAAACCGAAATCGAAAAAAAAACTGCATCAAAGGGGGCCCCCTTGGAACTTTTTCGAATTCTTCAGATCGACTTAACTTCCGAACGGATGGACCGATTTTCAACTTCGATCATACCAATCTGCTTTTTTTTTCATAGAATCCATTTCTCCAATCTGAAAAACCGAAATCGAAAAGAAAATGCACCAAAGGGGGTCTCTTGGAACTTTTTCGAATTCTTCAGATCGCTCTAACTTCCGAACGGATGGACCGATTTTCAACTTCGATCATAACAATTTGCTTGTTTTTTCATAGAATCCATTTCTTCAAACGAAAGAACCGAAATCTAAAAAAAACTGCATCAAAGGGGGCCCCCTTGGAACTTTTTCGAATTCTTCAGATCGCCTTAACTTCCGAACGGATGGACCGATTTTCAACTTTGATCATACCAAACTGCTTGTTTTTTTTCATAGAATCCATTTCTCCAATCGAAAAAACCGAAATCTGGAAAAAAATTGCATCAAAGAGGGTCCCCTTGGAACTTTTTCGAATTCTTCAGATCGCCTTAACTTCCGAACGGATGGACCGATTTTCAACTTCGATCATACCAATCTGCTTGTTTTTTTTTCATCGAATCCATTTCTCCAATCGAAAAAACCGAAATCTGAAAAAAAATTGCATCAAAGAGGGTCCCCTTGGAACTTTTTCGAATTCTTCAAATCGCCTTAACTTCCGAACGGATGGACCGATTTTCAACTTCGATCATACCAATCTGCTTGTTTTTTTTATAGAATCCATTTCTCCAATCGAAAAAACCAAAATCGAAAAAAAAATTGCATCAAAGGGGGTCCCCTTGGAACTTTTCTGAATTCTTCAGATCGCCTTAACTTCCGAACGGATGGACCGATTTTCAACTTCGATCATACCAATCTGCTTGTTTTTTTTCATAGAATCCATTTCTCTAATCGAAAAAATCGAAATCGAAAAGAAAAATTGCATCAAAGGGGGTCCCCTTGAAACTTTTTCGAATTCTTCAGATCGCCTCAACTTCCGAACTGATGGACCGATTTTCAACTTCGATCATACCAATCTGCTCGTTTTTTTTTTTCATAGAATCCATTTCTCCAATCGAAGAAACCGAAATCGAAAAAATAAAAAGCATCAAAGGGAGCCCCCTTGGAACTTTTTCGAATTCTTCAGATCGCCTTAACTTCCGAACGGATGGACCGATTTTCAACTTCGATCATACGAATCTGCTTGTTTTTTTTCATAGAATCCATTTCTCCAATCGAAAAAACCGAAATCTGAAAAAAAATTGCATCAAAGAGGGTCCCCTTGGAACTTTTTCGAATTCTTCAAATCGCCTTAACTTCCGAACGGATGGACCGATTTTCAACTTCTACCATACCAATCTGCTTGTTTTTTTTTTCATAGAATCCATTTCTCCAATCGAAAAAACCAAAATCGAAAAAAAAATTGCATCAAAGGGGGTCCCCTTGGATATTTTCTGAATTCTTCAGATCGCCTTAACTTCCGAACGGATGGACCGATTTTCAACTTCGATCATACCAATCTGCTTGTTTTTTTTTATAGAATCCATTTCTCCAATCGAAAAAACCGAAATCGAAAAGAAAAATTGCATCAAAGGGGGTCCCCTTGGAACTTTTTCTAATTCTTCAGATCGCCTTAACTTCCGAACGGATGGACCGATTTTCAACTTCGATCATACCAATCTGCTTGTTTTGTTTTCATAGAATCCATTTCTCCAATCGAAGAAACCGGAATCGAAAAAATAAAAAGCATCAAAGGGAGCCCCCTTGGAACTTTTTCGAATTCTTCAGATCGCCTTAACTTCCGAACGGATGGACCGATTTTCAACTTCGATCATACGAATCTGCTTGTTTTTTTTTCATAGAATCCATTTCTCCAATCAAAAAAACCGAAATCGAAAAAAAACTGCATCAAAGGGGGCCCCTTGGAACTTTTTCGAATTCTTCAGATCGACTTAACTTCCGAACGGATGGACCGATTTTCAACTTCGATCATACCAATCTGTTTTTTTTTTTCATAGAATCCATTTCTCCGATCAAAAAAACCGAAATCGAAAAAAAAAAATGCATCAAAGGGGGCCCCCTTGTAAATTTTTCGAATTCTTCAGATTGCCTTAACTTTCGAACGTATGGACCGATTTTCAACTTCGATCATACCAATCAACTCGTTTTTTTTCATAGAATCCATTTCTCCAATCGAAAAAACCGAAATCGAAAAATAAATGCATCAAAGGGGGCCCCCTTGGAACTTTTTCGAATTCTTCAGATCGCCTTAACATCCGAACGGATGGACCGATTTTCAACTCCGATCATATCAATCTGCTTGTTTTTTTTTTCCATAGAATCCATTTCTCCGATCGAAAGAACCGAAATCGAAAAAAAAAAATGCATCAAAGGGGGCCCCCTTGGAACTTTTTCGAATTCTTCAGATCGACTTAACCTCCGAACGGATGGACCGATTTTCAACTTCGATCATACCAATCTGCTTTTTTTTTCATAGAATCCAATCCTCCGATCAAAAAAACCGAAATCGAAAAAAAAAATGCATCAAAGGGGGCCCCCTTGTAAATTTTTCGAATTCTTCAGATAGCCTTAACATTCGAACGTATGGACCGATTCTCAACTTCGATCATACCAATCTGCTTGTTTTTTTTTTCATAGAATCCATTTCTCCAATCAAAAAAACCGAAATCGAAAAAAAAAATTCATCAAAGGGGGCCCCCTTGGGACTTTTTCGAATTCTTCAGATCGACTTAACTTCCGAACGGATGGACCGATTTTCAACTTCGATCATACCAATCTGCTTTTTTTTCATAGAATCCAATCCTCCGATCAAAAAAACCGAAATCGAAACAAAAATGCATCAAAGGGGGCCCCTATGGAACTTTTTCGAATTCTTCAGATCGCCTTAACATCCGAACGGATGGACCGATTTTCAACTTCGATCATATCAATCTGCTTGTTTTTTTTTTCATAGAATCCATTTCTCCGATCGAAGGAACCGAAATCGAAAAAAAAAATGCATCAAAGGGGGCCCCCTTGGAACTTTTTCGAATTCTTCAGATCGCCTAACTTCCGAACGGATGGACCGATTTTCAACTTCGATCATACCAATTTGCTTGTTTTTTTTTTCATAGAATCCATTTCTCCAATCGAAAAAACCGAAATCGAAAAAGAAAATGCATCAAAGGGGGCCCCCTTGGAACTTTTTCGAATTCTTCAGATAGCCTTAACATTCGAACGTATGGACCGATTCTCAACTTCGATCATACCAATCTGCTTGTTTTTTTTTTCATAGAATCCATTTCTCCAATCAAAAAAACCGAAATCGAAAAAAAAAAATTCATCAAAGGGGGCCCCCTTGGGACTTTTTCGAATTCTTCAGATCGACTTAACTTCCGAACGGATGGACCGATTTTCAACTTCGATCATACCAATCTGCTTGTTTTTTTTTCATCGAATCCATTTCTCCAATCGAAAAAACCGAAATCTGAAAAAAAATTGCATCAAAGAGGGTCCCCTTGGAACTTTTTCGAATTCTTCAAATCGCCTTAACTTCCGAACGGATGGACCGATTTTCAACTTCGATCATACCAATCTGCTTGTTTTTTTTTATAGAATCCATTTCTCCAATCGAAAAAACCAAAATCGAAAAAAAAATTGCATCAAAGGGGGTCCCCTTGGAACTTTTCTGAATTCTTCAGATCGCCTTAACTTCCGAACGGATGGACCGATTTTCAACTTCGATCATACCAATCTGCTTGTTTTTTTTCATAGAATCCATTTCTCTAATCGAAAATATCGAAATCGAAAAGAAAAATTGCATCAAAGGGAGTCCCCTTGAAACTTTTTCGAATTCTTCAGATCGCCTCAACTTCCGAACTGATGGACCGATTTTCAACTTCGATCATACCAATCTGCTTGTTTTTTTTTCATAGAATCCATTTCTCCAATCGAAGAAACCGAAATCGAAAAAATAAAAAGCATCAAAGGGAGCCCCCTTGGAACTTTTTCGAATTCTTCAGATCGCCTTAACTTCCGAACGGATGGACCGATTTTCAACTTCGATCATACGAATCTGCTTGTTTTTTTTCATAGAATCCATTTCTCCAATCGAAAAAACCGAAATCGAAAAAAAAACTGCATCAAAGGGGGCCCCCTTGGAACTTTTTCGAATTCTTCAGATCGACTTAACTTCCGAACGGATGGACCGATTTTCAACTTCGATCATACCAATCTGCTTGTTTTTTTTTTCATAGAATCCATTTCTCCAATCTGAAAAACCGAAATCGAAAAGAAAATGCACCAAAGGGGGTCTCTTGGAACTTTTTCGAATTCTTCAGATCGCTCTAACTTCCGAACGGATGGACCGATTTTCAACTTCGATCATAACAATTTGCTTGTTTTTTCATAGAATCCATTTCTTCAAACGAAAGAACCGAAATCTAAAAAAAACTGCATCAAAGGGGGCCCCCTTGGAACTTTTTCGAATTCTTCAGATCGCCTTAACTTCCGAACGGATGGACCGATTTTCAACTTTGATCATACCAAACTGCTTGTTTTTTTTCATAGAATCCATTTCTCCAATCGAAAAAACCGAAATCTGGAAAAAAATTGCATCAAAGAGGGTCCCCTTGGAACTTTTTCGAATTCTTCAGATCGCCTTAACTTCCGAACGGATGGACCGATTTTCAACTTCGATCATACGAATCTGCTTGTTTTTTTTCATAGAATCCATTTCTCCAATCGAAAAAACCGAAATCGAAAAAAAAACTGCATCAAAGGGGGCCCCCTTGGAACTTTTTCGAATTCTTCAGATCGACTTAACTTCCGAACGGATGGACCGATTTTCAACTTCGATCATACCAATCTGCTTTTTTTTTCATAGAATCCATTTCTCCAATCTGAAAAACCGAAATCGAAAAAAAAATGCACCAAAGGGGGTCTCTTGGAACTTTTTCGAATTCTTCAGATCGCTCTAACTTCCGAACGGATGGACCGATTTTCAACTTCGATCATAACAATTTGCTTGTTTTTTCATAGAATCCATTTCTTCAAACGAAAGAACCGAAATCTAAAAAAAACTGCATCAAAGGGGGCCCCCTTGGAACTTTTTCGAATTCTTCAGATCGCCTTAACTTCCGAACGGATGGACCGATTTTCAACTTCGATCATACCAATCTGCTTGTTTTTTTTCATAGAATCCATTTCTCTAATCGAAAAAATCGAAATCGAAAAGAAAAATTGCATCAAAGGGGGTCCGCTTGAAACTTTTTCGAATTCTTCAGATCGCCTCAACTTCCGAACTGATGGACCGATTTTCAACTTCGATCATACCAATCTGCTTGTTTTTTTTTTCATAGAATCCATTTCTCCAATCGAAGAAACCGAAATCGAAAAAATAAAAAGCATCAAAGGGAGCCCCCTTGGAACTTTTTCGAATTCTTCAGATCGCCTTAACTTCCGAACGGATGGACCGATTTTCAACTTCGATCATACGAATCTGCTTGTTTTTTTTCATAGAATCCATTTCTCCAATCGAAAAAACCGAAATCGAAAAAAAAACTGCATCAAAGGGGGCCCCCTTGGAACTTTTTCGAATTCTTCAGATCGACTTAACTTCCGAACGGATGGACCGATTTTCAACTTCGATCATACCAATCTGCTTTTTTTTTCATAGAATCCATTTCTCCAATCTGAAAAACCGAAATCGAAAAGAAAATGCACCAAAGGGGGTCTCTTGGAACTTTTTCGAATTCTTCAGATCGCTCTAACTTCCGAACGGATGGACCGATTTTCAACTTCGATCATAACAATTTGCTTGTTTTTTCATAGAATCCATTTCTTCAAACGAAAGAACCGAAATCTTAAAAAAACTGCATCAAAGGGGGCCCCCTTGGAACTTTTTCGAATTCTTCAGATCGCCTTAACTTCCGAACGGATGGACCGATTTTCAACTTTGATCATACCAAACTGCTTGTTTTTTTTCATAGAATCCATTTCTCCAATCGAAAAAACCGAAATCTGGAAAAAAATTGCATCAAAGAGGGTCCCCTTGGAACTTTTTCGAATTCTTCAAATCGCCTTAACTTCCGAACGGATGGACCGATTTTCAACTTCGATCATACCAATCTGCTTGTTTTTTTTCATAGAATCCATTTCTCCAATCGAAAAAACCAAAATCGAAGAAAAAATTGCATCAAACGGGGTCCCCTTGGAACTTTTCTGAATTCTTCAGATCGCCTTAACTTCCGAACGGATGGACTGATTTTCAACTTCGATCATACCAATCTGCTTGTTTTTTTTCATAGAATCCATTTCTCTAATCGAAAAAACCGAAATCGAAAAGAAAAATTGCATCAAAGGGGGTCCCCTTGGAACTTTTTCGAATTCTTCAGATCGCCTTAACTTCCGAACGGATGGACCGATTTTCAACTCCGATCATATCAATCTGCTTGTTTTTTTTCCATAGAATCCATTTCTCCGATCGAAAGAACCGAAATCGAAAAAAAAATGCATCAAAGGGGGCCCCCTTGGAACTTTTTAGAATTCTTCAGATCGATTTAACTTCCGAACGGATGGACCGATTTTCTACTTCGATCATACCAATCTGCTTTTTTTTCATAGAATCCAATCCTCCGATCAAAAAAACCGAAATCGAAAAAAAAAAATGCATCAAAGGGGGCCCCCTTGTAAATTTTTCGAATTCTTCAGATAGCCTTAACATTCGAACGTATGGACCGATTTTCAACTTCGATCATACCAATCTGCTTGTTTTTTTTTCATAGAATCCATTTCTCCAATCAAAAAAACCGAAATCGAAAAAAAAATTCATCAAAGGAGGCCCCCTTGGAACTTTTTCGAATTCTTCAGATCGACTTAACTTCCGAACGGATGGACCGATTTTCAACTTCGATCATACCAATCTGCTTTTTTTTTCATAGAATCCAATCCTCCGATCAAAAAAACCGAAATCGAAAAAAAAATGCATCAAAGGGGGCCCCTTTGGAACTTTTTCGAATTCTTCAGATCGCCTTAACATCCGAACGGATGGACCGATTTTCAACTTCGATCATATCAATCTGCTTGTTTTTTTTTTCATAGAATCCATTTCTCCGATCGAAAGAACCGAAATCGAAAAAAAAAATGCATCAAAGGGGGCCCCCTTGGAACTTTTTCGAATTCTTCAGATCGCCTAACTTCCGAACGGATGGACCGATTTTCAACTTCGATCATACCAATTTGCTTGTTTTTTTTCATAGAATCCATTTCTCCAATCGAAAAAACCAAAATCGAAAAAAAAATTGCATCAAAGGGGGTCCCCTTGGAACTTTTCTGAATTCTTCAGATCGCCTTAACTTCCGAACGGATGGACCGATTTTCAACTTCGATCATACCAATCTGCTTGTTTTTTTTTCATAGAATCCATTTCTCTAATCGAAAAAATCGAAATCGAAAAGAAAAATTGCATCAAAGGGGGTCCCCTTGGAACTTTTTCGAATTCTTCAGATCGCCTCAACTTCCGAACTGATGGACCGATTTTCAACTTCGATCATACCAATCTGCTTGTTTTTTTTTCATAGAATCCATTTCTCCAATCGAAGAAACCGAAATCGAAAAAATAAAAAGCATCAAAGGGAGCCCCCTTGGAACTTTTTCGAATTCTTCAGATCGCCTTAACTTCCGAACGGATGGACCGATTTTCAACTTCGATCCTACGAATCTGCTTGTTTTTTTTCATAGAATCCATTTCTCCAATCGAAAAAACCGAAATCGAAAAAAAAACTGCATCAAAGGGGGCCTCCTTGGAACTTTTTCGAATTCTTCAGATCGACTTAACTTCCGAACGGATGGACCGATTTTCAACTTCGATCATACCAATCTGCTTTTTTTTTCATAGAATCCATTTCTCCGATCAAAAAAACCGAAATCGAAAAAAAAAATGCATCAAAGGGGGCCCCCTTGTAAGTTTTTCGAATTCTTCAGATCGCCTTAACTTCCGAACGGATGGACCGATTTTCAACTTCGATCATACCAATCTGTTTATTTTTTTTTCATAGAAATCATTTCTCCAATCGAAAAAACCGAAATCGAAAAAAAAAATGCATCAAAGGGGGTCCCCTTGGAACTTTTTTGAATTCTTAAGATCGCCTTAACTTCCGAACGGATGGACCGATTTTCAACTTCGATCATACCAATCTGCTTGTTTTTTTCTCATAGAATCCATTTCTCCAATCGAAAAAACCGAAATCGAAAAAAAAATTGCATCAAAGGGTGCCCCCTTGGAACTTTTTCGAATTCTTCAGATCGCCTTAACTTCCGAACGGATGGACCGATTTTCAACTTCGAACATACAAATCTGCTTGTTTTGTTTTCATAGAATCCATTTCTCCAATAGAAAAAACCGAAATAAAAAAAAAATGCATCAAAGGGGGCCCCCTTGGAACTGTTTCGAATTCTTCAGATCGCCTTAACTTCCGAACGGATGGACCGATTTTCAACTTCGATCATGCCAATCTGTTTGTTTTTTTTTCATAGAATCCATTTCTCCAATCGAAGAAACCGAAATCGAAAAAAAAAATGCATCAAAGGGGGCCCCCTTGGAACTTCTTCGAATTCTTCAGATCGCCTTAACTTCCGAACGGATGGACCGATTTTCAACTTCGATCATACCAATCTTTTTTTTTTTTCATAGAATCCATTTCTCCAATCTAAAAAACCGAAATCGAAAAGAAAATGCACCAAAGGGGGTCTCTTGGAACTTTTTCGAATTCTTCAGATAGCCTTAACTTCCGAACGGATGGACCGATTTTCAACTTCGATCATAACAATTTGCTTGTTTTTTCATAGAATCCATTTCTTCAAACGAAAGAACCGAAATCTAAAAAAAACTGCATCAAAGGGGGCCCCCTTGGAACTTTTTCGAATTCTTCAGATCGCCTTAACTTCCGAACGGATGGACCGATTTTCAACTTTGATCATACCAAACTGCTTGTTTTTTTTCATAGAATCCATTTCTCCAATCGAAAAAACCGAAATCTGGAAAAAAATTGCATCAAAGAGGGTCTTCTTGGAACTTTTTCGAATTCTTCAAATCGCCTTAACTTCCGAACGGATGGACCGATTTTCAACTTCGATCATACCAATCTGCTTGTTTCTTTTCATAGAATCCATTTCTCCAATCAAAAAAACCAAAATAAAAAAAAAATTGCATCAAACGGGGTCCCCTTGGAACTTTTCTGAATTCTTCAGA
This sequence comes from Chrysomela aeneicollis, assembly GCA_029955515.1. Classification (NCBI taxonomy): domain Eukaryota; kingdom Metazoa; phylum Arthropoda; class Insecta; order Coleoptera; family Chrysomelidae; genus Chrysomela; species Chrysomela aeneicollis. Next base: position 1,753,360 of record JARUHQ010000025.1, read on the forward strand.
TCGCCTTAACTTCCGAACGGATGGACCGATTTTCAACTTCGATCATACCAATCTGCTTGTTTTTTTTTCATAGAATCCATTTCTCTAATCGAAAAAAAATTAAATCGAAAAGAAAAATTGCATCAAAGGGGGTCCCCTTGGAACTTTTTCGAATTCTTCAGATCGCCTTAACTTCCGAACGGATGGACCGATTTTCAACTTCGATCATACCAATCTGCTTGTTTTGTTTTCATAGAATCCATTTCTCCAATCGAAGAAACCGAAATCGAAAAAATAAAAAGCATCAAAGGGAGCCCCCTTGAAACTTTTTCGAATTCTTCAGATCGCCTTAACTTCCGAACGGATGGACCGATTTTCAACTTCGATCATACGAATCTGCTTGTTTTTTTTTCATAGAATCCATTTCTCCAATCAAAAAAACCGAAATCGAAAAAAAAAATGCATCAAAGGGGGCCCCCTTGTAAATTTTTCGAATTCTTCAGATCGACTTAACTTCCGAACGGATGGACCGATTTTCAACTTCGATCATACCAATCTGCTTTTTTTTTCATAGAATCCATTTCTCCGATCAAAAAAACCGAAATCGAAAAAAAAAATGCATCAAAGGGGGCCCCCTTGTAAATTTTTCGAATTCTTCAGATTGCCTTAACTTTCGAACGTATGGACCGATTTTCAACTTCGATCATACCAATCAACTCGTTTTTTTTCACAGAATTCATTTCTCCAATCGAAAAAACCGAAATCGAAAAATAAATGCATCAAAGGGGGCCCCCTTGGAACTTTTTCGAATTCTTCAGATCGCCTTAACATCCGAACGGATGGACCGATTTTCAACTCCGATCATATCAATCTGCTTGTTTTTTTTCCATAGAATCCATTTCTCCGATCGAAAGAACCGAAATCGAAAAAAAAATGCATCAAAGGGGGCCCCCTTGGAACTTTTTCGAATTCTTCAGATCGCCTAACTTCTGAACGGATGGACCGATTTTCAACTTCGATCATACCAATCTGCTTGTTTTTTTCATAGAATCCATTTCTTCAATCGAAAAAACCAAAATCGAAAAAAAAATTGCATCAAAGGGGGTCCCCTTGGAACTTTTCTGAATTCTTCAGATCGCCTTTACTTCCGAACGGATGGACCGATTTTTAACTTCGATCATACCAATCTGCTTGTTTTTTTTTCATAGAATCCATTTCTCTAATCGAAAAAACCGAAATCGAAAAGAAAAATTGCATCAAAGGGGGTCCCCTTGGAACTTTTTCGAATTCTTCGGATCGCCTTAACTTCCGAACGGATGGACCGATTTTCAACTTCGATCATACCAATCTGCTTTTTTTTCATAGAATTCATTTCTCCAATCAAAAAAACCGAAATCGAAAAAATAAAAAGCATCAAAGGGAGCCCCCTTGGAACTTTTTCGAATTCTTCAGATCGCCTTAACTTCCGAACGGATGGACCGATTTTCAACTTCGATCATACGAATCTGCTTGTTTTTTTTTTCATAGAATCCATTTCTCCAATCAAAAAAACCGAAATCGAAAAAAAAATTCATCATAGGGGGCCCCCTTGGAACTTTTTCGAATTCTTCAGATCGACTTAACTTCCGAACGGATGGACCGATTTTCAACTTCGATCATACCAATCTGCTTTTTTTTTTCATAGAATCCAATCCTCCGATCAAAAAAACCGAAATCGAAAAGAAAATGCACCAAAGGGGGTCTCTTGGAACTTTTTCGAATTCTTCAGATCGCCTTAACTTCCGAACGGATGGACCGATTTTCAACTTGGATCATGCCAATCTGTTTGTTTTTTTTTCATAGAATCCATTTCTCCAATCGAAGAAACCGAAATCGAGAAAAAAATGCATCAAAGGGGGCCCCCTTGGAACTTTTTCGAATTCTTCAGATCGCCTTAACTTCCGAACGGATGGACCGATTTTCAACTTCGATCATACCAATCTGTTTTTTTTTTCATAGAATCCATTTCTCCAATCTAAAAAACCGAAATCGAAAAGAAAATGCACCAAAGGGGGTCTCTTGGAACTTTTTCGAATTCTTCAGATCGCCTTAACTTCCGAACGGATGGACCGATTTTCAACTTCGATCATAACAATTTGCTTGTTTTTTCATAGAATCCATTTCTTCAAACGAAAGAACCGAAATCGAAAAAAAAACTGCATCAAAGGGGGCCCCCTTGGAACTTTTTCGAATTCTTCAGATCGCCTTAACTTCCGAACGGATGGACCGATTTTCAACTTTGATCATACCAAACTGCTTGTTTTTTTTCATAGAATCCATTTCTCCAATCGAAAAAACCGAAATCTGGAAAAAAATTGCATCAAAGAGGGTCCCCTTGGAACTTTTTCGAATTCTTCAAATCGCCTTAACTTCCGAACGGATGGATCGATTTTCAACTTCGATCATACCAATCTGCTTGTTTTTTTTCATAGAATCCATTTCTCCAATCGAAAAAACCAAAATCGAAAAAAAAATTGCATCAAACGGGGTCCCCTTGGAACTTTTCTGAATTCTTCAGATCGCCTTAACTTCCGAACGGATGGACCGATTTTCAACTTCGATCATACCATACTGCTTGTTTTTTTTTCATAGAATCCATTTCTCCAATCGAAAAAACCGAAATCGAAAAGAAAAATTGCATCAAAGGGGGTCCCCTTGGAACTTTTTCGAATTCTTCAGATCGCCTTAACTTCCGAATGGATGGACCGATTTTCAACTTCGATCATACCAATCTGCTTGTTTTGTTTTCATAGAATCCATTTCTCCAATCGAAGAAACCGAAATCGAAAAAATAAAAAGCATCAAAGGGAGCCCCCTTGAAACTTTTTCGAATTCTTCAGATCGCCTTAACTTCCGAACGGATGGACCGATTTTCAACTTCGATCATACGAATCTGCTTGTTTTTTTTTCATAGAATCCATTTCTCCAATCAAAAAAACCGAAATCGAAAAAAAAAATGCATCAAAGGGGGCCCCCTTGTAAATTTTTCGAATTCTTCAGATCGACTTAACTTCCGAACGGATGGACCGATTTTCAACTTCGATCATACCAATCTGCTTTTTTTTTCATAGAATCCATTTCTCCGATCAAAAAAACCGAAATCGAAAAAATAAATGCATCAAAGGGGGCCCCCTTGTAAATTTTTCGAATTCTTCAGATTGCCTTAACTTTCGAACGTATGGACCGATTTTCAACTTCGATCATACCAATCAACTCGTTTTTTTTCATAGAATCCATTTCTCCAATCGAAAAAACCGAAATCGAAAAATAAATGCATCAAAGGGGGCCCCCTTGGAACTTTTTCGAATTCTTCAGATCGCCTTAACATCCGAACGGATGGACCGATTTTCAACTCCGATCATATCAATCTGCTTGTTTTTTTTCCATAGAATCCATTTCTCCGATCGAAAGAACCGAAATCGAAAAAAAAATGCATCAAAGGGGGCCCCCTTGGAACTTTTTCGAATTCTTCAGATCGCCTAACTTCTGAACGGATGGACCGATTTTCAACTTCGATCATACCAATCTGCTTGTTTTTTTTCATTGAATCCATTTCTCCAATCGAAAAAACCAAAATCGAAAAAAAAATTGCATCAAAGGGGGTCCCCTTGGAACTTTTCTGAATTCTTCAGATCGCCTTAACTTCCGAACGGATGGACCGATTTTCAACTTCGATCATACCAATCTGCTTGTTTTTTTTTCATAGAATCCATTTCTCTAATCGAAAAAACCGATATCGAAAAGAAAAATTGCATCAAAGGGGGTCCCCTTGGAACTTTTTCGAATTCTTCAGATCGCCTTAACTTCCGAACGGATGGACCGATTTTCAACTTCGATCATACCAATCTGCTTGTTTTTTTTCATTGAATCCATTTCTCCAATCGAAAAAACCAAAATCGAAAAAAAAATTGCATCAAAGGGGGTCCCCTTGGAACTTTTCTGAATTCTTCAGATCGCCTTAACTTCTGAACGGATGGACCGATTTTCAACTTCGATCATACCAATCTGCTTGTTTTTTTTCATTGAATCCATTTCTCCAATCGAGAAAACCGAAATCTGGAAAAAAATTGCATCAAAGAGGGTCCCCTTGGAACTTTTTCGAATTCTTCAAATCGCCTTAACTTCCGAACGGATGGACCGATTTTCAACTTCGATCATACCAATCTGCTTGTTTTTTTTCATAGAATCCATTTCTCCAATCGAAAAAACCAAAATCGAAAAAAAAATTGCATCAAACGGGGTCCCCTTGGAACTTTTCTGAATTCTTCAGATCGCCTTAACTTCCGAACGGATGGACCGATTTTCAACTTCGATCATACCAATCTGCTTGTTTTTTTTTCATAGAATCCATTTCTCCAATCGAAAAAACCGAAATTGAAAAGAAAAATTGCATCAAAGGGGGTCCCCTTGGAACTTTTTCGAATTCTTCAGATCGCCTTAACTTCCGAACGGATGGACCGATTTTCAACTTCGATCATACCAATCTGCTTGTTTTGTTTTCATAGAATCCATTTCTCCAATCGAAGAAACCGAAATCGAAAAAATAAAAAGCATCAAAGGGAGCCCCCTTGAAACTTTTTCGAATTCTTCAGATCGCCTTAACTTCCGAACGGATGGACCGATTTTCAACTTCGATCATACGAATCTGCTTGTTTTTTTTTCATAGAATCCATTTCTCCAATCAAAAAAACCGAAATCGAAAAAAAAATGCATCAAAGGGGGCCCCCTTGTAAATTTTTCGAATTCTTCAGATCGACTTAACTTCCGAACGGATGGACCGATTTTCAACTTCGATCATACCAATCTGCTTTTTTTTTCATAGAATCCATTTCTCCGATCAAAAAAACCGAAATCGAAAAAAAAATGCATCAAAGGGGGCCCCCTTGTAAATTTTTCGAATTCTTCAGATTGCCTTAACTTTCGAACGTATGGACCGATTTTCAACTTCGATCATACCAATCAACTCGTTTTTTTTTATAGAATCCATTTCTCCAATCGAAAAAACCGAAATCGAAAAATAAATGCATCAAAGGGGGCCCCCTTGGAACTTTTTCGAATTCTTCAGATCGCCTTAACATCCGAACGGATGGACCGATTTTCAACTCCGATCATATCAATCTGCTTGTTTTTTTTCCATAGAATCCATTTCTCCGATCGAAAGAACCGAAATCGAAAAAAAAATGCATCAAAGGGGGCCCCCTTGGAACTTTTTCGAATTCTTCAGATCGCCTAACTTCTGAACGGATGGACCGATTTTCAACTTCGATCATACCAATCTGCTTGTTTTTTTTCATTGAATCCATTTCTCCAATCGAAAAAACCAAAATCGAAAAAAAAATTGCATCGAAGGGGGTCCCCTTGGAACTTTTCTGAATTCTTCAGATCGCCTTAACTTCCGAACGGGTGGACCGATTTTCAACTTCGATCATACCAATCTGCTTGTTTTTTTTCATAGAATCCATTTCTCTAATCGAAAAAACCGAAATCGAAAAGAAAAATTGCATCAAAGGGGGTCCCCTTGGAACTTTTTCGAATTCTTCAGATCGCCTTAACTTCCGAACGGATGGACCGATTTTCAACTTCGATCATACCAATCTGCTTTTTTTTTCATAGAATCCATTTCTCCAATCAAAAAAACCGAAATCGAAAAAATAAAAAGCTTCAAAGGGAGCCCCCTTGGAACTTTTTCGAATTCTTCAGATCGCCTTAATTTCCGAACGGATGGACCGATCTTCAACTTCGATCATACGAATCTGCTTGTTTTTTTTTCATAGAATCCATTTCTCCAATCAAAAAAACCTAAATCGAAAAAAAAATTCATCAAAGGGGGCCCCCTTGGAACTTTTTCGAATTCTTCAGATCGACTTAACTTCCGAACGGATGGACCGATTTTCAACTTCGATCATACCAATCTGCTTTTTTTTTTCATAGAATCCATTTCTCCAATCAAAAAAACCGATATCTAAAACAAAATTCATCAAAGGGGGCCCCCTTGGAACTTTTTCGAATTCTTCAGATAGCCTTAACTTTCGAACGTATGGACCGATTTTCAACTTCGATCATACCAATCTGCTCGTTTTTTTTTCATAGAATCCATTTCTCCAATCAAAAAAACCGAAATCGAAAAAAAATGCATCAAAGGGGGCCCTTTGGAACTTTTTCGAATTCTTCAGATCGCGTTAACATCCGAACGGATGGACCGATTTTCAACTTCGATCATATCAATCTGCTAGTTTTTTTTTTCATAGAATCCATTTCTCCGATCGTAAGAACCGAAATCGAAAAAAAAATGCATCAAAGGGGGCCCCCTTGGAACTTTTTCGAATTCTTCAGATCGCCTGACTTCCGAACGGATGGACCGATTTTCAACTTCGATCATACCAATTTGCTTGTTTTTTTTTCATAGAATCCATTTTTCCAATCGAAAAAACCGAAATCTGGAAAAAAATTGCATCAAAGAGGGTCCCCTTGGAACTTTTTCGAATTCTTCAAATCGCCTTAACTTCCGAACGGATGGATCGATTTTCAACTTCGATCATACCAATCTGCTTGTTTTTTTTCATAGAATCCATTTCTCCAATCGAAAAAACCAAAATCGAAAAAAAAATTGCATCAAACGGGGTCCCCTTGGAACTTTTCTGAATTCTTCAGATCGCCTTAACTTCCGAACGGATGGACCGATTTTCAACTTCGATCATACCATACTGCTTGTTTTTTTTTCATAGAATCCATTTCTCCAATCGAAAAAACCGAAATCGAAAAGAAAAATTGCATCAAAGGGGGTCCCCTTGGAACTTTTTCGAATTCTTCAGATCGCCTTAACTTCCGAATGGATGGACCGATTTTCAACTTCGATCATACCAATCTGCTTGTTTTGTTTTCATAGAATCCATTTCTCCAATCGAAGAAACCGAAATCGAAAAAATAAAAAGCATCAAAGGGAGCCCCCTTGAAACTTTTTCGAATTCTTCAGATCGCCTTAACTTCCGAACGGATGGACCGATTTTCAACTTCGATCATACGAATCTGCTTGTTTTTTTTTCATAGAATCCATTTCTCCAATCAAAAAAACCGAAATCGAAAAAAAAAATGCATCAAAGGGGGCCCCCTTGTAAATTTTTCGAATTCTTCAGATCGACTTAACTTCCGAACGGATGGACCGATTTTCAACTTCGATCATACCAATCTGCTTTTTTTTTCATAGAATCCATTTCTCCGATCAAAAAAACCGAAATCGAAAAAATAAATGCATCAAAGGGGGCCCCCTTGTAAATTTTTCGAATTCTTCAGATTGCCTTAACTTTCGAACGTATGGACCGATTTTCAACTTCGATCATACCAATCAACTCGTTTTTTTTCATAGAATCCATTTCTCCAATCGAAAAAACCGAAATCGAAAAATAAATGCATCAAAGGGGGCCCCCTTGGAACTTTTTCGAATTCTTCAGATCGCCTTAACATCCGAACGGATGGACCGATTTTCAACTCCGATCATATCAATCTGCTTGTTTTTTTTCCATAGAATCCATTTCTCCGATCGAAAGAACCGAAATCGAAAAAAAAATGCATCAAAGGGGGCCCCCTTGGAACTTTTTCGAATTCTTCAGATCGCCTAACTTCTGAACGGATGGACCGATTTTCAACTTCGATCATACCAATCTGCTTGTTTTTTTTCATTGAATCCATTTCTCCAATCGAAAAAACCAAAATCGAAAAAAAAATTGCATCAAAGGGGGTCCCCTTGGAACTTTTCTGAATTCTTCAGATCGCCTTAACTTCCGAACGGATGGACCGATTTTCAACTTCGATCATACCAATCTGCTTGTTTTTTTTTCATAGAATCCATTTCTCTAATCGAAAAAACCGATATCGAAAAGAAAAATTGCATCAAAGGGGGTCCCCTTGGAACTTTTTCGAATTCTTCAGATCGCCTTAACTTCCGAACGGATGGACCGATTTTCAACTTCGATCATACCAATCTGCTTGTTTTTTTTCATTGAATCCATTTCTCCAATCGAAAAAACCAAAATCGAAAAAAAAATTGCATCAAAGGGGGTCCCCTTGGAACTTTTCTGAATTCTTCAGATCGCCTTAACTTCTGAACGGATGGACCGATTTTCAACTTCGATCATACCAATCTGCTTGTTTTTTTTCATTGAATCCATTTCTCCAATCGAGAAAACCGAAATCTGGAAAAAAATTGCATCAAAGAGGGTCCCCTTGGAACTTTTTCGAATTCTTCAAATCGCCTTAACTTCCGAACGGATGGACCGATTTTCAACTTCGATCATACCAATCTGCTTGTTTTTTTTCATAGAATCCATTTCTCCAATCGAAAAAACCAAAATCGAAAAAAAAATTGCATCAAACGGGGTCCCCTTGGAACTTTTCTGAATTCTTCAGATCGCCTTAACTTCCGAACGGATGGACCGATTTTCAACTTCGATCATACCAATCTGCTTGTTTTTTTTTCATAGAATCCATTTCTCCAATCGAAAAAACCGAAATTGAAAAGAAAAATTGCATCAAAGGGGGTCCCCTTGGAACTTTTTCGAATTCTTCAGATCGCCTTAACTTCCGAACGGATGGACCGATTTTCAACTTCGATCATACCAATCTGCTTGTTTTGTTTTCATAGAATCCATTTCTCCAATCGAAGAAACCGAAATCGAAAAAATAAAAAGCATCAAAGGGAGCCCCCTTGAAACTTTTTCGAATTCTTCAGATCGCCTTAACTTCCGAACGGATGGACCGATTTTCAACTTCGATCATACGAATCTGCTTGTTTTTTTTTCATAGAATCCATTTCTCCAATCAAAAAAACCGAAATCGAAAAAAAAATGCATCAAAGGGGGCCCCCTTGTAAATTTTTCGAATTCTTCAGATCGACTTAACTTCCGAACGGATGGACCGATTTTCAACTTCGATCATACCAATCTGCTTTTTTTTTCATAGAATCCATTTCTCCGATCAAAAAAACCGAAATCGAAAAAAAAATGCATCAAAGGGGGCCCCCTTGTAAATTTTTCGAATTCTTCAGATTGCCTTAACTTTCGAACGTATGGACCGATTTTCAACTTCGATCATACCAATCAACTCGTTTTTTTTTATAGAATCCATTTCTCCAATCGAAAAAACCGAAATCGAAAAATAAATGCATCAAAGGGGGCCCCCTTGGAACTTTTTCGAATTCTTCAGATCGCCTTAACATCCGAACGGATGGACCGATTTTCAACTCCGATCATATCAATCTGCTTGTTTTTTTTCCATAGAATCCATTTCTCCGATCGAAAGAACCGAAATCGAAAAAAAAATGCATCAAAGGGGGCCCCCTTGGAACTTTTTCGAATTCTTCAGATCGCCTAACTTCTGAACGGATGGACCGATTTTCAACTTCGATCATACCAATCTGCTTGTTTTTTTTCATTGAATCCATTTCTCCAATCGAAAAAACCAAAATCGAAAAAAAAATTGCATCGAAGGGGGTCCCCTTGGAACTTTTCTGAATTCTTCAGATCGCCTTAACTTCCGAACGGGTGGACCGATTTTCAACTTCGATCATACCAATCTGCTTGTTTTTTTTCATAGAATCCATTTCTCTAATCGAAAAAACCGAAATCGAAAAGAAAAATTGCATCAAAGGGGGTCCCCTTGGAACTTTTTCGAATTCTTCAGATCGCCTTAACTTCCGAACGGATGGACCGATTTTCAACTTCGATCATACCAATCTGCTTTTTTTTTCATAGAATCCATTTCTCCAATCAAAAAAACCGAAATCGAAAAAATAAAAAGCTTCAAAGGGAGCCCCCTTGGAACTTTTTCGAATTCTTCAGATCGCCTTAATTTCCGAACGGATGGACCGATCTTCAACTTCGATCATACGAATCTGCTTGTTTTTTTTTCATAGAATCCATTTCTCCAATCAAAAAAACCTAAATCGAAAAAAAAATTCATCAAAGGGGGCCCCCTTGGAACTTTTTCGAATTCTTCAGATCGACTTAACTTCCGAACGGATGGACCGATTTTCAACTTCGATCATACCAATCTGCTTTTTTTTTTCATAGAATCCATTTCTCCAATCAAAAAAACCGATATCTAAAACAAAATTCATCAAAGGGGGCCCCCTTGGAACTTTTTCGAATTCTTCAGATAGCCTTAACTTTCGAACGTATGGACCGATTTTCAACTTCGATCATACCAATCTGCTCGTTTTTTTTTCATAGAATCCATTTCTCCAATCAAAAAAACCGAAATCGAAAAAAAATGCATCAAAGGGGGCCCTTTGGAACTTTTTCGAATTCTTCAGATCGCGTTAACATCCGAACGGATGGACCGATTTTCAACTTCGATCATATCAATCTGCTAGTTTTTTTTTTCATAGAATCCATTTCTCCGATCGTAAGAACCGAAATCGAAAAAAAAATGCATCAAAGGGGGCCCCCTTGGAACTTTTTCGAATTCTTCAGATCGCCTGACTTCCGAACGGATGGACCGATTTTCAACTTCGATCATACCAATTTGCTTGTTTTTTTTTCATAGAATCCATTTTTCCAATCGAAGAAACCGAAATCGAAAAAAAAAATGCATCAAAGGGGGCCCCCTTGGAACTTTTCCGAATTCTTCAGATCGCCTCAACTTCCGAACGGATGGACCGATTTTCAACTTCGATCATACCAATTTGCTTGTTTTTTTTTTCATAGAATCCATTTCTCCAATCGAAAAAACCGGAATCGAAAAAGAAAATGCATCAAAGGGGGCCCCCTTGGAACTTTTTCGAATTCTTCAGATCGCCTCAACTTCCGAACGGATGGACCGATTTTCAACTTCGATCATACCAATCTGCTTGTTTTTTTTCATAGAATCCATTTCTCCAATCGAAAAAACCAAAATCTGAAAAAAAATTGCATCAAAGAGGGTCCCCTTGGAACTTTTTCGAATTCTTCAAATCGCCTTAACTTCCGAACGGATGGACCGATTTTCAATTTCGATCATACCAATCTGCTTGTTTTTTTTATAGTCCATTTCTCCAATCGAAAAAACCAAAATCGAAAAAAAAATTGCATCAAAGGGGGTCCCCTTGGAACTTTTCTGAGTTCTTCAGATCGCCTTAACTTCCGAACGGATGGACCGATTTTCAACTTCGATCATACCAATCTGCTTGTTTTTTTTCATAGAATCCATTTCTCTAATCGAAAAAACCGAAATCGAAAAGAAAAATTGCATCAAAGGGGGTCCCCTTGGAACTTTTTCGAATTCTTCAGATCGCCTCAACTTCCGAACGGATGGACCGATTTTCAACTTCGATCATACCAATCTGCTTGTTTTTTTTTCATAGAATCCATTTCTCCAATCGAAGAAACCGAAATCGAAAAAATAAAAAGCATCAAAGGGAGCCCCCTTGGAACTTTTTCGAATTCTTCAGATCACCTTAACTTCCGAACGGATGGACCGATTTTCAACTTCGATCATACCAATCTGCTTTTTATTTCATAGAATCCATTTCTCCGATCAAAAAAACCGAAATCGAAAAAAAAATGCATCAAAGGGGGCCCCCTTGTAAATTTTTCGAATTCTTCAGATTGCCTTAACTTTCGAACGTATGGACCGATTTTCAACTTCGATCATACCAATCAACCCGTTTTTTTTCATAGAATCCATTTCTTTAATCTAAAAAACCGAAATCGAAAAGAAAATGCACCAAAGGGGGTCTCTTGGAACTTTTTCGAATTCTTCAGATCGCCTTAACTTCCGAACGGATGGACCGATTTTCAACTTCGATCATAACAATTTGCTTGTTTTTTCATAGAATCCATTTCTTCAAACGAAAGAACCGAAATCGAAAAAAAAAATGCATCAAAGGGGGCCCCCTTGTAAATTTTTCGAATTCTTCAGATCGCCTTAACTTCCGAACGGATGGACCGATTTTCAACTTCGATCATACCAATCTGTTTTTTTTTTCATAGAATCCATTTCTCCAATCTAAAAAACCGAAATCGAAAAGAAAATGCACCAAAGGGGGTCTCTTGGAACTTTTTCGAATTCTTCAGATCACCTTAACTTCCGAACGGATGGACCGATTTTCAACTTAGATCATAACAATTTGCTTGTTTTTTCATAGAATCCATTTCTTCAAACGAAAGAACCGAAATCGAAAAAAAAACTGCATCAAAGGGGGCCCACTTGGAACTTTTTCGAATTCATCAGATCGCCTTAACTTCCGAACGGATGGACCGATTTTCAACTTTGATCATACCAAACTGCTTGTTATTTTTCATAGAATCCATTTCTCCAATCGAAAAAACCAAAATCTGGAAAAAAATTGCATCAAAGAGGGTCCCCTTGGAACTTTTTCGAATTCTTCAAATCGCCTTAACTTCCGAACGGATGGACCGATTTTCAACTTGGATCATACCAATCTGCTTGTTTTTTTTCATAGAATCCATTTCTCCAATCGAAAAAACCAAAATCGAAAAAAAAATTGCATCAAACGGGGTCCCCTTGGAACTTTTCTGAATTCTTCAGATCGCCTTAACTTCCGAACGGATGGACCGATTTTCAACTTCGATCATACCAATCTGCTTGTTTTTTTTCATAGAATCCATTTCTCTAATCGAAAAAACCGAAATCGAATAGAAAAATTGCATCAAAGGGGGTCCCCTTGGAACTTTTTCGAATTCTTCAGATCGCCTTAACTTCCGAACGGATGGACCGATTTTCAACTTCGATCATACCAATCTGCTTGTTTTGTTTTCATAGAATCCATTTCTCCAATCGAAGTAACCGAAATCGAAAAAATAAAAAGCATCAAAGGGAGCCCCCTTGAAACTTTTTCGAATTCTTCAGATCGCCTTAACTTCCGAACGGATGGATCGATTTTCAACTTCGATCATACCAATCTGCTTGTTTTTTTTCATAGAATCCATTTCTCCTATCAAAAAAACCGAAATCGAAAAAAAAAAAATTCATCAAAGGGGGCCCCCTTGTAAATTTTTCGAATTCTTCAGATCGACTTAACTTCCGAACGGATGGACCGATTTTCAACTTCGATCATACCAATCTGCTTTTTTTTTCATAGAATACATTTCTCCGATCAAAAAAACTGAAATCGAAAAAAAAAATGCATCAAAGGGGGCCCCCTTGTACATTTTTCGAATTCTTCAGATTGCCTTAACTTTCGAACGTATGGACCGATTTTCAACTTCGATCATACCAATCAACTCGTTTTTTTTTCATAGAATCCATTTCTTCAATCGAAAAAACCGAAATCGAAAAATAAATGCATCAAAGGGGGCCCCCTTGGAACTTTTTCGAATTCTTCAGATCGCCTTAACATCCGAACGGATGGACCGATTTTCAACTCCGATCATAACAATCTGCTTGTTTTTTTTCCATAGAATTCATTTCTCCGATCGAAAGAACCGAAATCGAAAAAAAAATGCATCAAAGGGGGCCCCCTTGGAACTTTTTCGAATTCTTCAGATCGCCTTAACTTCCGAACGGATGGACCGATTTTCAACTTCGATCATACCAATCTGCTTTTTTTTTCATAGAATCCATTTCTCCAATCAAAAAAACCGAAATCGAAAAAATAAAAAGCATCAAAGGTAGCCCCCTTGGAACTTTTTCGAATTCTTCAGATCGCCTCAACTTCCGAACGGATGGACCGATTTTCAACTTCGATCATACGAATCTGCTTGTTTTTTTTTCATAGAATCCATTTCTCCAATCAAAAAAACCGAAATCGAAAAGAAAAATTGCATCAAAGGGGGTCCCCTTGGAACTTTTTCTAATTCTTCAGATCGCCTTAACTTCCGAACGGATGGACCGATTTTCAACTTCGATCATACCAATCTGCTTGTTTTGTTTTCATAGAATCCATTTCTCCAATCGAAAAAACCGGAATCGAAAAAATAAAAAGCATCAAAGGGAGCCCCCTTGGAACTTTTTCGAATTCTTCAGATCGCCTTAACTTCCGAACGGATGGACCGATTTTCAACTTCGATCATACGAATCTGCTTGTTTTTTTTTCATAGAATCCATTTCTCCAATCAAAAAAACCGAAATCGAAAAAAAACTGCATCAAAGGGGGCCCCTTGGAACTTTTTCGAATTCTTCAGATCGACTTAACTTCCGAACGGATGGACCGATTTTCAACTTCGATCATACCAATCTGTTTTTTTTTTTTCATAGAATCCATTTCTCCGATCAAAAAAACCGAAATCGAAAAAAAAAATGCATCAAAGGGGGCCCCCTTGTAAATTTTTCGAATTCTTCAGATTGCCTTAACTTTCGAACGTATGGACCGATTTTCAACTTCGATCATACCAATCAACTCGTTTTTTTTCATAGAATCCATTTCTCCAATCGAAAAAACCGAAATCGAAAAATAAATGCATCAAAGGGGGCCCCCTTGGAACTTTTTCGAATTCTTCAGATCGCCTTAACATCCGAACGGATGGACCGATTTTCAACTCCGATCATATCAATCTGCTTGTTTTTTTTTCCATAGAATCCATTTCTCCGATCGAAAGAACCGAAATCGAAAAAAAAAAATGCATCAAAGGAGGCCCCCTTGGAACTTTTTCGAATTCTTCAGATCGACTTAACCTCCGAACGGATGGACCGATTTTCAACTTCGATCATACCAATCTGCTTTTTTTTTCATAGAATCCAATCCTCCGATCAAAAAAACCGAAATCGAAAAAAAAAATGCATCAAAGGGGGCCCCCTTGTAAATTTTTCGAATTCTTCAGATAGCCTTAACATTCGAACGTATGGACCGATTCTCAACTTCGATCATACCAATCTGCTTGTTTTTTTTTTCATAGAATCCATTTCTCCAATCAAAAAAACCGAAATCGAAAAAAAAAATTCATCAAAGGGGGCCCCCTTGGGACTTTTTCGAATTCTTCAGATCGACTTAACTTCCGAACGGATGGACCGATTTTCAACTTCGATCATACCAATCTGCTTTTTTTTTCATAGAATCCAATCCTCCGATCAAAAAAACCGAAATCGAAACAAAAATGCATCAAAGGGGGCCCCTATGGAACTTTTTCGAATTCTTCAGATCGCCTTAACATCCGAACGGATGGACCGATTTTCAACTTCGATCATATCAATCTGCTTGTTTTTTTTTCATAGAATCCATTTCTCCGATCGAAGGAACCGAAATCGAAAAAAAAAATGCATCAAAGGGGGCCCCCTTGGAACTTTTTCGAATTCTTCAGATCGCCTAACTTCCGAACGGATGGACCGATTTTCAACTTCGATCATACCAATTTGCTTGTTTTTTTTTTTCATAGAATCCATTTCTCCAATCGAAAAAACCGAAATCGAAAAAGAAAATGCATCAAAGGGGGCCCCCTTGGAACTTTTTCGAATTCTTCAGATAGCCTTAACATTCGAACGTATGGACCGATTCTCAACTTCGATCATACCAATCTGCTTGTTTTTTTTTTCATAGAATCCATTTCTCCAATCAAAAAAACCGAAATCGAAAAAAAAAAATTCATCAAAGGGGGCCCCCTTGGGACTTTTTCGAATTCTTCAGATCGACTTAACTTCCGAACGGATGGACCGATTTTCAACTTCGATCATACCAATCTGCTTGTTTTTTTTCATCGAATCCATTTCTCCAATCGAAAAAACCGAAATCTGAAAAAAAATTGCATCAAAGAGGGTCCCCTTGGAACTTTTTCGAATTCTTCAAATCGCCTTAACTTCCGAACGGATGGACCGATTTTCAACTTCGATCATACCAATCTGCTTGTTTTTTTTTATAGAATCCATTTCTCCAATCGAAAAAACCAAAATCGAAAAAAAAATTGCATCAAAGGGGGTCCCCTTGGAACTTTTCTGAATTCTTCAGATCGCCTTAACTTCCGAACGGATGGACCGATTTTCAACTTCGATCATACCAATCTGCTTGTTTTTTTTCATAGAATCCATTTCTCTAATCGAAAAAATCGAAATCGAAAAGAAAAATTGCATCAAAGGGAGTCCCCTTGAAACTTTTTCGAATTCTTCAGATCGCCTCAACTTCCGAACTGATGGACCGATTTTCAACTTCGATCATACCAATCTGCTTGTTTTTTTTTTCATAGAATCCATTTCTCCAATCGAAGAAACCGAAATCGAAAAAATAAAAAGCATCAAAGGGAGCCCCCTTGGAACTTTTTCGAATTCTTCAGATCGCCTTAACTTCCGAACGGATGGACCGATTTTCAACTTCGATCATACGAATCTGCTTGTTTTTTTTCATAGAATCCATTTCTCCAATCGAAAGAACCGAAATCGAAAAAAAAACTGCATCAAAGGGGGCCCCCTTGGAACTTTTTCGAATTCTTCAGATCGACTTAACTTCCGAACGGATGGACCGATTTTCAACTTCGATCATACCAATCTGCTTTTTTTTTCATAGAATCCATTTCTCCAATCTGAAAAACCGAAATCGAAAAGAAAATGCACCAAAGGGGGTCTCTTGGAACTTTTTCGAATTCTTCAGATCGCTCTAACTTCCGAACGGATGGACCGATTTTCAACTTCGATCATAACAATTTGCTTGTTTTTTCATAGAATCCATTTCTTCAAACGAAAGAACCGAAATCTAAAAAAAACTGCATCAAAGGGGGCCCCCTTGGAACTTTTTCGAATTCTTCA
Organism: Chrysomela aeneicollis; assembly: GCA_029955515.1. NCBI lineage: Eukaryota > Metazoa > Arthropoda > Insecta > Coleoptera > Chrysomelidae > Chrysomela > Chrysomela aeneicollis. The sequence goes on from JARUHQ010000025.1 coordinate 1,770,040, forward strand.
GATCGCCTTAACTTCCGAACGGATGGACCGATTTTCAACTTTGATCATACCAAACTGCTTGTTTTTTTTTTCATAGAATCCATTTCTCCAATCGAAAAAACCGAAATCTGGAAAAAAATTGCATCAAAGAGGGTCCCCTTGGAACTTTTTCGAATTCTTCAGATCGCCTTAACTTCCGAACGGATGGACCGATTTTCAACTTCGATCATACCAATCTGCTTGTTTTTTTTCATCGAATCCATTTCTCCAATCGAAAAAACCGAAATCTGAAAAAAAATTGCATCAAAGAGGGTCCCCTTGGAACTTTTTCGAATTCTTCAAATCGCCTTAACTTCCGAACGGATGGACCGATTTTCAACTTCGATCATACCAATCTGCTTGTTTTTTTTATAGAATCCATTTCTCCAATCGAAAAAACCAAAATCGAAAAAAAAATTGCATCAAAGGGGGTCCCCTTGGAACTTTTCTGAATTCTTCAGATCGCCTTAACTTCCGAACGGATGGACCGATTTTCAACTTCGATCATACCAATCTGCTTGTTTTTTTTCATAGAATCCATTTCTCTAATCGAAAAAATCGAAATCGAAAAGAAAAATTGCATCAAAGGGGGTCCCCTTGAAACTTTTTCGAATTCTTCAGATCGCCTCAACTTCCGAACTGATGGACCGATTTTCAACTTCGATCATACCAATCTGCTTGTTTTTTTTTTCATAGAATCCATTTCTCCAATCGAAGAAACCGAAATCGAAAAAATAAAAAGCATCAAAGGGAGCCCCCTTGGAACTTTTTCGAATTCTTCAGATCGCCTTAACTTCCGAACGGATGGACCGATTTTCAACTTCGATCATACGAATCTGCTTGTTTTTTTTCATAGAATCCATTTCTCCAATCGAAAAAACCGAAATCGAAAAAAAAACTGCATCAAAGGGGGCCCCCTTGGAACTTTTTCGAATTCTTCAGATCGACTTAACTTCCGAACGGATGGACCGATTTTCAACTTCGATCATACCAATCTGCTTTTTTTTTCATAGAATCCATTTCTCCAATCTGAAAAACCGAAATCGAAAAGAAAATGCACCAAAGGGGGTCTCTTGGAACTTTTTCGAATTCTTCAGATCGCTCTAACTTCCGAACGGATGGACCGATTTTCAACTTCGATCATAACAATTTGCTTGTTTTTTCATAGAATCCATTTCTTCAAACGAAAGAACCGAAATCTTAAAAAAACTGCATCAAAGGGGGCCCCCTTGGAACTTTTTCGAATTCTTCAGATCGCCTTAACTTCCGAACGGATGGACCGATTTTCAACTTTGATCATACCAAACTGCTTGTTTTTTTTCATAGAATCCATTTCTCCAATCGAAAAAACCGAAATCTGGAAAAAAATTGCATCAAAGAGGGTCCCCTTGGAACTTTTTCGAATTCTTCAAATCGCCTTAACTTCCGAACGGATGGACCGATTTTCAACTTCGATCATACCAATCTGCTTGTTTTTTTTCATAGAATCCATTTCTCCAATCGAAAAAACCAAAATCGAAGAAAAAATTGCATCAAACGGGGTCCCCTTGGAACTTTTCTGAATTCTTCAGATCGCCTTAACTTCCGAACGGATGGACTGATTTTCAACTTCGATCATACCAATCTGCTTGTTTTTTTTCATAGAATCCATTTCTCTATTCGAAAAAACCGAAATCGAAAAGAAAAATTGCATCAAAGGGGGTCCCCTTGGAACTTTTTCGAATTCTTCAGATCGCCTTAACTTCCGAACGGATGGACCGATTTTCAACTCCGATCATATCAATCTGCTTGTTTTTTTTCCATAGAATCCATTTCTCCGATCGAAAGAACCGAAATCGAAAAAAAAATGCATCAAAGGGGGCCCCCTTGGAACTTTTCAGAATTCTTCAGATCGATTTAACTTCCGAACGGATGGACCGATTTTCAACTTCGATCATACCAATCTGCTTTTTTTTCATAGAATCCAATCCTCCGATCAAAAAAACCGAAATCGAAAAAAAAAAATGCATCAAAGGGGGCCCCCTTGTAAATTTTTCGAATTCTTCAGATAGCCTTAACATTCGAACGTATGGACCGATTTTCAACTTCGATCATACCAATCTGCTTGTTTTTTTTTCATAGAATCCATTTCTCCAATCAAAAAAACCGAAATCGAAAAAAAAATTCATCAAAGGAGGCCCCCTTGGAACTTTTTCGAATTCTTCAGATCGACTTAACTTCCGAACGGATGGACCGATTTTCAACTTCGATTATACCAATCTGCTTTTTTTTTCATAGAATCCAATCCTCCGATCAAAAAAACCGAAATCGAAAAAAAAATGCATCAAAGGGGGCCCCTTTGGAACTTTTTCGAATTCTTCAGATCGCCTTAACATCCGAACGGATGGACCGATTTTCAACTTCGATCATATCAATCTGCTTGTTTTTTTTTTCATAGAATCCATTTCTCCGATCGAAAGACCCGAAATCGAAAAAAAAAATGCATCAAAGGGGGCCCCCTTGGAACTTTTTCGAATTCTTCAGATCGCCTAACTTCCGAACGGATGGACCGATTTTCAACTTCGATCATACCAATTTGCTTGTTTTTTTTCATAGAATCCATTTCTCCAATCGAAAAAACCAAAATCGAGAAAAAAATTGCATCAAAGGGGGTCCCCTTGGAACTTTTCTGAATTCTTCAGATCGCCTTAACTTCCGAACGGATGGACCGATTTTCAACTTCGATCATACCAATCTGCTTGTTTTTTTTTCATAGAATCCATTTCTCTAATCGAAAAAATCGAAATCGAAAAGAAAAATTGCATCAAAGGGGGTCCCCTTGGAACTTTTTCGAATTCTTCAGATCGCCTCAACTTCCGAACTGATGGACCGATTTTCAACTTCGATCATACCAATCTGCTTGTTTTTTTTTCATAGAATCCATTTCTCCAATCGAAGAAACCGAAATCGAAAAAATAAAAAGCATCAAAGGGAGCCCCCTTGGAACTTTTTCGAATTCTTCAGATCGCCTTAACTTCCGAACGGATGGACCGATTTTCAACTTCGATCATACGAATCTGCTTGTTTTTTTTCATAGAATCCATTTCTCCAATCGAAAAAACCGAAATCGAAAAAAAAAAACTGCATCAAAGGGGGCCTCCTTGGAACTTTTTCGAATTCTTCAGATCGACTTAACTTCCGAACGGATGGACCGATTTTCAACTTCGATCATACCAATCTGCTTTTTTTTTCATAGAATCCATTTCTCCGATCAAAAAAACCGAAATCGAAAAAAAAAAATGCATCAAAGGGGGCCCCCTTGTAAGTTTTTCGAATTCTTCAGATCGCCTTAACTTCCGAACGGATGGACCGATTTTCAACTTCGATCATACCAATCTGTTTATTTTTTTTTCATAGAAATCATTTCTCCAATCGAAAAAACCGAAATCGAAAAAAAAAATGCATCAAAGGGGGTCCCCTTGGAACTTTTTTGAATTCTTAAGATCGCCTTAACTTCCGAACGGATGGACCGATTTTCAACTTCGATCATACCAATCTGCTTGTTTTTTTCTCATAGAATCCATTTCTCCAATCGAAAAAACCGAAATCGAAAAAAAAATTGCATCAAAGGGTGCCCCCTTGGAACTTTTTCGAATTCTTCAGATCGCCTTAACTTCCGAACGGATGGACCGATTTTCAACTTCGAACATACAAATCTGCTTGTTTTGTTTTCATAGAATCCATTTCTCCAATAGAAAAAACCGAAATAAAAAAAAATGCATCAAAGGGGGCCCCCTTGGAACTGTTTCGAATTCTTCAGATCGCCTTAACTTCCGAACGGATGGACCGATTTTCAACTTCGATCATGCCAATCTGTTTGTTTTTTTTTCATAGAATCCATTTCTCCAATCGAAGAAACCGAAATCGAAAAAAAAAATGCATCAAAGGGGGCCCCCTTGGAACTTCTTCGAATTCTTCAGATCGCCTTAACTTCCGAACGGATGGACCGATTTTCAACTTCGATCATACCAATCTTTTTTTTTTTTTCATAGAATCCATTTCTCCAATCTAAAAAACCGAAATCGAAAAGAAAATGCACCAAAGGGGGTCTCTTGGAACTTTTTCGAATTCTTCAGATCGCCTTAACTTCCGAACGGATGGACCGATTTTCAACTTCGATCATAACAATTTGCTTGTTTTTTCATAGAATCCATTTCTTCAAACGAAAGAACCGAAATCTAAAAAAAACTGCATCAAAGGGGGCCCCCTTGGAACTTTTTCGAATTCTTCAGATCGCCTTAACTTCCGAACGGATGGACCGATTTTCAACTTTGATCATACCAAACTGCTTGTTTTTTTTCATAGAATCCATTTCTCCAATCGAAAAAACCGAAATCTGGAAAAAAATTGCATCAAAGAGGGTCTTCTTGGAACTTTTTCGAATTCTTCAAATCGCCTTAACTTCCGAACGGATGGACCGATTTTCAACTTCGATCATACCAATCTGCTTGTTTCTTTTCATAGAATCCATTTCTCCAATCAAAAAAACCAAAATGAAAAAAAAATTGCATCAAACGGGGTCCCCTTGGAACTTTTCTGAATTCTTCAGATCGCCTTAACTTCCGAACGGATGGACCGATTTTCAACTTCGATCATACCAATCTGCTTGTTTTTTTTTCATAGAATCCATTTCTCTAATCGAAAAAAAATTAAATCGAAAAGAAAAATTGCATCAAAGGGGGTCCCCTTGGAACTTTTTCGAATTCTTCAGATCGCCTTAACTTCCGAACGGATGGACCGATTTTCAACTTCGATCATACCAATCTGCTTGTTTTGTTTTCATAGAATCCATTTCTCCAATCGAAGAAACCGAAATCGAAAAAATAAAAAGCATCAAAGGGAGCCCCCTTGAAACTTTTTCGAATTCTTCAGATCGCCTTAACTTCCGAACGGATGGACCGATTTTCAACTTCGATCATACGAATCTGCTTGTTTTTTTTTCATAGAATCCATTTCTCCAATCAAAAAAACCGAAATCGAAAAAAAAAATGCATCAAAGGGGGCCCCCTTGTAAATTTTTCGAATTCTTCAGATCGACTTAACTTCCGAACGGATGGACCGATTTTCAACTTCGATCATACCAATCTGCTTTTTTTTTCATAGAATCCATTTCTCCGATCAAAAAAACCGAAATCGAAAAAAAAAATGCATCAAAGGGGGCCCCCTTGTAAATTTTTCGAATTCTTCAGATTGCCTTAACTTTCGAACGTATGGACCGATTTTCAACTTCGATCATACCAATCAACTCGTTTTTTTTCATAGAATTCATTTCTCCAATCGAAAAAACCGAAATCGAAAAATAAATGCATCAAAGGGGGCCCCCTTGGAACTTTTTCGAATTCTTCAGATCGCCTTAACATCCGAACGGATGGACCGATTTTCAACTCCGATCATATCAATCTGCTTGTTTTTTTTCCATAGAATCCATTTCTCCGATCGAAAGAACCGAAATCGAAAAAAAAATGCATCAAAGGGGGCCCCCTTGGAACTTTTTCGAATTCTTCAGATCGCCTAACTTCTGAACGGATGGACCGATTTTCAACTTCGATCATACCAATCTGCTTGTTTTTTTCATAGAATCCATTTCTTCAATCGAAAAAACCAAAATCGAAAAAAAAATTGCATCAAAGGGGGTCCCCTTGGAACTTTTCTGAATTCTTCAGATCGCCTTAACTTCCGAACGGATGGACCGATTTTTAACTTCGATCATACCAATCTGCTTGTTTTTTTTTCATAGAATCCATTTCTCTAATCGAAAAAACCGAAATCGAAAAGAAAAATTGCATCAAAGGGGGTCCCCTTGGAACTTTTTCGAATTCTTCGGATCGCCTTAACTTCCGAACGGATGGACCGATTTTCAACTTCGATCATACCAATCTGCTTTTTTTTCATAGAATTCATTTCTCCAATCAAAAAAACCGAAATCGAAAAAATAAAAAGCATCAAAGGGAGCCCCCTTGGAACTTTTTCGAATTCTTCAGATCGCCTTAACTTCCGAACGGATGGACCGATTTTCAACTTCGATCATACGAATCTGCTTGTTTTTTTTTTCATAGAATCCATTTCTCCAATCAAAAAAACCGAAATCGAAAAAAAAATTCATCATAGGGGGCCCCCTTGGAACTTTTTCGAATTCTTCAGATCGACTTAACTTCCGAACGGATGGACCGATTTTCAACTTCGATCATACCAATCTGCTTTTTTTTTTCATAGAATCCAATCCTCCGATCAAAAAAACCGAAATCGAAAAGAAAATGCACCAAAGGGGGTCTCTTGGAACTTTTTCGAATTCTTCAGATCGCCTTAACTTCCGAACGGATGGACCGATTTTCAACTTGGATCATGCCAATCTGTTTGTTTTTTTTTCATAGAATCCATTTCTCCAATCGAAGAAACCGAAATCGAAAAAAAAATGCATCAAAGGGGGCCCCCTTGGAACTTTTTCGAATTCTTCAGATCGCCTTAACTTCCGAACGGATGGACCGATTTTCAACTTCGATCATACCAATCTGTTTTTTTTTTCATAGAATCCATTTCTCCAATCTAAAAAACCGAAATCGAAAAGAAAATGCACCAAAGGGGGTCTCTTGGAACTTTTTCGAATTCTTCAGATCGCCTTAACTTCCGAACGGATGGACCGATTTTCAACTTCGATCATAACAATTTGCTTGTTTTTTCATAGAATCCATTTCTTCAAACGAAAGAACCGAAATCGAAAAAAAAACTGCATCAAAGGGGGCCCCCTTGGAACTTTTTCGAATTCTTCAGATCGCCTTAACTTCCGAACGGATGGACCGATTTTCAACTTTGATCATACCAAACTGCTTGTTTTTTTTTCATAGAATCCATTTCTCCAATCGAAAAAACCGAAATCTGGAAAAAAATTGCATCAAAGAGGGTCCCCTTGGAACTTTTTCGAATTCTTCAAATCGCCTTAACTTCCGAACGGATGGATCGATTTTCAACTTCGATCATACCAATCTGCTTGTTTTTTTTCATAGAATCCATTTCTCCAATCGAAAAAACCAAAATCGAAAAAAAAATTGCATCAAACGGGGTCCCCTTGGAACTTTTCTGAATTCTTCAGATCGCCTTAACTTCCGAACGGATGGACCGATTTTCAACTTCGATCATACCATACTGCTTGTTTTTTTTTCATAGAATCCATTTCTCCAATCGAAAAAACCGAAATCGAAAAGAAAAATTGCATCAAAGGGGGTCCCCTTGGAACTTTTTCGAATTCTTCAGATCGCCTTAACTTCCGAATGGATGGACCGATTTTCAACTTCGATCATAACAATCTGCTTGTTTTGTTTTCATAGAATCCATTTCTCCAATCGAAGAAACCGAAATCGAAAAAATAAAAAGCATCAAAGGGAGCCCCCTTGAAACTTTTTCGAATTCTTCAGATCGCCTTAACTTCCGAACGGATGGACCGATTTTCAACTTCGATCATACGAATCTGCTTGTTTTTTTTTCATAGAATCCATTTCTCCAATCAAAAAAACCGAAATCGAAAAAAAAAATGCATCAAAGGGGGCCCCCTTGTAAATTTTTCGAATTCTTCAGATCGACTTAACTTCCGAACGGATGGACCGATTTTCAACTTCGATCATACCAATCTGCTTTTTTTTTCATAGAATCCATTTCTCCGATCAAAAAAATAGAAATCGAAAAAATAAATGCATCAAAGGGGGCCCCCTTGTAAATTTTTCGAATTCTTCAGATTGCCTTAACTTTCGAACGTATGGACCGATTTTCAACTTCGATCATACCAATCAACTCGTTTTTTTTCATAGAATCCATTTCTCCAATCGAAAAAACCGAAATCGAAAAATAAATGCATCAAAGGGGGCCCCCTTGGAACTTTTTCGAATTCTTCAGATCGCCTTAACATCCGAACGGATGGACCGATTTTCAACTCCGATCATATCAATCTGCTTGTTTTTTTTCCATAGAATCCATTTCTCCGATCGAAAGAACCGAAATCGAAAAAAAATGCATCAAAGGGGGCCCCCTTGGAACTTTTTCGAATTCTTCAGATCGCCTAACTTCTGAACGGATGGACCGATTTTCAACTTCGATCATACCAATCTGCTTGTTTTTTTTCATTGAATCCATTTCTCCAATCGAAAAAACCAAAATCGAAAAAAAAATTGCATCAAAGGGGGTCCCCTTGGAACTTTTCTGAATTCTTCAGATCGCCTTAACTTCCGAACGGATGGACCGATTTTCAACTTCGATCATACCAATCTGCTTGTTTTTTTTTCATAGAATCCATTTCTCTAATCGAAAAAACCGATATCGAAAAGAAAAATTGCATCAAAGGGGGTCCCCTTGGAACTTTTTCGAATTCTTCAGATCGCCTTAACTTCCGAACGGATGGACCGATTTTCAACTTCGATCATACCAATCTGCTTGTTTTTTTTCATTGAATCCATTTCTCCAATCGAAAAAACCAAAATCGAAAAAAAAATTGCATCAAAGGGGGTCCCCTTGGAACTTTTCTGAATTCTTCAGATCGCCTTAACTTCTGAACGGATGGACCGATTTTCAACTTCGATCATACCAATCTGCTTGTTTTTTTTCATTGAATCCATTTCTCCAATCGAGAAAACCGAAATCTGGAAAAAAATTGCATCAAAGAGGGTCCCCTTGGAACTTTTTCGAATTCTTCAAATCGCCTTAACTTCCGAACGGATGGACCGATTTTCAACTTCGATCATACCAATCTGCTTGTTTTTTTTCATAGAATCCATTTCTCCAATCGAAAAAACCAAAATCGAAAAAAAAATTGCATCAAACGGGGTCCCCTTGGAACTTTTCTGAATTCTTCAGATCGCCTTAACTTCCGAACGGATGGACCGATTTTCAACTTCGATCATACCAATCTGCTTGTTTTTTTTTTCATAGAATCCATTTCTCCAATCGAAAAAACCGAAATCGAAAAGAAAAATTGCATCAAAGGGGGTCCCCTTGGAACTTTTTCGAATTCTTCAGATCGCCTTAACTTCCGAACGGATGGACCGATTTTCAACTTCGATCATACCAATCTGCTTGTTTTGTTTTCATAGAATCCATTTCTCCAATCGAAGAAACCGAAATCGAAAAAATAAAAAGCATCAAAGGGAGCCCCCTTGAAACTTTTTCGAATTCTTCAGATCGCCTTAACTTCCGAACGGATGGACCGATTTTCAACTTCGATCATACGAATCTGCTTGTTTTTTTTTTCATAGAATCCATTTCTCCAATCAAAAAAACCGAAATCGAAAAAAAAAATGCATCAAAGGGGGCCCCCTTGTAAATTTTTCGAATTCTTCAGATCGACTTAACTTCCGAACGGATGGACCGATTTTCAACTTCGATCATACCAATCTGCTTTTTTTTTCATAGAATCCATTTCTCCGATCAAAAAAACCGAAATCGAAAAAAAAATGCATCAAAGGGGGCCCCCTTGTAAATTTTTCGAATTCTTCAGATTGCCTTAACTTTCGAACGTATGGACCGATTTTCAACTTCGATCATACCAATCAACTCGTTTTTTTTCATAGAATCCATTTCTCCAATCGAAAAAACCGAAATCGAAAAATAAATGCATCAAAGGGGGCCCCCTTGGAACTTTTTCGAATTCTTCAGATCGCCTTAACATCCGAACGGATGGACCGATTTTCAACTCCGATCATATCAATCTGCTTGTTTTTTTTCCATAGAATCCATTTCTCCGATCGAAAGAACCGAAATCGAAAAAAAAATGCATCAAAGGGGGCCCCCTTGGAACTTTTTCGAATTCTTCAGATCGCCTAACTTCTGAACGGATGGACCGATTTTCAACTTCGATCATACCAATCTGCTTGTTTTTTTTCATTGAATCCATTTCTCCAATCGAAAAAACCAAAATCGAAAAAAAAATTGCATCGAAGGGGGTCCCCTTGGAACTTTTCTGAATTCTTCAGATCGCCTTAACTTCCGAACGGATGGACCGATTTTCAACTTCGATCATACCAATCTGCTTGTTTTTTTTCATAGAATCCATTTCTCTAATCGAAAAAACCGAAATCGAAAAGAAAAATTGCATCAAAGGGGGTCCCCTTGGAACTTTTTTGAATTCTTCAGATCGCCTTAACTTCCGAACGGATGGACCGATTTTCAACTTCGATCATACCAATCTGCTTTTTTTTTCATAGAATCCATTTCTCCAATCAAAAAAACCGAAATCGAAAAAATAAAAAGCTTCAAAGGGAGCCCCCTTGGAACTTTTTCGAATTCTTCAGATCGCCTTAACTTCCGAACGGATGGACCGATCTTCAACTTCGATCATACGAATCTGCTTGTTTTTTTTTCATAGAATCCATTTCTCCAATCAAAAAAACCTAAATCGAAAAAAAAATTCATCAAAGGGGGCCCCCTTGGAACTTTTTCGAATTCTTCAGATCGACTTAACTTCCGAACGGATGGACCGATTTTCAACTTCGATCATACCAATCTGCTTTTTTTTTTCATAGAATCCATTTCTCCAATCAAAAAAACCGATATCTAAAACAAAATTCATCAAAGGAGGCCCCCTTGGAACTTTTTCGAATTCTTCAGATAGCCTTAACTTTCGAACGTATGGACCGATTTTCAACTTCGATCATACCAATCTGCTCGTTTTTTTTTCATAGAATCCATTTCTCCAATCAAAAAAACCGAAATCGAAAAAAAATGCATCAAAGGGGGCCCTTTGGAACTTTTTCGAATTCTTCAGATCGCGTTAACATCCGAACGGATGGACCGATTTTCAACTTCGATCATATCAATCTGCTAGTTTTTTTTTTCATAGAATCCATTTCTCCGATCGTAAGAACCGAAATCGAAAAAAAAATGCATCAAAGGGGGCCCCCTTGGAACTTTTTCGAATTCTTCAGATCGCCTGACTTCCGAACGGATGGACCGATTTTCAACTTCGATCATACCAATTTGCTTGTTTTTTTTTCATAGAATCCATTTTTCCAATCGAAGAAACCGAAATCGAAAAAAAAAATGCATCAAAGGGGGCCCCCTTGGAACTTTTCCGAATTCTTCAGATCGCCTCAACTTCCGAACGGATGGACCGATTTTCAACTTCGATCATACCAATTTGCTTGTTTTTTTTTTCATAGAATCCAATTCTCCAATCGAAAAAACCGGAATCGAAAAAGAAAATGCATCAAAGGGGGCCCCCTTGGAACTTTTTCGAATTCTTCAGATCGCCTCAACTTCCGAACGGATGGACCGATTTTCAACTTCGATCATACCAATCTGCTTGTTTTTTTTCATAGAATCCATTTCTCCAATCGAAAAAACCAAAATCTGAAAAAAAATTGCATCAAAGAGGGTCCCCTTGGAACTTTTTCGAATTCTTCAAATCGCCTTAACTTCCGAACGGATGGACCGATTTTCAATTTCGATCATACCAATCTGCTTGTTTTTTTTATAGTCCATTTCTCCAATCGAAAAAACCAAAATCGAAAAAAAAATTGCATCAAAGGGGGTCCCCTTGGAACTTTTCTGAGTTCTTCAGATCGCCTTAACTTCCGAACGGATGGACCGATTTTCAACTTCGATCATACCAATCTGCTTGTTTTTTTTCATAGAATCCATTTCTCTAATCGAAAAAACCGAAATCGAAAAGAAAAATTGCATCAAAGGGGGTCCCCTTGGAACTTTTTCGAATTCTTCAGATCGCCTCAACTTCCGAACGGATGGACCGATTTTCAACTTCGATCATACCAATCTGCTTGTTTTTTTTTCATAGAATCCATTTCTCCAATCGAAGAAACCGAAATCGAAAAAATAAAAAGCATCAAAGGGAGCCCCCTTGGAACTTTTTCGAATTCTTCAGATCACCTTAACTTCCGAACGGATGGACCGATTTTCAACTTCGATCATACCAATCTGCTTTTTATTTCATAGAATCCATTTCTCCGATCAAAAAAACCGAAATCGAAAAAAAAATGCATCAAAGGGGGCCCCCTTGTAAATTTTTCGAATTCTTCAGATTGCCTTAACTTTCGAACGTATGGACCGATTTTCAACTTCGATCATACCAATCAACCCGTTTTTTTTCATAGAATCCATTTCTTTAATCTAAAAAACCGAAATCGAAAAGAAAATGCACCAAAGGGGGTCTCTCGGAACTTTTTCGAATTCTTCAGATCGCCTTAACTTCCGAACGGATGGACCGATTTTCAACTTCGATCATAACAATTTGCTTGTTTTTTCATAGAATCCATTTCTTCAAACGAAAGAACCGAAATCGAAAAAAAAAATGCATCAAAGGGGGCCCCCTTGTAAATTTTTCGAATTCTTCAGATCGCCTTAACTTCCGAACGGATGGACCGATTTTCAACTTCGATCATACCAATCTGTTTTTTTTTTCATAGAATCCATTTCTCCAATCTAAAAAACCGAAATCGAAAAGAAAATGCACCAAAGGGGGTCTCTTGGAACTTTTTCGAATTCTTCAGATCACCTTAACTTCCGAACGGATGGACCGATTTTCAACTTCGATCATAACAATTTGCTTGTTTTTTCATAGAATCCATTTCTTCAAACGAAAGAACCGAAATCGAAAAAAAAACTGCATCAAAGGGGGCCCACTTGGAACTTTTTCGAATTCATCAGATCGCCTTAACTTCCGAACGGATGGACCGATTTTCAACTTTGATCATACCAAACTGCTTGTTTTTTTTCATAGAATCCATTTCTCCAATCGAAAAAACCAAAATCTGGAAAAAAATTGCATCAAAGAGGGTCCCCTTGGAACTTTTTCGAATTCTTCAAATCGCCTTAACTTCCGAACGGATGGACCGATTTTCAACTTGGATCATACCAATCTGCTTGTTTTTTTTCATAGAATCCATTTCTCCAATCGAAAAAACCAAAATCGAAAAAAAAATTGCATCAAACGGGGTCCCCTTGGAACTTTTCTGAATTCTTCAGATCGCCTTAACTTCCGAACGGATGGACCGATTTTCAACTTCGATCATACCAATCTGCTTGTTTTTTTTCATAGAATCCATTTCTCTAATCGAAAAAACCGAAATCGAATAGAAAAATTGCATCAAAGGGGGTCCCCTTGGAACTTTTTCGAATTCTTCAGATCGCCTTAACTTCCGAACGGATGGACCGATTTTCAACTTCGATCATACCAATCTGCTTGTTTTGTTTTCATAGAATCCATTTCTCCAATCGAAGTAACCGAAATCGAAAAAATAAAAAGCATCAAAGGGAGCCCCCTTGAAACTTTTTCGAATTCTTCAGATCGCCTTAACTTCCGAACGGATGGACCGATTTTCAACTTCGATCATACGAATCTGCTTGTTTTTTTTTCATAGAATCCATTTCTCCTATCAAAAAAACCGAAATCGAAAAAAAAAAATGCATCAAAGGGGGCCCCCTTGTAAATTTTTCGAATTCTTCAGATCGACTTAACTTCCGAACGGATGGACCGATTTTCAACTTCGATCATACCAATCTGCTTTTTTTTTCATAGAATCCATTTCTCCGATCAAAAAAACTGAAATCGAAAAAAAAAATGCATCAAAGGGGGCCCCCTTGTAAATTTTTCGAATTCTTCAGATTGCCTTAACTTTCGAACGTATGGACCGATTTTCAACTTCGATCATACCAATCAACTCGTTTTTTTTTCATAGAATCCATTTCTTCAATCGAAAAAACCGAAATCGAAAAATAAATGCATCAAAGGGGGCCCCCTTGGAACTTTTTCGAATTCTTCAGATCGCCTTAACATCCGAACGGATGGACCGATTTTCAACTTTAATCATACCAATCTGCTTTTTTTTTCATAGAATCCATTTCTCCAATCAAAAAAACCGAAATCGAAAAAATAAAAAGCATCAAAGGTAGCCCCCTTGGAACTTTTTCGAATTCTTCAGATCGCCTTAACTTCCGAACGGATGGACCGATTTTCAACTTCGATCATACGAATCTGCTTGTTTTTTTTTCATAGAATCCATTTCTCCAATCAAAAAAACCGAAATCGAAAAGAAAAATTGCATCAAAGGGGGTCCCCTTGGAACTTTTTCGAATTCTTCAGATCGCCTTAACTTCCGAACGGATGGACCGATTTTCAACTTCGATCATACCAATCTGCTTTTTTTTTCATAGAATCCATTTCTCCAATCAAAAAAACCGAAATCGAAAAAATAAAAAGCATCAAAGGTAGCCCCCTTGGAACTTTTTCGAATTCTTCAGATCGCCTTAACTTCCGAACGGATGGACCGATTTTCAACTTCGATCATACGAATCTGCTTGTTTTTTTTTCATAGAATCCATTTCTCCAATCAAAAAAACCGAAATCGAAAAAAAAATGCATCAAAGGGGGCCCCCTTGGAACTTTTTCGAATTCTTCAGATCGACTTAACTTCCGAACGGATGGACCGATTTTCAACTTCGATCATACCAATCTGCTTTTTTTTTCATAGAATCCAATCCTCCGATCAAAAAAACCGAAATCGAAAAAAAAAATGCATCAAAGGGGGCCCCCTTGTAAATTTTTCGAATTCTTCAGATAGCCTTAACTTTCGAACGTATGGACCGATTTTCAACTTCGATCATACCAATCTGCTCGTTTTTTTTTTTCATAGAATCCATTTCTCCAATCAAAAAACCGAAATCGAAAAAAAATGCATCAAAGGGGGCCCCTTTGGAACTTTTTCGAATTCTTCAGATCGCGTTAACATCCGAACGGATGGACCGATTTTCAACTTCGATCATATCAATCTGCTAGTTTTTTTTTCATAGAATCCATTTCTCCGATCGAAAGAACTGAAATCGAAAAAAAAAATGCATCAAAGGGGGCCCCCTTGGAACTTTTTCGAATTCTTCAGATCGCCTGACTTCCGAACGGATGGACCGATTTTCAACTTCGATCATACGAATCTGCTCGTTTTTTTTCATAGAATCCATTTCTCCAATCGAAAAAACCAAAATCTGAAAAAAAATTGCATCAAAGAGGGTCCCCTTGGAACTTTTTCGAATTCTTCAAATCGCCTTAACTTCCGAACGGATGGACCGATTTTCAATTTCGATCATACCAATCTGCTTGTTTTTTTTATAGAATCCATTTCTCCAATCGAAAAAACCAAAATCGAAAAAAAAATTGCATCAAAGGGGGTCCCCTTGGAACTTTTCTGAATTCTTCAGATCGCCTTAACTTCCGTACGGATGGACCGATTTTCAACTTCGATCATACCAATCTGCTTGTTTTTTTTCATAGAATCCATTTCTCTAATCGAAAAAACCGAAATCGAAAAGAAAAATTGCATCAAAGGGGGTCCCCTTGGAACTTTTTCGAATTCTTCAGATCGCCTCAACTTCCGAACGGATGGACCGATTTTCAACTTCGATCATACCAATTTGCTTGTTTTTTTTTCATAGAATCCATTTCTCCAATCGAAGAAACCGAAATCGAAAAAAAAAAATGCATCAAAGGGGGCCCCCTTGGAACTTTTCCGAATTCTTCAGATCGCCTCAAATTCCGAACGGATGGACCGATTTTCAACTTCGATCATACCAATTTGCTTGTTTTTTTTTTCATAGAATCCATTTCTCCAATCGAAAAAACCGGAATCGAAAAAGAAAATGCATCAAAGGGGGCCCCCTTGGAACTTTTTCGAATTCTTCAGTTCACCTCAACTTCCGAACGGATGGACCGATTTTCAACTTCGATCATACCAATCTGCTTGTTTTTTTTCATAGAATCCATTTCTCCAATCGAAAAAACCAAAATCTGAAAAAAAATTGCATCAAAGAGGGTCCCCTTGGAACTTTTTCGAATTCTTCAAATCGCCTTAACTTCCGAACGGATGGACCGATTTTCAATTTCGATCATACCAATCTGCTTGTTTTTTTTATAGAATCCATTTCTCCAATCGAAAAAACCAAAATCGAAAAAAAAATTGCATCAAAGGGGGTCCCCTTGGAACTTTTCTGAATTCTTCAGATCGCCTTAACTTCCGAACGGATGGACCGATTTTCAACTTCGATCATACCAATCTGCTTGTTTTTTTTCATAGAATCCATTTCTCTAATCGAAAAAACCGAAATCGAAAAGAAAAATTGCATCAAAGGGGGTCCCCTTGGAACTTTTTCGAATTCTTCAGATCGCCTCAACTTCCGAACGGATGGACCGATTTTCAACTTCGATCATACCAATCTGCTTGTTTTTTTTCATAGAATCCATTTCTCCAATCGAAGAAACCGAAATCGAAAAAATAAAAAGCATCAGAGGGAGCCCCCTTGGAACTTTTTCGAATTCTTCAGATCGCCTTAACTTCCGAACGGATGGACCGATTTTCAACTTCGATCATACGAATCTGCTCGTTTTTTTTCATAGAATCCATTTCTCCAATCGAAAAAACCGAAATCGAAAAAAAAAACTGCATCAAAGAGGGCCCCCTTGGAACTTTTTCGAAATCTTCAGATCGACTTAACTTCCGAACGGATGGACCGATTTTCAACTTCGATCATACCAATCTGCTTTTTTTTTCATAGAATCCATTTCTCCGATCAAAAAAACCGAAATCGAAAAAAAAATGCATCAAAGGGGGCCCCCTTGTAAATTTTTCGAATTCTTCAGATTGCCTTATCTTTCGAACGTATGGACCGATTTTCAACTTCGATCATACCAATCTACCCGTTTTTTTTCATAGAATCCATTTCTCCAATCGAAAAAACCGAAATCGAAAAATAAATGCATCAAAGGGGGCCCCCTTGGAACTTTTTCGAATTCTTCAGATCGCCTTAACATCCGAACGGATGGACCGATTTTCAACTTCGATCGTATCAATCTGCTTGTTTTTTTTCCATAGAATCCATTTCTCCAATCGAAAGAACCGAAATCGAAAAAAAAAATGCATCAAAAGGGGCCCCCTTGGAACTTTTTGGAATTCTTCAGATCGCCTAACTTCCGAACGGATGGACCGATTTTCAACTTCGATCATACCAATCTGCTTGTTTTTTTTCATAGAATCCATTTCTCCAATCGAAAAAACCAAAATCGAAAAAAAATTGCATCAAAGGGGGTCCCCTTGGAACTTTTCTGAATTCTTCAAATCGCCTTAACTTCCGAACGGATGGACCGATTTTCAATTTCGATCATACCAATCTGCTTGTTTTTTTTATAGAATCCATTTCTCCAATCGAAAAAACCAAAATCGAAAAAAAAATTGCATCAAAGGGGGTCCCCTTGGAACTTTTCTGAATTCTTCAGATCGCCTTAACTTCCGTACGGATGGACCGATTTTCAACTTCGATCATACCAATCTGCTTGTTTTTTTTCATAGAATCCATTTCTCTAATCGAAAAAACCGAAATCGAAAAGAAAAATTGCATCAAAGGGGGTCCCCTTGGAACTTTTTCGAATTCTTCAGATCGCCTCAACTTCCGAACGGATGGACCGATTTTCAACTTCGATCATACCAATTTGCTTGTTTTTTTTTCATAGAATCCATTTCTCCAATCGAAGAAACCGAAATCGAAAAAAAAAAATGCATCAAAGGGGGCCCCCTTGGAACTTTTCCGAATTCTTCAGATCGCCTCAAATTCCGAACGGATGGACCGATTTTCAACTTCGATCATACCAATTTGCTTGTTTTTTTTTTCATAGAATCCATTTCTCCAATCGAAAAAACCGGAATCGAAAAAGAAAATGCATCAAAGGGGGCCCCCTTGGAACTTTTTCGAATTCTTCAGTTCACCTCAACTTCCGAACGGATGGACCGATTTTCAACTTCGATCATACCAATCTGCTTGTTTTTTTTCATAGAATCCATTTCTCCAATCGAAAAAACCAAAATCTGAAAAAAAATTGCATCAAAGAGGGTCCCCTTGGAACTTTTTCGAATTCTTCAAATCGCCTTAACTTCCGAACGGATGGACCGATTTTCAATTTCGATCATACCAATCTGCTTGTTTTTTTTATAGAATCCATTTCTCCAATCGAAAAAACCAAAATCGAAAAAAAAATTGCATCAAAGGGGGTCCCCTTGGAACTTTTCTGAATTCTTCAGATCGCCTTAACTTCCGAACGGATGGACCGATTTTCAACTTCGATCATACCAATCTGCTTGTTTTTTTTCATAGAATCCATTTCTCTAATCGAAAAAACCGAAATCGAAAAGAAAAATTGCATCAAAGGGGGTCCCCTTGGAACTTTTTCGAATTCTTCAGATCGCCTCAACTTCCGAACGGATGGACCGATTTTCAACTTCGATCATACCAATCTGCTTGTTTTTTTTCATAGAATCCATTTCTCCAATCGAAGAAACCGAAATCGAAAAAATAAAAAGCATCAGAGGGAGCCCCCTTGGAACTTTTTCGAATTCTTCAGATCGCCTTAACTTCCGAACGGATGGACCGATTTTCAACTTCGATCATACGAATCTGCTCGTTTTTTTTCATAGAATCCATTTCTCCAATCGAAAAAACCGAAATCGAAAAAAAAACTGCATCAAAGAGGGCCCCCTTGGAACTTTTTCGAAATCTTCAGATCGACTTAACTTCCGAACGGATGGACCGATTTTCAACTTCGATCATACCAATCTGCTTTTTTTTTCATAGAATCCATTTCTCCGATCAAAAAAACCGAAATCGAAAAAAAAATGCATCAAAGGGGGCCCCCTTGTAAATTTTTCGAATTCTTCAGATTGCCTTATCTTTCGAACGTATGGACCGATTTTCAACTTCGATCATACCAATCTACCCGTTTTTTTTCATAGAATCCATTTCTCCAATCGAAAAAACCGAAATCGAAAAATAAATGCATCAAAGGGGGCCCCCTTGGAACTTTTTCGAATTCTTCAGATCGCCTTAACATCCGAACGGATGGACCGATTTTCAACTTCGATCGTATCAATCTGCTTGTTTTTTTCCATAGAATCCATTTCTCCAATCGAAAGAACCGAAATCGAAAAAAAAAAATGCATCAAAAGGGGCCCCCTTGGAACTTTTTGGAATTCTTCAGATCGCCTAACTTCCGAACGGATGGACCGATTTTCAACTTCGATCATACCAATCTGCTTGTTTTTTTTCATAGAATCCATTTCTCCAATCGAAAAAACCAAAATCGAAAAAAAATTGCATCAAAGGGGGTCCCCTTGGAACTTTTCTGAATTCTTCAGATCGCCTTAACTTCCGAACGGATGGACCGATTTTCAACTTCGATCATACCAATCTGCTTCTTTTTTTTCATAGAATCCATTTCTCCAATCAAAAAAACCGAAATCGAAAATATAAAAAGCATCAAAGGGAGCCCCCTTGGAACTTTTTCGAATTCTTCAGATCGCCTTAACTTCCGAACGGATGGACCGATTTTCAACTTCGATCATACGAATCTGCTTGTTTTTTTTCCATAGAATCCATTTCTCCAATCGAAAAAACCGAAATCGAAAAAAAAAATGCATCAAAGGGGGCCCCCTTGGAACTTTTTCGAATTCTTCAGATCGACTTAACTTCCGAACGGATGGACCGATTTTCAACTTTAATCATACCAATCTGCTTTTTTTTTCATAGAATCCATTTCTCCGATCAAAAAAACCCCAATCGAAAAAAAAATGCATCAAAGGGGGCCCCCTTGTAAATTTTTCGAATTCTTCAGATCGACTTAACTTTCGAACGTATGGACCGATTTTCAACTTCGATCATACCAATCTGCTCGTTTTTTTTTTCATAGAATCCATTTCTCCAATCAAAAAAACCGAAATCGAAAAAAAATGCATCAAAGGGGGCCCCTTTGGAACTTTTTCGAATTCTTCAGATCGCGTTAACATCCGAACGGATGGACCGATTTTCAACTTCGATCATATCAATCTGCTAGTTTTTTTTTTCATAGAATCCATTTCTCCGATCGAAAGAACCGAAATCGAAAAAAAAATGCATCAAAGGGGGCCCCCTTGGAACTTTTTCGAATTCTTCAGATCGCCTGACTTCCGAACGGATGGACCGATTTTCAACTTCGATCATACCAATTTGCTTGTTTTTTTTTCATAGAATCCATTTCTCCAATCGAAGAAACCGAAATCGAAAAAAAAATGCATCAAAGGGGGCCCCCTTGGAACTTTTCCGAATTCTTCAGATCGCCTCAAATTCCGAACGGATGGACCGATTTTCAACTTCGATCATACCAATTTGCTTGTTTTTTTTTTCATAGAATCCATTTCTCCAATCGAAAAAACCGGAATCGAAAAAGAAAATGCATCAAAGGGGGCCCCCTTGGAACTTTTTGGAATTCTTCAGATCACCTCAACTTCCGAACGGATGGACCGATTTTCAACTTCGATCATACCAATCTGCTTGTTTTTTTTCATAGAATCCATTTCTCCAATCGAAAAAACCAAAATCTGAAAAAAAATTGCATCAAAGAGGGTCCCCTTGGAACTTTTTCGAATTCTTCAAATCGCCTTAACTTCCGAACGGATGGACCGATTTTCAATTTCGATCATACCAATCTGCTTGTTTTTTTTATAGAATTCATTTCTCCAATCGAAAAAACCAAAATCAAAAAAAAAATTGCATCAAAGGGGGTCCCCTTGGAACTTTTCTGAATTCTTCAGATCGCCTTAACTTCCGAACGGATGGACCGATTTTCAACTTCGATCATACCAATCTGCTTGTTTTTTTTCATAGAATCCATTTCTCTAATCGAAAAAACCGAAATCGAAAAGAAAAATTGCATCAAAGGGGGTCCCCTTGGAACTTTTTCGAATTCTTCAGATCGCCTTAACTTCCAAACGGATGGACCGATTTTCAACTTCGATCATAGCAATCTGCTTGTTTTTTTTCATAGAATCCATTTCTCCAATCGAAAAAACCGAAATCGAAAGAAAAGTTGCATCAAAGGGGGTCCCTTTGAAACTTTTCCGAATTCTTCAGATCGCCTTAACTTCCGAACGGATGGACCGATTTTCAACTTCGATCATACCAATCTGCTTGTTTTTTTTTCATAGAATCCATTTCTCCAATCAAAAAAAACGAAATCTAA
This sequence comes from Chrysomela aeneicollis, assembly GCA_029955515.1. Taxonomy (NCBI): domain Eukaryota; kingdom Metazoa; phylum Arthropoda; class Insecta; order Coleoptera; family Chrysomelidae; genus Chrysomela; species Chrysomela aeneicollis. The sequence goes on from JARUHQ010000025.1 coordinate 1,791,119, forward strand.
ACAAAAATTGCATCAAAGGGGGCCCCCTTGGAACTTTTTCGAATTCTTCAGATCGCCTTAACTTCCGAACGGATTGACCGATTTTCAACTTCGATCATACCAATCTGCTTGTTTTATTCATAGAATCCATTTCTCCAATCGAAGAAACCGAAATCGAAAAAAAAAATGCATCAAAGGGGGCCTTCTTGGAACTTTTTCGAATTTTTCAGATCGCCTTAACTTCCGAACGGATGGACCGATTTTCAACTTAGATCATACCAATCTGCTTGTATTTTTTTATAGAATCCATTTCTCCAATCGAAGAAACCGAAATCGAAAAAAAAATTGCATCAAAGGGGGCCCCCTTGGAACTTTTTCGAATTCTTCAGATCGCCTTAACTTCCGAACGGATGGACCGATTTTCAACTTCGCGCATACCAATTTGCTTGTTTTTTTCATAGAATCCATTTCTCCAATCGAAAAAACCGAAATCGAAAAAAAAAATGCATCAAAGGGGATCCCCTTGGAACTTTTTTGAATTCTTCAGATCGCCTTAAATTCCGAACGGATGGACCGATTTTCAACTACGATCATACCAATCTGCTTTTTTTTTTTCATAGAATCCATTTCTCCAATCGAAAAAACCGAAATCGAAAAAAAAAATGCATCAATGGGTGCCCCCATGGAACTTTTTCGAATTCTTCATATCGCCTTAACTTCCGAACGGATGGACCGATTTTCAACTTCGAACATACAAATCTGCTTGTTTTTTTTTCATAGAATCCATTTCTCCAATCGAAAAAACCGAAATCGAAAAAAAATTGCATCAAAGGGGGTCCCCTTGGAACTTTTTCGAATTCTTCAGATCGCCTTAACTTCCAAACGGATGGACCGATTTTCAACTTCGATCATAGCAATCTGCTTTTTTTTTTTCATAGAATCCATTTCTCCAATCGAAAAAACCGAAATCGAAAGAAAAGTTGCATCAAAGGGGGTCCCTTTGAAACTTTTCCGAATTCTTCAGATCGCCTTAACTTCCGAACGGATGGACCGATTTTCAACTTCGATCATACCAATCTGCTTGTTTTTTTTTCATAGAATCCATTTCTCCGATCAAAAAAACCGAAATCTAAACAAAAATTGCATCAAAGGGGGTCCCCTTGGAACTTTTTCGAATTCTTCAGATCGCCTTAACTTCCAAACGGATGGACCGATTTTCAACTTCGATCATAGCAATCTGCTTGTTTTTTTTTCATAGAATCCATTTCTCCAATCGAAAAAACCGAAATCGAAAGAAAAGTTGCATCAAAGGGGGTCCCTTTGAAACTTTTTCGAATTCTTCAGATCGCCTTAACTTCCGAACGGATTGACCGATTTTCAACTTCGATCATACCAATCTGCTTGTTTTATTCATAAAATCCATTTCTCCAATCGAAGAAACCGAAATCGAAAAAAAAAATTTATCAAAGGGGGCCTTCTTGGAACTTTTTCGAATTTTTCAGATCGCCTTAACTTCCGAACGGATGGACCGATTTTCAACTTAGATCATACCAATCTGCTTGTATTTTTTTATAGAATCCATTTCTCCAATCGAAGAAACCGAAATCGAAAAAAAAATTGCATCAAAGGGGGCCCCCTTGGAACTTTTTCGAATTCTTCAGATCGCCTTAACTTCTGAACGGATGGACCGATTTTCAACTTCGCGCATACCAATTTGCTTGTTTTTTTCATAGAATCCATTTCTCCAATCGAAAAAACCGAAATCGAAAAAACAATTGCATCAAAGGGGGTCCATTTGGAACTTTTTCGAATTCATCAGATCGCCTTAACTTCCGAACGGATGGACCGATTTTTAACTTCGCGCATACCAATTTGCTTGTTTTTTTTCATAGAATCCATTTCTCCGATCGAAAAAACCGAAATCAAAAAAAATTGCATCAAAGGGGGTCCATTTGAAACTTTTTCGAAGTCATCAGATCGCCTTAACTTCCGAACGGATGGACCGATTTTCAACTTCGATCATACCAATCTGCTTGTTTTTTTTTCATAGAATCCATTTCTCCAATCGGAAAAACCGAAATCGAAAAAAAAAAATGCATCAAAGGGGATCCCCTTGGAACTTTTTTGAATTCTTCAGATCGCCTTAAATTCCGAACGGATGGACCGATTTTCAACTACGATCATACCAATCTGCTTTTTTTTTTTTCATAGAATCCATATCTCCAATCGAAAAAACCGAAATCGAAAAAAAAAAAATGCATCAATGGGTGCCCCCATGGAACTTTTTCGAATTCTTCAGATCGCCTTAACTTCCGAACGGATGGACCGATTTTCAACTTCGAACATACAAATCTGCTTGTTTTTTTTTTCATAGAATCCATTCCTCCAATAGAAAAAACCGAAATGAAAAAAAAATGCATCAAAGGGGGCCCCCTTGGAACTTTTTCGAATTCTTCAGATCGCCTTAACTTCCGAACGGATAGACCGATTTTCAACTTCGATCATACCAATCTGTTTGTTTTTTTCATAGAATCCATTTCTCCAATCTAGAAAACCGAAATCGAAAAGAAATTGCACCAAAGGGGGCCCTCTTTGAACTTTTTCGAATTCTTCAGATCGCCTTAACTTCCGAACGGATGGACCGATTTTCAACTTCGATCATACCAATCTGCTTGTTTTTTTTCATAGAATTCATTTCTTCAAACGAAAGAACCGAAATCGAAAAAAAAAATGCATCAAAGGGGGCCCCCTTGGAACTTTTTCGAATTCTTCAGATCGCCTTAACTTCCGAACGGATGGAAAGATTCTCAACTTCGATCATACCAATCTGTTTGTTTTTTTTATAGAATCCATTTCTCCAATCGGAAAAACCGGAATCAAAAAAAAATACATCGAAGGGGGCCCTCTTGGAACTTTTTCGAATTCTTCGGATCGCCTTAACTTCCGAACGGATGCACCGATTTTCAACTTCGATCATACCAATCTGCTTGTTTTTTTTTTCATAGAATCCATTTCTCCAATCGAAAAAACCGAAATCGAAAAAAAAATGCATCAGAGGGGGCCCCCTTGGAACTTTTTCGAATTCTTCAGATCGCCTTAACTTTCGAACGGATGGACCGATTTTCAACTTCGAACATACAAATCTGCTTGTTTTTTTTTCATAGAATCCATTTCTCCAATAGAAAAAACCGAAATGAAAAAAAAATGCATCAAAGGGGGCCCCCTTGGAACTTTTTCGAATTCTTCAGATCGCCTTAACTTCCGAACGGATGAACCGATTTTCAACTTCGATCATACCAATCTGTTTGTTTTTTTTTCATAGAATCCGTTTCTCCAATCAAAAAAACCATAATCGAAAAAAAAAATTGCATCAAAGGGGGTCCCCTTGGAACTTTTCTGAATTCTTCAGATCGCCTTAACTTCCGAACGGATGGACCGCTTTTCAACTTCGATCATACCAACCTGCTTGTTTTTTTTTCATAGAATCCATTTCTATAATCGAAAAAACCGAAATCGAAATGAAAAATTGCATCGAAGGGGGTCCCCTTGGAATTTTTTCGAATTCTTCAGATCGCCTCAACTTCCGAACGGATGGACCGATTTTCAACTTCGAACAATCTGCTTGTTTTTTTTTCATAGAATCCATTTCTCCAATCGAAGAAACCGAAATCGAAAAAATAAAAAGCATCAAAGGGAGCCCCCTTGGAACTTTTTCGAATTCTTCAGATCGCCTTAACTACCGAACGGATGGACCGATTTTCAACTTCGATCATACGAATCTGCTTGTTTTTTTTTTCATAGAATCCATTTCTCCAATCGAAAAATTCGAAATCGAAAAAAAAAAAACTGCATCAAAGGGGGCCCCCTTGGAACTTTTTCGAATTCTTCAGATCGACTTAACTTCCGAACGGATGGACCGATTTTCAACTTCGATCATACCAATCTGCTTTTTTTTTCATAGAATCCATTTCTCCGATCAAAAAAACCGAAATCGAAAAAAAAAATGCATCAAAGGGGGCCCCCTTGTAAATTTTTCGAATTCTTCAGATTGCCTTAACTTTCGAACGTATGGACCGATTTTCAACTTCGATCATACCAATCTACTCGTTTTTTTTTCATAGAATCCATTTCTTTAATCGAAAAAACCGAAATCGAAAAATAAATGCATCAAAGGGGGCCCCCTTGGAACTTTTTCGAATTCTTCAGATCGCCTTAACATCCGAACGGATGGACCGATTTTCAACTTCGATCATATCAATCTGCTTGTTTTTTTTTCCATAGAATCCATTTCTCCGATCGTAAGAACCGAAATCGAGAAAAAAAATGCATCAAAGGGGGCCCCCTTGGAACTTTTTCGAATTCTTCAGATCGCCTAACTTCCGAACGGATGGACCGATTTTCAACTTCGATCATACCAATCTGCTTGTTTTTTTTCATAGAATCCATTTCTCCAATCGAAAAAACCAAAATCGAAAAAAAATTGCATCAAAGGGAGCCCCTTTGGAACTTTTTCGAATTCTTCAGATCGCCTAACTTCCGAACGGATGGACCGATTTTCAACTTCGATCATACCAATTTGCTTGTTTTTTTTTTTTTTCATAGAATCCATTTCTCCAATCGAAAAAACCGAAATCGAAAAAAATAAAAATGCATCAAAGGGGGCCCCCTTGGAACTTTTTCGAATTCTTCAGATCGCCTCAACTTCCGAACGGATGGACCGATTTTCAACTTCGATCATACCAATCTGCTTGTTTTTTTTCATAGAATCCATTTCTCCAATCAAAAAAACCGAAATAAAAAAAAATGCATCAAAGGGGGCCCCCTTGGAACTTTTTCGAATTCATCAGATCGCCTTAACTTCCGAACGGATGGACCGATTTTCAACTTCGATCATACCAATCTGCTTGTATTTTTTCATAGAATCCATTTCTCCAATCGAAAAAACCGAAATGGAAAAAAAATGCATCAAAGGGGACCCCCTTGGAACTTTTTCGAATTATTCAGATCGCCTTAACTTCCGAACGGATGGACCGATAAAAACTTCGATCATACCAATCTGCTTGTTTTTTTTTATAGAATCCATTTCTCTAATCGAAAAAACCGAAATAAATAAAAATGCATCAAAGGGGGCCCCCTTGGAACTTTTTCGAATTCTTCAGATCGCCTTAACTTCCGAAAGGATGGACCGATTTTCAACTTCGATCATACCAATCTGCTTGTTTTTTTCTCATAGAATCCATTTCTCCAATCGAAAAAACCGGAATCGAAAAAAAATGCATCAAAGGGGGCCCCCTTGGAACTTTTTCGAATTCTTCAGATCGCCTTAACTTCCGAACGGATGCACCGATTTTCAACTTCGATCATACCAATCTGCTTGTTTTTTTTTCATAGAATCCATTTCTCCAATCGAAAAAACCGAAATCGAAAAAAAAATGCATCAAAGGGGGCCCCCTTGGAACTTTTTCGAATTCTTCAGATCGCCTTAACTTTCGAACGGATGGACCGATTTTCAACTTCGAACATACAAATCTGCTTGTTTTTTTTTCATAGAATCCATTTCTCCAATAGAAAAAACCGAAATGAAAAAAAATGCATCAAAGGGGGCCCCCTTGGAACTTTTTCGAATTCTTCAGATCGCCTTAACTTCCGAACGGATGAACCGATTTTCAACTTCGATCATACCAATCTGTTTGTTTTTTTTTCATAGAATCCGTTTCTCCAATCAAAAAAACCATAATCGAAAAAAAAAATTGCATCAAAGGGGGTCCCCTTGGAACTTTTCTGAATTCTTCAGATCGCCTTAACTTCCGAACGGATGGACCGATTTTCAACTTCGATCATACCAATCTGCTTGTTTTTTTTTCATAGAATCCATTTCTATAATCGAAAAAACCGAAATCGAAATGAAAAATTGCATCGAAGGGGGTCCCCTTGGAACTTTTTCGAATTCTTCAGATCGCCTCAACTTCCGAACGGATGGACCGATTTTCAACTTCGAACAATCTGCTTGTTTTTTTTTCATAGAATCCATTTCTCCAATCGAAGAAACCGAAATCGAAAAAATAAAAAGCATCAAAGGGAGCCCCCTTGGAACTTTTTCGAATTCTTCAGATCGCCTTAACTACCGAACGGATGGACCGATTTTCAACTTCGATCATACGAATCTGCTTGTTTTTTTTTTCATAGAATCCATTTCTCCAATCGAAAAATTCGAAATCGAAAAAAAAAACTGCATCAAAGGGGGCCCCCTTGGAACTTTTTCGAATTCTTCAGATCGACTTAACTTCCGAACGGATGGACCGATTTTCAACTTCGATCATACCAATCTGCTTTTTTTTTCATAGAATCCATTTCTCCGATCAAAAAAACCGAAATCGAAAAAAAAAATGCATCAAAGGGGGCCCCCTTGTAAATTTTTCGAATTCTTCAGATTGCCTTAACTTTCGAACGTATGGACCGATTTTCAACTTCGATCATACCAATCTACTCGTTTTTTTTTCATAGAATCCATTTCTTTAATCGAAAAAACCGAAATCGAAAAATAAATGCATCAAAGGGGGCCCCCTTGGAACTTTTTCGAATTCTTCAGATCGCCTTAACATCCGAACGGATGGACCGATTTTCAACTTCGATCATATCAATCTGCTTGTTTTTTTTCCATAGAATCCATTTCTCCGATCGTAAGAACCGAAATCGAGAAAAAAAATGCATCAAAGGGGGCCCCCTTGGAACTTTTTCGAATTCTTCAGATCGCCTAACTTCCGAACGGATGGACCGATTTTCAACTTCGATCATACCAATCTGCTTGTTTTTTTTCATAGAATCCATTTCTCCAATCGAAAAAACCAAAATCGAAAAAAAATTGCATCAAAGGGAGCCCCTTTGGAACTTTTTCGAATTCTTCAGATCGCCTAACTTCCGAACGGATGGACCGATTTTCAACTTCGATCATACCAATTTGCTTGTTTTTTTTTTTCATAGAATCCATTTCTCCAATCGAAAAAACCGAAATCGAAAAAAAAAAAATGCATCAAAGGGGGCCCCCTTGGAACTTTTTCGAATTCTTCAGATCGCCTCAACTTCCGAACGGATGGACCGATTTTCAACTTCGATCATACCAATCTGCTTGTTTTTTTTCATAGAATCCATTTCTCCAATCAAAAAAACCGAAATAAAAAAAAATGCATCAAAGGGGGCCCCCTTGGAACTTTTTCGAATTCATCAGATCGCCTTAACTTCCGAACGGATGGACCGATTTTCAACTTCGATCATACCAATCTGCTTGTATTTTTTCATAGAATCCATTTCTCCAATCGAAAAAACCGAAATGGAAAAAAAATGCATCAAAGGGGACCCCCTTGGAACTTTTTCGAATTATTCAGATCGCCTTAACTTCCGAACGGATGGACCGATAAAAACTTCGATCATACCAATCTGCTTGTTTTTTTCATAGAATCCATTTCTCTAATCGAAAAAACCGAAATAAATAAAAATGCATCAAAGGGGGCCCCCTTGGAACTTTTTCGAATTCTTCAGATCGCCTTAACTTCCGAAAGGATGGACCGATTTTCAACTTCGATCATACCAATCTGCTTGTTTTTTTCTCATAGAATCCATTTCTCCAATCGAAAAAACCGGAATCGAAAAAAAATGCATCAAAGGGGGCCCCCTTGGAACTTTTTCGAATTCTTCAGATCGCCTTAACTTCCGAACGGATGCACCGATTTTCAACTTCGATCATACCAATCTGCTTGTTTTTTTTTCATAGAATCCATTTCTCCAATCGAAAAAACCGAAATCGAAAAAAAAATGCATCAAAGGGGGCCCCCTTGGAACTTTTTCGAATTCTTCAGATCGCCTTAACTTTCGAACGGATGGACCGATTTTCAACTTCGAACATACAAATCTGCTTGTTTTTTTTTCATAGAATCCATTTCTCCAATAAAAAAAACCGAAATAAAAAAAAAATGCATCAAAGGGGGCCCCCTTGGAACTTTTTCGAATTCTTCAGATCGCCTTAACTTCCGAACGGATGAACCGATTTTCAACTTCGATCATACCAATCTGTTTGTTTTTTTTTCATAGAATCCGTTTCTCCAATCAAAAAAACCATAATCGAAAAAAAAAATTGCATCAAAGGGGGTCCCCTTGGAACTTTTCTGAATTCTTCAGATCGCCTTAACTTCCGAACGGATGGACCGATTTTCAACTTCGATCATACCAATCTGCTTGTTTTTTTTTCATAGAATCCATTTCTATAATCGAAAAAACCGAAATCGAAATGAAAAATTGCATCGAAGGGGGTCCCCTTGGAACTTTTTCGAATTCTTCAGATCGCCTTAACTACCGAACGGATGGACCGATTTTCAACTTCGATCATACGAATCTGCTTGTTTTTTTTTTCATAGAATCCATTTCTCCAATCGAAAAATTCGAAATCGAAAAAAAAAACTGCATCAAAGGGGGCCCCCTTGGAACTTTTTCGAATTCTTCAGATCGACTTAACTTCCGAACGGATGGACCGATTTTCAACTTCGATCATACCAATCTGCTTTTTTTTTCATAGAATCCATTTCTCCGATCAAAAAAACCGAAATCGAAAAAAAAAATGCATCAAAGGGGGCCCCCTTGTAAATTTTTCGAATTCTTCAGATTGCCTTAACTTTCGAACGTATGGACCGATTTTCAACTTCGATCATACCAATCTACTCGTTTTTTTTTCATAGAATCCATTTCTTTAATCGAAAAAACCGAAATCGAAAAATAAATGCATCAAAGGGGGCCCCCTTGGAACTTTTTCGAATTCTTCAGATCGCCTTAACATCCGAACGGATGGACCGATTTTCAACTTCGATCATATCAATCTGCTTGTTTTTTTTTCCATAGAATCCATTTCTCCGATCGTAAGAACCGAAATCGAGAAAAAAAATGCATCAAAGGGGGCCCCCTTGGAACTTTTTCGAATTCTTCAGATCGCCTAACTTCCGAACGGATGGACCGATTTTCAACTTCGATCATACCAATCTGCTTGTTTTTTTTCATAGAATCCATTTCTCCAATCGAAAAAACCAAAATCGAAAAAAAATTGCATCAAAGGGAGCCCCTTTGGAACTTTTTCGAATTCTTCAGATCGCCTAACTTCCGAACGGATGGACCGATTTTCAACTTCGATCATACCAATTTGCTTGTTTTTTTTTTTTTATAGAATCCATTTCTCCAATCGAAAAAACCGAAATCGAAAAAAAAAAAATGCATCAAAGGGGGCCCCCTTGGAACTTTTTCGAATTCTTCAGATCGCCTCAACTTCCGAACGGATGGACCGATTTTCAACTTCGATCATACCAATCTGCTTGTTTTTTTTCATAGAATCCATTTCTCCAATCAAAAAAACCGAAATAAAAAAAAATGCATCAAAGGGGGCCCCCTTGGAACTTTTTCGAATTTATCAGATCGCCTTAACTTCCGAACGGATGGACCGATTTTCAACTTCGATCATACCAATCTGCTTGTATTTTTTCATAGAATCCATTTCTCCAATCGAAAAAACCGAAATGGAAAAAAAATGCATCAAAGGGGACCCCCTTGGAACTTTTTCGAATTATTCAGATCGCCTTAACTTCCGAACGGATGGACCGATTTTCAACTTCGATCATACCAATCTGCTTGTTTTTTTTCATAGAATCCATTTCTCTAATCGAAAAAACCGAAATAAATAAAAATGCATCAAAGGGGGCCCCCTTGGAACTTTTTCGAATTCTTCAGATCGCCTTAACTTCCGAAAGGATGGACCGATTTTCAACTTCGATCATACCAATCTGCTTGTTTTTTTCTCATAGAATCCATTTCTCCAATCGAAAAAACCGGAATCGAAAAAAAATGCATCAAAGGGGGCCCCCTTGGAACTTTTTCGAATTCTTCAGATCGCCTTAACTTCCGAACGGATGCACCGATTTTCAACTTCGATCATACCAATCTGCTTGTTTTTTTTTCATAGAATCCATTTCTCCAATCGAAAAAACCGAAATCGAAAAAAAAATGCATCAAAGGGGGCCCCCTTGGAACTTTTTCGAATTCTTCAGATCGCCTTAACTTTCGAACGGATGGACCGATTTTCAACTTCGAACATACAAATCTGCTTGTTTTTTTTTCATAGAATCCATTTCTCCAATAGAAAAAACCGAAATGAAAAAAAAATGCATCAAAGGGGGCCCCCTTGGAACTTTTTCGAATTCTTCAGATCGCCTTAACTTCCGAACGGATGAACCGATTTTCAACTTCGATCATACCAATCTGTTTGTTTTTTTTTCATAGAATCCGTTTCTCCAATCAAAAAAACCATAATCGAAAAAAAAAATTGCATCAAAGGGGGTCCCCTAGGAACTTTTCTGAATTCTTCAGATCGCCTTAACTTCCGAACGGATGGACCGATTTTCAACTTCGATCATACCAATCTGCTTGTTTTTTTTTCATAGAATCCATTTCTATAATCGAAAAAACCGAAATCGAAATGAAAAATTGCATCGAAGGGGGTCCCCTTGGAACTTTTTCGAATTCTTCAGATCGCCTCAACTTCCGAACGGATGGACCGATTTTCAACTTCGAACAATCTGCTTGTTTTTTTTTCATAGAATCCATTTCTCCAATCGAAGAAACCGAAATCGAAAAAATAAAAAGCATCAAAGGGAGCCCCCTTGGAACTTTTTCGAATTCTTCAGATCGCCTTAACTACCGAACGGATGGACCGATTTTCAACTTCGATCATACGAATCTGCTTGTTTTTTTTTTCATAGAATCCATTTCTCCAATCGAAGAAACCGAAATCGAAAAAATAAAAAGCATCAAAGGGAGCCCCCTTGGAACTTTTTCGAATTCTTCAGATCGCCTTAACATCCGAACGGATGGACCGATTTTCAACTTCGATCATATCAATCTGCTTGTTTTTTTTTCCATAGAATCCATTTCTCCGATCGTAAGAACCGAAATCGAGAAAAAAAAATGCATCAAAGGGGGCCCCCTTGGAACTTTTTCGAATTCTTCAGATCGCCTAACTTCCGAACGGATGGACCGATTTTCAACTTCGATCATACCAATCTGCTTGTTTTTTTTCATAGAATCCATTTCTCCAATCGAAAAAACCAAAATCGAAAAAAAATTGCATCAAAGGGAGCCCCTTTGGAACTTTTTCGAATTCTTCAGATCGCCTAACTTCCGAACGGATGGACCGATTTTCAACTTCGATCATACCAATTTGCTTGTTTTTTTTTTTTTCATAGAATCCATTTCTCCAATCGAAAAAACCGAAATCGAAAAAAAAAAAATGCATCAAAGGGGGCCCCCTTGGAACTTTTTCGAATTCTTCAGATCGCCTCAACTTCCGAACGGATGGACCGATTTTCAACTTCGATCATACCAATCTGCTTGTTTTTTTTCATAGAATCCATTTCTCCAATCAAAAAAACCGAAATAAAAAAAAATGCATCAAAGGGGGCCCCCTTGGAACTTTTTCGAATTCATCAGATCGCCTTAACTTCCGAACGGATGGACCGATTTTCAACTTCGATCATACCAATCTGCTTGTATTTTTTCATAGAATCCATTTCTCCAATCGAAAAAACCGAAATGGAAAAAAAATGCATCAAAGGGGACCCCCTTGGAACTTTTTCGAATTATTCAGATCGCCTTAACTTCCGAACGGATGGACCGATAAAAACTTCGATCATACCAATCTGCTTGTTTTTTTTCATAGAATCCATTTCTCTAATCGAAAAAACCGAAATAAATAAAAATGCATCAAAGGGGGCCCCCTTGGAACTTTTTCGAATTCTTCAGATCGCCTTAACTTCCGAAAGGATGGACCGATTTTCAACTTCGATCATACCAATCTGCTTGTTTTTTTCTCATAGAATCCATTTCTCCAATCGAAAAAACCGGAATCGAAAAAAAATGCATCAAAGGGGGCCCCCTTGGAACTTTTTCGAATTCTTCAGATCGCCTTAACTTCCGAACGGATGCACCGATTTTCAACTTCGATCATACCAATCTGCTTGTTTTTTTTTCATAGAATCCATTTCTCCAATCGAAAAAACCGAAATCGAAAAAAAAATGCATCAAAGGGGGCCCCCTTGGAACTTTTTCGAATTCTTCAGATCGCCTTAACTTTCGAACGGATGGACCGATTTTCAACTTCGAACATACAAATCTGCTTGTTTTTTTTTCATAGAATCCATTTCTCCAATAGAAAAAACCGAAATGAAAAAAAAATGCATCAAAGGGGGCCCCCTTGGAACTTTTTCGAATTCTTCAGATCGCCTTAACTTCCGAACGGATGAACCGATTTTCAACTTCGATCATACCAATCTGTTTGTTTTTTTTTCATAGAATCCGTTTCTCCAATCAAAAAAACCATAATCGAAAAAAAAAATTGCATCAAAGGGGGTCCCCTAGGAACTTTTCTGAATTCTTCAGATCGCCTTAACTTCCGAACGGATGGACCGATTTTCAACTTCGATCATACCAATCTGCTTGTTTTTTTTTCATAGAATCCATTTCTATAATCGAAAAAACCGAAATCGAAATGAAAAATTGCATCGAAGGGGGTCCCCTTGGAACTTTTTCGAATTCTTCAGATCGCCTCAACTTCCGAACGGATGGACCGATTTTCAACTTCGAACAATCTGCTTGTTTTTTTTTCATAGAATCCATTTCTCCAATCGAAGAAACCGAAATCGAAAAAATAAAAAGCATCAAAGGGAGCCCCCTTGGAACTTTTTCGATTTCTTCAGATCGCCTTAACTACCGAACGGATGGACCGATTTTCAACTTCGATCATACGAATCTGCTTGTTTTTTTTTTCATAGAATCCATTTCTCCAATCGAAAAATTCGAAATCGAAAAAAAAAACTGCATCAAAGGGGGCCCCCTTGGAACTTTTTCGAATTCTTCAGATCGACTTAACTTCCGAACGGATGGACCGATTTTCAACTTCGATCATACCAATCTGCTTTTTTTTTTCATAGAATCCATTTCTCCGATCAAAAAAACCGAAATCGAAAAAAAAAATGCATCAAAGGGGGCCCCCTTGTAAATTTTTCGAATTCTTCAGATTGCCTTAACTTTCGAACGTATGGACCGATTTTCAACTTCGATCATACCAATCTACTCGTTTTTTTTTCATAGAATTCATTTCTTTAATCGAAAAAACCGAAATCGAAAAATAAATGCATCAAAGGGGGCCCCCTTGGAACTTTTTCGAATTCTTCAGATCGCCTTAACATCCGAACGGATGGACCGATTTTCAACTTCGATCATATCAATCTGCTTGTTTTTTTTTCCATAGAATCCATTTCTCCGATCGTAAGAACCGAAATCGAGAAAAAAAATGCATCAAAGGGGGCCCCCTTGGAACTTTTTCGAATTCTTCAGATCGCCTAACTTCCGAACGGATGGACCGATTTTCAACTTCGATCATACCAATCTGCTTGTTTTTTTTCATAGAATCCATTTCTCCAATCGAAAAAACCAAAATCGAAAAAAAATTGCATCAAAGGGAGCCCCTTTGGAACTTTTTCGAATTCTTCAGATCGCCTAACTTCCGAACGGATGGACCGATTTTCAACTTCGATCATACCAATTTGCTTGTTTTTTTTTTTTTCATAGAATCCATTTTTCCAATCGAAAAAACCGAAATCGAAAAAAAAAAATGCATCAAAGGGGGCCCCCTTGGAACTTTTTCGAATTCTTCAGATCGCCTCAACTTCCGAACGGATGGACCGATTTTCAACTTCGATCATACCAATCTGCTTGTTTTTTTTCATAGAATCCATTTCTCCAATCAAAAAAACCGAAATAAAAAAAAATGCATCAAAGGGGGCCCCCTTGGAACTTTTTCGAATTCATCAGATCGCCTTAACTTCCGAACGGATGGACCGATTTTCAACTTCGATCATACCAATCTGCTTGTATTTTTTCATAGAATCCATTTCTCCAATCGAAAAAACCGAAATGGAAAAAAAATGCATCAAAGGGGACCCCCTTGGAACTTTTTCGAATTATTCAGATCGCCTTAACTTCCGAACGGATGGACCGATAAAAACTTCGATCATACCAATCTGCTTGTTTTTTTTCATAGAATCCATTTCTCTAATCGAAAAAACCGAAATAAATAAAAATGCATCAAAGGGGGCCCCCTTGGAACTTTTTCGAATTCTTCAGATCGCCTTAACTTCCGAAAGGATGGACCGATTTTCAACTTCGATCATACCAATCTGCTTGTTTTTTTCTCATAGAATCCATTTCTCCAATCGAAAAAACCGGAATCGAAAAAAAATGCATCAAAGGGGGCCCCCTTGGAACTTTTTCGAATTCTTCAGATCGCCTTAACTTCCGAACGGATGCACCGATTTTCAACTTCGATCATACCAATCTGCTTGTTTTTTTTTCATAGAATCCATTTCTCCAATCGAAAAAACCGAAATGGAAAAAAAATGCATCAAAGGGGACCCCCTTGGAACTTTTTCGAATTATTCAGATCGCCTTAACTTCCGAACGGATGGACCGATAAAAACTTCGATCATACCAATCTGCTTGTTTTTTTTCATAGAATCCATTTCTCTAATCGAAAAAACCGAAATAAATAAAAATGCATCAAAGGGGGCCCCCTTGGAACTTTTTCGAATTCTTCAGATCGCCTTAACTTCCGAAAGGATGGACCGATTTTCAACTTCGATCATACCAATCTGCTTGTTTTTTTCTCATAGAATCCATTTCTCCAATCGAAAAAACCGGAATCGAAAAAAAATGCATCAAAGGGGGCCCCCTTGGAACTTTTTCGAATTCTTCAGATCGCCTTAACTTCCGAACGGATGCACCGATTTTCAACTTCGATCATACCAATCTGCTTGTTTTTTTTTCATAGAATCCATTTCTCCAATCGAAAAAACCGAAATCGAAAAAAAAATGCATCAAAGGGGGCCCCCTTGGAACTTTTTCGAATTCTTCAGATCGCCTTAACTTTCGAACGGATGGACCGATTTTCAACTTCGAACATACAAATCTGCTTGTTTTTTTTTTCATAGAATCCATTTCTCCAATAGAAAAAACCGAAATGAAAAAAAAACGCATCAAAGGGGGCCCCCTTGGAACTTTTTCGAATTCTTCAGATCGCCTTAACTTCCGAACGGATGAACCGATTTTCAACTTCGATCATACCAATCTGTTTGTTTTTTTTTCATAGAATCCGTTTCTCCAATCAAAAAAACCATAATCGAAAAAAAAAATTGCATCAAAGGGGGTCCCCTTGGAACTTTTCTGAATTCTTCAGATCGCCTTAACTTCCGAACGGATGGACCGATTTTCAACTTCGAACAATCTGCTTGTTTTTTTTTCATAGAATCCATTTCTCCAATCGAAGAAACCGAAATCGAAAAAATAAAAAGCATCAAAGGGAGCCCCCTTGGAACTTTTTCGAATTCTTCAGATCGCCTTAACTACCGAACGGATGGACCGATTTTCAACTTCGATCATACGAATCTGCTTGTTTTTTTTTTCATAGAATCCATTTCTCCAATCGAAAAATTCGAAATCGAAAAAAAAAACTGCATCAAAGGGGGACCCCTTGGAACTTTTTCGAATTCTTCAGATCGACTTAACTTCCGAACGGATGGACCGATTTTCAACTTCGATCATACCAATCTGCTTTTTTTTTCATAGAATCCATTTCTCCGATCAAAAAAACCGAAATCGAAAAAAAAAATGCATCAAAGGGGGCCCCCTTGTAAATTTTTCGAATTCTTCAGATTGCCTTAACTTTCGAACGTATGGACCGATTTTCAACTTCGATCATACCAATCTACTCGTTTTTTTTCCATAGAATCCATTTCTTTAATCGAAAAAACCGAAATCAAAAAATAAATGCATCAAAGGGGGCCCCCTTGGAACTTTTTCGAATTCTTCAGATCGCCTTAACATCCGAACGGATGGACCGATTTTCAACTTCGATCATATCAATCTGCTTGTTTTTTTTTCCATAGAATCCATTTCTCCGATCGTAAGAACCGAAATCGAGAAAAAAAATGCATCAAAGGGGGCCCCCTTGGAACTTTTTCGAATTCTTCAGATCGCCTAACTTCCGAACGGATGGACCGATTTTCAACTTCGATCATACCAATCTGCTTGTTTTTTTTCATAGAATCCATTTCTCCAATCGAAAAAACCAAAATCGAAAAAAAATTGCATCAAAGGGAGCCCCTTTGGAACTTTTTCGAATTCTTCAGATCGCCTAACTTCCGAACGGATGGACCGATTTTCAACTTCGATCATACCAATTTGCTTGTTTTTTTTTTTTTCATAGAATCCATTTCTCCAATCGAAAAAACCGAAATCGAAAAAAAAAATGCATCAAAGGGGGCCCCCTTGGAACTTTTTCGAATTCTTCAGATCGCCTCAACTTCCGAACGGATGGACCGATTTTCAACTTCGATCATACCAATCTGCTTGTTTTTTTTCATAGAATCCATTTCTCCAATCAAAAAAACCGAAATAAAAAAAAATGCATCAAAGGGGGCCCCCTTGGAACTTTTTCGAATTCATCAGATCGCCTTAACTTCCGAACGGATGGACCGATTTTCAACTTCGATCATACCAATCTGCTTGTATTTTTTCATAGAATCCATTTCTCCAATCGAAAAAACCGAAATGGAAAAAAAATGCATCAAAGGGGACCCCCTTGGAACTTTTTCGAATTATTCAGTTCGCCTTAACTTCCGAACGGATGGACCGATAAAAACTTCGATCATACCAATCTGCTTGTTTTTTTTCATAGAATCCATTTCTCTAATCGAAAAAACCGAAATAAATAAAAATGCATCAAAGGGGGCCCCCTTGGAACTTTTTCGAATTCTTCAGATCGCCTTAACTTCCGAAAGGATGGACCGATTTTCAACTTCGATCATACCAATCTGCTTGTTTTTTTCTCATAGAATCCATTTCTCCAATCGAAAAAACCGGAATCGAAAAAAAATGCATCAAAGGGGGCCCCCTTGGAACTTTTTCGAATTCTTCAGATCGCCTTAACTTCCGAACGGATGCACCGATTTTCAACTTCGATCATACCAATCTGCTTGATTTTTTTTCATAGAATCCATTTCTCCAATCGAAAAAACCGAAATCGAAAAAAAAATGCATCAAAGGGGGCCCCCTTGGAACTTTTTCGAATTCTTCAGATCGCCTTAACTTTCGAACGGATGGACCGATTTTCAACTTCGAACATACAAATCTGCTTGTTTTTTTTTCATAGAATCCATTTCTCCAATAGAAAAAACCGAAATGAAAAAAAAATGCATCAAAGGGGGCCCCCTTGGAACTTTTTCGAATTCTTCAGATCGCCTTAACTTCCGAACGGATGAACCGATTTTCAACTTCGATCATACCAATCTGTTTGTTTTTTTTTCATAGAATCCGTTTCTCCAATCAAAAAAACCATAATCGAAAAAAAAAATTGCATCAAAGGGGGTCCCCTTGGAACTTTTCTGAATTCTTCAGATCGCCTTAACTTCCGAACGGATGGACCGATTTTCAACTTCGATCATACCAATCTGCTTGTTTTTTTTTCATAGAATCCATTTCTATAATCGAAAAAACCGAAATCGAAATGAAAAATTGCATCGAAGGGGGTCCCCTTGGAACTTTTTCGAATTCTTCAGATCGCCTCAACTTCCGAACGGATGGACCGATTTTCAACTTCGAACAATCTGCTTGTTTTTTTTTCATAGAATCCATTTCTCCAATCGAAGAAACCGAAATCGAAAAAATAAAAAGCATCAAAGGGAGCCCCCTTGGAACTTTTTCGAATTCTTCAGATCGCCTTAACTACCGAACGGATGGACCGATTTTCAACTTCGATCATACGAATCTGCTTGTTTTTTTTTTCATAGAATCCATTTCTCCAATCGAAAAATTCGAAATCGAAAAAAAAAAACTGCATCAAAGGGGGCCCCCTTGGAACTTTTTCGAATTCTTCAGATCGACTTAACTTCCGAACGGATGGACCGATTTTCAACTTCGATCATACCAATCTGCTTTTTTTTTCATAGAATCCATTTCTCCGATCAAAAAAACCGAAATCGAAAAAAAAAATGCATCAAAGGGGGCCCCCTTGTAAATTTTTCGAATTCTTCAGATTGCCTTAACTTTCGAACGTATGGACCGATTTTCAACTTCGATCATACCAATCTACTCGTTTTTTTTTCATAGAATCCATTTCTTTAATCGAAAAAACCGAAATCGAAAAATAAATGCATCAAAGGGGGCCCCCTTGGAACTTTTTCGAATTCTTCAGATCGCCTTAACATCCGAACGGATGGACCGATTTTCAACTTCGATCATATCAATCTGCTTGTTTTTTTTTCCATAGAATCCATTTCTCCGATCGTAAGAACCGAAATCGAGAAAAAAAAATGCATCAAAGGGGGCCCCCTTGGAACTTTTTCGAATTCTTCAGATCGCCTAACTTCCGAACGGATGGACCGATTTTCAACTTCGATCATACCAATCTGCTTGTTTTTTTTCATAGAATCCATTTCTCCAATCGAAAAAACCAAAATCGAAAAAAAATTGCATCAAAGGGAGCCCCTTTGGAACTTTTTCGAATTCTTCAGATCGCCTAACTTCCGAACGGATGGACCGATTTTCAACTTCGATCATACCAATTTGCTTGTTTTTTTTTTTTTTCATAGAATCCATTTCTCCAATCGAAAAAACCGAAATCGAAAAAAAAAAATGCATCAAAGGGGGCCCCCTTGGAACTTTTTCGAATTCTTCAGATCGCCTCAACTTCCGAACGGATGGACCGATTTTCAACTTCGATCATACCAATCTGCTTGTTTTTTTTCATAGAATCCATTTCTCCAATCAAAAAAACCGAAATAAAAAAAAATGCATCAAAGGGGGCCCCCTTGGAACTTTTTCGAATTCATCAGATTGCCTTAACTTCCGAACGGATGGACCGATTTTCAACTTCGATCATACCAATCTGCTTGTATTTTTTCATAGAATCCATTTCTCCAATCGAAAAAACCGAAATGGAAAAAAAATGCATCAAAGGGGACCCCCTTGGAACTTTTTCGAATTATTCAGATCGCCTTAACTTCCGAACGGATGGACCGATAAAAACTTCGATCATACCAATCTGCTTGTTTTTTTTCATAGAATCCATTTCTCTAATCGAAAAAACCGAAATAAATAAAAATGCATCAAAGGGGGCCCCCTTGGAACTTTTTCGAATTCTTCAGATCGCCTTAACTTCCGAAAGGATGGACCGATTTTCAACTTCGATCATACCAATCTGCTTGTTTTTTTCTCATAGAATCCATTTCTCCAATCGAAAAAACCGGAATCGAAAAAAAATGCATCAAAGGGGGCCCCCTTGGAACTTTTTCGAATTCTTCAGATCGCCTTAACTTCCGAACGGATGCACCGATTTTCAACTTCGATCATACCAATCTGCTTGTTTTTTTTTCATAGAATCCATTTCTCCAATCGAAAAAACCGAAATCGAAAAAAAAATGCATCAAAGGGGGCCCCCTTGGAACTTTTTCGAATTCTTCAGATCGCCTTAACTTTCGAACGGATGGACCGATTTTCAACTTCGAACATACAAATCTGCTTGTTTTTTTTTCATAGAATCCATTTCTCCAATAGAAAAAACCGAAATGAAAAAAAAATGCATCAAAGGGGGCCCCCTTGGAACTTTTTCGAATTCTTCAGATCGCCTTAACTTCCGAACGGATGAACCGATTTTCAACTTCGATCATACCAATCTGTTTGTTTTTTTTTCATAGAATCCGTTTCTCCAATCAAAAAAACCATAATCGAAAAAAAAAATTGCATCAAAGGGGGTCCCCTTGGAACTTTTCTGAATTCTTCAGATCGCCTTAACTTCCGAACGGATGGACCGATTTTCAACTTCGATCATACCAATCTGCTTGTTTTTTTTTCATAGAATCCATTTCTATAATCGAAAAAACCGAAATCGAAATGAAAAATTGCATCGAAGGGGGTCCCCTTGGAACTTTTTCGAATTCTTCAGATCGCCTCAACTTCCGAACGGATGGACCGATTTTCAACTTCGAACAATCTGCTTGTTTTTTTTTCATAGAATCCATTTCTCCAATCGAAGAAACCGAAATCGAAAAAATAAAAAGCATCAAAGGGAGCCCCCTTGGAACTTTTTCGAATTCTTCAGATCGCCTTAACTACCGAACGGATGGACCGATTTTCAACTTCGATCATACGAATCTGCTTGTTTTTTTTTTCATAGAATCCATTTCTCCAATCGAAAAATTCGAAATCGAAAAAAAAAACTGCATCAAAGGGGGCCCCCTTGGAACTTTTTCGAATTCTTCAGATCGACTTAACTTCCGAACGGATGGACCGATTTTCAACTTCGATCATACCAATCTGCTTTTTTTTTCATAGAATCCATTTCTCCGATCAAAAAAACCGAAATCGAAAAAAAAAATGCATCAAAGGGGGCCCCCTTGTAAATTTTTCGAATTCTTCAGATTGCCTTAACTTTCGAACGTATGGACCGATTTTCAACTTCGATCATACCAATCTACTCGTTTTTTTTTCATAGAATCCATTTCTTTAATCGAAAAAACCGAAATCGAAAAATAAATGCATCAAAGGGGGCCCCCTTGGAACTTTTTCGAATTCTTCAGATCGCCTTAACATCCGAACGGATGGACCGATTTTCAACTTCGATCATATCAATCTGCTTGTTTTTTTTTCCATAGAATCCATTTCTCCGATCGTAAGAACCGAAATCGAGAAAAAAAATGCATCAAAGGGGGCCCCCTTGGAACTTTTTCGAATTCTTCAGATCGCCTAACTTCCGAACGGATGGACCGATTTTCAACTTCGATCATACCAATCTGCTTGTTTTTTTTCATAGAATCCATTTCTCCAATCGAAAAAACCAAAATCGAAAAAAAATTGCATCAAAGGGAGCCCCTTTGGAACTTTTTCGAATTCTTCAGATCGCCTAACTTCCGAACGGATGGACCGACTTTCAACTTCGATCATACCAATTTGCTTGTTTTTTTTTTTTTCATAGAATCCATTTCTCCAATCGAAAAAACCGAAATCGAAAAAAAAAAAATGCATCAAAGGGGGCCCCCTTGGAACTTTTTCGAATTCTTCAGATCGCCTCAACTTCCGAACGGATGGACCGATTTTCAACTTCGATCATACCAATCTGCTTGTTTTTTTTCATAGAATCCATTTCTCCAATCAAAAAAACCGAAATAAAAAAAAATGCATCAAAGGGGGCCCCCTTGGAACTTTTTCGAATTCATCAGATCGCCTTAACTTCCGAACGGATGGACCGATTTTCAACTTCGATCATACCAATCTGCTTGTATTTTTTCATAGAATCCATTTCTCCAATCGAAAAAACCGAAATGGAAAAAAAATGCATCAAAGGGGACCCCCTTGGAACTTTTTCGAATTATTCAGATCGCCTTAACTTCCGAACGGATGGACCGATAAAAACTTCGATCATACCAATCTGCTTGTTTTTTTTTCATAGAATCCATTTCTCTAATCGAAAAAACCGAAATAAATAAAAATGCATCAAAGGGGGCCCCCTTGGAACTTTTTCGAATTCTTCAGATCGCCTTAACTTCCGAAAGGATGGACCGATTTTCAACTTCGATCATACCAATCTGCTTGTTTTTTTCTCATAGAATCCATTTCTCCAATCGAAAAAACCGGAATCGAAAAAAAATGCATCAAAGGGGCCCCCTTGGAACTTTTTCGAATTCTTCAGATCGCCTTAACTTCCGAACGGATGGAAAGATTCTCAACTTCGATCATACCAATCTGTTTGTTTTTTTTTATAGAATCCATTTCTCCAATCGGAAAAACCGGAATCAAAAAAAAATACATCGAAGGGGGCCCTCTTGGAACTTTTTCGAATTCTTCGGATCGCCTTAACTTCCGAACGGATGCACCGATTTTCAACTTCGATCATACCAATCTGCTTGTTTTTTTTCATAGAATCCATTTCTCCAATCGAAAAAACCGAAATCGAAAAAAAAATGCATCAAAGGGGGCCCCCTTGGAACTTTTTCGAATTCTTCAGATCGCCTTAACTTTCGAACGGATGGACCGATTTTCAACTTCGAACATACAAATCTGCTTGTTTTTTTTTCATAGAATCCATTTCTCCAATAGAAAAAACCGAAATGAAAAAAAAATGCATCAAAGGGGGCCCCCTTGGAACTTTTTCGAATTCTTCAGATCGCCTTAACTTCCGAACGGATGAACCGATTTTCAACTTCGATCATACCAATCTGTTTGTTTTTTTTTCATAGAATCCGTTTCTCCAATCAAAAAAACCATAATCGAAAAAAAAATTGCATCAAAGGGGGTCCCCTTGGAACTTTTCTGAATTCTTCAGATCGCCTTAACTTCCGAACGGATGGACCGATTTTCAACTTCGATCATACCAATCTGCTTGTTTTTTTTTCATAGAATCCATTTCTATAATCGAAAAAACCGAAATCGAAATGAAAAATTGCATCGAAGGGGGTCCCCTTGGAACTTTTTCGAATTCTTCAGATCGCCTCAACTTCCGAACGGATGGACCGATTTTCAACTTCGAACAATCTGCTTGTTTTTTTTTCATAGAATCCATTTCTCCAATCGAAGAAACCGAAATCGAAAAAATAAAAAGCATCAAAGGGAGCCCCCTTGGAACTTTTTCGAATTCTTCAGATCGCCTTAACTACCGAACGGATGGACCGATTTTCAACTTCGATCATACGAATCTGCTTGTTTTTTTTTTCATAGAATCCATTTCTCCAATCGAAAAATTCGAAATCGAAAAAAAAAACTGCATCAAAGGGGGCCCCCTTGGAACTTTTTCGAATTCTTCAGATCGACTTAACTTCCGAACGGATGGACCGATTTTCAACTTCGATCATACCAATCTGCTTTTTTTTTCATAGAATCCATTTCTCCGATCAAAAAAACCGAAATCGAAAAAAAAAATGCATCAAAGGGGGCCCCCTTGTAAATTTTTCGAATTCTTCAGATTGCCTTAACTTTCGAACGTATGGACCGATTTTCAACTTCGATCATACCAATCTACTCGTTTTTTTTTCATAGAATCCATTTCTTTAATCGAAAAAACCGAAATCGAAAAATAAATGCATCAAAGGGGGCCCCCTTGGAACTTTTTCGAATTCTTCAGATCGCCTTAACATCCGAACGGATGGACCGATTTTCAACTTCGATCATATCAATCTGCTTGTTTTTTTTTCCATAGAATCCATTTCTCCGATCGTAAGAACCGAAATCGAGAAAAAAAATGCATCAAAGGGGGCCCCCTTGGAACTTTTTCGAATTCTTCAGATCGCCTAACTTCCGAACGGATGGACCGATTTTCAACTTCGATCATACCAATCTGCTTGTTTTTTTTCATAGAATCCATTTCTCCAATCGAAAAAACCAAAATCGAAAAAAAATTGCATCAAAGGGAGCCCCTTTGGAACTTTTTCGAATTCTTCAGATCGCCTAACTTCCGAACGGATGGACCGATTTTCAACTTCGATCATACCAATTTGCTTGTTTTTTTTTTTTCATAGAATCCATTTCTCCAATCGAAAAAACCGAAATCGAAAAAAAAAAATGCATCAAAGGGGGCCCCCTTGGAACTTTTTCGAATTCTTCAGATCGCCTCAACTTCCGAACGGATGGACCGATTTTCAACTTCGATCATACCAATCTGCTTGTTTTTTTTCATAGAATCCATTTCTCCAATCAAAAAAACCGAAATAAAAAAAAATGCATCAAAGGGGGCCCCCTTGGAACTTTTTCGAATTCATCAGATCGCCTTAACTTCCGAACGGATGGACCGATTTTCAACTTCGATCATACCAATCTGCTTGTATTTTTTCATAGAATCCATTTCTCCAATCGAAAAAACCGAAATGGAAAAAAAATGCATCAAAGGGGACCCCCTTGGAACTTTTTCGAATTATTCAGATCGCCTTAACTTCCGAACGGATGGACCGATAAAAACTTCGATCATACCAATCTGCTTGTTTTTTTTCATAGAATCCATTTCTCTAATCGAAAAAACCGAAATAAATAAAAATGCATCAAAGGGGGCCCCCTTGGAACTTTTTCGAATTCTTCAGATCGCCTTAACTTCCGAAAGGATGGACCGATTTTCAACTTCGATCATACCAATCTGCTTGTTTTTTTCTCATAGAATCCATTTCTCCAATCGAAAAAACCGGAATCGAAAAAAAATGCATCAAAGGGGGCCCCCTTGGAACTTTTTCGAATTCTTCAGATCGCCTTAACTTCCGAACGGATGGACCGATTTTCAATTGCGCGCATACCAATTCGCTTGTTTTTTCCATAGAATCCATTTCTCCAATCGAAAAGAAATGCATCAAAGGGGGTCCCCTTGGAACTTTTTCGAATTCTTCAGATCGCCTTAACTTCCGAACGGATGGACCGATTTTCAACTTCGATCATACCAATCTGCTTGTTTTTTTCATAGAATCCATTTCTCCAATCGAAGAAACCGAAATCGAAAAAAAAATTGCATCAAAGGGGGCCCCCTTGGAACTTTTTCGAATTCATCAGATCGCCTTAACTTCCGAACGGATGGACCGATTTTCAACTTCGATCATACCAATCCGCTTGTTTTTTTCATAGAACCATTTCTCCAATCGAAAAAACCGAAATCGAAAAAAAAAATGCATCAAAGAAGGCCCTCTTGGAACTTTTTCGAATTCTTCAGATCGCCTTAACTTCCGAACGGATGGACCGATTTTCAACTTCGATCATACCAATTTGCTTTTTTTTTCATAGAATCCATCTCTCCAATCGAAAAAACCGAAATCGAAAAAAAAATGCATCAAAGGGGGCCCCCTTGGAACTTTTTCGAATTCTTCAGATCGCCTTAACTTCCGAACGGATGGACCGATTTTCAACTTCGCGCATACCAATTTGCTTGTTTTTTTTCATGGAATCCATTTCTCCAATCGAAAAAACCGAAATCGAAAAAAAAATTGCATCAAAGGGGGTCCATTTGGAACTTTTTCGAATTCATCAGATCGCCTTAACTTCCGAACGGATGGACCGATTTTCAACTTCGCGCATACCAATTTGCTTGTTTTTTTTCATAGAATCCATTTCTCCAATCGAAAAAACCGAAATCGAAAAAAAAAAATTGCATCATAGGGGGTCCATTTGGAACTTTTTCGAATTCATCAGATCGCCTTAACTTCCGAACGGATGGACCGATTTTCAACTTCGATCATACCAATCTGCTTGTTTTTTTTTTCATAGAATCCATTTCTCCAATCGGAAAAACCGAAATCGAAAAAAAAAATGCATCAAAGGGGATCTCCTTGGAACTTTTTTGAATTCTTCAGATCGCCTTAACTTCCGAACGGATGGACCGATTTTCAACTACGATCATACCAATCTGCTTTTTTTTTTCATAGAATCCATTTCTCCAATCGAAAAAACCGAAATCGAAAAAAAAAATGCATCAATGGGTGCCCCCATGGAACTTTTTCGAATTCTTCAGATCGCCTTAACTTCCGAACGGATGGACCGATTTTCAACTTCGAACATACAAATCTGCTTGTTTTTTTTTTCATAGAATTCATTTCTCCAATAGAAAAACCGAAATAAAAAAAATGCATCAAAGGGGGCCCCCTTGGAACTTTTTCGATTTCTTCAGATCGCCTTAACTTCCGAACGGATGAACCGATTTTCAACTTCGATCATACCAATCTGTTTGTTTTTTTTTCATAGAATCCGTTTCTCCAATCTAGAAAACCGAAATCGAAAAGAAATTGCACCAAAGGGGGCCCTCTTTGAACTTTTTCGAATTCTTCAGATCGCCTTAACTTCCGAACGGATGGACCGATTTTCAACTTCGATCATACCAATCTGCTTGTTTTTTTTCATAGAATTCATTTCTTCAAACGAAAGAACCGAAATCGAAAAAAAAATGCATCAAAGGGGGCCCCCTTGGAACTTTTTCGAATTCTTCAGATCGCCTTAACTTCCGAACGGATGGAAAGATTCTCAACTTCGATCATACCAATCTGTTTGTTTTTTTTTATAGAATCCATTTCTCCAATCGGAAAAACCGGAATCAAAAAAAAATACATCGAAGGGGGCCCTCTTGGAACTTTTTCGAATTCTTCGGATCGCCTTAACTTCCGAACGGATGCACCGATTTTCAACTTCGATCATACCAATCTGCTTGTTTTTTTTTCATAGAATCCATTTCTCCAATCGAAAAAACCGAAATCGAAAAAAAAATGCATCAAAGGGGGCCCCCTTGGAACTTTTTCGAATTCTTCAGATCGCCTTAACTTTCGAACGGATGGACCGATTTTCAACTTCGAACATACAAATCTGCTTGTTTTTTTTTCATAGAATCCATTTCTCCAATAGAAAAAACCGAAATGAAAAAAAAATGCATCAAAGGGGGCCCCCTTGGAACTTTTTCGAATTTTTCAGATCGCCTTAACTTCCGAACGGATGAACCGATTTTCAACTTCGATCATATCAATCTGTTTGTTTTTTTTTCATAGAATCCGTTTCTCCAATCAAAAAAACCATAATCGAAAAAAAAAATTGCATCAAAGGGGGTCCCCTAGGAACTTTTCTGAATTCTTCAGATCGCCTTAACTTCCGAACGGATGGACCGATTTTCAACTTCGATCATACCAATCTGCTTGTTTTTTTTTTCATAGAATCCATTTCTATAATCGAAAAAACCGAAATCGAAATGAAAAATTGCATCGAAGGGGGTCCCCTTGGAACTTTTTCGAATTCTTCAGATCGCCTCAACTTCCGAACGGATGGACCGATTTTCAACTTCGAACAATCTGCTTGTTTTTTTTTCATAGAATCCATTTCTCCAATCGAAGAAACCGAAATCGAAAAAATAAAAAGCATCAAAGGGAGCCCCCTTGGAACTTTTTCGAATTCTTCAGATCGCCTTAACTACCGAACGGATGGACCGATTTTCAACTTCGATCATACGAATCTGCTTGTTTTTTTTTTCATAGAATCCATTTCTCCAATCGAAAAATTCGAAATCGAAAAAAAAAACTGCATCAAAGGGGGCCCCCTTGGAACTTTTTCGAATTCTTCAGATCGACTTAACTTCCGAACGGATGGACCGATTTTCAACTTCGATCATACCAATCTGCTTTTTTTTTCATAGAATCCATTTCTCCGATCAAAAAAACCGAAATCGAAAAAAAAAATGCATCAAAGGGGGCCCCCTTGTAAATTTTTCGAATTCTTCAGATTGCCTTAACTTTCGAACGTATGGACCGATTTTCAACTTCGATCATACCAATCTACTCGTTTTTTTTTTCATAGAATCCATTTCTTCAATCGAAAAAACCGAAATCGAAAAATAAATGCATCAAAGGGGGCCCCCTTGGAACTTTTTCGAATTCTTCAGATCGCCTTAACATCCGAACGGATGGACCGATTTTCAACTTCGATCATATCAATCTGCTTGTTTTTTTTTCCATAGAATCCATTTCTCCGATCGTAAGAACCGAAATCGAGAAAAAAAATGCATCAAAGGGGGCCCCCTTGGAACTTTTTCGAATTCTTCAGATCGCCTAACTTCCGAACGGATGGACCGATTTTCAACTTCGATCATACCAATCTGCTTGTTTTTTTTCATAGAATCCATTTCTCCAATCGAAAAAACCAAAATCGAAAAAAAATTGCATCAAAGGGGGTCCCCTTGGAACTTTTCTGAATTCTTCAGATCGCCTTAACTTCCGAACGGATGGACCGATTTTCAACTTCGATCATACCAATCTGCTTGTTTTTTTTTCATAGAATCAATTTCTCTAATCGAAGAAACCGAAATCGAAAAGAAAAATTGCATCAAAGGGGGTCCCCTTGGAACTTTTTCGAATTCTTCAGATCGCCTTAACTTCCGAACGGATGGACCGATTTTCAACTTCGATCATACCAATCTGCTTGTTTTTTTTCATAGAATCCATTTCTCCAATCAAAGAAACCGAAATCGAAAAAATAAAAAGCATCAAAAGGAGCCCCCTTGGAACTTTTTCGAATTCTTCAGATCGCCTTAACTTCCGAACGGATTGACCGATTTTCAACTTCGATCATACGAATCTGCTTGTTTTTTTTTTCATAGAATCCATTTCTTCAATCGAAAAAACCGAAATCGAAAAAAAAAATGCATCAAAGGGGGCCCCCTTGGAACTTTTTCGAATTCTTCAGATCGCCTTAACTTCCGAACGGATGGACCGATTTTCAACTTCGATCATATCAATCTGCTTGTTTTTTTTTTTCATAGAATCCATTTCTCCGATCGAAAGAACCGAAATCGAAAAAAAAATGCATCAAAGGGAGCCCCTTTGGAACTTTTTCGAATTCTTCAGATCGCCTAACTTCCGAACGGATGGACCGATTTTCAACTTCGATCATACCAATTTGCTTGTTTTTTTTTTTTCATAGAATCCATTTCTCCAATCGAAAAAACCGAAATCGAAAAAAAAAAAAAAATGCATCAAAGGGGGCCCCCTTGGAACTTTTTCGAATTCTTCAGATCGCCTCAACTTCCGAACGGATGGACCGATTTTCAACTTCGATCATACCAATCTGCTTGTTTTTTTTCATAGAATCCATTTCTCCAATCGAAAAAACCGAAATAAAAAAAAATGCATCAAAGGGGGCCCCCTTGGAACTTTTTCGAATTCATCAGATCGCCTTAACTTCCGAACGGATGGACCGATTTTCAACTTCGATCATACCAATCTGCTTGTATTTTTTCATAGAATCCATTTCTCCAATCGAAAAAACCGAAATGGAAAAAAAATGCATCAAAGGGGACCCCCTTGGAACTTTTTCGAATTATTCAGATCGCCTTAACTTCCGAACGGATGGACCGATAAAAACTTCGATCATACCAATCTGCTTGTTTTTTTTCATAGAATCCATTTCTCTAATCGAAAAAACCGAAATAAATAAAAATGCATCAAAGGGGGCCCCCTTGGAACTTTTTCGAATTCTTCAGATCGCCTTAACTTCCGAAAGGATGGACCGATTTTCAACTTCGATCATACCAATCTGCTTGTTTTTTTTTTCATAGAATCCATTTCTCCAATCGAAAAAACCGGAATCGAAAAAAAATGCATCAAAGGGGGCCCCCTTGGAACTTTTTCGAATTCTTCAGATCGCCTTAACTTCCGAACGGATGGACCGATTTTCAATTGCGCGCATACCAATTCGCTTGTTTTTTCAATAGAATCCATTTCTCCAATCGAAAAAAAATGCATCAAAGGGGGTCCCCTTGGAACTTTTTCGAATTCTTCAGATCGCCTTAACTTCCGAACGGATGGACCGATTTTCAACTTCGATCATACCAATCTGCTTGTTTTTTTTATAGAATCCATTTCTCCAATCGAAGAAACCGAAATCGAAAAAAAAATTGCATCAAAGGGGGCCCCCTTGGAACTTTTTCGAATTCTTCAGATCGCCTTAACTTCCGAACGGATGGACCGATTTTCAACTTCGATCATACCAATCCGCTTGTTTTTTTCATAGAACCATTTCTCCAATCGAAAAAACCGAAATCGAAAAAAAAAAAATGCATCAAAGAAGGCCCTCTTGGAACTTTTTCGAATTCTTCAGATCGCCTTAACTTCCGAACGGATGGACCGATTTTCAACTTCGATCATACCAATTTGCTTTTTTTTTCATAGAATCCATCTCTCCAATCGAAAAAACCGAAATCGAAAAAAAAATGCATCAAAGGGGGCCCCCTTGGAACTTTTTCGAATTCTTCAGATCGCCTTAACTTCCGAACGGATGGACCGATTTTCAACTTCGCGCATACCAATTTGCTTGTTTTTTTTCATGGAATCCATTTCTCCAATCGAAAAAACCGAAATCGAAAAAAAAATTGCATCAAAGGGGGTCCATTTGGAACTTTTTCGAATTCATCAGATCGCCTTAACTTCCGAACGGATGGACCGATTTTCAACTTCGCGCATACCAATTTGCTTGTTTTTTTTCATAGAATCCATTTCTCCAATCGAAAAAACCGAAATCGAAAAAAAAAATTGCATCATAGGGGGTCCATTTGGAACTTTTTCGAATTCATCAGATCGCCTTAACTTCCGAACGGATGGACCGATTTTCAACTTCGATCATACCAATCTGCTTGTTTTTTTTTTCATAGAATCCATTTCTCCAATCGGAAAAACCGAAATCGAAAAAAAAAATGCATCAAAGGGGATCTCCTTGGAACTTTTTTGAATTCTTCAGATCGCCTTAACTTCCGAACGGATGGACCGATTTTCAACTACGATCATACCAATCTGCTTTTTTTTTTCATAGAATCCATTTCTCCAATCGAAAAAACCGAAATCGAAAAAAAAAATGCATCAATGGGTGCCCCCATGGAACTTTTTCGAATTCTTCAGATCGCCTTAACTTCCGAACGGATGGACCGATTTTCAACTTCGAACATACAAATCTGCTTGTTTTTTTTTTTCATAGAATTCATTTCTCCAATAGAAAAACCGAAATAAAAAAAATGCATCAAAGGGGGCCCCCTTGGAACTTTTTCGATTTCTTCAGATCGCCTTAACTTCCGAACGGATGAACCGATTTTCAACTTCGATAATACCAATCTGTTTGTTTTTTTTTTCATAGAATCCGTTTCTCCAATCGAAGAAACCGAAATCGAAAAAAAAATGCATCAGAGGGGGCCCCCTTGGAACTTTTTTGAATTCTTCAGATCGCCTTAACTTCCGAACGGATGCACCGATTTTCAACTTCGATCATACCAATCTGCTTGTTTTTCTTCATAGAATCCATTTCTCCAATCGAAAAAACCGAAATCGAAAAGAAAATGCATCAAAGGGGGCCCCCTTGGAACTTTTTCGAATTCTTCAGATCGCCTTAACTTCCGAACGGATGTACCGATTTTCAACTACGATCATACCAATCTTTTTTTTTTTTCATAGAATCAATTTCTCCAATCGAAAAAACCGAAATCGAAAAAAAAAAATGCATCAATGGGTGCCCCCATGGAACTTTTTCGAATTCTTCAGATCGCCTTAACTTCCGAACGGATGGACCGATTTTCAACTTCGAACATACAAATCTGCTTGTTTTTTTTCATAGAATTCATTTCTCCAATAGAAAAAACCGAAATAAAAAAAATGCATCAAAGGGGGCCCCCTTGGAACTTTTTCGATTTCTTCAGATCGCCTTAACTTCCGAACGGATGAACCGATTTTCAACTTCGATCATACCAATCTGTTTGTTTTTTTTTCATAGAATCCGTTTCTCCAATCGAAGAAACCGAAATCGAAAAAAAAAATGCATCAGAGGGGGCCCCCTTGGAACTTTTTTGAATTCTTCAGATCGCCTTAACTTCCGAACGGATGCACCGATTTTCAACTTCGATCATACCAATCTGCTTGTTTTTCTTATGGAATCCATTTCTCCAATCGAAAAAACCGAAATCGAAAAAATAATTTATCAAAGGGGGCCCCTTTGGAACTTTTTCGAATTATTCAGATCGCCTTAACTTCCGAACGGATGGACCGATTTTCAACTTCGATCATACCAATCTGTTTGTTTTTTTTTCATAAAATCCATTTCTCCAATCGAAAAAACCGGAATCGAAAAAAAATGCATCAAAGGGGGCCCCCTTGGAACTTTTTCGAATTCTTCAGATCGCCTTAACTTCCAAACGGATGGGCCGATTTTCAACTTCGATCATACCAATCTGCTTGTTTTTTTTCATTGAATCCATTTCTCCAATCGAAAAAACCGAAATCGAAAAAAAAATGCATCAAAGGGGGCCCCCTTGGAACTTTTTTGAATTCTTCAGATCGCCTTAACTTCCGAACGGATGGACCGATTTTCAACTTCGATCATACCAATCTGCTTGTTTTTTTTCATAGAATCAATTTTTCGAATCGAAAAAATCGAAATCGAAAAAAAAATTGCATCAAAGGGGGCCCCCTTGGAACTTTTTCGAATTCTTCAGATCGCCTTAACCTCCGAACGGATGGACCGATTTTCAACTCCGATCATACCAATCTGCTTGTTTTTTTTTCATAGAGTCCATTTCTCCAATCGAAAAAACCGAAATCGAAAAAAAAATTGCATCAAAGGGGGCCCCCCTTGGAACTTCTCCGAATTCTTGAGATCGCCTTAACTTCCGAACGGATGGACCGATATTCAACTTCGATCATACCAATCTGCTTGTTTTTTTTTCATAAAATCCATTTCTTCAATCGAAAAAACCGAAATCGAAAAAAAAATTGCATCAAAGGGGGTCCCCTTGGAACTTTTTCGAATTCTTCAGATCGCCTCAACTTTCGAACGGATATACCTATTTTCAAATTCGATCATACCAATCTGCTTGTTTTTTTTTTTTCATAGAATCCATTTCTCCAAATGAAAAAACCGAAATCGAAAATAAATTGCATCAAACGGGGTCCCCTTGGAACTTTTTCGAATTCTTCAGATCGCCTTAACTTCCGAACGGATGGACCGATTTTCAACTTCCATCATACCAATCTGCTTGTTTATTTTTTATAGAATCCATTTCTCCAATCGAAAAAACCGAAATAGAAAAAAAAATGCATCAAAGGGGGCCCCCTTGAAACTTTTTCGAATTCTTCAGATCGCCTTAACTTCCGAACGGATAAACCGATTTTCAACTTCGATCATACCAATCTGCTTGTTTATTTCATAGAATCCATTTCTTCAATCATAAAAACCGAAATCGAAAAAAAAAATGCATCAAAGGAGGCCCCCTTGGAACTTTTTCGAATTCTTCAGATCGCCTTAACTTCCAAACGGATGGATCGATTATCAACTTCGATCATACCAATCTGCTTGTTTTTTTTTCATAGAATCCATTTCTCCAATCGAAAAAACCGAAATCGAAAAAAAAAAATTCTTCAAAGGGAGCCCCCTTGGAACTTTTTCGAATTCTTCAGATCGCCTTAACTTCCGAACGGATGGACCGATTTTCAACTTCGATCATACCAAGCTGTTTGTTTTTTTTCATAAAATCCATTTCTCCAATCGAAAAAACCGAAATCGAAAAAAAAAAAATGCATCAAAGGGGGCCACCTTGGAACTTTTTCGAATTCTTCAGATCGCCTTAACTTCCAAACGGATGGACCGATTTTCAACTTCGATCATACCAATCTGCTTGTTTTTTTCATTGAATCCATTTCTCCAATCGAAAAAACCGAAATCGAAAAAAAAAATGCATCAAAGGGGGCCCCCTTGGAACTTTTTCGAATTCTTCAGATCGCCTTAACTTCCGAACGGATGGACTGATTTTCAACCTCGATCATACCAATCTGCTTGTTTTTTTTCATAGAATCCACGTCTTCAATCGAAAAAACCGAAATCGAAAAAGAAATTGCATCAAAAGGGGACCCTTTGGAACTTTTTCGAATTCTTCAGATCGCCTTAACTTCCGAACGGATGGACCGATTTTCAACTTCGATCATCCCAATCTGTTTAATTCTTTTTTCATAGAATCCATTTCTCCAATCGAAAAAACCGAAATCGAATAAAAAAATCCATCGAAGGGGGCCCCCTTGGAACTTTTTCGAATTCTTCAGATCGCCTCAACTTCCATACGGATGGACCGATTCTCAACTTCGATCATACCAATCTGCTTGTTTTTTTTTTCATTGAATCCATTTCTCCAATCGAAAAAACCGAAATCGAAAAAAAAAATGCATCAAAGGGGGCCCCCTTGGAACTTTTTCGAATTCTTCAGATCGCCTTAACTTCCGAACGGATAGACCGATTTTCAACTTCGATCATACCAATCTGTTTGTTTTTTTTTCATAGAATCAATTTCTTGAATCGAAAAAACCGAAATCGAAAAAATAAATTTCATCAAAGGAGGCCCCCTTGGAACTTTTTCGAATTCTTCAGATCGCCTTAACCTCCGAACGGATGGACCGATTTTCAACTTCGATCATACCAATCTGCTTGTTTTTTTTTCATAGAATCCATTTCTCAAATCGAAAAAACCGAAATCGAAAAAAAAATTATTCAAAGGGTGCCCCCTTGGAACTTTTTCGAATTCTTCAGATCGCCTTAACTTCCGAACGGATGGACTGATTTTCAACTTCGATCATACCAATCTGTTTGTTTTTTTTCATAAAATCCATTTCTCCAATCGAAAAAACCGAAATCGAAAAAAAAATGCATCAAAGGGGGCCCCCTTGAAACTTTTTCGAATTCTTCAGATCGCCTTAACTTCCAAACGGATGGACCGATTCTCAACTTCGATCATACCAATCTGCTCGTTTTTTTTCATTGAATCCATTTCTCCAATCGAAAAAACCGAAATCGAAAAATAAAATGCATCAAAGGGGGCCCCCTTGGAACTTTTTCGAATTCTTCAGATCGCCTTAACTTCCGAACGGATGGACCGATTTTCAACTTCGATCATACCAATCTGTTTGTTTTTTTTTCCATAGAATCCATTTCTTCAATCGAAAAAACCGAAATCGAAAAAAAAAATGCATCAAAGGGGGCCCCCTTGGAACTTTTTCGAATTCTTCAGATCGCCTTAACTTCCGAACGGATGGACCGGTTTTCAATTTCGATCATACCAATCTGCTTGTTTTTTTTTCATAGAATCCACTTCTTCAATCGAAAAAACCGAAATCGAAATAGAAATTGCATCAGAAGGGGTCCCCTTGGAACTTTTTCGAATTCTTCAGATCGCCTTAACTTCCGAACAGATGGACCGATTTTCATTTTCGATCATCCCAATCTGTTTAATTATTTTTTCATACAATCCATTTCTCCAATCGAAAAAACCGAAATCAAAAAAAAATGCATCAAAGGGGGCCCCCTTGGAACTTTTTCGAATTCTTCAGATCGCCTTAACTTCCGAACGGATGGACCGATTTTCAACTTCGATCATACCAATCTGCTTGTTTTTTTTTCATAGAATCAATTTCTCGAATCGAAAAAATCAAAATCGAAAAAAAAATTGCATCAAAGGGGGCCCCCTTGGAACTTTTTCGAATTCTTCGGATCGCCTTAACCTCCGAACGGATGGACCGATTTTCAACTTCGATCATACCAATCTGCTTGTTTTTTTCTCATAGAATCCATTTCTCCAATCGAAAAAACCGGAATCGAAATAAAAAATGCATCAAAGGAGGCTCTCTTGGAACTTTTTCGAATTCTTCAGATCACCTTAACTTCCGAACGGATGGATCGATTTTCAACTTCGATCATACCAATCTGCTTGTTTTTTTTTCATAGAATCCATTTCTCCAATCGAAAAAACCGAAATCGAAAAAAAAAAATTATTCGAAGGGTTCCCCCGTGGAACTTTTTCGAATTCTTCAGATCGCCTTAACTTCCGAACGGATGGACTGATTTTCAACTTCGATCATACCAATCTGTTTGTTTTTTTTCATAAAATCCATTTCTCCAATCGAAAAAACC
The DNA here is from genome assembly GCA_029955515.1 of Chrysomela aeneicollis. Classification (NCBI taxonomy): domain Eukaryota; kingdom Metazoa; phylum Arthropoda; class Insecta; order Coleoptera; family Chrysomelidae; genus Chrysomela; species Chrysomela aeneicollis. The sequence continues at coordinate 1,826,660 of JARUHQ010000025.1, forward strand.
GAAATCGAAAAAAAAATGCATCAAAGGGGGCCCCCTTGGAACCTTTTCGAATTCTTCAGATCGCCTTAACTTCCAAACGGATGGACCGATTTTCAACTTCGATCATACCAATCTGCTTGTTTTTTTTCATTGAATCCATTTCTCCAATCGAAAAAACCGAAATCGAAAATAAAATTGCATCAAAGGGGGCCCCCTTGGAACTTTTCCGAATTCTTCAGATCGCCTTAACTTCCGAACGGATGGACCGATTTTCAACTTCGATAATACCAATCTGCTTGTTTTTTTTTCATAAAATCCATTTCTCCAATCGAAAAAACCGAAATCGAAAAAAAAATTGCATCAAAGGGGGTCCCCTTGGAACTTTTTCGAATTCTTCAGATCGCCTCAACTTTCGAACGGATATACCTATTTTCAACTTCGATCATACCAATCTGCTCGTTTTTTTTTCATAGAATCCATTTCTCCAATCGAAAAAACCGAAATCGAAAAAAAAATTGCATCAAAGGGGGTCCCCTTGGAACTTTTTCGAATTCTTCAGATCGCCTTAACTTCCGAACAGATGGACCGATTTTCAACTTCCATCATACCAATCTGCTTGTTTATTTTTCATAGAATCCATTTCTCCAATCGAAAAAACCGAAATAGAAAAAAAAATGCATCAAAGGGGGCCCCCTTGAAACTTTTTCGAATTCTTCAGTTCGCCTTAACTTCCGAACGGATAAACCGATTTTCAACTTCGATCATACCAATCTGCTTGTTTTTTTCATAGAATCCATTTCTTCAATCATAAAAACCGAAATCGAAAAAAAAAAATGCATCAAAGGAGGCCCCCTTGGAACTTTTTCGAATTCTTCAGATCGCCTTAACTTCCAAACGGATGGACCGATTTTGAACTTCGATCATACCAATCTGTTTGTTTTTTTCATAGAATCCATTTCTCCAATCGAAAAAACCGGAATCGAAATAAAAAATGCATCAAAGGAGGCCCCTTTGGAACTTTTTCGAATTCTTCAGATCGCCTCAACTTCCGAACGGATGGATCGATTTTCAACTTCGATCATACCAATCTGCTTGTTTTTTTTTCATAGAATCCATTTCTCCAATCGAAAAAACCGAAATCGAAAAAAAAATTATTCAAAGGGTGCCCCCTTGGAACTTTTTCGAATTCTTCAGATCGCCTTAACTTCGGAACGGATGGACCGATTTTCAACTTCGATCATACCAATCTGTTTGTTTTTTTTTCCATAGAATTCATTTCTTCAATCGAAAAAACCGAAATCGAAAAAAAAAATGCATCAAAGGGGGCCCCCTTGGAACTTTTTCGAATTCTTCAGATCGCCTTAACTTCGGAACGGATGGACCGATTTTCAACTTCGATCATACCAATCTGCTTGTTTTTTTTTCATAAAATCCACTTCTCCAATTAAAAAAACCGAAATCGAAAAAAAAATTGCATCAAAGGGGGCCCTCTTGGAACTTTTTCGAATTCTTTAGATCGCCTTAACTTCCGAACGGATGGACCGATTTTCAACTTCGATCATACCAATCTGCTTGTTTTTTTTTCATAAAATCCATTTCTCCAATCAAAAAAACTGAAATCGAAAAAAAAATTGCATCAAAGGGGGTCCCCTTGGAACTTTTTCGAATTCTTCAGATCGCCTCAACTTCCGAACGGATGGACTTATTTTCAACTTCGATCATACCAATCTGTTCGTTTTTTTTTCATAGAATCCATTTCTCCAATCAAAAAAACCGAAATCGAAAGAAAAAATGCATCAAAGGGGGCCCCCTTGGAACTTTTTCGAATTCTTCAGATCGCCTTAACTTCCGAACGGATGGATCGATTTTCAACTTCGATCATACCAATCTGCTTGTTTTTTTCATAGAATCCATTTCTCCAATCGAAGAAACCGAAATCGAAAAAAAAAATGCATCAAAGGGGGCCCCCTTGGAACTTTTTCTAATTCTTCAGATCGCCTTAACTTCCGAACGGATAAACCGATTTTCAACTTCGATCATACCAATCTGCTTGTTTTTTTCATAGAATCCATTTCTCCAATCATAAAAACCGAAATCGAAAAAAAAATGCATCAAAGAAGGCCCCCTTGGATCTTTTTCGAATTCTTCAGATCGCCTTAACTTCCGAACGGATGGATCGATTTTCAACTTCGATCATACCAATCTGCTTGTTTTTTTTTCATAGAATCCATTTCTCCAATCGAAAAAACCGAAATCGAAAAAAAAAATTATTCAAAGGGTGCCCCCTTGGAACTTTTTCGAATTCTTCAGATCGCCTTAACTTCCGAACGGATGGACTGATTTTCAACTTCGATCATACCAATCTGTTTGTTTTTTTTCATAAAATCCATTTCTCTAATCGAGAAAACCGAAATCGAAAAAAAAATGCATCAAAGGGGGCCCCCTTGGAACTTTTTCGAATTCTTCAGATCGCCTTAACTTCCAAACGGATGGACCGATTTTCAACTTCGATCATACCAATCTGCTTGTTTTTTTTCATTGAAATCATTTCTCCAATCGAAAAAAACCGAAATCGAAAAATAAAATTGCATCAAAGGGGGCCCTCTTGGAACTTTTTCGAATTCTTTAGATCGCCTTAACTTCCGAACGGATGGACCGATTTTCAACTTCGATCATACCAATCTGCTTGTTTTTTTTTTATTGAATCCATTTCTCCAGTCAAAAAAACTGAAATCGAAAAAAAAATTGCATCAAAGGGGGTCCCCTTGGAACTTTTTTGAATTCTTCAGATCGCCTCAACTTCCGAACGGATGGACCTATTTTCAACTTCGATCATACCAATCTGCTTGTTTTTTTTCATAGAATCCATTTCTCCAATCGAAAAAACCGAAATCGAAAAAAAAATTGCATCAAAGGGGGTCCCCTTGGAACTTTTTCGAATTCTTCAGATCGCCTTAATTTTCGAACGGATGGACCGATTTTCAACTTCCATCATACCAATCTGCTTGTTTTTTTTTCATAGAATCCATTTCTCCAATCAAAAAAACCGAAATCGAAAAAAAAATGCTTCAAAGGGGACCCCCTTGAAACTTTTTCGAATTCTTCAGATCGTCTTATCTTCCGAACGGATGGAACGATTTTCAACTTCGATCATACCAATCTGCTTGTTTTTTTCATAGAATCCATTTCTTCAATCGAAGAAACCGAATTCGAAAAAAAAATGCATCAAAGGGGGCCCCCTTGGAACTTTTTCGAATTCTTCAGATCGCCTCAACTTTCGAACGGATAGACCGATTTTCAACTTCGATCATACCAATCTGTTCGTTTTTTTTCATAGAATCCATTTCTCCAATCGAAGAAACCGAAATCGAAAGAAAAAATGCATCAGAGGGGGCCTCCTTGGAACTTTTTCGAATTCTTCAGATCGCCTTAACTTCCGAACGGAAGGATCGATTTTCAACTTCGATCATACCAATCTGCTTGTTTTTTTTCATTGAATCCATTTCTCCAATCGAAAAAACCGAAATCGAAAAATAAAATTGCATCAAAGGGGGCCCTCTTGGAACTTTTTCGAATTCTTCAGATCGTCTTATCTTCCGAACGGATGGAACGATTTTCAACTTCGATCATACCAATCTGCTTGTTTTTTTCATAGAATCCATTTCTTCAATCGAAGAAACCGAATTCAAAAAAAAAATGCATCAAAGGGGGCCCCCTTGGAACTTTTTCGAATTCTTCAGATCGCCTCAACTTTCGAACGGATGGACCGATTTTCAACTTCGATCATACCGATCTGTTCTTGTTTTTTCATAGAATCCATTTCTCCAATCGAAGAAAACGAAATCGAAAGAAAAAATGCATCAGAGGGGGCCCCCTTGGAACTTTTTCGAATTCTTCAGATCGCCTTAACTTCCGAACGGATGGATCGATTTTCAACTTCGATCATACCAATCTGCTTGTTTTTTTCATAGAATCCATTTCTCCAATCGAAGAAACCGAAATCGAAAAAAAAATGCATCAAAGGGGGCCCCCTTGGAACTTTTTCTAATTCTTCAGATCGCCTTAACTTCCGAACGGATAAACCGATTTTCAACTTCGATCATACCAATCTGCTTGTTTTTTTTCATAGAATCCATTTCTTCAATCATAAAAACCGAAATCGAAAAAGAAATGCATCAAAGGAGGCCCCCTTGGAACTTTTTCGAATTCTTCAGATCGCCTTAACTTCCAAACGGATGGACCGATTTTGAACTTCGATCATACCAATCTGTTTGTTTTTTTTATAGAATCCATTTCTCCAATCGAAAAAACCGGAATCGAAATAAAAAATGCATCAAAGGAGGCCCTCTTGGAACTTTTTCGAATTCTTCAGATCGCCTTAACTTCCGAACGGATGGATCGATTTTCAACTTCGATCATACCAATCTGCTTGTTTTTTCTTCATAGAATCCATTTCTCCAATCGAAAAAACCGAAATCGAAACAAAAAAATTATTCAAAGGGTGCCCCCTTGGAACTTTTTCGAATTCTTCAGATCGCCTTAACTTCCGAACGGATGGATCGATTTTCAACTTCGATCATACCAATCTGTTTGTTTTTTTTCATAAAATCCATTTCTCCAATCAAAGAAACCGAAATCGAAAAAAAAATTGCATCAAAGGGGGCCCCCTTGGAACTTTTTCGAATTCTTTAGATCGCCTTAACTTCCGAACGGATGGACCTATTTTCAACTTCGATCATACCAATCTGCTTGTTTTTTTTTCATTGAATCCATTTCTCCAATCGAAAAAACCGAAATCGAAAAATAAAATGCATCATAGGGGGCCCCCTTGGAACTTTTTCGAATTCTTCAGATCGCCTTAACTTCCGAACGGATGGACCGATTTTCAACTTCGATCATACCAATCTGTTTGTTTTTTTTTCCATAGAATTAATTTCTTCAATCGAAAAAACCGAAATCGAAAAAAAAAATGCATCAAAGGGGGCCCCCTTGGAACTTTTTCGAATTCTTCAGATCGCCTTAACTTCCGAACGGATGGACCGATTTTCAACTTCGATCATACCAATCTGCTTGTTTTTTTTCATAGAATCCACTTATTCGATCGAAAAAACCGAAATCGAAAAAGAAATTGCATCAAAAGGGGGCCCCTTGGAACTTTTTCGAATTCTTCAGATCGCCTCAACTTCCGAACAGATGGACCGATTTTCATCTTCGATCATCCCAATCTGTTTAATTATTTTTTCATACAATCCATTTCTCCAATCGAAAAAACCGAAATCGAAAAAAAAATGCATTGAAGGGAGCCCCCTTGGAACTTTTTCGAATTCTTCAGATCGCCTCAACTTCCATACGGATGGACCGATTCTCAACTTCGATCATACCAATCTGCTTGTTTTTTTTTCATTGAATCCATTTCTCCAATCGAAAAAACCGAAATCGAAAAAAAAATGCATCAAAGGGGGCCCCCTTGGAACTTTTTCGAATTCTTCAGATCGCCTTAACTTCCGAACGGATAGACCGATTTTCAACTTCGATCATACCAATCTGCTTGTTTTTTTTATAGAATCCATTTCTCCAATCGAAAAAACCGAAATCAAAAAAAAAAATTATTCAAAGGGTGCCCCCTTGAAACTTTTTCGAATTCTTCAGATCGCCTTAACTTCCGAACGGATGGACTGATTTTCAACTTCGATCATACCAATCTGTTTGTTTTTTTTCATAAAATCCATTTCTCCAATCGAAAAAACCGAAATCGAAAAAAAAAATGCATCAAAGGGGGCCCCCTTGGAACTTTTTCGAATTTTTCAGATCGCCTTAACTTCCAAACGGATGGACCGATTTTCAACTTCGATCATACCAATCTGCTTGTTTTTTTTCATTGAATACATTTCTCCAATCGAAAAAACCGAAATCGAAAAATAAAATTGCATCAAAGGGGGCCCTCTTGGAACTTTTTCGAATTCTTTAGATCGCCTTAACTCCCGAACGGATGGACCGATTTTCAACTTCGATCATACCAATCTGCTTGTTTTTTTTTTCATAAAATCCATTTCTCCAATCAAAAAAACTGAAATCGAAAAAAAAAATTGCATCAAAGGGGGTCCCCTTGGAACTTTTTCGAATTCTTCAGATTGCCTCAACTTCCGAACGGATGGACCTATTTTCAACTTCGATCATACCAATCTGCTTGTTTTTTTTCATAGAATCCATTTCTCCAATCGAAAAAACCGAAATCGAAAAATAAAATTGCATCAAAGGGGGTCCCCTTGGAACTTTTTCGAATTCTTCAGATCGCCTTAATTTCCGAACGGATGGACCGATTTTCAACTTCGATCATACCAATCTGCTTGTTTTTTTCATAGAATCCATTTCTTCAATCGAAGAAACCGAATTCGAAAAAAAAAATGCATCAAAGGGGGCCCCCTTGGAACTTTTTCGAATTCTTCAGATCGCCTCAACTTTCGAACGGATGGACCGATTTTCAACTTCGATCATACCAATCTGTTCGTTTTTTTTCATAGAATCCATTTCTCCAATCAAAGAAACCGAAATCGAAAGAAAAAATGCATCAGAGGGGGCCCCCTTGGAACTTTTTCGAATTCTTCAGATCGCCTTAACTTCCGAACGGATGGATCGATTTTCAACTTCGATCATACCAATCTGCTTGTTTTTTTCATAGAATCCATTTCTCCAATCGAAGAAACCGAAATCAAAAAAAAATGCATCGAAGGGGGCCCCCTTGGAACTTTTTCTAATTCTTCAGATCGCCTTAACTTCCGAACGGATAAACCGATTTTCAACTTCGATCATACCAATCTGCTTGTTTTTTTCATAGAATCCATTTCTTCAATCATAAAAACCGAAATCGAAAAAAAAAATTATTCAAAGGGTGCCCCCTTGGAACTTTTTCGAATTCTTCAGATCGCCTTAACTTCCGAACGGATTGACTGATTTTCAACTTCGATCATACCAATCTGTTTGTTTTTTTTTCATTTCTCCAATCGAAAAAACCGAAATCGAAAAAAAAAATGCATCAAAGGGGGCCCCCTTGGAACTTTTTCGAATTCTTCAGATCGCCTTAACTTCCAAACGGATGGACCGATTTTCAACTTCGATCATACCAATCTGCTTGTTTTTTTTCATTGAATCCATTTCTCCAATCGAAAAAACCGAAATCGAAAAATAAAATGCATCATAGGGGGCCCCCTTGGAACTTTTTCGAATTCTTCAGATCGCCTTAACTTCCGAACGGATGGACCGATTTTCAACTTCGATCATACCAATCTAATTGTTTTTTTTTTTCCATAGAATTAATTTCTTCAATCGAAAAAACCGAAATCGAAAAAAAAATGCATCAAAGGGGGCCCCCTTGGAACTTTTTCGAATTCTTCAGATCGCCTTAACTTCCGAACGGATGGACCGATTTTCAACTTCGATCATACCAATCTGCTTGTTTTTTTTCATAGAATCCACTTCTTCAATCGAAAAAACCGAAATCGAAAAAGAAATTGCATCAAAAGGGGGCCCCTTGGAACTTTTTCGAATTCTTCAGATCGCCTCAACTTCCGAACAGATGGACCGATTTTCAACTTCGATCATCCCAATCTGTTTAATTATTTTTTCATACAATCCATTTCTCCAATCGAAAAAACCGAAATCGAAAAAAAAATGCATCGAAGGGAGCCCCCTTGGAACTTTTTCGAATTCTTCAGATCGCCTCAACTTCCATACGGATGGACCGATTCTCAACTTCGATCATACCAATCTGCTTGTTTTTTTTTCATTGAATCCATTTCTCCAATCGAAAAAACCGAAATCGAAAAAGAAATGCATCAAAGGGGGCCCCCTTGGAACTTTTTCGAATTCTTCAGATCGCCTTAACTTCCGAACGGATAGACCGATTTTCAACTTCGATCATACCAATATGCTTTTTTTTTATAGAATCAATTTCTTGAATCGAAAAAACCGAAATCGAAAAAATAAATTTCATCAAAGGAGGCCCCCTTGGAACTTTTTCGAATTCTTCAGATCGCCTTAACCTCCGAACGGATGGACCGATTTTCAACTTCGATCATACCAATCAGCTTGTTTTTTTTCTCCAATCGAAAAAACCGAAATCGAAAAAAAAATTTATCAAAGGGGGCCCCTTTGGAACTTTTTCGAATTATTCAGATCGCCTTAACTTCCGAACGGATGGACCGATTTTCAACTTCGATCATACCAATCTGTTTGTTTTTTTTTCATAAAATCCATTTCTCCAATCGAAAAAACCGGAATCGAAAAAAAATGCATCAAAGGGGGCCCCCTTGGAACTTTTTCGAATTCTTCAGATCGCCTTAACTTCCAAACGGATGGGCCGATTTTCAACTTCGATCATACCAATCTGCTTGTTTTTTTTCATTGAATCCATTTCTCCAATCGAAAAAACCGAAATCGAAAAAAAAATGCATCAAAGGGGGCCCCCTTGGAACTTTTTTGAATTCTTCAGATCGCCTTAACTTCCGAACGGATGGACCGATTTTCAACTTCGATCATACCAATCTGCTTGTTTTTTTTCATAGAATCAATTTTTCGAATCGAAAAAATCGAAATCGAAAAAAAAATTGCATCAAAGGGGGCCCCCTTGGAACTTTTTCGAATTCTTCAGATCGCCTTAACCTCCGAACGGATGGACCGATTTTCAACTCCGATCATACCAATCTGCTTGTTTTTTTTTCATAGAGTCCATTTCTCCAATCGAAAAAACCGAAATCGAAAAAAAAATTGCATCAAAGGGGGCCCCCCTTGGAACTTCTCCGAATTCTTGAGATCGCCTTAACTTCCGAACGGATGGACCGATATTCAACTTCGATCATACCAATCTGCTTGTTTTTTTTTCATAAAATCCATTTCTTCAATCGAAAAAACCGAAATCGAAAAAAAAATTGCATCAAAGGGGGTCCCCTTGGAACTTTTTCGAATTCTTCAGATCGCCTCAACTTTCGAACGGATATACCTATTTTCAAATTCGATCATACCAATCTGCTTGTTTTTTTTTTTTCATAGAATCCATTTCTCCAAATGAAAAAACCGAAATCGAAAATAAATTGCATCAAACGGGGTCCCCTTGGAACTTTTTCGAATTCTTCAGATCGCCTTAACTTCCGAACGGATGGACCGATTTTCAACTTCCATCATACCAATCTGCTTGTTTATTTTTTATAGAATCCATTTCTCCAATCGAAAAAACCGAAATAGAAAAAAAAATGCATCAAAGGGGGCCCCCTTGAAACTTTTTCGAATTCTTCAGATCGCCTTAACTTCCGAACGGATAAACCGATTTTCAACTTCGATCATACCAATCTGCTTGTTTATTTCATAGAATCCATTTCTTCAATCATAAAAACCGAAATCGAAAAAAAAAATGCATCAAAGGAGGCCCCCTTGGAACTTTTTCGAATTCTTCAGATCGCCTTAACTTCCAAACGGATGGATCGATTATCAACTTCGATCATACCAATCTGCTTGTTTTTTTTTCATAGAATCCATTTCTCCAATCGAAAAAACCGAAATCGAAAAAAAAAAATTCTTCAAAGGGAGCCCCCTTGGAACTTTTTCGAATTCTTCAGATCGCCTTAACTTCCGAACGGATGGACCGATTTTCAACTTCGATCATACCAAGCTGTTTGTTTTTTTTCATAAAATCCATTTCTCCAATCGAAAAAACCGAAATCGAAAAAAAAAAATGCATCAAAGGGGGCCACCTTGGAACTTTTTCGAATTCTTCAGATCGCCTTAACTTCCAAACGGATGGACCGATTTTCAACTTCGATCATACCAATCTGCTTGTTTTTTTCATTGAATCCATTTCTCCAATCGAAAAAACCGAAATCGAAAAAAAAAATGCATCAAAGGGGGCCCCCTTGGAACTTTTTCGAATTCTTCGGATCGCCTTAACTTCCGAACGGATGGACTGATTTTCAACCTCGATCATACCAATCTGCTTGTTTTTTTTCATAGAATCCACGTCTTCAATCGAAAAAACCGAAATCGAAAAAGAAATTGCATCAAAAGGGGACCCTTTGGAACTTTTTCGAATTCTTCAGATCGCCTTAACTTCCGAACGGATGGACCGATTTTCAACTTCGATCATCCCAATCTGTTTAATTCTTTTTTCATAGAATCCATTTCTCCAATCGAAAAAACCGAAATCGAATAAAAAAATCCATCGAAGGGGGCCCCCTTGGAACTTTTTCGAATTCTTCAGATCGCCTCAACTTCCATACGGATGGACCGATTCTCAACTTCGATCATACCAATCTGCTTGTTTTTTTTTTCATTGAATCCATTTCTCCAATCGAAAAAACCGAAATCGAAAAAAAAAATGCATCAAAGGGGGCCCCCTTGGAACTTTTTCGAATTCTTCAGATCGCCTTAACTTCCGAACGGATAGACCGATTTTCAACTTCGATCATACCAATCTGTTTGTTTTTTTTTCATAGAATCAATTTCTTGAATCGAAAAAACCGAAATCGAAAAAATAAATTTCATCAAAGGAGGCCCCCTTGGAACTTTTTCGAATTCTTCAGATCGCCTTAACCTCCGAACGGATGGACCGATTTTCAACTTCGATCATACCAATCTGCTTGTTTTTTTTTCATAGAATCCATTTCTCAAATCGAAAAAACCGAAATCGAAAAAAAAATTATTCAAAGGGTGCCCCCTTGGAACTTTTTCGAATTCTTCAGATCGCCTTAACTTCCGAACGGATGGACTGATTTTCAACTTCGATCATACCAATCTGTTTGTTTTTTTTCATAAAATCCATTTCTCCAATCGAAAAAACCGAAATCGAAAAAAAAATGCATCAAAGGGGGCCCCCTTGAAACTTTTTCGAATTCTTCAGATCGCCTTAACTTCCAAACGGATGGACCGATTCTCAACTTCGATCATACCAATCTGCTCGTTTTTTTTCATTGAATCCATTTCTCCAATCGAAAAAACCGAAATCGAAAAATAAAATGCATCAAAGGGGGCCCCCTTGGAACTTTTTCGAATTCTTCAGATCGCCTTAACTTCCGAACGGATGGACCGATTTTCAACTTCGATCATACCAATCTGTTTGTTTTTTTTTCCATAGAATCCATTTCTTCAATCGAAAAAACCGAAATCGAAAAAAAAAATGCATCAAAGGGGGCCCCCTTGGAACTTTTTCGAATTCTTCAGATCGCCTTAACTTCCGAACGGATGGACCGGTTTTCAATTTCGATCATACCAATCTGCTTGTTTTTTTTTCATAGAATCCACTTCTTCAATCGAAAAAACCGAAATCGAAATAGAAATTGCATCAGAAGGGGTCCCCTTGGAACTTTTTCGAATTCTTCAGATCGCCTTAACTTCCGAACAGATGGACCGATTTTCATTTTCGATCATCCCAATCTGTTTAATTATTTTTTCATACAATCCATTTCTCCAATCGAAAAAACCGAAATCAAAAAAAAATGCATCAAAGGGGGCCCCCTTGGAACTTTTTCGAATTCTTCAGATCGCCTTAACTTCCGAACGGATGGACCGATTTTCAACTTCGATCATACCAATCTGCTTGTTTTTTTTTCATAGAATCAATTTCTCGAATCGAAAAAATCAAAATCGAAAAAAAAATTGCATCAAAGGGGGCCCCCTTGGAACTTTTTCGAATTCTTCGGATCGCCTTAACCTCCGAACGGATGGACCGATTTTCAACTTCGATCATACCAATCTGCTTGTTTTTTTCTCATAGAATCCATTTCTCCAATCGAAAAAACCGGAATCGAAATAAAAAATGCATCAAAGGAGGCTCTCTTGGAACTTTTTCGAATTCTTCAGATCACCTTAACTTCCGAACGGATGGATCGATTTTCAACTTCGATCATACCAATCTGCTTGTTTTTTTTTCATAGAATCCATTTCTCCAATCGAAAAAACCGAAATCGAAAAAAAAAAATTATTCGAAGGGTTCCCCCGTGGAACTTTTTCGAATTCTTCAGATCGCCTTAACTTCCGAACGGATGGACTGATTTTCAACTTCGATCATACCAATCTGTTTGTTTTTTTTCATAAAATCCATTTCTCCAATCGAAAAAACCGAAATCGAAAAAAAAATGCATCAAAGGGGGCCCCCTTGGAACCTTTTCGAATTCTTCAGATCGCCTTAACTTCCAAACGGATGGACCGATTTTCAACTTCGATCATACCAATCTGCTTGTTTTTTTTCATTGAATCCATTTCTCCAATCGAAAAAACCGAAATCGAAAATAAAATTGCATCAAAGGGGGCCCCCTTGGAACTTTTCCGAATTCTTCAGATCGCCTTAACTTCCGAACGGATGGACCGATTTTCAACTTCGATAATACCAATCTGCTTGTTTTTTTTTCATAAAATCCATTTCTCCAATCGAAAAAACCGAAATCGAAAAAAAAATTGCATCAAAGGGGGTCCCCTTGGAACTTTTTCGAATTCTTCAGATCGCCTCAACTTTCGAACGGATATACCTATTTTCAACTTCGATCATACCAATCTGCTCGTTTTTTTTTCATAGAATCCATTTCTCCAATCGAAAAAACCGAAATCGAAAAAAAAATTGCATCAAAGGGGGTCCCCTTGGAACTTTTTCGAATTCTTCAGATCGCCTTAACTTCCGAACAGATGGACCGATTTTCAACTTCCATCATACCAATCTGCTTGTTTATTTTTCATAGAATCCATTTCTCCAATCGAAAAAACCGAAATAGAAAAAAAAATGCATCAAAGGGGGCCCCCTTGAAACTTTTTCGAATTCTTCAGTTCGCCTTAACTTCCGAACGGATAAACCGATTTTCAACTTCGATCATACCAATCTGCTTGTTTTTTTCATAGAATCCATTTCTTCAATCATAAAAACCGAAATCGAAAAAAAAAAATGCATCAAAGGAGGCCCCCTTGGAACTTTTTCGAATTCTTCAGATCGCCTTAACTTCCAAACGGATGGACCGATTTTGAACTTCGATCATACCAATCTGTTTGTTTTTTTCATAGAATCCATTTCTCCAATCGAAAAAACCGGAATCGAAATAAAAAATGCATCAAAGGAGGCCCCTTTGGAACTTTTTCGAATTCTTCAGATCGCCTCAACTTCCGAACGGATGGATCGATTTTCAACTTCGATCATACCAATCTGCTTGTTTTTTTTTCATAGAATCCATTTCTCCAATCGAAAAAACCGAAATCGAAAAAAAAATTATTCAAAGGGTGCCCCCTTGGAACTTTTTCGAATTCTTCAGATCGCCTTAACTTCGGAACGGATGGACCGATTTTCAACTTCGATCATACCAATCTGTTTGTTTTTTTTTCCATAGAATTCATTTCTTCAATCGAAAAAACCGAAATCGAAAAAAAAAATGCATCAAAGGGGGCCCCCTTGGAACTTTTTCGAATTCTTCAGATCGCCTTAACTTCGGAACGGATGGACCGATTTTCAACTTCGATCATACCAATCTGCTTGTTTTTTTTTCATAAAATCCACTTCTCCAATTAAAAAAACCGAAATCGAAAAAAAAATTGCATCAAAGGGGGCCCTCTTGGAACTTTTTCGAATTCTTTAGATCGCCTTAACTTCCGAACGGATGGACCGATTTTCAACTTCGATCATACCAATCTGCTTGTTTTTTTTTCATAAAATCCATTTCTCCAATCAAAAAAACTGAAATCGAAAAAAAAATTGCATCAAAGGGGGTCCCCTTGGAACTTTTTCGAATTCTTCAGATCGCCTCAACTTCCGAACGGATGGACTTATTTTCAACTTCGATCATACCAATCTGTTCGTTTTTTTTTCATAGAATCCATTTCTCCAATCAAAAAAACCGAAATCGAAAGAAAAAATGCATCAAAGGGGGCCCCCTTGGAACTTTTTCGAATTCTTCAGATCGCCTTAACTTCCGAACGGATGGATCGATTTTCAACTTCGATCATACCAATCTGCTTGTTTTTTTCATAGAATCCATTTCTCCAATCGAAGAAACCGAAATCGAAAAAAAAAATGCATCAAAGGGGGCCCCCTTGGAACTTTTTCTAATTCTTCAGATCGCCTTAACTTCCGAACGGATAAACCGATTTTCAACTTCGATCATACCAATCTGCTTGTTTTTTTCATAGAATCCATTTCTCCAATCATAAAAACCGAAATCGAAAAAAAAATGCATCAAAGAAGGCCCCCTTGGATCTTTTTCGAATTCTTCAGATCGCCTTAACTTCCGAACGGATGGATCGATTTTCAACTTCGATCATACCAATCTGCTTGTTTTTTTTTCATAGAATCCATTTCTCCAATCGAAAAAACCGAAATCGAAAAAAAAAATTATTCAAAGGGTGCCCCCTTGGAACTTTTTCGAATTCTTCAGATCGCCTTAACTTCCGAACGGATGGACTGATTTTCAACTTCGATCATACCAATCTGTTTGTTTTTTTTCATAAAATCCATTTCTCTAATCGAGAAAACCGAAATCGAAAAAAAAATGCATCAAAGGGGGCCCCCTTGGAACTTTTTCGAATTCTTCAGATCGCCTTAACTTCCAAACGGATGGACCGATTTTCAACTTCGATCATACCAATCTGCTTGTTTTTTTTCATTGAAATCATTTCTCCAATCGAAAAAAACCGAAATCGAAAAATAAAATTGCATCAAAGGGGGCCCTCTTGGAACTTTTTCGAATTCTTTAGATCGCCTTAACTTCCGAACGGATGGACCGATTTTCAACTTCGATCATACCAATCTGCTTGTTTTTTTTTTATTGAATCCATTTCTCCAGTCAAAAAAACTGAAATCGAAAAAAAAATTGCATCAAAGGGGGTCCCCTTGGAACTTTTTTGAATTCTTCAGATCGCCTCAACTTCCGAACGGATGGACCTATTTTCAACTTCGATCATACCAATCTGCTTGTTTTTTTTCATAGAATCCATTTCTCCAATCGAAAAAACCGAAATCGAAAAAAAAATTGCATCAAAGGGGGTCCCCTTGGAACTTTTTCGAATTCTTCAGATCGCCTTAATTTTCGAACGGATGGACCGATTTTCAACTTCCATCATACCAATCTGCTTGTTTTTTTTTCATAGAATCCATTTCTCCAATCAAAAAAACCGAAATCGAAAAAAAAATGCTTCAAAGGGGACCCCCTTGAAACTTTTTCGAATTCTTCAGATCGTCTTATCTTCCGAACGGATGGAACGATTTTCAACTTCGATCATACCAATCTGCTTGTTTTTTTCATAGAATCCATTTCTTCAATCGAAGAAACCGAATTCGAAAAAAAAATGCATCAAAGGGGGCCCCCTTGGAACTTTTTCGAATTCTTCAGATCGCCTCAACTTTCGAACGGATAGACCGATTTTCAACTTCGATCATACCAATCTGTTCGTTTTTTTTCATAGAATCCATTTCTCCAATCGAAGAAACCGAAATCGAAAGAAAAAATGCATCAGAGGGGGCCTCCTTGGAACTTTTTCGAATTCTTCAGATCGCCTTAACTTCCGAACGGAAGGATCGATTTTCAACTTCGATCATACCAATCTGCTTGTTTTTTTTCATTGAATCCATTTCTCCAATCGAAAAAACCGAAATCGAAAAATAAAATTGCATCAAAGGGGGCCCTCTTGGAACTTTTTCGAATTCTTCAGATCGTCTTATCTTCCGAACGGATGGAACGATTTTCAACTTCGATCATACCAATCTGCTTGTTTTTTTCATAGAATCCATTTCTTCAATCGAAGAAACCGAATTCAAAAAAAAAATGCATCAAAGGGGGCCCCCTTGGAACTTTTTCGAATTCTTCAGATCGCCTCAACTTTCGAACGGATGGACCGATTTTCAACTTCGATCATACCGATCTGTTCTTGTTTTTTCATAGAATCCATTTCTCCAATCGAAGAAAACGAAATCGAAAGAAAAAATGCATCAGAGGGGGCCCCCTTGGAACTTTTTCGAATTCTTCAGATCGCCTTAACTTCCGAACGGATGGATCGATTTTCAACTTCGATCATACCAATCTGCTTGTTTTTTTCATAGAATCCATTTCTCCAATCGAAGAAACCGAAATCGAAAAAAAAATGCATCAAAGGGGGCCCCCTTGGAACTTTTTCTAATTCTTCAGATCGCCTTAACTTCCGAACGGATAAACCGATTTTCAACTTCGATCATACCAATCTGCTTGTTTTTTTTCATAGAATCCATTTCTTCAATCATAAAAACCGAAATCGAAAAAGAAATGCATCAAAGGAGGCCCCCTTGGAACTTTTTCGAATTCTTCAGATCGCCTTAACTTCCAAACGGATGGACCGATTTTGAACTTCGATCATACCAATCTGTTTGTTTTTTTTATAGAATCCATTTCTCCAATCGAAAAAACCGGAATCGAAATAAAAAATGCATCAAAGGAGGCCCTCTTGGAACTTTTTCGAATTCTTCAGATCGCCTTAACTTCCGAACGGATGGATCGATTTTCAACTTCGATCATACCAATCTGCTTGTTTTTTCTTCATAGAATCCATTTCTCCAATCGAAAAAACCGAAATCGAAACAAAAAAATTATTCAAAGGGTGCCCCCTTGGAACTTTTTCGAATTCTTCAGATCGCCTTAACTTCCGAACGGATGGATCGATTTTCAACTTCGATCATACCAATCTGTTTGTTTTTTTTCATAAAATCCATTTCTCCAATCAAAGAAACCGAAATCGAAAAAAAAATTGCATCAAAGGGGGCCCCCTTGGAACTTTTTCGAATTCTTTAGATCGCCTTAACTTCCGAACGGATGGACCTATTTTCAACTTCGATCATACCAATCTGCTTGTTTTTTTTTCATTGAATCCATTTCTCCAATCGAAAAAACCGAAATCGAAAAATAAAATGCATCATAGGGGGCCCCCTTGGAACTTTTTCGAATTCTTCAGATCGCCTTAACTTCCGAACGGATGGACCGATTTTCAACTTCGATCATACCAATCTGTTTGTTTTTTTTTCCATAGAATTAATTTCTTCAATCGAAAAAACCGAAATCGAAAAAAAAAATGCATCAAAGGGGGCCCCCTTGGAACTTTTTCGAATTCTTCAGATCGCCTTAACTTCCGAACGGATGGACCGATTTTCAACTTCGATCATACCAATCTGCTTGTTTTTTTTCATAGAATCCACTTATTCGATCGAAAAAACCGAAATCGAAAAAGAAATTGCATCAAAAGGGGGCCCCTTGGAACTTTTTCGAATTCTTCAGATCGCCTCAACTTCCGAACAGATGGACCGATTTTCATCTTCGATCATCCCAATCTGTTTAATTATTTTTTCATACAATCCATTTCTCCAATCGAAAAAACCGAAATCGAAAAAAAAATGCATTGAAGGGAGCCCCCTTGGAACTTTTTCGAATTCTTCAGATCGCCTCAACTTCCATACGGATGGACCGATTCTCAACTTCGATCATACCAATCTGCTTGTTTTTTTTTCATTGAATCCATTTCTCCAATCGAAAAAACCGAAATCGAAAAAAAAATGCATCAAAGGGGGCCCCCTTGGAACTTTTTCGAATTCTTCAGATCGCCTTAACTTCCGAACGGATAGACCGATTTTCAACTTCGATCATACCAATCTGCTTGTTTTTTTTATAGAATCCATTTCTCCAATCGAAAAAACCGAAATCAAAAAAAAAAATTATTCAAAGGGTGCCCCCTTGAAACTTTTTCGAATTCTTCAGATCGCCTTAACTTCCGAACGGATGGACTGATTTTCAACTTCGATCATACCAATCTGTTTGTTTTTTTTCATAAAATCCATTTCTCCAATCGAAAAAACCGAAATCGAAAAAAAAAATGCATCAAAGGGGGCCCCCTTGGAACTTTTTCGAATTTTTCAGATCGCCTTAACTTCCAAACGGATGGACCGATTTTCAACTTCGATCATACCAATCTGCTTGTTTTTTTTCATTGAATACATTTCTCCAATCGAAAAAACCGAAATCGAAAAATAAATTTGCATCAAAGGGGGCCCTCTTGGAACTTTTTCGAATTCTTTAGATCGCCTTAACTCCCGAACGGATGGACCGATTTTCAACTTCGATCATACCAATCTGCTTGTTTTTTTTTTCATAAAATCCATTTCTCCAATCAAAAAAACTGAAATCGAAAAAAAAAATTGCATCAAAGGGGGTCCCCTTGGAACTTTTTCGAATTCTTCAGATTGCCTCAACTTCCGAACGGATGGACCTATTTTCAACTTCGATCATACCAATCTGCTTGTTTTTTTTCATAGAATCCATTTCTCCAATCGAAAAAACCGAAATCGAAAAATAAAATTGCATCAAAGGGGGTCCCCTTGGAACTTTTTCGAATTCTTCAGATCGCCTTAATTTCCGAACGGATGGACCGATTTTCAACTTCGATCATACCAATCTGCTTGTTTTTTTCATAGAATCCATTTCTTCAATCGAAGAAACCGAATTCGAAAAAAAAAATGCATCAAAGGGGGCCCCCTTGGAACTTTTTCGAATTCTTCAGATCGCCTCAACTTTCGAACGGATGGACCGATTTTCAACTTCGATCATACCAATCTGTTCGTTTTTTTTCATAGAATCCATTTCTCCAATCAAAGAAACCGAAATCGAAAGAAAAAATGCATCAGAGGGGGCCCCCTTGGAACTTTTTCGAATTCTTCAGATCGCCTTAACTTCCGAACGGATGGATCGATTTTCAACTTCGATCATACCAATCTGCTTGTTTTTTTCATAGAATCCATTTCTCCAATCGAAGAAACCGAAATCAAAAAAAAATGCATCGAAGGGGGCCCCCTTGGAACTTTTTCTAATTCTTCAGATCGCCTTAACTTCCGAACGGATAAACCGATTTTCAACTTCGATCATACCAATCTGCTTGTTTTTTTCATAGAATCCATTTCTTCAATCATAAAAACCGAAATCGAAAAAAAAAATTATTCAAAGGGTGCCCCCTTGGAACTTTTTCGAATTCTTCAGATCGCCTTAACTTCCGAACGGATTGACTGATTTTCAACTTCGATCATACCAATCTGTTTGTTTTTTTTTCATTTCTCCAATCGAAAAAACCGAAATCGAAAAAAAAAATGCATCAAAGGGGGCCCCCTTGGAACTTTTTCGAATTCTTCAGATCGCCTTAACTTCCAAACGGATGGACCGATTTTCAACTTCGATCATACCAATCTGCTTGTTTTTTTTCATTGAATCCATTTCTCCAATCGAAAAAACCGAAATCGAAAAATAAAATGCATCATAGGGGGCCCCCTTGGAACTTTTTCGAATTCTTCAGATCGCCTTAACTTCCGAACGGATGGACCGATTTTCAACTTCGATCATACCAATCTAATTGTTTTTTTTTTTCCATAGAATTAATTTCTTCAATCGAAAAAACCGAAATCGAAAAAAAAATGCATCAAAGGGGGCCCCCTTGGAACTTTTTCGAATTCTTCAGATCGCCTTAACTTCCGAACGGATGGACCGATTTTCAACTTCGATCATACCAATCTGCTTGTTTTTTTTCATAGAATCCACTTCTTCAATCGAAAAAACCGAAATCGAAAAAGAAATTGCATCAAAAGGGGGCCCCTTGGAACTTTTTCGAATTCTTCAGATCGCCTCAACTTCCGAACAGATGGACCGATTTTCAACTTCGATCATCCCAATCTGTTTAATTATTTTTTCATACAATCCATTTCTCCAATCGAAAAAACCGAAATCGAAAAAAAAATGCATCGAAGGGAGCCCCCTTGGAACTTTTTCGAATTCTTCAGATCGCCTCAACTTCCATACGGATGGACCGATTCTCAACTTCGATCATACCAATCTGCTTGTTTTTTTTTCATTGAATCCATTTCTCCAATCGAAAAAACCGAAATCGAAAAAGAAATGCATCAAAGGGGGCCCCCTTGGAACTTTTTCGAATTCTTCAGATCGCCTTAACTTCCGAACGGATAGACCGATTTTCAACTTCGATCATACCAATATGCTTTTTTTTTATAGAATCAATTTCTTGAATCGAAAAAACCGAAATCGAAAAAATAAATTTCATCAAAGGAGGCCCCCTTGGAACTTTTTCGAATTCTTCAGATCGCCTTAACCTCCGAACGGATGGACCGATTTTCAACTTCGATCATACCAATCAGCTTGTTTTTTTTCTCCAATCGAAAAAACCGAAATCGAAAAAAAAAATTGCATCAAAGGGGGCCCCCTTGGAACTTTTTCGAATTCTTCAGATCGCCTTAACTTCCGAACGGATGGACCGATTTTCAACTTCGATCATACCAATCTGCTTGTTTTTTTTTTCATAAAATCCATTTCTCCAATCAAAAAAACCGAAATCGAAAAAAAATTGCATCAAAGGGGGTCCCCTTGGAACTTTTTCGAATTCTTCAGATCGCCTCAACTTCCGAACGGATGGACCTATTTTCAACTTCGATCATACCAATCTGCTTGTTTTTTTTTCATAGAATCCATTTCTCTAATCGAAAAAACCGAAATCGAAAAAAAAAATGCATCAAAAGGGGTCCCCTTGGAACTTTTTCGAATTCTCCAGATCGCCTTAACTTCGGAACGGATGGACCGATTTTCAACTTCGATCATACCAATCTGTTTGTTTTTTTTTCATAAAATCCATTTCTCCAAACGAAAGAACCGAAATCGAAAAAAAAAATCCTTCAAAGGGGGCCCCCTTGGAACTTTTTCGAATTCTTCAGATCGCCTTAACCTCCGAACGGATGGACCGATTTTCAACTTCGATCATACCAATCTGCTTGTTTTTTTTTTCATAGAATCCCCTTCTCCAATCGAAAAAACCGAAATCGAAAAAAAAAATTGCATCAAAGGGGGCCCTCTTGGAACTTTTTCGAATTCTTTAGATCGCCTTAACTTCCGAACGGATGGACCGATTCTCAACTTCGATCATACCAATCTGCTTGTTTTTTTTTCATAAAATCCATTTCTCCAATCAAAAAAACTGAAATCGAAAAAAAAAAATTGCATCAAAGGGGGTCCCCTTGGAACTTTTTCGAATTCTTCAGATCGCCTCAACTTCCGAACGGATGGACGTATTTTCAACTTCGATCATACCAATCTGCTTGTTTTTTCTCATAGAATCCATTTCTCCAATCGAAAAAACCGAAATCGAAAAAAAAATTGCATCAAAGGGGGCCCCCTTGGAACTTTTTCGAATTCTTCAGATCGTCTTATCTTCCGAACGGATGGAACGATTTTCAACTTCGATCATACCAATCTGCTTGTTTTTTTTATAGAATCCATTTCTTCAATCGAAGAAACCGAATTCGAAAAAAAAAATGCATCAAAGGGGGCCCCCTTGGAACTTTTTCGAATTCTTCAGATCGCCTCAACTTTCGAACGGATCGACCGATTTTCAACTTCGATCATACCAATCTGTTCGTTTTTTTCATAGAATCCATTTCTCCAATCAAAAAAACCGAAATCGAAAGAAAAAATGCATCAAAGGGGGCCCCCTTGGAACTTTTTCGAATTCTTCAGATCGCCTTTACTTCCGAACGGATGGACCGATTTTCAACTTCGATCATACCAATCTGTTTGTTTTTTTTTCATAAAATCCATTTCTCCAATCGAAAAAACCGAAATCGAAAAAAAAAAATGTATCAAAGGGGGCCCCCTTGGAACTTTTTCGAATTCTTCAGATCGCCTTAACTTCCGAACGGATGGACCGATTTTCAACTTCGATCATACCAATCTGCTTGTTTTTTTTTCATAGAATCAATTTCTTGAATCGAAAAAACCGAAATCGAAAAAAAAATTTGCATCAGAGGGGGCCCCCTTGGAACTTTTTCGAATTCTTCAGATCGCCTTAACCTCCAAACGGATGGACCGATTTTCAACTTCGATCATACCAATCTGCTTGTTTTTTTTCAAAGAATCCACTTCTCCAATCGAAAAAACCGAAATCGAAAATAAAATTGCATCAAAGGGGGCCCCCTTGGAACTTTTTCGAATTCTTCAGATCGCCTTAACTTCGGAACGGAAGGACCGATTTTCAACTTCGATCATACCAATCTGCTTGTTTTTTTTTTCATAAAATCCATTTCTCTAATCAAAAAAACCGAAATCGAAAAAAAAAATTGCATCAAAGGGGGTCCCCTTGGAACTTTTTCGAATTCTTCAGATCGCCTTAACTTCCGAACGGATGGACCGATTTTCAACTTCGATCATACCAATCTGTTTGTTTTTTTTTTCATAGAATCCATTTCTTCAATCGAAAAAACCGAAATCGAAAAAGAAATGCATCAAAGGGGGTCCTCTTGGAACTTTTTCGAATTCTTCAGATCGCCTTAACTTCCGAACGGATGAACCGATTTTCAACTTCGATCATCCCAATCTGTTTAATTTTTTTTTTTTTTCATAGAATATATTTCATTAATCGAAAAAACCGAAATCGAAAAAAAAAATGCATCAAAGGGGGCCCCCTTGGAACTTCTTCGAATTCTTCAGATCTCCTCAACTTCCATACGGATGAACCGATTTTCAACTTCGATCATACCAATCTGCTTGTTTTTTTTTCATTGAATCCATTTCTCCAATCGAAAAAGCCGAAATCGAAAAAAAAATGCATCAAAGGGGGCCCCCTTGGAACTTTTTCGAATTCTTCAGATCGCCTTAACTTCCGAACGGATAGACCGATTTTCAACTTCGATCATACCAATCTGCTTGTTTTTTTTTTCATAGAATCAATTTCTTGAATCGAAAAAACCGAAATCGAAATAATAAATTGCATCAAAGGGGGTCCTCTTGGAACTTTTTCGAATTCTTCAGATCGCCTCAACTTCCGAACGGATGGACCTATTTTCAACTTCGATCATACCAATCTGCTTGTTTTTTTTCATAGAATCCATTTCTCCAATCGAAAAAACCGAAATCGAAAAAAAAATTGCATCAAAGGGGGTCCCCTTGGAACTTTTTCGAATTCTTCAGATCGCCTTAATTTCCGAACGGATGGACCGATTTTCAACTTCCATCATACCAATCTGCTTGTTTTTTTTCATAGAATCCATTTCTCCAATCAAAAAAACCGAAATCGAAACAAAAATTGCTTCAAAGGGGGCCCCCTTGGAACTTTTTCGAATTCTTCAGATCGCCTTAACCTCCGAACGGATGGACCGATTTTCAACTTCGATCATACCAATCTGCTTGTTTTTTTTTCATAGAATCCACTTCTCCAATCGAAAAAACCGAAATCGAAAAAAAAATTGCATCAAAGGGGGCCCTCTTGGAACTTTTTCGAATTCTTTAGATCGCCTTAACTTCCGAACGGATGGACCGATTCTCAACTTCGATCATACCAATCTGCTTGTTTTTTTTTCATAAAATCCATTTCTCCAATCGAAAAAACTGAAATCGAAAAAAAAAATTGCATCAAAGGGGGTCCCCTTGGAACTTTTTCGAATTCTTCAGATCGCCTCAACTTCCGAACGGATGGACCTATTTTCAACTTCGATCATACCAATCTGCTTGTTTTTCTTCATAGAATCCATTTCTCCAATCGAAAAAACCGAAATCGAAAAAAAAATTGCATCAAAGGGGGTCCCCTTGGAACTTTTTCGAATTCTTCAGATCGCCTTAATTTCCGAACGGATGGACCGATTTTCAACTTCCATCATACCAATCTGCTTGTTTTTTTTCATAGAATCCATTTCTCCAATCAAAAAAACCGAAATCGAAAAAAAAAATGCTTCAAAGGGGGCCCCCTTGGAACTTTTTCGAATTCTTCAGATCGTCTTATCTTCCGAACGAATGGAACGATTTTCAACTTCGATCATACCAATCTGCTTGTTTTTTTCATATAATCCATTTCTTCAATCGAAGAAACCGAATTCGAAAAAAAAAATGCATCAAAGGGGGCCCCCTTGGAACTTTTTCGAATTCTTCAGATCGCCTCAACTTTCGAACGGATGGACCGATTTTCAACTTCGATCATACCAATCTGTTCGTTTTTTTCATAGAATCCATTTCTCCAATCGAAAAAACCGAAATAGAAAGAAAAAATGCATCAAAGGGGGCCCCCTTGGAACTTTTTCGAATTCTTCAGATCGCCTTAACTTCCGAACGGATGGATCGATTTTCAACTTCGATCATACCAATCTGCTTGTTTTTTTCATAGAATCCATTTCTCCAAACGAAGAAACCGAAATCAAAAAAAAATGCATCAAATGGGGCCCCCTTGGAACTTTTTCTAATTCTTCAGATCGCCTTTACTTCCGAACGGATGGACCGATTTTCAACTTCGATCATACCAATCTGTTTGTTTTTTTTTTCATAGAATCCATTTCTCCAATCGAAAAAACCGAAATCGAAAAAAAAAATGTATCAAAGGGGGCCCCCTTGGAACTTTTTCGAATTCTTCAGATCGCCTTAACTTCCGAACGGATGGACCGATTTTCAACTTCGATCATACCAATCTGCTTGTTTTTTTTTCATAGAATCAATTTCTTGAATCGAAAAAATCGAAATCGAAAAAAAAAATTGCATCAAAGGGGGCCCCCTTGGAACTTTTTCGAATTCTTCAGATCGCCTTAACCTCCAAACGGATGGACCGATTTTCAACTTCGATCATACCAATATGCTTGTTTTTCTTCAAAGAATCCACTTCTCCAATCGAAAAAACCGAAATCGAAAAAAAAATTGCATCAAAGGGGGCCCCCTTGGAACTTTTTCGAATTCTTCAGATCGCCTCAACTTCCGAACGGAAGGACCGATTTTCAACTTCGATCATACCAATCTGCTTGTTTTTTTTTCATAAAATCCATTTCTCTAATCAAAAAAACCGAAATCGAAAAAAAAATTGCATCAAAGGGGGTCCCCTTGGAACTTTTTCGAATTCTTCAGATCGCCTTAACTTCCGAACGGATGGACCGATTTTCAACTTCGATCATACCATTCTGTTTGTTTTTTTTTTCATAGAATCCATTTCTTCAATCGAAAAAACCGAAATCGAAAAAGAAATGCATCAAAGGGGGTCCTCTTGGAACTTTTTCGAATTCTTCAGATCGCCTTAACTTCCGAACGGATAGACCGATTTTCAACTTCGATCATCCCAATCTGTTTAATTTTTTTTTTCATAGAATCCATTTCATCAATCGAAAAAACCGAAATCGAAAAAAAAAAATGCATCAAAGGGGGCCCCCTTGGAACTTCTTCGAATTCTTCAGATCTCCTCAACTTCCATACGGATGGACCGATTTTCAACTTCGATCATACCAATATGCTTGTTTTTTTTTTCATTGAATCCATTTCTCCAATCGAAAAAGCCGAAATCGAAAAAAAAATGCATCAAAGGGGGCCCCCTTGGAACTTTTTCGAATTCTTCAGATCGCCTTAACTTCCGAACGGATAGACCGATTTTCAACTTCGATCATATCAATCTGCTTGTTTTTTTTTCATAGAATCAATTTCTTGAATCGAAAAAACCGAAATCGAAATAATAAATTGCATCAAAGGGGGCCCCCTTGGAACTTTTTCGAATTCTTCAGATCGCCTTAACCTCCGAACGGATGGACCGATTTTCAACTTCGATCATACCAATCTGCTTGTTTTTTTTCATAGAATCCACTTCTCCAATTAAAAAACCGAAATCGAAAAAGAAATTGCATCAAAGGGGGCCCCCTTGGAACTTTTTCGAATTCTTCAGATCGCCTCAACTTCCGAACGGATGGACCGATTTTCAACTTCGATCATACCAATCTGCTTGTTTTTTTTTTCATAAAATCCATTTCTCCAATCGAAAAAACCGAAATCGAAAAAGAAATTGCATCAAAAGGGGTCCCCTTGGAACTTTTTCGAATTCTTCAGATCGCCTTAACTTCCGAACGGATGGACCGATTTTCAACTTCGATCATACCAATATGTTTGTTTTTTTTTTCATAAAATCCATTTCTTCAATCGAAAAAACCGAAATCGAAAAAAAAAATGCATCAAAAGGGGCCCCCTTGGAACTTTCTCGAATTCTTCAGATCGCCTTAACCTCCGAACGGATGGACCGATTTTCAACTTCGATCATACCAATCTGCTTGTTTTTTTTTCATAGAATCCACTTCTCCAATCGAAAAAACCGAAATCGAAAAAAAAATTGCATCAAAGGGGGCCCTCTTGGAACTTTTTCGAATTCTTTAGATCGCCTTAACTTCCGAACGGATGGACCGATTTTCAACTTCGATCATACCAATCTGCTTGTTTTTTTTTCATAAAATCCATTTCTTCAATCAAAAAAATTTAAATCGAAAAAAAATTGCATCAAAGGGGGTCCCCTTGGAACTTTTTCGAATTCTTCAGATCACCTCCACTTCCGAACGGATGGACCTATTTTCAACTTCGATCATACCAATCTGCTTGTTTTTTTTATAGAATCCATTTCTCCAATCGAAAAAACCGAAATCGAAAAAAAAATTGCATCAAAGGGGGTCCCCTTGGAACTTTTTCGAATTCTTCAGATCGCCTTAATTTCCGAACGGATGGACCTATTTTCAACTTCGATCATACCAATCTGCTTGTTTTTTTTTCATAGAATCCATTTCTCCAATCGAAAAAACCGAAATCAAAAAAGAAATTGCATCAAAAAGGGTCCCCTTGGAACTTTTTCGAATTCTTCAGATCGCCTCAACTTCCGAACGGATGGACCGATTTTGAACTTCGATCATACCAATCTGTTTGTTTTTTTTTCATAAAATCCATTTCTCCAATCGAAAAAACCGAAAAAATGCATCAAAGGGGGCCCTCTTGGAACTTTTTCGAATTCTTCAGATCGCCTTAACCTCCGAACGGATAAACCGATTTTCAACTTCGATCATACCAATCTGCTTGTTTTTTTTTCATAGAATCCTTTTCTCCAATCGAAAAAACCGAAATCGAAAAAAAAATGCATCAAAGGGGGCCCCCTTGGAACTTTTTCGAATTCTTCAGATCGCCTTAACTTCCGAACGGATGGACCGATTTTCAACTTCGATCATACCAATCTGCTTGTTTTTTTTTTTCATTAAATCCATTTCTCCAATCAAAAAAACCGAAATCGAAAAAAAATTGCATCAAAGGGGGTCCCCTTGGATCTTTTTCGAATTCTTCAGATCGCCTCAACTTCCGAACGGATGGACCTATTTTCAACTTCGATCATACCAATTTGCTTGTTTTTTTTCATAGAATCCATTTCTCCAATCGAAAAAACCGAAATCGAAAAAAAAAAATGCATCAAAGGGGGTCCCCTTGGAACTTTTTCGAAATCTTCAGATCAACTTAACTTTCGAACGGATGGACCGGTTTTCAACTTCGTGCATGCCAATTTGCTTGTTTTTTTTCATAAAATCCATTTCTCCAATCGAAAGAACCGAAATCGAAAAAAAAAATGCATCTAAGGGGGCCCTCTTGGAACTTTTTCGAATTCTTTAGATCGCCTTAACTTCCGAACGGATGGACCGATTTTCAACTTCGATCATACCAATCTGCTTGTTTTTTTTTCATAAAATCCATTTCTTCAATCAAAAAAACTGAAATCGAAAAAAAATTGCATCAAAGGGGGTCCCCTTGGAACTTTTTCGAATTCTTGAGATCGCCTCAACTTCCGAACGGATGGACCTATTTTCAACTTCGATCATACCAATCTGCTTGTTTTTTTTCATATAATCCATTTCTCCAATCGAAAAAAACCGAAATAAAAAAAAATTGCATCAAAGGGGGTCCTCTTGGAACTTTTTCGAATTCTTCAGATCGCCTTAATTTCCGAACGGATGGACCTATTTTCAACTTCGATCATACCAATCTGCTTGTTTATTTTTATAGAATCCATTTCTCCAATCGAAAAAACCGGAATCGAAATAAAAAATGCATCAAAGGAGGCCCTCTTGGAACTTTTTCGAATTCTTCAGATCACCTTAACTTCCGAACGGATGGATCGATTTTCAACTTCGATCATACCAATCTGCTTGTTTTTTTTTCATAGAATCCATTTCTCCAATCGAAAAAACCGAAATCAAAAAAAAAATTATTCAAAGGGTGCCCCCTTGGAACTTTTTCGAATTCTTCAGATCGCCTTAACTTCCGAACGGATGGACTGATTTTCAACTTCGATCATAAAAATCTGTTTGTTTTTTTTTTTTCATAAAATCCATTTCTTCAATCAAAAAAACTGAAATCGAAAAAAAAAATTGCATCAAAGGGGGTCCCCTTGGAACTTTTTCGAATTCTTCAGATCGCCTCAACTTCCGAACGGATGGACCTATTTTCAACTTCGATCATACCAATCTGCTTGTTTTTCTTCATAGAATCCATTTCTCCAATCGAAAAAACCGAAATCGAAAAAAAAATTGCATCAAAGGGGGTCCCCTTGGAACTTTTTCGAATTCTTCAGATCGCCTTAATTTCCGAACGGATGGACCGATTTTCAACTTCCATCATACCAATCTGCTTGTTTTTTTTCATAGAGTCCATTTCTCCAATCAAAAAAACCGAAATCGAAAAAAAAAATGCTTCAAAGGGGGCCCCCTTGGAACTTTTTCGAATTCTTCAGATCGTCTTATCTTCCGAACGAATGGAACGATTTTCAACTTCGATCATACCAATCTGCTTGTTTTTTTCATAGAATCCATTTCTTCAATCGAAGAAACCGAATTCGAAAAAAAAAATGCATCAAAGGGGGCCCCCTTGGAACTTTTTCGAATTCTTCAGATCGCCTCAACTTTCGAACGGATGGACCGATTTTCAACTTCGATCATACCAATCTGTTCGTTTTTTTCATAGAATCCATTTCTCCAATCAAAAAAACCGAAATCGAAAGAAAAAATGCATCAAAGGGGGCCCCCTTGGAACTTTTTCGAATTCTTCAGATCGCCTTAACTTCCGAACGGATGGATCGATTTTCAACTTCGATCATACCAATCTGCTTGTTTTTTTCATAGAATCCATTTCTCCAATCGAAGAAACCGAAATCAAAAAAAAATGCATCAAAGGGGGCCCCCTTGGAACTTTTTCTAATTCTTCAGATCGCCTTAACTTCCGAACGGATGGACCGATTTTCAACTTCGATCATACCAATCTGTTTGTTTTTTTTTCATAGAATCCATTTCTTCAATCGAAGAAATCGAAATCGAGAAAAAAATGCATCAAAGGGGGCCCCCTTGGAACTTTTTCGAATTCTTCAGATCGCCTTTACTTCCGAACGGATGGACCGATTTTCAACTTCGATCATACCAATCTGTTTGTTTTTTTTTTCATAGAATTCATTTCTCCAATCGAAAAAACCGAAATCGAAAAAAAAAAATGTATCAAAGGGGGCCCCCTTGGAACTTTTTCGAATTCTTCAGATCGCCTTAACTTCCGAACGGATGGACCGATTTTCAACTTCGATCATACCAATCTGCTTGTTTTTTTTTTCATAGAATCAATTTCTTGAATCGAAAAAACCGAAATCGAAAAAAAAATTTGCATCAAAGGGGGCCCCCTTGGAACTTTTTCGAATTCTTCAGATCGCCTTAACCTCCAAACGGATGGACCGATTTTCAACTTCGATCATACCAATCTGCTTGTTTTTCTTCAAAGAATCCACTTCTCCAATCGAAAAAACCGAAATCGAAAAAAAAATTGCATCAAAGGGGGCCCCCTTGGAACTTTTTCGAATTCTTCAGATCGCCTTAACTTCCGAACGGAAGGACCGATTTTCAACTTCGATCATACCAATCTGCTTGTTTTTTTTTTCATAAAATCCATTTCTCTAATCAAAAAAACCGAAATCGAAAAAAAAATTGCATCAAAGGGGGTCCCCTTGGAACTTTTTCGAATTCTTCAGATCGCCTTAACTTCCGAACGGATGGACCGATTTTCAACTTCGATCATACCAATCTGTTTGTTTTTTTTTTCATAGAATCCATTTCTTCAATCGAAAAAACCGAAATCGAAAAAGAAATGCATCAAAGGGGGTCCTCTTGGAACTTTTTCG
Source organism: Chrysomela aeneicollis (assembly GCA_029955515.1). Lineage (NCBI taxonomy): Eukaryota > Metazoa > Arthropoda > Insecta > Coleoptera > Chrysomelidae > Chrysomela > Chrysomela aeneicollis. The sequence continues at coordinate 1,856,627 of JARUHQ010000025.1, forward strand.
AATTCTTCAGATCGCCTTAACTTCCGAACGGATAGACCGATTTTCAACTTCGATCATCCCAATCTGTTTAATTTTTTTTTTCATAGAATCCATTTCATCAATCGAAAAAACCGAAATCGAAAAAAAAAATGCATCAAAGGGGGCCCCCTTGGAACTTCTTCGAATTCTTCAGATCTCCTCAACTTCCATACGGATGGACCGATTTTCAACTTCGATCATACCAATCTGCTTGTTTTTTTTGTCATTGAATCCATTTCTCCAATCGAAAAAGCCGAAATCGAAAAAAAAATGCATCAAAGGGGGCCCCCTTGGAACTTTTTCGAATTCTTCAGATCGCCTTAACTTCCGAACGGATAGACCGATTTTCAACTTCGATCATATCAATCTGCTTGTTTTTTTTTTCATAGAATCAATTTCTTGAATCGAAAAAACCGAAATCGAAATAATAAATTGCATCAAAGGGGGCCCCCTTGGAACTTTTTCGAATTCTTCAGATCGCCTTAACCTCCGAACGGATGGACCGATTTTCAACTTCGATCATACCAATCTGCTTGTTTTTTTTCATAGAATCCACTTCTCCAATTAAAAAACCGAAATCGAAAAAGAAATTGCATCAAAGGGGGCCCCCTTGGAACTTTTTCGAATTCTTCAGATCGCCTCAACTTCCGAACGGATGGACCGATTTTCAACTTCGATCATACCAATCTGCTTGTTTTTTTTTCCATAAAATCCATTTCTCCAATCGAAAAAACCGAAATCGAAAAAGAAATTGCATCAAAAGGGGTCCCCTTGGAACTTTTTCGAATTCTTCAGATCGCCTTAACTTCCGAACGGATGGACCGATTTTCAACTTCGATCATACCAATATGTTTGTTTTTTTTTCATAAAATCCATTTCTTCAATCGAAAAAACCGAAATCGAAACAAAAATTGCTTCAAAGGGGGCCCCCTTGGAACTTTCTCGAATTCTTCAGATCGCCTTAACCTCCGAACGGATGGACCGATTTTCAACTTCGATCATACCAAACTGCTTGTTTTTTTTTCATAGAATCCACTTCTCCAATCGAAAAAACCGAAATCGAAAAAAAAATTGCATCAAAGGGGGCCCTCTTGGAACTTTTTCGAATTCTTTAGATCGCCTTAACTTCCGAACGGATGGACCGATTTTCAACTTCGATCATACCAATCTGCTTGTTTTTTTTCATAAAATCCATTTCTTCAATCAAAAAAATTGAAATCGAAAAAAAATTGCATCAAAGGGGGTCCCCTTGGAACTTTTTCGAATTCTTCAGATCACCTCCACTTCCGAACGGATGGACCTATTTTCAACTTCGATCATACCAATCTGCTTGTTTTTTTTATAGAATCCATTTCTCCAATCGAAAAAACCGAAATCGAAAAAAAAATTGCATCAAAGGGGGTCCCCTTGGAACTTTTTCGAATTCTTCAGATCGCCTTAATTTCCGAACGGATGGACCTATTTTCAACTTCGATCATACCAATCTGCTTGTTTTTTTTTCATAGAATCCATTTCTCCAATCGAAAAAACCGAAATCAAAAAAGAAATTGCATCAAAAAGGGTCCCCTTGGAACTTTTTCGAATTCTTCAGATCGCCTCAACTTCCGAACGGATGGACCGATTTTGAACTTCGATCATACCAATCTGTTTGTTTTTTTTTTCATAAAATCCATTTCTCCAATCGAAAAAACCGAAAAAATGCATCAAAGGGGGCCCTCTTGGAACTTTTTCGAATTCTTCAGATCGCCTTAACCTCCGAACGGATAAACCGATTTTCAACTTCGATCATACCAATCTGCTTGTTTTTTTTTCATAGAATCCTCTTCTCCAATCGAAAAAACCAAAATCGAAAAAAAAATGCATCAAAGGGGGCCCCCTTGGAACTTTTTCGAATTCTTCAGATCGCCTTAACTTCCGAACGGATGGACCGATTTTCAACTTCGATCATACCAATCTGCTTGTTTTTTTTTTTCATTAAATCCATTTCTCCAATCAAAAAAACCGAAATCGAAAAAAAATTGCATCAAAGGGGGTCCCCTTGGAACTTTTTCGAATTCTTCAGATCGCCTCAACTTCCGAACGGATGGACCTATTTTCAACTTCGATCATACCAATTTGCTTGTTTTTTTTCATAGAATCCATTTCTCCAATCGAAAAAACCGAAATCGAAAAAAAAAATGCATCAAAGGGGGTCCCCTTGGAACTTTTTCGAAATCTTCAGATCAACTTAACTTTCGAACGGATGGACCGGTTTTCAACTTCGTGCATGCCAATTTGCTTGTTTTTTTTCATAAAATCCATTTCTCCAATCGAAAGAACCGAAATCGAAAAAAAAAAAAATGCATCTAAGGGGGCCCCCTTGGAACTTTTTCGAATTCTTCAGATCGCCTTAACCTCCGAACGGATGGACCGATTTTCAACTTCGATCATACCAATCTGCTTGTTTTTTTTCATAGAATCCACTTCTTCAATCGAAAAAACCGAAATCGAAAAAAAAAAATTGCATCAAAGGGGGCCCTCTTGGAACTTTTTCGAATTCTTTAGATCGCCTTAACTTCCGAACGGATGGACCGATTTTCAACTTCGATCATACCAATCTGCTTGTTTTTTTTTTTCATAAAATCCATTTCTTCAATCAAAAAAACTGAAATCGAAAAAAAATTGCATCAAAGGGGGTCCCCTTGGAACTTTTTCGAATTCTTCAGATCGCCTCAACTTCCGAACGGATGGACCTATTTTCAACTTCGATCATACCAATCTGCTTGTTTTTTTTTATATAATCCATTTCTCCAATCGAAAAAAACCGAAATAAAAAAAAAATTGCATCAAAGGGGGTCCTCTTGGAACTTTTTCGAATTCTTCAGATCGCCTTAATTTCCGAACGGATGGACCTATTTTCAACTTCGATCATACCAATCTGCTTGTTTATTTTTATAGAATCCATTTCTCCAATCGAAAAAACCGGAATCGAAATAAAAAATGCATCAAAGGAGGCCCTCTTGGAACTTTTTCGATTTCTTCAGATCACCTTAACTTCCGAACGGATGGATCGATTTTCAACTTCGATCATACCAATCTGCTTGTTTTTTTTTCATAGAATCCATTTCTCCAATCGAAAAAACCGAAATCAAAAAAAAATTATTCAAAGGGTGCCCCCTTGGAACTTTTTCGAATTCTTCAGATCGCCTTAACTTCCGAACGGATGGACTGATTTTCAACTTCGATCATAAAAATCTGTTTGTTTTTTTTTTCATATAATCCATTTCTTCAATCAAAAAAACTGAAATCGAAAAAAAATTGCATCAAAGGGGGTCCCCTTGGAACTTTTTCGAATTCTTCAGATCGCCTCAACTTCCGAACGGATGGACCTATTTTCAACTTCGATCATACCAATCTGCTTGTTTTTTTTTCATAGAATCCATTTCTCCAATCGAAAAAAACCGAAATCAAAAAAAAATTGCATCAAAGGGGGTCCCCTTGGAACTTTTTCGAATTCTTCAGATCGCCTTAATTTCCGAACGGATGGACCTATTTTCAACTTCGATCATACCAATCTGCTTGTTTTTTTTATAGAATCCATTTCTCCAATCGAAAAAACCGGAATCGAAATAAAAAATGCATCAAAGGAGGCCCTCTTGGAACATTTTCGAATTCTTCAGATCACCTTAACTTCCGAACGGATGGATCGATTTTCAACTTCGATCATACCAATCTGCTTGTTTTTTTTTCATAGAATCCATTTCTCCAATCGAAAAAACCGAAATCAAAAAAAAAAATATTCAAAGGGTGCCCCCTTGGAACTTTTTCGAATTCTTCAGATCGCCCTAACTTCCGAACGGATGGACTGATTTTCAACTTCGATCATACCAATCTGTTTGTTTTTTTTTCATAAAATCCATTTCTCCAATCGAAAAAACCGAAATCGAAAAAAAAAAAATGCATCAAAGGGGGCCCCCTTGGAACTTTTTCGAATTCTTCAGATCGCCTTAACTTCCAAACGGATGGACCGATTTTCAACTTCGATCATACCAATCTGCTTGTTTTTTTTTCATTGAATCCATTTCTTCAATCGAAAAAACCGAAATCGAAAAATAAAATGCATCAAAGGGGGCCCCCTTGGAACTTTTTCGAATTCTTCAGATCGCCTTAACTTCCGAACGGATGGACCGATTTTCAACTTCGATCATACCAATCTGTTTGTTTTTTTTCCATAGAATTAATTTCTTCAATCGAAAAAACCGAAATCGAAAAAAAAAATGCATCAAAGGGGGCCCCCTTGGAACTTTTTCGAATTCTTCAGATCGCCTTAACTTCCGAACGGATGGACCGATTTTCAACTTCGATCATACCAATCTGCTTGTTTTTTTTTTTCATAAAATCCATTTCTCCAATCAAAAAAACCGAAATCGAAAAAAAAAATTGCATCAAAGGGAGCCCCCTTGGAACTTTTTCGAATTCTTCAGATCGCCTTAACTTCCGAACGGATGGACCGATTTTCAACTTCGATCATACCAATCTGTTTGTTTTTTTTTCCATAGAATCCACTTCTCCAATCGAAAAAACCGAAATCGAAAAAAAAAATTGCATCAAAGGGAGCCCCCTTGGAACTTTTTCGAATTCTTCAGATCGCCTTAACTTCCGAACGGATGGACCGATTTTCAATTTCGATCATACCAATCTGCTTGTTTTTTTTTCATAAAATCCATTTCTTCAATCAAAAAAATTGAAATCGAAAAAAAATTGCATCAAAGGGGGTCCCCTTGGAACTTTTTCGAATTCTTCAGATCACCTCCACTTCCGAACGGATGGACCTATTTTCAACTTCGATCATACCAATCTGCTTGTTTTTTTTATAGAATCCATTTCTCCAATCGAAAAAACCGAAATCGAAAAAAAAATTGCATCAAAGGGGGTCCCCTTGGAACTTTTTCGAATTCTTCAGATCGCCTTAATTTCCGAACGGATGGACCTATTTTCAACTTCGATCATACCAATCTGCTTGTTTTTTTTTCATAGAATCCATTTCTCCAATCGAAAAAACCGAAATCAAAAAAGAAATTGCATCAAAAAGGGTCCCCTTGGAACTTTTTCGAATTCTTCAGATCGCCTCAACTTCCGAACGGATGGACCGATTTTGAACTTCGATCATACCAATCTGTTTGTTTTTTTTTCATAAAATCCATTTCTCCAATCGAAAAAACCGAAAAAATGCATCAAAGGGGGCCCTCTTGGAACTTTTTCGAATTCTTCAGATCGCCTTAACCTCCGAACGGATAAACCGATTTTCAACTTCGATCATACCAATCTGCTTGTTTTTTTTTCATAGAATCCTTTTCTCCAATCGAAAAAACCAAAATCGAAAAAAAAATGCATCAAAGGGGGCCCCCTTGGAACTTTTTCGAATTCTTCAGATCGCCTTAACTTCCGAACGGATGGACCGATTTTCAACTTCGATCATACCAATCTGCTTGTTTTTTTTTTCATTAAATCCATTTCTCCAATCAAAAAAACCGAAATCGAAAAAAAATTGCATCAAAGGGGGTCCCCTTGGAACTTTTTCGAATTCTTCAGATCGCCTCAACTTCCGAACGGATGGACCTATTTTCAACTTCGATCATACCAATTTGCTTGTTTTTTTTCATAGAATCCATTTCTCCAATCGAAAAAACCGAAATCGAAAAAAAAAATGCATCAAAGGGGGTCCCCTTGGAACTTTTTCGAAATCTTCAGATCAACTTAACTTTCGAACGGATGGACCGGTTTTCAACTTCGTGCATGCCAATTTGCTTGTTTTTTTTCATAAAATCCATTTCTCCAATCGAAAGAACCGAAATCGAAAAAAAAAAAATGCATCTAAGGGGGCCCCCTTGGAACTTTTTCGAATTCTTCAGATCGCCTTAACCTCCGAACGGATGGACCGATTTTCAACTTCGATCATACCAATCTGCTTGTTTTTTTTCATAGAATCCACTTCTTCAATCGAAAAAACCGGAATCGAAAAAAAAAAATTGCATCAAAGGGGGCCCTCTTGGAACTTTTTCGAATTCTTTAGATCGCCTTAACTTCCGAACGGATGGACCGATTTTCAACTTCGATCATACCAATCTGCTTGTTTTTTTTTTTCATAAAATCCATTTCTTCAATCAAAAAAACTGAAATCGAAAAAAAATTGCATCAAAGGGGGTCCCCTTGGAACTTTTTCGAATTCTTCAGATCGCCTCAACTTCCGAACGGATGGACCTATTTTCAACTTCGATCATACCAATCTGCTTGTTTTTTTTCATATAATCCATTTCTCCAATCGAAAAAAACCGAAATAAAAAAAAATTGCATCAAAGGGGGTCCTCTTGGAACTTTTTCGAATTCTTCAGATCGCCTTAATTTCCGAACGGATGGACCTATTTTCAACTTCGATCATACCAATCTGCTTGTTTATTTTTATAGAATCCATTTCTCCAATCGAAAAAACCGGAATCGAAATAAAAAATGCATCAAAGGAGGCCCTCTTGGAACTTTTTCGATTTCTTCAGATCACCTTAACTTCCGAACGGATGGATCGATTTTCAACTTCGATCATACCAATCTGCTTGTTTTTTTTTCATAGAATCCATTTCTCCAATCGAAAAAACCGAAATCAAAAAAAAAATTATTCAAAGGGTGCCCCCTTGGAACTTTTTCGAATTCTTCAGATCGCCTTAACTTCCGAACGGATGGACTGATTTTCAACTTCGATCATAAAAATCTGTTTGTTTTTTTTTTCATAAAATCCATTTCTTCAATCAAAAAAACTGAAATCGAAAAAAAATTGCATCAAAGGGGGTCCCCTTGGAACTTTTTCGAATTCTTCAGATCGCCTCAACTTCCGAACGGATGGACCTATTTTCAACTTCGATCATACCAATCTGCTTGTTTTTTTTCATAGAATCCATTTCTCCAATCGAAAAAAACCGAAATCAAAAAAAAATTGCATCAAAGGGGGTCCCCTTGGAACTTTTTCGAATTCTTCAGATCGCCTTAATTTCCGAACGGATGGACCTATTTTCAACTTCGATCATACCAATCTGCTTGTTTTTTTTATAGAATCCATTTCTCCAATCGAAAAAACCGGAATCGAAATAAAAAATGCATCAAAGGAGGCCCTCTTGGAACATTTTCGAATTCTTCAGATCACCTTAACTTCCGAACGGATGGATCGATTTTCAACTTCGATCATACCAATCTGCTTGTTTTTTTTTCATAGAATCCATTTCTCCAATCAAAAAAACCGAAATCAAAAAAAAAAATATTCAAAGGGTGCCCCCTTGGAACTTTTTCGAATTCTTCAGATCGCCTTAACTTCCGAACGGATGGACTGATTTTCAACTTCGATCATACCAATCTGTTTGTTTTTTTTTCATAAAATCCATTTCTCCAATCGAAAAAACCGAAATCGAAAAAAAAAAATGCATCAAAGGGGGCCCCCTTGGAACTTTTTCGAATTCTTCAGATCGCCTTAACTTCCAAACGGATGGACCGATTTTCAACTTCGATCATACCAATCTGCTTGTTTTTTTTTCATTGAATCCATTTCTTCAATCGAAAAAACCGAAATCGAAAAATAAAATGCATCAAAGGGGGCCCCCTTGGAACTTTTTCGAATTCTTCAGATCGCCTTAACTTCCGAACGGATGGACCGATTTTCAACTTCGATCATACCAATCTGTTTGTTTTTTTTCCATAGAATTAATTTCTTCAATCGAAAAAACCGAAATAGAAAAAAAAAATGCATCAAAGGGGGCCCCCTTGGAACTTTTTCGAATTCTTCAGATCGCCTTAACTTCCGAACGGATGGACCGATTTTCAACTTCGATCATACCAATCTGCTTGTTTTTTTTTTTCATAAAATCCATTTCTCCAATCAAAAAAACCGAAATCGAAAAAAAAAATTGCATCAAAGGGAGCCCCCTTGGAACTTTTTAGAATTCTTCAGATCGCCTTAACTTCCGAACGGATGGACCGATTTTCAACTTCGATCATACCAATCTGTTTGTTTTTTTTCCATAGAATCCACTTCTCCAATCGAAAAAACCGAAATCGAAAAAAAAAATTGCATCAAAGGGAGCCCCCTTGGAACTTTTTCGAATTCTTCAGATCGCCTTAACTTCCGAACGGATGGACCGATTTTCAACTTCGATCATACCAATCTGCTTGTTTTTTTTTCATAAAATCCATTTCTCCAATCAAAAAAACCGAAATCGAAAAAAAATTGCATCAAAGGGGGTCCCCTTGGAACTTTTTCGAATTCTTCAGATCGCCTCAACTTCCGAACGGATGGACCTATTTTCAACTTCGATCATACCAATCTGCTTGTTTTTTTTCATAGAATCCATTTCTCTAATCGAAAAAACCGAAATCGAAAAAAAAATGCATCAAAGGGGGTCCCCTTGGAACTTTTTCGAAATCTTCAGATCAACTTAACTTCCGAACGGATGGACCGATTTTCAACTTCGTGCATGCCAATTTGCTTGTTTTTTTTCATGAAATCCATTTGTCCAATCGAAAAAACCGAAATCGAAAAAGAAATTGCATCAAAAGGGGTCCCCTTGGAACTTTTTCGAATTCTTCAGATCGCCTTAACTTCGGAACGGATGGACCGATTTTCAACTTCGATCATACCAATTTTTTTTCCATATAATCCATTTCTCCAATCGAAAGAACCGAAATCGAAAAAAAAATGCATCAAAGGTGGCCCCTTTGGAACTTTTTCGAATTCTTCAGATCGCCTTAACCTCCGAACGGATGGACCGATTTTCAACTTCGATCATACCAATCTGCTTGTTTTTTTTTTTCATAGAATCCACTTCTCCAATCGAAAAAACCGAAATCGAAAAAAAATTGCATCAAAGGGGGCCCTCTTGGAACTTTTTCGAATTCTTTAGATCGCCTTAACTTCCGAACGGATGGACCGATTTTCAACTTCGATCATACCAATCTGCTTGTTTTTTTTCATAGAATCCACTTCTCCAATCAAAAAACCGAAATCGAAAAAGAAATTGCATCAAAGGGGGCCCCCTTGGAACTTTTTCGAATTTTTCAGATCGCCTCAACTTCCGAACGGATGGACCGATTTTCAACTCCGATCATACCAATCTGCTTGTTTTTTTTTTGATAAAATCCATTTCTCCAATCAAAAAAACCGAAATCGAAAAAGAAATTGCATCAAAAGGGGTCCCCTTGGAACTTTTTCGAATTCTTCAGATCGCCTTAACTTCCGAACGGATGGACCGATTTTCAACTTCGATCATACCAATCTGTTTGTTTTTTTTTCATAAAATCCATTTCTCCAATCAAAAAAACTGAAATCGAAAAAAAAATTGCATCAAAGGGGGTCCCATTGGAACTTTTTCGAATTCTTCAGATCGCCTTAATTTCCGAACGGATGGACCGATTTTCAACTTCGATCATACCAATCTGTTCGTTTTTTTCATAGAATCCATTTTTTCAATCGAAAAAACCGAAATCGAAAAAGAAATGCATCAAAGGGGGTCCTCTTGGAACTTTTTCGAATTCTTCAGATCGCCTTAACTTCCGAACGGATGGACCGATTTTCAACTTCGATCATCCCAATCTGTTTAATTTTTTTTTTCATAGAATCCATTTCATCAATCGAAAAAACCGAAATCGAAAAAAAAAAATGCATCAAAGGGGGCCCCCTTGGAACTTTTTCGAATTCTTCAGATCTCCTCAACTTCCATACGGATGGACCGATTTTCAACTTCGATCATACCAATCTGCTTGTTTTTTTTTTTCATTGAATCCATTTCTCCAATCGAAAAAGCCGAAATCGAAAAAAAAATGCATCAAAGGGGGCCCCCTCGGAACTTTTTCGAATTCTTCAGATCGCCTTAACTTCCGAACGGATAGACCGATTTTCAACTTCGATCATACCAATCTGCTTGTTTTTTTTTTCATAGAATCAATTTCTTGAATCGAAAAAACCGAAATCGAAATAATAAATTGCATCAAAGGGGGTCCCCTTGGAACTTTTTCGAATTCTTCAGATCGCCTCAACTTCCGAACGGATGGACCTATTTTCAACTTCGATCATACCAATCTGCTTGTTTTTTTTCATAGAATCCATTTCTCCAATCGAAAAAACCGAAATCGAAAAAAAAATTGCATCAAAGGGGGTCCCCTTGGAACTTTTTCGAATTCTTCAGATCGCCTTAATTTCCGAACGGATGGACCGATTTTCAACTTCCATCATACCAATCTGCTTGTTTTTTTTCATAGAATCCATTTCTCCAATCAAAAAAACCGAAATCGAAAAAAAAATGCTTCAAAGGGGGCCCCCTTGGAACTTTTTCGAATTCTTCAGATCGCCTTAACCTCCGAACGGATGGACCGATTTTCAACTTCGATCATACCAATCTGCTTGTTTTTTTTTCATAGAATCCACTTCTCCAATCGAAAAAACCGAAATCGAAAAAAAAAATTGCATCAAAGGGGGCCCTCTTGGAACTTTTTCGAATTTTTTAGATCGCCTTAACTTCCGAACGGATGGACCGATTCTCAACTTCGATCATACCAACCTGCTTGTTTTTTTTTCATAAAATCCATTTCTCCAATCAAAAAAACTGAAATCGAAAAAAAAAATTGCATCAAAGGGGGTCCCCTTGGAACTTTTTCGAATTCTTCAGATCGCCTCAACTTCCGAACGGATGGACCTATTTTCAACTTCGATCATACCAATCTGCTTGTTTTTTTTTTCATAGAATCCATTTCTCCAATCGAAAAATCCGAAATCGAAAAAAAAAAATTGCATCAAAGGGGGTCCCCTTGGAACTTTTTCGAATTCTTCAGATCGCCTTAATTTCCGAACGGATGGACCGATTTTCAACTTCCATCATACCAATCTGCTTGTTTTTTTTCATAGAATCCATTTCTCCAATCAAAAAAACCGAAATCGAAAAAAAAAAATGCTTCAAAGGGGGCCCCCTTGGAACTTATTCGAATTCTTCAGATCGTCTTATCTTCCGAACGGATGGAACGATTTTCAACTTCGATCATACCAATCTGCTTGTTTTTTTCATAGAATCCATTTCTTCAATCGAAGAAACCGAATTCGAAAAAAAAAATGCATCAAAGGGGGCCCCCTTGGAACTTTTTCGAATTCTACAGATCGCCTCAACTTTCGAACGGATGGACCGATTTTCAACTTCGATCATACCAATCTGTTCGTTTTTTTCATAGAATCCATTTCTCCAATCAAAAAAACCGAAATCGAAAGAAAAAATGCATCAAAGGGGGCCCCCTTGGAACTTTTTCGAATTCTTCAGATCGCCTTAACTTCCGAACGGATGGATCGATTTTCAACTTCGATCATACCAATCTGCTTGTTTTTTTCATAGAATCCATTTCTCCAATCGAAGAAACCGAAATAAAAAAGAAATGCATCAAAGGGGGCCTCCTTGGAACTTTTTCTAATTCTTCAGATCGCCTTAACTTCCGAACGGATGGACCGATTTTCAACTTCGATCATACCAATCTGTTTGTTTTTTTTCATAGAATCCATTTCTTCAATCGAAGAAACCGAAATCGAGAAAAAAATGCATCAAAGGGGGCCCCCTTGGAACTTTTTCGAATTCTTCAGATCGCCTTTACTTCCGAACGGATGGACCGATTTTCAACTTCGATCATACCAATCTGTTTGTTTTTTTTTCATAGAATCCATTTCTCCAATCGAAAAAACCGAAATCGAAAAATAAAATGTATCAAAGGGGGCCCCCTTGGAACTTTTTCGAATTCTTCAGATCGCCTTAACTTCCGAACGGATGGACCGATTTTCAACTTCGATCATACCAATCTGCTTGTTTTTTTTTCATAGAATCAATTTCTTGAATCGAAAAAACCGAAATCGAAAAAAAAATTTGCATCAAAGGGGGCCCCCTTGGAACTTTTTCGAATTCTTCAGATCGCCTTAACCTCCAAACGGATGGACCGATTTTCAACTTCGATCATACCAATCTGCTTGTTTTTTTTCAAAGAATCCACTTCTCCAATCGAAAAAACCGAAATCGAAAAAAAAATTGCATAAAAGGGTCCCCCTTGGAACTTTTTCGAATTCTTCAGATCGCCTTAACTTCCGAACGGAAGGACCGATTTTCAACTTCGATCATACCAATCTGCTTGTTTTTTTTTTCATAAAATCCATTTCTCTAATCAAAAAAACCGAAATCGAAAAAAAAATTGCATCAAAGGGGGTCCCCTTGGAACTTTTTCGAATTCTTCAGATCGCCTCAACTTCCGAACGGATGGACCGATTTTCAACTTCGATCATACCAATCTGTTTTTTTTTTTCATAGAATCCATTTCTTCAATCGAAAAAACCGAAATCGAAAAAAAAAATGCATCAAAGGGGGCCCCCTTGGAACTTCTTCGAATTCTTCAGATCTCCTCAACTTCCATACGGATGGACCGATTTTCAACTTCGATCATACCAATCTGCTTGTTTTTTTTTTCATTGAATCCATTTTTCCAATCGAAAAAGCCGAAATCGAAAAAAAAATGCATCAAAGGGGGCCCCCTTGGAACTTTTTCGAATTCTTCAGATCGCCTTAACTTCCGAACGGATAGACCGATTTTCAACTTCGATCATACCAAACTGCTTGTTTTTTTTTCACAGAATCAATTTCTTGAATCGAAAAAACCGAATCGAAATAATAAATTGCATCAAAGGGGGCCCCCTTGGAACTTTTTCGAATTCTTCAGATCGCCTTAACCTCCGAACGGATGGACCGATTTTCAACTTCGATCATACCAATCTGCTTGTTTTTTTTCATAGAATCCACTTCTCCAATCAAAAAACCGAAATCGAAAAAGAAATTGCATCAAAGGGGGCCCCCTTGGAACTTTTTCGAATTTTTCAGATCGCCTCAACTTCCGAACGGATGGACCGATTTTCAACTTCGATCATACCAATCTGCTTGTTTTTTTTTTGATAAAATCCATTTCTCCAATCGAAAAAACCGAAATCGAAAAAGAAATTGCATCAAAAGGGGTCCCCTTGGAACTTTTTCGAATTTTTCAGATCGCCTTAACTTCCGAACGGATGGACCGATTTTCAACTTCGATCATACCAATCTGTTTGTTTTTTTTTTTTCATAAAATCCATTTCTTCAATCGAAAAAACCGAAATCGAAAAAAAAAATGCATCAAAGGGGGCCCCCTTGGAACTTTTTCGAATTCTTCAGATCGCCTTAACCTCCGAACGGATGGACCGATTTTCAACTTCGATCATACCAATCTGCTTGTTTTTTTTTCATAGAATCCACTTCTCCAATCGAAAAAACCGAAATCGAAAAAAAAATTGCATCAAAGGGGGTCCCCTTGGAACTTTTTGAATTCTTCAGATCACCTCCACTTCCGAACGGATGGACCTATCTTCAACTTCGATCATACCAATCTGCTTGTTTTTTTTTATAGAATCCATTTCTCCAATCGAAAAAACCGAAATCGAAAAAAAAATTGCATCAAAGGGGGTCCCCTTGGAACTTTTTCGAATTCTTCAGATCGCCTTAATTTCCGAACGGATGGACCTATTTTCAACTTCGATCATACCAATCTGCTTGTTTTTTTTCATAGAATCCATTTCTCCAATCGAAAAAACCGAAATCGAAAAAAAAATTGCATCAAAAGGGGTCCCCTTGGAACTTTTTCGAATTCTTCAGATCGCCTCAACTTCCGAACGGATGGACCGATTTTGAACTTCGATCATACCAATCTGTTTGTTTTTTTTTCATAAAATCCATTTCTCCAATCGAAAAAACCGAAAAAATGCATCAAAGGGGGCCCTCTTGGAACTTTTTCGAATTCTTCAGATCGCCTTAACCTCCGAACGGATGGACCGATTTTCAACTTCGATCATACCAATCTGCTTGTTTTTTTTTTTCATAGAATCCTTTTCTCCAATCGAAAAAACCGAAATCGAAAAAAAAATGCATCAAAGGGGGCCCCCTTGGAACTTTTTCGAATTCTTCAGATCGCCTTAACTTCCGAACGGATGGACCGATTTTCAACTTCGATCATACCAATCTGCTTGTTTTTTTTTCATTAAATCCATTTCTCCAATCAAAAAAACCGAAATCGAAAAAAAATTGCATCAAAGGGGGTCCCCTTGGAACTTTTTCGAATTCTTCAGATCGCCTCAACTTCCGAACGGATGGACCTATTTTCAACTTCGATCATACCAATTTGCTTGTTTTTTTTCATAGAATCCATTTCTCCAATCGAAAAAACCGAAATCGAAAAAAAAATGCATCAAAGGGGGTCCCCTTGGAACTTTTTCGAAATCTTCAGATCAACTTAACTTTCGAACGGATGGACCGGTTTTCAACTTCGTGCATGCCAATTTGCTTGTTTTTTTTCATAAAATCCATTTCTCCAATCGAAAGAACCGAAATCGAAAAAAAAAAATGCATCTAAGGGGGCCCCCTTGGAACTTTTTCGAATTCTTCAGATCGCCTTAACCTCCGAACGGATGGACCGATTTTCAACTTCGATCATACCAATCTGCTTGTTTTTTTTCATAAAATCCATTTCTTCAATCAAAAAAACTGAAATCGAAAAAAAATTGCATCAAAGGGGGTCCCCTTGGAACTTTTTAGAATTCTTCAGATCGCCTCAACTTCCGAACGGATGGACCTATTTTCAACTTCGATCATACCAATCTGCTTGTTTTTTTTCATAGAATCCATTTCTCCAATCGAAAAAAACCGAAATAAAAAAAAAATTGCATCAAAGGGGGTCCCCTTGGAACTTTTTCGAATTCTTCAGATCGCCTTAATTTCCGAACGGATGGACCTATTTTCAACTTCGATCATACCAATCTGCTTGTTTTTTTTTATAGAATCCATTTCTCTAATCGAAAAAACCGGAATCGAAATAAAAAATGCATCAAAGGAGGCCCTCTTGGAACTTTTTCGAATTCTTCAGATCACCTTAACTTCCGAACGGATGGATCGATTTTCAACTTCGATCATACCAATCTGCTGGTTTTTTTTTCATAGAATCCATTTCTCCAATCGAAAAAACCGAAATCAAAAAAAAAATTATTCAAAGGGTGCCCCCTTGGAACTTTTTCGAATTCTTCAGATCGCCTTAACTTCCGAACAGATGGACCGATTTTCAACTTCCATCATACCAATCTGCTTGTTTATTTTTCATAGAATCCAGTTCTCCAATCGAAAAAACCGAAATAAAAAAAAAATGCATCAAAGGGGGCCCCCTTGAAACTTTTTCGAATTCTTCAGTTCGCCTTAACTTCCGAACGGATAAACCGATTTTCAACTTCGATCATACCAATCTGCTTGTTTTTTTCATAGAATCCATTTCTTCAATCATAAAAACCGAAATCGAAAAAAAAATGCATCAAAGGAGGCCCCCTTGGAACTTTTTCGAATTCTTCAGATCGCCTTAACTTCCAAACGGATGGACCGATTTTGAACTTCGATCATACCAATCTGTTTGTTTTTTTCATAGAATCCATTTCTCCAATCGAAAAAACCGGAATCGAAATAAAAAATGCATCAAAGGAGGCCCCTTTGGAACTTTTTCGAATTCTTCAGATCGCCTTAACTTCCGAACGGATGGATCGATTTTCAACTTCGATCATACCAATCTGCTTGTTTTTATTTCATAGAATCCATTTCTCCAATCGAAAAAACCGAAATCGAAAAAAAAATTATTCAAAGGGTGCCCCCTTGGAACTTTTTCGAATTCTTCAGATCGCCATAACTTCGGAACGGATGGACCGATTTTCAACTTCGATCATACCAATCTGTTTGTTTTTTTTTCCATAGAATTCATTTCTTCAATCGAAAAAACCGAAATCGAAAAAAAAAATGCATCAAAGGGGGCCCCCTTGGAACTTTTTCGAATTCTTCAGATCGCCTTAACTTCGGAACGGATGGACCGATTTTCAACTTCGATCATACCAATCTGCTTGTTTTTTTTTCATAAAATCCACTTCTCCAATTAAAAAAACCGAAATCGAAAAAAAAATTGCATCAAAGGGGGCCCTCTTGGAACTTTTTCGAATTCTTTAGATCGCCTTAACTTCCGAACGGATGGACCGATTTTCAACTTCGATCATACCAATCTGCTTGTTTTTTTTTCATAAAATCCATTTCTCCAATCAAAAAAACTGAAATCGAAAAAAAAATTGCATCAAAGGGGGTCCCCTTGGAACTTTTTCGAATTCTTCAGATCGCCTCAACTTCCGAACGGATGGACTTATTTTCAACTTCGATCATACCAATCTGTTCGTTTTTTTTTCATAGAATCCATTTCTCCAATCAAAAAAACCGAAATCGAAAGAAAAAATGCATCAAAGGGGGCCCCCTTGGAACTTTTTCGAATTCTTCAGATCGCCTTAACTTCCGAACGGATGGATCGATTTTCAACTTCGATCATACCAATCTGCTTGTTTTTTTCATAGAATCCATTTCTCCAATCGAAGAAACCGAAATCGAAAAAAAAATGCATCAAAGGGGGCCCCCTTGGAACTTTTTCTAATTCTTCAGATCGCCTTAACTTCCGAACGGATAAACCGATTTTCAACTTCGATCATACCAATCTGCTTGTTTTTTTCATAGAATCCATTTCTCCAATCATAAAAACCGAAATCGAAAAAAAAATGCATCAAAGAAGGCCCCCTTGGATCTTTTTCGAATTCTTCAGATCGCCTTAACTTCCGAACGGATGGATCGATTTTCAACTTCGATCATACCAATCTGCTTGTTTTTTTTCATAGAATCCATTTCTCCAATCGAAAAAACTGAAATCGAAAAAAAAAATTATTCAAAGGGTGCCCCCTTGGAACTTTTTCGAATTCTTCAGATCGCCTTAACTTCCGAACGGATGGACTGATTTTCAACTTCGATCATACCAATCTGTTTGTTTTTTTTCATAAAATCCATTTCTCTAATCGAAAAAACCGAAATCGAAAAAAAAATGCATCAAAGGGGGCCCCCTTGGAACTTTTTCGAATTCTTCAGATCGCCTTAACTTCCAAACGGATGGAACGATTTTCAACTTCGATCATACCAATCTGCTTGTTTTTTTTCATTGAAATCATTTCTCCAATCGAAAAAACCGAAATCGAAAAATAAAATTGCATCAAAGGGGGCCCTCTTGGAACTTTTTCGAATTCTTTAGATCGCCTTAACTTCCGAACGGATGGACCGATTTTCAACTTCGATCATACCAATCTGCTTGTTTTTTTTTTTCATAAAATCCATTTCTCCAATCAAAAAAACTGAAATCGAAAAAAAAATTGCATCAAAGGGGGTCCCCTTGGAACTTTTTTGAATTCTTCAGATCGCCTCAACTTCCGAACGGATGGACCTATTTTCAACTTCGATCATACCAATCTGCTTGTTTTTTTTCATAGAATCCATTTCTCCAATCGAAAAAACCGAAATCGAAAAAAAAATTGCATCAAAGGGGGTCCCCTTGGAACTTTTTCGAATTCTTCAGATCGCCTTAATTTTCGAACGGATGGACCGATTTTCAACTTCCATCATACCAATCTGCTTGTTTTTTTTCATAGAATCCATTTCTCCAATCAAAAAAACCGAAATCGAAAAAAAAATGCTTCAAAGGGGGCCCCCTTGAAACTTTTTCGAATTCTTCAGATCGTCTTATCTTCCGAACGGATGGAACGATTTTCAACTTCGATCATACCAATCTGCTTGTTTTCTTCATAGAATCCATTTCTTCAATCGAAGAAACCGAATTCGAAAAAAAAATGCATCAAAGGGGGCCCCCTTGGAACTTTTTCGAATTCTTCAGATCGCCTCAACTTTCGAACGGATGGACCGATTTTCAACTTCGATCATACCAATCTGTTCGTTTTTTTTCATAGAATCCATTTCTCCAATCGAAGAAACCGAAATCGAAAGAAAAAATGCATCAGAGGGGGCCCCCTTGGAACTTTTTCGAATTCTTCAGATCGCCTTAACTTCCGAACGGAAGGATCGATTTTCAACTTCGATCATACCAATCTGCTTGTTTTTTTTCATTGAATCCATTTCTCCAATCGAAAAAACCGAAATCGAAAAATAAAATTGCATCAAAGGGGGCCCTCTTGGAACTTTTTCGAATTCTTTAGATCGCCTTAACTTCCGAACGGATGGACCGATTTTCAACTTCGATCATACCAATCTGCTTGTTTTTTTTTTCATAAAATCCATTTCTCCAATCAAAAAAACTGAAATCGAAAAAAAAATTGCATCAAAGGGGGTCCCCTTGGAACTTTTTTGAATTCTTCAGATCGCCTCAACTTCCGAACGGATGGACCTATTTTCAACTTCGATCATACCAATCTGCTTGTTTTTTTTCATAGAATCCATTTCTCCAATCGAAAAAACCGAAATCGAAAAAAAAATTGCATCAAAGGGGGTCCCCTTGGAACTTTTTCGAATTCTTCAGATCGCCTTAATTTTCGAACGGATGGACCGATTTTCAACTTCCATCATACCAATCTGCTTGTTTTTTTTTCATAGAATCCATTTCTCCAATCAAAAAAACCGAAATCGAAAAAAAAATGCTTCAAAGGGGGCCCCCTTGAAACTTTTTCGAATTCTTCAGATCGTCTTATCTTCCGAACGGATGGAACGATTTTCAACTTCGATCATACCAATCTGCTTGTTTTTTTCATGGAATCCATTTCTTCAATCGAAGAAACCGAATTCGAAAAAAAAATGCATCAAAGGGGGCCCCCTTGGAACTTTTTCGAATTCTTCAGATCGCCTCAACTTTCGAACGGATGGACCGATTTTCAACTTCGATCATACCGATCTGTTCTTGTTTTTTCATAGAATCCATTTCTCCAATCGAAGAAAACGAAATCGAAAGAAAAAATGCATCAGAGGGGGCCCCCTTGGAACTTTTTCGAATTCTTCAGATCGCCTTAACTTCCGAACGGATGGATCGATTTTCAACTTCGATCATACCAATCTGCTTGTTTTTTTCATAGAATCCATTTCTCCAATCGAAGAAACCGAAATCGAATAAAAAATGCATCAAAGGGGGCCCCCTTGGAACTTTTTCTAATTCTTCAGATCGCCTTAACTTCCGAACGGATAAACCGATTTTCAACTTCGATCATACCAATCTGCTTGTTTTTTTTCATAGAATCCATTTCTTCAATCATAAAAACCGAAATCGAAAAAGAAATGCATCAAAGGAGGCCCCCTTGGAACTTTTTCGAATTCTTCAGATCGCCTTAACTTCCAAACGGATGGACCGATTTTGAACTTCGATCATACCAATCTGTTTGTTTTTTTTATAGAATCCATTTCTCCAATCGAAAAAACCGGAATCGAAATAAAAAATGCATCAAAGGAGGCCCTCTTGGAACTTTTTCGAATTCTTCAGATCGCCTTAACTTCCGAACGGATGGATCGATTTTCAACTTCGATCATACCAATCTGCTTGTTTTTTCTTCATAGAATCCATTTCTCTAATCGAAAAAACCGAAATCGAAACAAAAAAATTATTCAAAGGGTGCCCCCTTGGAACTTTTTCGAATTCTTCAGATCGCCTTAACTTCCGAACGGATGGATCGATTTTCAACTTCGATCATACCAATCTGTTTGTTTTTTTTCATAAAATCCATTTCTCCAATCAAAGAAACCGAAATCGAAAAAAAAATTGCATCAAAGGGGGCCCCCTTGGAACTTTTTCGAATTCTTTAGATCGCCTTAACTTCCGAACGGATGGACCTATTTTCAACTTCGATCATACCAATCTGCTTGTTTTTTTTTCATTGAATCCATTTCTCCAATCGAAAAAACCGAAATCGAAAAATAAAATGCATCATAGGGGGCCCCCTTGGAACTTTTTCGAATTCTTCAGATCGCCTTAACTTCCGAACGGATGGACCGATTTTCAACTTCGATCATACCAATCTGTTTGTTTTTTTTTCCATAGAATTAATTTCTTCAATCGAAAAAACCGAAATCGAAAAAAAAAATGCATCAAAGGGGGCCCCCTTGGAACTTTTTCGAATTCTTCAGATCGCCTTAACTTCCGAACGGATGGACCGATTTTCAACTTCGATCATACCAATCTGCTTGTTTTTTTTCATAGAATCCACTTATTCGATCGAAAAAACCGAAATCGAAAAAGAAATTGCATCAAAAGGGGGCCCCTTGGAACTTTTTCGAATTCTTCAGATCGCCTCAACTTCCGAACAGATGGACCGATTTTCAACTTCGATCATCACAATCTGTTTAATTATTTTTTCATACAATCCATTTCTCCAATCGAAAAAACCGAAATCGAAAAAAAAATGCATCGAAGGGAGCCCCCTTGGAACTTTTTCGAATTCTTCAGATCGCCTCAACTTCCATACGGATGGACCGATTCTCAACTTCGATCATACCAATCTGCTTGTTTTTTTTTCATTGAATCCATTTCTCCAATCGAAAAAACCGAAATCGAAAAAAAAATGCATCAAAGGGGGCCCCCTTGGAACTTTTTCGAATTCTTCAGATCGCCTTAACTTCCGAACGGATAGACCGATTTTCAACTTCGATCATACCAATCTGCTTGTTTTTTTTATAGAATCCATTTCTCCAATCGAAAAAACCGAAATCAAAAAAAAAAATTATTCAAAGGGTGCCCCCTTGGAACTTTTTCGAATTCTTCAGATCGCCTTAACTTCCGAACGGATGGACTGATTTTCAACTTCGATCATACCAATCTGTTTGTTTTTTTTCATAAAATCCATTTCTCCAATCGAAAAAACCGAAATCGAAAAAAAAAATGCATCAAAGGGGGCCCCCTTGGAACTTTTTCGAATTTTTCAGATCGCCTTAACTTCCAAACGGATGGACCGATTTTCAACTTCGATCATACCAATCTGCTTGTTTTTTTTCATTGAATACATTTCTCCAATCGAAAAAACCGAAATCGAAAAATAAAATTGCATCAGAGGGGGCCCTCTTGGAACTTTTTCGAATTCTTTAGATCGCCTTAACTCCCGAACGGATGGACCGATTTTCAACTTCGATCATACCAATCTGCTTGTTTTTTTTTTCATAAAATCCATTTCTCCAATCAAAAAAACTGAAATCGAAAAAAAAAATTGCATCAAAGGGGGTCCCCTTGGAACTTTTTCGAATTCTTCAGATTGCCTCAACTTCCGAACGGATGGACCTATTTTCAACTTCGATCATACCAATCTGCTTGTTTTTTTTCATAGAATCCATTTCTCCAATCGAAAAAACCGAAATCGAAAAATAAAATTGCATCAAAGGGGGTCCCCTTGGAACTTTTTCGAATTCTTCAGATCGCCTTAATTTCCGAACGGATGGACCGATTTTCAACTTCGATCATACCAATCTGCTTGTTTTTTTCATAGAATCCATTTCTTCAATCGAAGAAACCGAATTCGAAAAAAAAAATGCATCAAAGGGGGCCCCCTTGGAACTTTTTCGAATTCTTCAGATCGCCTCAACTTTCGAACGGATGGACCGATTTTCAACTTCGATCATACCAATCTGTTCGTTTTTTTTCATAGAATCCATTTCTCCAATCAAAGAAACCGAAATCGAAAGAAAAAATGCATCAGAGGGGGCCCCCTTGGAACTTTTTCGAATTCTTCAGATCGCCTTAACTTCCGAACGGATGGATCGATTTTCAACTTCGATCATACCAATCTGCTTGTTTTTTTTCATAGAATCCATTTCTCCAATCGAAGAAACCGAAATCAAAAAAAAATGCATCGAAGGGGGCCCCCTTGGAACTTTTTCTAATTCTTCAGATCGCCTTAACTTCCGAACGGATAAACCGATTTTCAACTTCGATCATACCAATCTGCTTGTTTTTTTCATAGAATCCATTTCTTCAATCATAAAAACCGAAATCGAAAAAAAAATGCATCAAAGGAGGCCCCCTTGGAACTTTTTCGAATTCTTCAGATCGCCTTAACTTCCAAACGGATGGACCGATTTTGAACTTCGATCATACCAATCTGTTTGTTTTTTTAATAGAATCCATTTCTCCAATCGAAAAAACCGGAATCGAAATAAAAAATGCATCAAAGGAGGCCCTCTTGGAACTTTTTCGAATTCTTCAGATCGCCTTAACTTCCGAACGGATGGATCGATTTTCAACTTCGATCATACCAATCTGCTTGTTTTTTTTCATAGAATCCATTTCTCCAATCGAAAAACCGAAATCGAAAAAAAAAAATTATTCAAAGGGTGCCCCCTTGGAACTTTTTCGAATTCTTCAGATCGCCTTAACTTCCGAACGGATTGACTGATTTTCAACTTCGATCATACCAATCTGTTTGTTTTTTTTTCATAAAATACATTTCTCCAATCGAAAAAACCGAAATCGAAAAAAAAAAATGCATCAAAGGGGGCCCCCTTGGAACTTTTTCGAATTCTTCAGATCGCCTTAACTTCCAAACGGATGGACCGATTTTCAACTTCGATCATACCAATCTGCTTGTTTTTTTTCATTGAATCCATTTCTCCAATCGAAAAAACCGAAATCGAAAAATAAAATGCATCATAGGGGGCCCCCTTGGAACTTTTTCGAATTCTTCAGATCGCCTTAACTTCCGAACGGATGGACCGATTTTCAACTTCGATCATACCAATCTGTTTGTTTTTTTTTTCCATAGAATTAATTTCTTCAATCGAAAAAACCGAAATCGAAAAAAAAATGCATCAAAGGGGGCCTCCTTGGAACTTTTTCGAATTCTTCAGATCGCCTTAACTTCCGAACGGATGGACCGATTTTCAACTTCGATCATACCAATCTGCTTGTTTTTTTTCATAGAATCCACTTCTTCAATCGAAAAAACCGAAATCGAAAAAGAAATTGCATCAAAAGGGGGCCCCTTGGAACTTTTTCGAATTCTTCAGATCGCCTCAACTTCCGAACAGATGGACCGATTTTCAACTTCGATCATCCCAATCTGTTTAATTATTTTTTCATACAATCCATTTCTCCAATCGAAAAAACCGAAATCGAAAAAAAAATGCATCGAAGGGAGCCCCCTTGGAACTTTTTCGAATTCTTCAGATCGCCTCAACTTCCATACGGATGGACCGATTCTCAACTTCGATCATACCAATCTGCTTGTTTTTTTTTCATTGAATCCATTTCTCCAATCGAAAAAACCGAAATCGAAAAAGAAATGCATCAAAGGGGGCCCCCTTGGAACTTTTTCGAATTCTTCAGATCGCCTTAACTTCCGAACGGATAGACCGATTTTCAACTTCGATCATACCAATATGCTTTTTTTTTTTATAGAATCAATTTCTTGAATCGAAAAAACCGAAATCGAAAAAATAAATTTCATCAAAGGAGGCCCCCTTGGAACTTTTTCGAATTCTTCAGATCGCCTTAACCTCCGAACGGATGGACCGATTTTCAACTTCGATCATACCAATCAGCTTGTTTTTTTTCTCCAATCGAAAAAACCGAAATCGAAAAAAAAAATTGCATCAAAGGGGGCCCCCTTGGAACTTTTTCGAATTCTTCAGATCGCCTTAACTTCCGAACGGATGGACCGATTTTCAACTTCGATCATACCAATCTGCTTGTTTTTTTTTTCATAAAATCCATTTCTCCAATCAAAAAAACCGAAATCGAAAAAAAATTGCATGAAAGGGGGTCCCCTTGGAACTTTTTCGAATTCTTCAGATCGCCTCAACTTCCGAACGGATGGACCTATTTTCAACTTCGATCATACCAATCTGCTTGTTTTTTTTTCATAGAATCCATTTCTCTAATCGAAAAAACCGAAATCGAAAAAAAAAATGCATCAAAAGGGGTCCCCTTGGAACTTTTTCGAATTCTCCAGATCGCCTTAACTTCGGAACGGATGGACCGATTTTCAACTTCGATCATACCAATCTGTTTGTTTTTTTTTCATAAAATCCATTTCTCCAATCGATAGAACCGAAATCGAAAAAAAAAATCCTTCAAAGGGGGCCCCCTTGGAACTTTTTCGAATTCTTCAGATCGCCTTAACCTCCGAACGGATGGACCGATTTTCAACATCGATCATACCAATCTGCTTGTTTTTATTTCATAGAATCCTCTTCTCCAATCGAAAAAACCGAAATCGAAAAAAAAAATTGCATCAAAGGGGGCCCTCTTGGAACTTTTTCGAATTCTTTAGATCGCCTTAACTTCCGAACGGATGGACCGATTCTCAACTTCGATCATACCAATCTGCTTGTTTTTTTTTCATAAAATCCATTTCTCCAATC
This sequence comes from Chrysomela aeneicollis, assembly GCA_029955515.1. Lineage (NCBI taxonomy): Eukaryota > Metazoa > Arthropoda > Insecta > Coleoptera > Chrysomelidae > Chrysomela > Chrysomela aeneicollis. The sequence goes on from JARUHQ010000025.1 coordinate 1,880,926, forward strand.
AAAAAAACTGAAATCGAAAAAAAAAATTGCATCAAAGGGGGTCCCCTTGGAACTTTTTCGAATTCTTCAGATCGCCTCAACTTCCGAACGGATGGACCTATTTTCAACTTCGATCATACCAATCTGCTTGTTTTTTCTCATAGAATCCATGTCTCCAATCGAAAAAACCGAAATCGAAAAAAAAATTGCATCAAAGGGGGCCCCCTTGGAACTTTTTCGAATTCTTCAGATCGTCTTATCTTCCGAACGGATGGAACGATTTTCAACTTCGATCATACCAATCTGCTTGTTTTTTTTATAGAATCCATTTCTTCAATCGAAGAAACCGAATTCGAAAAAAAAAAATGCATCAAAGGGGGCCCCCTTGGAACTTTTTCGAATTCTTCAGATCGCCTCAACTTTCGAACGGATGGACCGATTTTCAACTTCGATCATACCAATCTGTTCGTTTTTTTCATAGAATCCATTTCTCCAATCAAAAAAACCGAAATCGAAAGAAAAAATGCATCAAAGGGGGCCCCCTTGGAACTTTTTCGAATTCTTCAGATCGCCTTAACTTCCGAACGGATGGATCGATTTTCAACTTCGATCATACCAATCTGCTTGTTTTTTTTATAGAATCCATTTCTCCAATCGAAGAAACCGAAATCGAAAAAAAAAATGCATCAAAGGGGGCCCCCTTGGAACTTTTTCTAATTCTTCAGATCGCCTTAACTTCCGAACGGATGGACCGATTTTCAACTTCGATCATACCAATCTGTTTGTTTTTTTTCATAGAATCCATTTCTTCAATCGAAGAAACCGAAATCGAGAAAAAAATGCATCAAAGGGGGCCCCCTTGGAACTTTTTCGAATTCTTCAGATCGCCTTTACTTCCGAACGGATGGACCGATTTTCAACTTCGATCATACCAATCTGTTTGTTTTTTTTTCATAAAATCCATTTCTCCAATCGAAAAAACCGAAATCGAAAAAAAAAAAATGTATCAAAGGGGGCCCCCTTGGAACTTTTTCGAATTCTTCAGATCGCCTTAACTTCCGAACGGATGGACCGATTTTCAACTTCGATCATACCAATCTGCTTGTTTTTTTTTCATAGAATCAATTTCTTGAATCGAAAAAACCGAAATCGAAAAAAAAATGTTCATCAGAGGGGGCCCCCTTGGAACTTTTTCGAATTCTTCAGATCGCCTTAACCTCCAAACGGATGGACCGATTTTCAACTTCGATCATACCAATCTGCTTGTTTTTTTTTCAAAGAATCCACTTCTCCAATCGAAAAAACCGAAATCGAAAAAAAAATTGCATCAAAGGGGGCCCCCTTGGAACTTTTTCGAATTCTTCAGATCGCCTTAACTTCCGAACGGAAGGACCGATTTTCAACTTCGATCATACCAATCTGCTTGTTTTTTTTTTCATAAAATCCATTTCTCTAATCAAAAAAACCGAAATCGAAAAAAAAATTGCATCAAAGGGGGTCCCCTTGGAACTTTTTCGAATTCTTCAGATCGCCTTAACTTCCGAACGGATGGACCGATTTTCAACTTCGATCATACCAATCTGTTTGTTTTTTTTTTTCATAGAATCCATTTCTTCAATCGAAAAAACCGAAATCGAAAAAGAAATGCATCAAAGGGGGTCCTCTTGGAACTTTTTCGAATTCTTCAGATCGCCTTAACTTCCGAACGGATGAACCGATTTTCAACTACGATCATCCCAATCTGTTTAATTTTTTTTTTTCATAGAATCCATTTCTCCAATCGAAAAAGCCGAAATCGAAAAAAAAATGCATCAAAGGGGGCCCCCTTGGAACTTTTTCGAATTCTTCAGATCGCCTTAACTTCCGAACGGATAGACCGATTTTCAACTTCGATCATACCAATCTGCTTGTTTTTTTTTTCATAGAATCAATTTCTTGAATCGAAAAAACCGAAATCGAAATAATAAATTGCATCAAAGGGGGTCCTCTTGGAACTTTTTCGAATTCTTCAGGTCGCCTCAACTTCCGAACGGATGGACCTATTTTCAACTTCGATCATACCAATCTGCTTGTTTTTTTTCATAGAATCCATTTCTCCAATCGAAAAAACCGAAATCGAAAAAAAAATTGCATCAAAGGGGGTCCCCTTGGAACTTTTTCGAATTCTTCAGATCGCCTAAATTTCCGAACGGATGGACCGATTTTCAACTTCCATCATACCAATCTGCTTGTTTTTTTTCATAGAATCCATTTCTCCAATCAAAAAAACCGAAATCGAAACAAAAATTGCTTCAAAGGGGGCCCCCTTGGAACTTTTTCGAATTCTTCAGATCGCCTTAACCTCCGAACGGATGGACCGATTTTCAACTTCGATCATACCAATCTGCTTGTTTTTTTTTTCATAGAATCCACTTCTCCAATCGAAAAAACCGAAATCGAAAAAAAAATTGCATCAAAGGGGGCCCTCTTGGAACTTTTTCGAATTCTTTAGATCGCCTTAACTTCCGAACGGATGGACCGATTCTCAACTTCGATCATACCAATCTGCTTGTTTTTTTTTCATAAAATCCATTTCTCCAATCAAAAAAACTGAAATCGAAAAAAAAAATTGCATCAAAGGGGGTCCCCTTGGAACTTTTTCGAATTCTTCAGATCGCCTCAACTTCCGAACGGATGGACCTATTTTCAACTTCGATCATACCAATCTGCTTGTTTTTCTTCATAGAATCCATTTCTCCAATCGAAAAAACCGAAATCGAAAAAAAAATTGCATCAAAGGGGGTCCCCTTGGAACTTTTTCGAATTCTTCAGATCGCCTTAATTTCCGAACGGATGGACCGATTTTCAACTTCCATCATACCAATCTGCTTGTTTTTTTTCATAGAATCCATTTCTCCAATCAAAAAAACCGAAATCGAAAAAAAAATGCTTCAAAGGGGGCCCCCTTGGAACTTTTTCGAATTCTTCAGATCGTCTTATCTTCCGAACGAATGGAACGATTTTCAACTTCGATCATACCAATCTGCTTGTTTTTTTCATAGAATCCATTTCTTCAATCGAAGAAACCGAATTCGAAAAAAAAAATGCATCAAAGGGGGCCCCCTTGGAACTTTTTCGAATTCTTCAGATCGCCTCAACTTTCGAACGGATGGACCGATTTTCAACTTCGATCATACCAATCTGTTCGTTTTTTTCATAGAATCCATTTCTCCAATCAAAAAAACCGAAATCGAAAGAAAAAATGCATCAAAGGGGGCCCCCTTGGAACTTTTTCGAATTCTTCAGATCGCCTTAACTTCCGAACGGATGGATCGATTTTCAACTTCGATCATACCAATCTGCTTGTTTTTTTCATAGAATCCATTTCTCCAATCGAAGAAACCGAAATCAAAAAAAAATGCATCAAAGGGGGCCCCCTTGGAACTTTTTCTAATTCTTCAGATCGCCTTAACTTCCGAACGGATGGACCGATTTTCAACTTCGATCATACCAATCTGTTTGTTTTTTTTTCATAGAATCCATTTCTTCAATCGAAGAAATCGAAATCGAGAAAAAAATGCATCAAAGGGGGCCCCCTTGGAACTTTTTCGAATTCTTCAGATCGCCTTTACTTCCGAACGGATGGACCGATTTTCAACTTCGATCATACCAATCTGTTTGTTTTTTTTTTTCATAGAATCCATTTCTCCAATCGAAAAAACCGAAATCGAAAAAAAAAATGTATCAAAGGGGGCCCCCTTGGAACTTTTTCGAATTCTTCAGATCGCCTTAAGTTCCGAACGGATGGACCGATTTTCAACTTCGATCATACCAATCTGCTTGTTTTTTTTTCATAGAATCAATTTCTTGAATCGAAAAAATCGAAATCGAAAAAAAAAATTGCATCAAAGGGGGCCCCCTTGGAACTTTTTCGAATTCTTCAGATCGCCTTAACCTCCAAACGGATGGACCGATTTTCAACTTCGATCATACCAATCTGCTTGTTTTTCTTCAAAGAATCCACTTCTCCAATCGAAAAAACCGAAATCGAAAAAAAAATTGCATCAAAGGGGGCCCCCTTGGAACTTTTTCGAATTCTTCAGATCGCCTTAACTTCCGAACGGAAGGACCGATTTTCAACTTCGATCATACCAATCTGCTTGTTTTTTTTTTCATAAAATCCATTTCTCTAATCAAAAAAACCGAAATCGAAAAAAAAATTGCATCAAAGGGGGTCCCCTTGGAACTTTTTCGAATTCTTCAGATCGCCTTAACTTCCGAACGGATGGACCGATTTTCAACTTCGATCATACCATTCTGTTTGTTTTTTTTTTCATAGAATCCATTTCTTCAATCGAAAAAACCGAGATCGAAAAAGAAATGCATCAAAGGGGGTCCTCTTGGAACTTTTTCGAATTCTTCAGATCGCCTTAACTTCCGAACGGATAGACCTATTTTCAACTTCGATCATACCAATCTGCTTGTTTTTTTTCATAGAATCCATTTCTCCAATCTAAAAAACCGAAATCGAAAAAAAAATTGCATCAAAGGGGGTCCCCTTGGAACTTTTTCGAATTCTTCAGATCGCCTTAATTTCCGAACGGATGGACCGATTTTCAACTTCCATCATACCAATCTGCTTGTTTTTTTTCATAGAATATATTTCTCCAATCAAAAAAACCGAAATCGAAACAAAAATTGCTTCAAAGGGGGCCCCCTTGGAACTTTTTCGAATTCTTCAGATCGCCTTAACTTCCGAACGGATAGACCGATTTTCAACTTCGATCATATCAATCTGCTTGTTTTTTTTTTCATAGAATCAATTTCTTGAATCGAAAAAACCGAAATCGAAATAATAAATTGCATCAAAGGGGGCCCCCTTGGAACTTTTTCGAATTCTTCAGATCGCCTTAACCTCCGAACGGATGGACCGATTTTCAACTTCGATCATACCAATCTGCTTGTTTTTTTTCATAGAATCCACTTCTCCAATTAAAAAACCGAAATCGAAAAAGAAATTGCATCAAAGGGGGCCCCCTTGGAACTTTTTCGAATTCTTCAGATCGCCTCAACTTCCGAACGGATGGACCGATTTTCAACTTCGATCATACCAATCTGCTTGTTTTTTTTTTCATAAAATCCATTTCTCCAATCGAAAAAACCGAAATCGAAAAAGAAATTGCATCAAAAGGGGTCCCCTTGGAACTTTTTCGAATTCTTCAGATCGCCTTAACTTCCGAACGGATGGACCGATTTTCAACTTCGATCATACCAATATGTTTGTTTTTTTTTTCATAAAATCCATTTCTTCAATCGAAAAAACCGAAATCGAAAAAAAAAATGCATCAAAAGGGGCCCCCTTGGAACTTTCTCGAATTCTTCAGATCGCCTTAACCTCCGAACGGATGGACCGATTTTCAACTTCGATCATACCAATCTGCTTGTTTTTTTTTCATAGAATCCACTTCTCCAATCGAAAAAACCGAAATCGAAAAAAAAATTGCATCAAAGGGGGCCCTCTTGGAACTTTTTCGAATTCTTTAGATCGCCTTAACTTCCGAACGGATGGACCGATTTTCAACTTCGATCATACCAATCTGCTTGTTTTTTTTTCATAAAATCCATTTCTTCAATCAAAAAAATTGAAATCGAAAAAAAATTGCATCAAAGGGGGTCCCCTTGGAACTTTTTCGAATTCTTCAGATCACCTCCACTTCCGAACGGATGGACCTATTTTCAACTTCGATCATACCAATCTGCTTGTTTTTTTTATAGAATCCATTTCTCCAATCGAAAAAACCGAAATCGAAAAAAAAATTGCATCAAAGGAGGTCCCCTTGGAACTTTTTCGAATTCTTCAGATCGCCTTAATTTCCGAACGGATGAACCTATTTTCAACTTCGATCATACCAATCTGCTTGTTTTTTTTTCATAGAATCCATTTCTCCAATCGAAAAAACCGAAATCAAAAAAGAAATTGCATCAAAAAGGGTCCCCTTGGAACTTTTTCGAATTCTTCAGATCGCCTCAACTTCCGAACGGATGGACCGATTTTGAACTTCGATCATACCAATCTGTTTGTTTTTTTTTCATAAAATCCATTTCTCCAATCGAAAAAACCGAAAAAATGCATCAAAGGGGGCCCTCTTGGAACTTTTTCGAATTCTTCAGATCGCCTTAACCTCCGAACGGATAAACCGATTTTCAACTTCGATCATACCAATCTGCTTGTTTTTTTTCATAGAATCCTTTTCTCCAATCGAAAAAACCGAAATCGAAAAAAAATGCATCAAAGGGGGCCCCCTTGGAACTTTTTCGAATTCTTCAGATCGCCTTAACTTCCGAACGGATGGACCGATTTTCAACTTCGATCATACCAATCTGCTTGTTTTTTTTTTCATTAAATCCATTTCTCCAATCAAAAAAACCGAAATCGAAAAAAAAATTGCATCAAAGGGGGTCCCCTTGGATCTTTTTCGAATTCTTCAGATCGCCTCAACTTCCGAACGGATGGACCTATTTTCAACTTCGATCATACCAATTTGCTTGTTTTTTTTCATAGAATCCATTTCTCCAATCGAAAAAACCGAAATCGAAAAAAAAAATGCATCAAAGGGGGTCCCCTTGGAACTTTTTCGAAATCTTCAGATCAACTTAACTTTCGAACGGATGGACCGGTTTTCAACTTCGTGCATGCCAATTTGCTTGTTTTTTTTCATAAAATCCATTTCTCCAATCGAAAGAACCGAAATCGAAAAAAAAAATGCATCTAAGGGGGCCCCCTTGGAACTTTTTCGAATTCTTCAGATCGCCTTAACCTCCGAACGGATGGACCGATTTTCAACTTCGATCATACCAATCTGCTTGTTTTTTTTCATAGAATCCACTTCTTCAATCGAAAAAACCGGAATCGAAAAAAAAAATTGCATCAAAGGGGGCCCTCTTGGAACTTTTTCGAATTCTTTAGATCGCCTTAACTTCCGAACGGATGGACCGATTTTCAACTTCGATCATACCAATCTGCTTGTTTTTTTTTTCATAAAATCCATTTCTTCAATCAAAAAAACTGAAATCGAAAAAAAATTGCATCAAAGGGGGTCCCCTTGGAACTTTTTCGAATTCTTCAGATCGCCTCAACTTCCGAACGGATGGACCTATTTTCAACTTCGATCATACCAATCTGCTTGTTTTTTTTCATATAATCCATTTCTCCAATCGAAAAAAACCGAAATAAAAAAAAATTGCATCAAAGGGGGTCCTCTTGGAACTTTTTCGAATTCTTCAGATCGCCTTAATTTCCGAACGGATGGACCTATTTTCAACTTCGATCATACCAATCTGCTTGTTTATTTTTATAGAATCCATTTCTCCAATCGAAAAAACCGGAATCGAAATAAAAAATGCATCAAAGGAGGCCCTCTTGGAACTTTTTCGAATTCTTCAGATCACCTTAACTTCCGAACGGATGGATCGATTTTCAACTTCGATCATACCAATCTGCTTGTTTTTTTTCATAGAATCCATTTCTCCAATCGAAAAAACCGAAATCAAAAAAAAAATTATTCAAAGGGTGCCCCCTTGGAACTTTTTCGAATTCTTCAGATCGCCTTAACTTCCGAACGGATGGACTGATTTTCAACTTCGATCATAAAAATCTGTTTGTTTTTTTTTTCATAAAATCCATTTCTTCAATCAAAAAAAATGAAATCGAAAAAAAAAATTGCATCAAAGGGGGTCCCCTTGGAACTTTTTCGAATTCTTCAGATCGCCTCAACTTCCGAACGGATGGACCTATTTTCAACTTCGATCATACCAATCTGCTTGTTTTTCTTCATAGAATCCATTTCTCCAATCGAAAAAACCGAAATCGAAAAAAAAATTGCATCAAAGGGGGTCCCCTTGGAACTTTTTCGAATTCTTCAGATCGCCTTAATTTCCGAACGGATGGACCGATTTTCAACTTCCATCATACCAATCTGCTTGTTTTTTTTCATAGAATCCATTTCTCCAATCAAAAAAACCGAAATCGAAAAAAAAAATGCTTCAAAGGGGGCCCCCTTGGAACTTTTTCGAATTTTTCAGATCGCCTCAACTTCCGAACGAATGGAACGATTTTCAACTTCGATCATACCAATCTGCTTGTTTTTTTCATAGAATCCATTTCTTCAATCAAAGAAACCGAATTCGAAAAAAAAAATGCATCAAAGGGGGCCCCCTTGGAACTTTTTCTAATTCTTCAGATCGCCTTAACTTCCGAACGGATGGACCGATTTTCAACTTCGATCATACCAATCTGTTTGTTTTTTTTTCATAGAATCCATTTCTTCAATCGAAGAAATCGAAATCAAAAAAAAATGCATCAAAGGGGGCCCCCTTGGAACTTTTTCTAATTCTTCAGATCGCCTTAACTTCCGAACGGATGGACCGATTTTCAACTTCGATCATACCAATCTGTTTGTTTTTTTTTCATAGAATCCATTTCTTCAATCGAAGAAATCGAAATCGAGAAAAAAATGCATCAAAGGGGGCCCCCTTGGAACTTTTTCGAATTCTTCAGATCGCCTTTACTTCCGAACGGATGGACCGATTTTCAACTTCGATCATACCAATCTGTTTGTTTTTTTTTTTCATAGAATCCATTTCTCCAATCGAAAAAACCGAAATCGAAAAAAAAAATGTATCAAAGGGGGCCCCCTTGGAACTTTTTCGAATTCTTCAGATCGCCTTAACTTCCGAACGGATGGACCGATTTTCAACTTCGATCATACCAATCTGCTTGTTTTTTTTTCATAGAATCAATTTCTTGAATCGAAAAAACCGAAATCGAAAAAAAAATTTGCATCAAAGGGGGCCCCCTTGGAACTTTTTCGAATTCTTCAGATCGCCTTAACCTCCAAACGGATGGACCGATTTTCAACTTCGATCATACCAATCTGCTTGTTTTTCTTCAAAGAATCCACTTCTCCAATCGAAAAAACCGAAATCGAAAAAAAAATTGCATCAAAGGGGGCCCCCTTGGAACTTTTTCGAATTCTTCAGATCGCCTTAACTTCCGAACGGAAGGACCGATTTTCAACTTCGATCATACCAATCTGCTTGTTTTTTTTTTCATAAAATCCATTTCTCTAATCAAAAAAACCGAAATCGAAAAAAAAATTGCATCAAAGGGGGTCCCCTTGGAACTTTTTCGAATTCTTCAGATCGCCTTAACTTCCGAACGGATGGACCGATTTTCAACTTCGATCATACCAATCTGTTTGTTTTTTTTTTTCATAGAATCCATTTCTTCAATCGAAAAAACCGAAATCGAAAAAGAAATGCATCAAAGGGGGTCCTCTTGGAACTTTTTCGAATTCTTCAGATCGCCTTAACTTCCGAACGGATAGACCGATTTTCAACTTCGATCATCCCAATCTGTTTAATTTTTTTTTTCATAGAATCCATTTCATCAATCGAAAAAACCGAAATCGAAAAAAAAAATGCATCAAAGGGGGCCCCCTTGGAACTTCTTCGAATTCTTCAGATCTCCTCAACTTCCATACGGATGGACCGATTTTCAACTTCGATCATACCAATCTGCTTGTTTTTTTTTCATTGAATCCATTTCTCCAATCGAAAAAGCCAAAATCGAAAAAAAAATGCATCAAAGGGGGCCCCCTTGGAACTTTTTCGAATTCTTCAGATCGCCTTAACTTCCGAACGGATAGACCGATTTTCAACTTCGATCATATCAATCTGCTTGTTTTTTTTTTCATAGAATCAATTTCTTGAATCGAAAAAACCGAAATCGAAATAATAAATTGCATCAAAGGGGGCCCCCTTGGAACTTTTTCGAATTCATCAGATCGCCTTAACCTCCGAACGGATGGACCGATTTTCAACTTCGATCATACCAATCTGCTTGTTTTTTTTCATAGAATCCACTTCTCCAATTAAAAAACCGAAATCGAAAAAGAAATTGCATCAAAGGGGGCCCCCTTGGAACTTTTTCGAATTCTTCAGATCGCCTCAACTTCCGAACGGATGGACCGATTTTCAACTTCGATCATACCAATCTGCTTGTTTTTTTTTTCATAAAATCCATTTCTCCAATCGAAAAAACCGAAATCGAAAAAGAAATTGCATCAAAAGGGGTCCCCTTGGAACTTTTTCGAATTCTTCAGATCGCCTTAACTTCCGAACGGATGGACCGATTTTCAACTTCGATCATACCAATATGTTTGTGATTTTTTTCATAAAATCCATTTCTTCAATCGAAAAAACCGAAATCGAAAAAAAAATGCATCAAAAGGGGCCCCCTTGGAACTTTCTCGAATTCTTCAGATCGCCTTAACCTCCGAACGGATGGACCGATTTTCAACTTCGATCATACCAATCTGCTTGTTTTTTTTTCATAGAATCCACTTCTCCAATCGAAAAAACCGAAATCGAAAAAAAAATTGCATCAAAGGGGGCCCTCTTGGAACTTTTTCGAATTCTTTAGATCGCCTTAACTTCCGAACGGATGGACCGATTTTCAACTTCGATCATACCAATCTGCTTGTTTTTTTTTCATAAAATCCATTTCTTCAATCAAAAAAATTGAAATCGAAAAAAAATTGCATCAAAGGGGGTCCCCTTGGAACTTTTTCGAATTCTTCAGATCACCTCCACTTCCGAACGGATGGACCTATTTTCAACTTCGATCATACCAATCTGCTTGTTTTTTTTATAGAATCCATTTCTCCAATCGAAAAAACCGAAATCGAAAAAAAAATTGCATCAAAGGGGGTCCCCTTGGAACTTTTTCGAATTCTTCAGATCGCCTTAATTTCCGAACGGATGGACCTATTTTCAACTTCGATCATACCAATCTGCTTGTTTTTTTTTCATAGAATCCATTTCTCCAATCGAAAAAACCGAAATCAAAAAAGAAATTGCATCAAAAAGGGTCCCCTTGGAACTTTTTCGAATTCTTCAGATCGCCTCAACTTCCGAACGGATGGACCGATTTTGAACTTCGATCATACCAATCTGTTTGTTTTTTTTTCATAAAATCCATTTCTCCAATCGAAAAAACCGAAAAAATGCATCAAAGGGGGCCCTCTTGGAACTTTTTCGAATTCTTCAGATCGCCTTAACCTCCGAACGGATAAACCGATTTTCAACTTCGATCATACCAATCTGCTTGTTTTTTTTTCATAGAATCCTTTTCTCCAATCGAAAAAACCAAAATCGAAAAAAAAATGCATCAAAGGGGGCCCCCTTGGAACTTTTTCGAATTCTTCAGATCGCCTTAACTTCCGAACGGATGGACCGATTTTCAACTTCGATCATACCAATCTGCTTGTTTTTTTTTCATTAAATCCATTTCTCCAATCAAAAAAACCGAAATCGAAAAAAAATTGCATCAAAGGGGGTCCCCTTGAAACTTTTTCGAATTCTTCAGATCGCCTCAACTTCCGAACGGATGGACCTATTTTCAACTTCGATCATACCAATTTGCTTGTTTTTTTTCATAGAATCCATTTCTCCAATCGAAAAAACCGAAATTGAAAAAAAAAATGCATCAAAGGGGGTCCCCTTGGAACTTTTTCGAAATCTTCAGATCAACTTAACTTTCGAACGGATGGACCGGTTTTCAACTTCGTGCATGCCAATTTGCTTGTTTTTTTTCATAAAATCCATTTCTCCAATCGAAAGAACCGAAATCGAAAAAAAAAAAATGCATCTAAGGGGGCCCCCTTGGAACTTTTTCGAATTCTTCAGATCGCCTTAACCTCCGAACGGATGGACCGATTTTCAACTTCGATCATACCAATCTGCTTGTTTTTTTTCATAGAATCCACTTCTTCAATCGAAAAAACCGGAATCGAGAAAAAAAAATTGCATCAAAGGGGGCCCTCTTGGAACTTTTTCGAATTCTTTAGATCGCCTTAACTTCCGAACGGATGGACCGATTTTCAACTTCGATCATACCAATCTGCTTGTTTTTTTTTTCATAAAATCCATTTCTTCAATCAAAAAAACTGAAATCGAAAAAAAATTGCATCAAAGGGGGTCCCCTTGGAACTTTTTCGAATTCTTCAGATCGCCTCAACTTCCGAACGGATGGACCTATTTTCAACTTCGATCATACCAATCTGCTTGTTTTTTTTCATATAATCCATTTCTCCAATCGAAAAAAACCGAAATAAAAAAAAAATTGCATCAAAGGGGGTCCTCTTGGAACTTTTTCGAATTCTTCAGATCGCCTTAATTTCCGAACGGATGGACCTATTTTCAACTTCGATCATACCAATCTGCTTGTTTATTTTTATAGAATCCATTTCTCCAATCGAAAAAACCGGAATCGAAATAAAAAATGCATCAAAGGAGGCCCTCTTGGAACTTTTTCGATTTCTTCAGATCACCTTAACTTCCGAACGGATGGATCGATTTTCAACTTCGATCATACCAATCTGCTTGTTTTTTTTTCATAGAATCCATTTCTCCAATCGAAAAAACCGAAATCAAAAAAAAAATTATTCAAAGGGTGCCCCCTTGGAACTTTTTCGAATTCTTCAGATCGCCTTAACTTCCGAACGGATGGACTGATTTTCAACTTCGATCATAAAAATCTGTTTGTTTTTTTTTCATAAAATCCATTTCTTCAATCAAAAAAACTGAAATCGAAAAAAAATTGCATCAAAGGGGGTCCCCTTGGAACTTTTTCGAATTCTTCAGATCGCCTCAACTTCCGAACGGATGGACCTATTTTCAACTTCGATCATACCAATCTGCTTGTTTTTTTTCATAGAATCCATTTCTCCAATCGAAAAAAACCGAAATCAAAAAAAAATTGCATCAAAGGGGGTCCCCTTGGAACTTTTTCGAATTCTTCAGATCGCCTTAATTTCCGAACGGATGGACCTATTTTCAACTTCGATCATACCAATCTGCTTGTTTTTTTTATAGAATCCATTTCTCCAATCGAAAAAACCGGAATCGAAATAAAAAATGCATCAAAGGAGGCCCTCTTGGAACATTTTCGAATTCTTCAGATCACCTTAACTTCCGAACGGATGGATCGATTTTCAACTTCGATCATACCAATCTGCTTGTTTTTTTTTCATAGAATCCATTTCTCCAATCGAAAAAACCGAAATCGAAAAAAAAATGCATCAAAGGGGGCCCCCTTGGAACTTTTTCGAATTCTTCAGATCGCCTTAACTTCCGAACGGATAGACCGATTTTCAACTTCGATCATATCAATCTGCTTGTTTTTTTTTTCATAGAATCAATTTCTTGAATCGAAAAAACCGAAATCGAAATAATAAATTGCATCAAAGGGGGCCCCCTTGGAACTTTTTCGAATTCTTCAGATCGCCTTAACCTCCGAACGGATGGACCGATTTTCAACTTCGATCATACCAATCTGCTTGTTTTTTTTCATAGAATCCACTTCTCCAATTAAAAAACCGAAATCGAAAAAGAAATTGCATCAAAGGGGGCCCCCTTGGAACTTTTTCGAATTCTTCAGATCGCCTCAACTTCCGAACGGATGGACCGATTTTCAACTTCGATCATACCAATCGGCTTGTTTTTTTTTCATAAAATCCATTTCTCCAATCGAAAAAACCGAAATCGAAAAAGAAATTGCATCAAAAGGGGTCCCCTTGGAACTTTTTCGAATTCTTCAGATCGCCTTAACTTCCGAACGGATGGACCGATTTTCAACTTCGATCATACCAATATGTTTTTTTTTCATAAAATCCATTTCTTCAATCGAAAAAACCGAAATCGAAAAAAAAATGCATCAAAAGGGGCCCCCTTGGAACTTTCTCGAATTCTTTAGATCGCCTTAACTTCCGAACGGATGGACCGATTTTCAACTTCGATCATACCAATCTGCTTGTTTTTTTTTCATAAAATCCATTTCTTCAATCAAAAAAATTGAAATCGAAAAAAAATTGCATCAAAGGGGGTCCCCTTGGAACTTTTTCGAATTCTTCAGATCACCTCCACTTCCGAACGGATGGACCTATTTTCAACTTCGATCATACCAATCTGCTTGTTTTTTTTATAGAATCCATTTCTCCAATCGAAAAAACCGAAATCGAAAAAAAAATTGCATCAAAGGGGGTCCCCTTGGAACTTTTTCGAATTCTTCAGATCGCCTTAATTTCCGAACGGATGGACCTATTTTCAACTTCGATCATACCAATCTGCTTGTTTTTTTTTCATAGAATCCATTTCTCCAATCGAAAAAACCGAAATCAAAAAAGAAATTGCATCAAAAAGGGTCCCCTTGGAACTTTTTCGAATTCTTCAGATCGCCTCAACTTCCGAACGGATGGACCGATTTTGAACTTCGATCATACCAATCTGTTTGTTTTTTTTTCATAAAATCCATTTCTCCAATCGAAAAAACCGAAAAAATGCATCAAAGGGGGCCCTCTTGGAACTTTTTCGAATTCTTCAGATCGCCTTAACTTCCGAACGGATGGACCGATTTTCAACTTCGATCATACCAATCTGCTTGTTTTTTTTTTCATTAAATCCATTTCTCCAATCAAAAAAACCGAAATCGAAAAAAAATTGCATCAAAGGGGGTCCCCTTGAAACTTTTTCGAATTCTTCAGATCGCCTCAACTTCCGAACGGATGGACCTATTTTCAACTTCGATCATACCAATTTGCTTGTTTTTTTTCATAGAATCCATTTCTCCAATCGAAAAAACCGAAATCGAAAAAAAAAATGCATCAAAGGGGGTCCCCTTGGAACTTTTTCGAAATCTTCAGATCAACTTAACTTTCGAACGGATGGACCGGTTTTCAACTTCGTGCATGCCAATTTGCTTGTTTTTTTTCATAAAATCCATTTCTCCAATCGAAAGAACCGAAATCAAAAAAAAAAAAAATGCATCTAAGGGGGCCCCCTTGGAACTTTTTCGAATTCTTCAGATCGCCTTAACCTCCGAACGGATGGACCGATTTTCAACTTCGATCATACCAATCTGCTTGTTTTTTTTCATAGAATCCACTTCTTCAATCGAAAAAACCGGAATCGAAAAAAAAAAAATTGCATCAAAGGGGGCCCTCTTGGAACTTTTTCGAATTCTTTAGATCGCCTTAACTTCCGAACGGATGGACCGATTTTCAACTTCGATCATACCAATCTGCTTGTTTTTTTTTTCATAAAATCCATTTCTTCAATCAAAAAAACTGAAATCGAAAAAAAATTGCATCAAAGGGGGTCCCCTTGGAACTTTTTCGAATTCTTCAGATCGCCTCAACTTCCGAACGGATGGACCTATTTTCAACTTCGATCATACCAATCTGCTTGTTTTTTTTCATATAATCCATTTCTCCAATCGAAAAAAACCGAAATAAAAAAAAAATTGCATCAAAGGGGGTCCTCTTGGAACTTTTTCGAATTCTTCAGATCGCCTTAATTTCCGAACGGATGGACCTATTTTCAACTTCTATCATACCAATCTGCTTGTTTATTTTTATAGAATCCATTTCTCCAATCGAAAAAACCGGAATCGAAATAAAAAATGCATCAAAGGAGGCCCTCTTGGAACTTTTTCGATTTCTTCAGATCACCTTAACTTCCGAACGGATGGATCGATTTTCAACTTCGATCATACCAATCTGCTTGTTTTTTTTTCATAGAATCCATTTCTCCAATCGAAAAAACCGAAATCAAAAAAAAAATTATTCAAAGGGTGCCCCCTTGGAACTTTTTCGAATTCTTCAGATCGCCTTAACTTCCGAACGGATTGCCTGATTTTCAACTTCGATCATAAAAATCTGTTTGTTTTTTTTTTTCATAAAATCCATTTCTTCGATCAAAAAAACTGAAATCGAAAAAAAATTGCATCAAAGGGGGTCCCCTTGGAACTTTTTCGAATTCTTCAGATCGCCTCAACTTCCGAACGGATGGACCTATTTTCAACTTCGATCATACCAATCTGCTTGTTTTTTTTCATAGAATCCATTTCTCCAATCGAAAAAAACCGAAATCAAAAAAAAATTGCATCAAAGGGGGTCCCCTTGGAACTTTTTCGAATTCTTCAGATCGCCTTAATTTCCGAACGGATGGACCTATTTTCAACTTCGATCATACCAATCTGCTTGTTTTTTTTATAGAATCCATTTCTCCAATCGAAAAAACCGGAATCGAAATAAAAAATGCATCAAAGGAGGCCCTCTTGGAACATTTTCGAATTCTTCAGATCACCTTAACTTCCGAACGGATGGATCGATTTTCAACTTCGATCATACCAATCTGCTTCTTTTTTTTTTTTCATAGAATCCATTTCTCCAATCGAAAAAACCGAAATCAAAAAAAAAAAATATTCAAAGGGTGCCCCCTTGGAACTTTTTCGAATTCTTCAGATCGCCTTAACTTCCGAACGGATGGACTGATTTTCAACTTCGATCATACCAATCTGTTTGTTTTTTTTTCATAAAATCCATTTCTCCAATCGAAAAAACCGAAATCGAAAAAAAAAAATGCATCAAAGGGGGCCCCCTTGGAACTTTTTCGAATTCTTCAGATCGCCTTAACTTCCAAACGGATGGACCGATTTTCAACTTCGATCATACCAATCTGCTTGTTTTTTTTTCATTGAATCCATTTCTTCAATCGAGAAAACCGAAATCGAAAAATAAAATGCATCAAAGGGGGCCCCCTTGGAACTTTTTCGAATTCTTCAGATCGCCTTAACTTCCGAACGGATGGACCGATTTTCAACTTCGATCATACCAATCTGTTTGTTTTTTTTTCCATAGAATTAATTTCTTCAATCGAAAAAACCGAAATCAAAAAAAAAAATGCATCAAAGGGGGCCCCCTTGGAACTTTTTCGAATTCTTCAGATCGCCTTAACTTCCGAACGGATGGACCGATTTTCAACTTCGATCATACCAATCTGCTTGTTTTTTTTTTTCATAAAATCCATTTCTCCAATCAAAAAAACCGAAATCGAAAAAAAAAATTGCATCAAAGGGAGCCCCCTTGGAACTTTTTCGAATTCTTCAGATCGCCTTAACTTCCGAACGGATGGACCGATTTTCAACTTCGATCATACCAATCTGTTTGTTTTTTTTTCCATAGAATCCATTTCTCCAATCAAAAAAACCGAAATCGAAAAAAAATTGCATCAAAGGGGGTCCCCTTGGATCTTTTTCGAATTCTTCAGATCGCCTCAACTTCCGAACGGATGGACCTATTTTCAACTTCGATCATACCAATTTGCTTGTTTTTTTTCATAGAATCCATTTCTCCAATCGAAAAAACCGAAATCGAAAAAAAAAATGCATCAAAGGGAGCCCCCTTGGAACTTTTTCGAATTCTTCAGATCGCCTTAACTTCCGAACGGATGGACCGATTTTCAACTTCGATCATACCAATCTGCTTGTTTTTTTTTCATAAAATCCATTTCTCCAATCAAAAAAACCGAAATCGAAAAAAAATTGCATCAAAGGGGGTCCCCTTGGAACTTTTTCGAATTCTTCAGATCGCCTCAACTTCCGAACGGATGGACCTATTTTCAACTTCGATCATACCAATCTGCTTGTTTTTTTTTCATAGAATCCATTTCTCTAATCGAAAAAACCGAAATCGAAAAAAAAATGCATCAAAGGGGGTCCCCTTGGAACTTTTTCGAAATCTTCAGATCAACTTAACTTCCGAACGGATGGACCGATTTTCAACTTCGTGCATGCCAATTTGCTTGTTTTTTTTCATGAAATCCATTTGTCCAATCGAAAAAACCGAAATCGAAAAAGAAATTGCATCAAAAGGGGTCCCCTTGGAACTTTTTCGAATTCTTCAGATCGCCTTAACTTCGGAACGGATGGACCGATTTTCAACTTCGATCATACCAATTTTTTTTTCCATAAAATCCATTTCTCCAATCGAAAGAACCGAAATCGAAAAAAAAATGCATCTAAGGTGGCCCCTTTGGAACTTTTTCGAATTCTTCAGATCGCCTTAACCTCCGAACGGATGGACCGATTTTCAACTTCGATCATACCAATCTGCTTGTTTTTTTTTTCATAGAATCCACTTCTCCAATCGAAAAAACCGAAATCGAAAAAAAATTGCATCAAAGGGGGCCCTCTTGGAACTTTTTCGAATTCTTTAGATCGCCTTAACTTCCGAACGGATGGACCGATTTTCAACTTCGATCATACCAATCTGCTTGTTTTTTTTCATAGAATCCACTTCTCCAATCAAAAAACCGAAATCGAAAAAGAAATTGCATCAAAGGGGGCCCCCTTGGAACTTTTTCGAATTTTTCAGATCGCCTCAACTTCCGAACGGATGGACCGATTTTCAACTCCGATCATACCAATCTGCTTGTTTTTTTTTTGATAAAATCCATTTCTCCAATCGAAAAAACCGAAATCGAAAAAGAAATTGCATCAAAAGGGGTCCCCTTGGAACTTTTTCGAATTCTTCAGATCGCCTTAACTTCCGAACGGATGGACCGATTTTCAACTTCGATCATACCAATCTGTTTGTTTTTTTTTCATAAAATCCATTTCTCCAATCAAAAAAACTGAAATCGAAAAAAAAATTGCATCAAAAAGGGTCCCATTGGAACTTTTTCGAATTCTTCAGATCGCCTTAATTTCCGAACGGATGGACCGATTTTCAACTTCGATCATACCAATCTGTTCGTTTTTTTTCATAGAATCCATTTTTTCAATCGAAAAAACCGAAATCGAAAAAGAAATGCATCAAAGGGGGTCCTCTTGGAACTTTTTCGAATTCTTCAGATCGCCTTAACTTCCGAACGGATGGACCGATTTTCAACTTCGATCATCCCAATCTGTTTAATTTTTTTTTTCATAGAATCCATTTCATCAATCGAAAAAACCGAAATCGAAAAAAAAAAAATGCATCAAAGGGGGCCCCCTTGGAACTTCTTCGAATTCTTCAGATCTCCTCAACTTCCATACGGATGGACCGATTTTCAACTTCGATCATACCAATCTGCTTGTTTTTTTTTTTCATTGAATCCATTTCTCCAATCGAAAAAGCCGAAATCGAAAAAAAATGCATCAAATGGGGCCCCCTTGGAACTTTTTCGAATTCTTCAGATCGCCTTAACTTCCGAACGGATAGACCGATTTTCAACTTCGATCATACCAATCTGCTTGTTTTTTTTTTCATAGAATCAATTTCTTGAATCGAAAAAACCGAAATCGAAATAATAAATTGCATCAAAGGGGGTCCCCTTGGAACTTTTTCGAATTCTTCAGATCGCCTCAACTTCCGAACGGATGGACCTATTTTCAACTTCGATCATACCAATCTGCTTGTTTTTTTTCATAGAATCCATTTCTCCAATCGAAAAAACCGAAATCGAAAAAAAAATTGCATCAAAGGGGGTCCCCTTGGAACTTTTTCGAATTCTTCAGATCGCCTTAATTTCCGAACGGATGGACCGATTTTCAACTTCCATCATACCAATCTGCTTGTTTTTTTTCATAGAATCCATTTCTCCAATCAAAAAAACCGAAATCGAAAAAAAAATGCTTCAAAGGGGGCCCCCTTGGAACTTTTTCGAATTCTTCAGATCGCCTTAACCTCCGAACGGATGGACCGATTTTCAACTTCGATCATACCAATCTGTTCGTTTTTTTTCATAGAATCCATTTTTTCAATCGAAAAAACCGAAATCGAAAAAGAAATGCATCAAAGGGGGTCCTCTTGGAACTTTTTCGAATTCTTCAGATCGCCTTAACTTCCGAACGGATGGACCGATTTTCAACTTCGATCATCCCAATCTGTTTAATTTTTTTTTCATAGAATCCATTTCATCAATCGAAAAAACCGAAATCGAAAAAAAAAAAAATGCATCAAAGGGGGCCCCCTTGGAACTTCTTCGAATTCTTCAGATCTCCTCAACTTCCATACGGATGGACCGATTTTCAACTTCGATCATACCAATCTGCTTGTTTTTTTTTTTCATTGAATCCATTTCTCCAATCGAAAAAGCCGAAATCGAAAAAAAATGCATCAAAGGGGGCCCCCTTGGAACTTTTTCGAATTCTTCAGATCGCCTTAACTTCCGAACGGATAGACCGATTTTCAACTTCGATCATACCAATCTGCTTGTTTTTTTTTTCATAGAATCAATTTCTTGAATCGAAAAAACCGAAATCGAAATAATAAATTGCATCAAAGGGGGTCCCCTTGGAACTTTTTCGAATTCTTCAGATCGCCTCAACTTCTGAACGGATGGACCTATTTTCAACTTCGATCATACCAATCTGCTTGTTTTTTTTCATAGAATCCATTTCTCCAATCGAAAAAACCGAAATCGAAAAAAAAATTGCATCAAAGGGGGTCCCCTTGGAACTTTTTCGAATTCTTCAGATCGCCTTAATTTCCGAACGGATGGACCGATTTTCAACTTCCATCATACCAATCTGCTTGTTTTTTTTCATAGAATCCATTTCTCCAATCAAAAAAACCGAAATCGAAAAAAAAATGCTTCAAAGGGGGCCCCCTTGGAACTTTTTCGAATTCTTCAGATCGCCTTAACCTCCGAACGGATGGACCGATTTTCAACTTCGATCATACCAATCTGCTTGTTTTTTTTTCATAGAATCCACTTCTCCAATCGAAAAAACCGAAATCGAAAAAAAAATTGCATCAAAGGGGGCCATCTTGGAACTTTTTCGAATTTTTTAGATCGCCTTAACTTCCGAACGGATGGACCGATTCTCAACTTCGATCATACCAACCTGCTTGTTTTTTTTCATAAAATCCATTTCTCCAAATAAAAAAACTGAAATCGAAAAAAAAAATTGCATCAAAGGGGGTCCCCTTGGAACTTTTTCGAATTCTTCAGATCGCCTCAACTTCCGAACGGATGGACCTATTTTCAACTTCGATCATACCAATCTGCTTGTTTTTTTTTCATAGAATCCATTTCTCCAATCGAAAAAACCGAAATCGAAAAAAAAAATTGCATCAAAGGGGGTCCCCTTGGAACTTTTTCGAATTCTTCAGATCGCCTTAATTTCCGAACGGATGGACCGATTTTCAACTTCCATCATACCAATCTGCTTGTTTTTTTTCATAGAATCCATTTCTCCAATCAAAAAAACCGAAATCGAAAAAAAAAAATGCTTCAAAGGGGGCCCCCTTGGAACTTTTTCGAATTCTTCAGATCGTCTTATCTTCCGAACGGATGGAACGATTTTCAACTTCGATCATACCAATCTGCTTGTTTTTTTCATAGAATCCATTTCTTCAATCGAAGAAACCGAATTCGAAAAAAAAAATGCATCAAAGGGGGCCCCCTTGGAACTTTTTCGAATTCTACAGATCGCCTCAACTTTCGAACGGATGGACCGATTTTCAACTTCGATCATACCAATCTGTTCGTTTTTTTCATAGAATCCATTTCTCCAATCAAAAAAACCGAAATCGAAAGAAAAAATGCATCAAAGGGGGCCCCCTTGGAACTTTTTCGAATTCTTCAGATCGCCTTAACTTCCGAACGGATGGATCGATTTTCAACTTCGATCATACCAATCTGCTTGTTTTTTTCATAGAATCCATTTCTCCAATCGAAGAAACCGAAATAAAAAAGAAATGCATCAAAGGGGGCCTCCTTGGAACTTTTTCTAATTCTTCAGATCGCCTTTACTTCCGAACGGATGGACCGATTTTCAACTTCGATCATACCAATCTGTTTGTTTTTTTTTCATAGAATCCATTTCTCCAATCGAAAAAACCGAAATCGAAAAAAAAAATGTATCAAAGGGGGCCCCCTTGGAACTTTTTCGAATTCTTCAGATCGCCTTAACTTCCGAACGGATGGACCGATTTTCAACTTCGATCATACCAATCTGCTTGTTTTTTTTTCATAGAATCAATTTCTTGAATCGAAAAAACCGAAATCGAAAAAAAAATTTGCATCAAAGGGGGCCCCCTTGGAACTTTTTCGAATTCTTCAGATCACCTTAACCTCCAATCGGATGGACCGATTTTCAACTTCGATCATACCAATCTGCTTGTTTTTTTTTCAAAGAATCCACTTCTCCAATCGAAAAAACCGAAATCGAAAAAAAAATTGCATCAAAGGGGGCCCCCTTGGAACTTTTTCGAATTCTTCAGATCGCCTTAACTTCCGAACGGAAGGACCGATTTTCAACTTCGATCATACCAATCTGCTTGTTTTTTTTTTCATAAAATCCATTTCTCTAATCAAAAAAACCGAAATCGAAAAAAAAATTGCATCAAAGGGGGTCCCCTTGGAACTTTTTCGAATTCTTCAGATCGCCTCAACTTCCGAACGGATGGACCGATTTTCAACTTCGATCATACCAATCTGTTTTTTTTTTTTTTCATAGAATCCATTTCTTCAATCGAAAAAACCGAAATCGAAAAAAAAAATGCATCAAAGGGGGCCCCCTTGGAACTTCTTCGAATTCTTCAGATCTCCTCAACTTCCATACGGATGGACCGATTTTCAACTTCGATCATACCAATCTGCTTGTTTTTTTTTTTCATTGAATCCATTTCTCCAATCGAAAAAGCCGAAATCGAAAAAAAAATGCATCAAAGGGGGCCCCCTTGGAACTTTTTCGAATTCTTCAGATCGCCTTAACTTCCGAACGGATAGACCGATTTTCAACTTCGATCATACCAATCTGCTTGTTTTTTTTTCATAGAATCAATTTCTTGAATCGAAAAAACCGAATCGAAATAATAAATTGCATCAAAGGGGGCCCCCTTGGAACTTTTTCGAATTCTTCAGATCGCCTTAACCTCCGGACGGATGGACCGATTTTCAACTTCGATCATACCAATCTGCTTGTTTTTTTTCATAGAATCCACTTCTCCAATCAAAAAACCGAAATCGAAAAAGAAATTGCATCAAAGGGGGCCCCCTTGGAACTTTTTCGAATTTTTCAGATCGCCTCAACTTCCGAACGGATAGACCTATTTTCAACTTCGATCATACCAATCTGCTTGTTTTTTTTCATAGAATCCATTTCTCCAATCTAAAAAACCGAAATCGAAAAAAAAATTGCATCAAAGGGGGTCCCCTTGGAACTTTTTCGAATTCTTCAGATCGCCTTAACTTCCGAACGGATGGACCGATTTTCAACTTCGATCATACCAATCTGTTTGTTTTTTTTTTCATGAAATCCATTTCTTCAATCGAAAAAACCGAAATCGAAAAAAAAAATGCATCAAAGGGGGCCCCCTTGGAACTTTTTTGAATTCTCCAGATCACCTCCACTTCCGAACGGATGGACCTATCTTCAACTTCGATCATACCAATCTGCTTGTTTTTTTTATAGAATCCATTTCTCCAATCGAAAAAACCGAAATCGAAAAAAAAATTGCATCAAAGGGGGTCCCCTTGGAACTTTTTCGAATTCTTCAGATCGCCTTAATTTCCGAACGGATGGACCTATTTTCAACTTCGATCATACCAATCTGCTTGTTTTTTTTCATAGAATCCATTTCTCCAATCGAAAAAACCGAAATCGAAAAACAAAATGCATCAAAAGGGGTCCCCTTGGAACTTTTTCGAATTCTTCAGATCGCCTCAACTTCCGAACGGATGGACCGATTTTGAACTTCGATCATACCAATCTGTTTGTTTTTTTTCATAAAATCCATTTCTCCAATCGAAAAAACCGAAAAAATGCATCAAAGGGGGCCCTCTTGGAACTTTTTCGAATTCTTCAGATCGCCTTAACCTCCGAACGGATGGACCGATTTTCAACTTCGATCATACCAATCTGCTTGTTTTTTTTTTCATAAAATCCTCTTCTCCAATCGAAAAAACCGAAATCGAAAAAAAAATGCATCAAAGGGGGCCCCCTTGGAACTTTTTCGAATTCTTCAGATCGCCTTAACTTCCGAACGGATGGACCGATTTTCAACTTCGATCATACCAATCTGCTTGTTTTTTTTTCATTAAATCCATTTCTCCAATCAAAAAAACCGAAATCGAAAAAAAATTGCATCAAAGGGGGTCCCCTTGGAACTTTTTCGAATTCTTCAGATCGCCTCAACTTCCGAACGGATGGACCTATTTTCAACTTCGATCATACCAATTTGCTTGTTTTTTTTCATAGAATCCATTTCTCCAATCGAAAAAACCGAAATCGAAAAAAAAATGCATCAAAGGGGGTCCCCTTGGAACTTTTTCGAAATCTTCAGATCAACTTAACTTTCGAACGGATGGACCGGTTTTCAACTTCGTGCATGCCAATTTGCTTGTTTTTTTTCATAAAATCCATTTCTCCAATCGAAAGAACCGAAATCGAAAACAAAAAAATGCATCTAAGGGGGCCCCCTTGGAACTTTTTCGAATTCTTCAGATCGCCTTAACCTCCGAACGGATGGACCGATTTTCAACTTCGATCATACCAATCTGCTTGTTTTTTTTCATAAAATCCATTTCTTCAATCAAAAAAACTGAAATCGAAAAAAAATTGCATCAAAGGGGGTCCCCTTGGAACTTTTTCGAATTCTTCAGATCGCCTCAACTTCCGAACGGATGGACCTATTTTCAACTTCGATCATACCAATCTGCTTGTTTTTTTTCATAGAATCCATTTCTCCAATCGAAAAAACCGAAATCTAAAAAAAAATTGCATCAAAGGGGGTCCCCTTGGAACTTTTTCGAATTCTTCAGATCGCCTTAATTTCCGAACGGATGGACCGATTTTCAACTTCCATCATACCAATCTGCTTGTTTTTTTTCATAGAATCCATTTCTCCAATCAAAAAAACCGAAATCGAAAAAAAAATGCTTCAAAGGGGGCCCCCTTGGAACTTTTTCGAATTCTTCAGATCGCCTTAACCTCCGAACGGATGGACCGATTTTCAACTTCGATCATACCAATCTGCTTGTTTTTTTTTCATAGAATCCACTTCTCCAATCGAAAAAACCGAAATCGAAAAAAAAATTGCATCAAAGGGGGCCCTCTTGGAACTTTTTCGAATTTTTTAGATCGCCTTAACTTCCGAACGGATGGACCGATTCTCAACTTCGATCATACCAACCTGCTTGTTTTTTTTCATAAAATCCATTTCTCCAATCAAAAAAACTGAAATCGAAAAAAAAAATTGCATCAAAGGGGGTCCCCTTGGAACTTTTTCGAATTCTTCAGATCGCCTCAACTTCCGAACGGATGGACCTATTTTCAACTTCGATCATACCAATCTGCTTGTTTTTTTTTCATAGAATCCATTTCTCCAATCGAAAAAACCGAAATCGAAAAAAAAAAATTGCATCAAAGGGGGTCCCCTTGGAACTTTTTCGAATTCTTCAGATCGCCTTAATTTCCGAACGGATGGACCGATTTTCAACTTCCATCATACCAATCTGCTTGTTTTTTTTCATAGAATCCATTTCTCCAATCAAAAAAACCGAAATCGAAACAAAAAATGCTTCAAAGGGGGCCCTCTTGGAACTTTTTCGAATTCTTCAGATCGTCTTATCTTCCGAACGGATGGAACGATTTTCAACTTCGATCATACCAATCTGCTTGTTTTTTTCATAGAATCCATTTCTTCAATCGAAGAAACCGAATTCGAAAAAAAAAAATGCATCAAAGGGGGCCCCCTTGGAACTTTTTCGAATTCTACAGATCGCCTCAACTTTCGAACGGATGGACCGATTTTCAACTTCGATCATACCAATCTGTTCGTTTTTTTCATAGAATCCATTTCTCCAATCAAAAAAACCGAAATCGAAAGAAAAAATGCATCAAAGGGGGCCCCCTTGGAACTTTTTCGAATTCTTCAGATCGCCTTAACTTCCGAACGGATGGATCGATTTTCAACTTCGATCATACCAATCTGCTTGTTTTTTTCATAGAATCCATTTCTCCAATCGAAGAAACCGAAATAAAAAAGAAATGCATCAAAGGGGGCCTCCTTGGAACTTTTTCTAATTCTTCAGATCGCCTTAACTTCCGAACGGATGGACCGATTTTCAACTTCGATCATACCAATCTGTTTGTTTTTTTTTCATAGAATCCATTTCTTCAATCGAAGAAACCGAAATCGAGAAAAAAATGCATCAAAGGGGGCCCCCTTGGAACTTTTTCGAATTCTTCAGATCGCCTTTACTTCCGAACGGATGGACCGATTTTCAACTTCGATCATACCAATCTGTTTGTTTTTTTTTCATAGAATCCATTTCTCCAATCGAAAATACCGAAATCGAAAAAAAAAATGTATCAAAGGGGGCCCCCTTGGAACTTTTTCGAATTCTTCAGATCGCCTTAACTTCCGAACGGATGGACCGATTTTGAACTTCGATCATACCAATCTGTTTGTTTTTTTTCATAAAATCCATTTCTCCAATCGAAAAAACCGAAAAAATGCATCAAAGGGGGCCCTCTTGGAACTTTTTCGAATTCTTCAGATCGCCTTAACCTCCGAACGGATGGACCGATTTTCAACTTCGATCATACCAATCTGCTTGTTTTTTTTTTTCATAGAATCCTTTTCTCCAATCGAAAAAACCGAAATCGAAAAAAAAATGCATCAAAGGGGGCCCCCTTGGAACTTTTTCGAATTCTTCAGATCGCCTTAACTTCCGAACGGATGGACCGATTTTCAACTTCGATCATACCAATCTGTTTGTTTTTTTTTCATAGAATCCGTTTCTCCAATCAAAAAAACCATAATCGAAAAAAAAATTGCATCAAAGGGGGTCCCCTTGGAACTTTTCTGAATTCTTCAGATCGCCTTAACTTCCGAACGGATGGACCGATTTTCAACTTCGATCATACCAATCTGCTTGTTTTTTTTTCATAGAATCCATTTCTATAATCGAAAAAACCGAAATCGAAATGAAAAATTGCATCGAAGGGGGTCCCCTTGGAACTTTTTCGAATTCTTCAGATCGCCTCAACTTCCGAACGGATGGACCGATTTTCAACTTCGAACAATCTGCTTGTTTTTTTTTCATAGAATCCATTTCTTCAATCGAAGAAACCGAAATCGAAAAAATAAAAAGCATCAAAGGGAGCCCCCTTGGAACTTTTTCGAATTCTTCAGATCGCCTTAACTACCGAACGGATGGACCGATTTTCAACTTCGATCATACGAATCTGCTTGTTTTTTTTTTCATAGAATCCATTTCTCCAATCGAAAAATTCGAAATCGAAAAAAAAAACTGCATCAAAGGGGGCCCCCTTGGAACTTTTTCGAATTCTTCAGATCGACTTAACTTCCGAACGGATGGACCGATTTTCAACTTCGATCATACCAATCTGCTTTTTTTTTCATAGAATCCATTTCTCCGATCAAAAAAACCGAAATCGAAAAAAAAAATGCATCAAAGGGGGCCCCCTTGTAAATTTTTCGAATTCTTCAGATTGCCTTAACTTTCGAACGTATGGACCGATTTTCAACTTCGATCATACCAATCTACTCGTTTTTTTTTCATAGAATCCATTTCTTCAATCGAAAAAACCGAAATCGAAAAATAAATGCATCAAAGGGGGCCCCCTTGGAACTTTTTCGAATTCTTCAGATCGCCTTAACATCCGAACGGATGGACCGATTTTCAACTTCGATCATATCAATCTGCTTGTTTTTTTTTCCATAGAATCCATTTCTCCGATCGTAAGAACCGAAATCGAGAAAAAAAATGCATCAAAGGGGGCCCCCTTGGAACTTTTTCGAATTCTTCAGATCGCCTAACTTCCGAACGGATGGACCGATTTTCAACTTCGATCATACCAATCTGCTTGTTTTTTTTCATAGAATCCATTTCTCCAATCGAAAAAACCAAAATCGAAAAAAAATTGCATCAAAGGGAGCCCCTTTGGAACTTTTTCGAATTCTTCAGATCGCCTAACTTCCGAACGGATGGACCGATTTTCAACTTCGATCATACCAATCTGCTTGTATTTTTTCATAGAATCCATTTCTCTAATCGAAAAAACCGAAATGGAAAAAAAAATGCATCAAAGGGGACCCCCTTGGAACTTTTTCGAATTATTCAGATCGCCTTTACTTCCGAACGGATGGACCGATAAAAACTTCGATCATACCAATCTGCTTGTTTTTTTTCATAGAATCCATTTCTCTAATCGAAAAAACCGAAATAAATAAAAATGCATCAAAGGGGGCCCCCTTGGAACTTTTTCGAATTCTTCAGATCGCCTTAACTTCCGAAAGGATGGACCGATTTTCAACTTCGATCATACCAATCTGCTTGTTTTTTTTTCATAGAATCCATTTCTCCAATCGAAAAAACCGGAATCGAAAAAAAATGCATCAAAGGGGGCCCCCTTGGAACTTTTTCGAATTCTTCAGATCGCCTTAACTTCCGAACGGATGGACCGATTTTCAATTGCGCGCATACCAATTCGCTTGTTTTTTCCATAGAATCCATTTCTCCAATCGAAAAGAAATGCATCAAAGGGGGTCCCCTTGGAACTTTTTCGAATTCTTCAGATCGCCTTAACTTCCGAACGGATGGACCGATTTTCAACTTCGATCATACCAATCTGCTTGTTTTTTTCATAGAATCCATTTCTCCAATCGAAGAAACCGAAATCGAAAAAAAAATTGCATCAAAGGGGGCCCCCTTGGAACTTTTTCGAATTCTTCAGATCGCCTTAACTTCCGAACGGATGGACCGATTTTCAACTTCGATCATACCAATCCGCTTGTTTTTTTCATAGAACCATTTCTCCAATCGAAAAAACCGAAATCGAAAAAAAAAATGCATCAAAGAAGGCCCTCTTAGAACTTTTTCGAATTCTTCAGATCGCCTTAACTTCCGAACGGATGGACCGATTTTCAACTTCGATCATACCAATTTGCTTTTTTTTTCATAGAATCCATCTCTCCAATCGAAAAAACCGAAATCGAAAAAAAAATGCATCAAAGGGGGCCCCCTTGGAACTTTTTCGAATTCTTCAGATCGCCTTAACTTCCGAACGGATGGACCGATTTTCAACTTCGCGCATACCAATTTGCTTGTTTTTTTTCATGGAATCCATTTCTCCAATCGAAAAAACCGAAATCGAAAAAAAAATTGCATCAAAGGGGGTCCATTTGGAACTTTTTCGAATTCATCAGATCGCCTTAACTTCCGAACGGATGGACCGATTTTCAACTTCGCGCATACCAATTTGCTTGTTTTTTTTCATAGAATCCATTTCTCCAATCGAAAAAACCGAAATCGAAAAAAAAAATTGCATCATAGGGGGTCCATTTGGAACTTTTTCGAATTCATCAGATCGCCTTAACTTCCGAACGGATGGACCGATTTTCAACTTCGATCATACCAATCTGCTTGTTTTTTTTTCATAGAATCCATTTCTCCAATCGGAAAAACCGAAATCGAAAAAAAAAATGCATCAAAGGGGATCTCCTTGGAACTTTTTTGAATTCTTCAGATCGCCTTAACTTCCGAACGGATGGACCGATTTTCAACTACGATCATACCAATCTGCTTTTTTTTTCATAGAATCCATTTCTCCAATCAAAAAAACCGAAATCGAAAAAAAAAATGCATCAATGGGTGCCCCCATGGAACTTTTTCGAATTCTTCAGATCGCCTTAACTTCCGAACGGATGGACCGATTTTCAACTTCGAACATACAAATCTGCTTGTTTTTTTTTTCATAGAATTCATTTCTCCAATAGAAAAACCGAAATAAAAAAAATGCATCAAAGGGGGCCCCCTTGGAACTTTTTCGATTTCTTCAGATCGCCTTAACTTCCGAACGGATGAACCGATTTTCAACTTCGATCATACCAATCTGTTTGTTTTTTTTTCATAGAATCCGTTTCTCCAATCTAGAAAACCGAAATCGAAAAGAAATTGCACCAAAGGGGGCCCTCTTTGAACTTTTTCGAATTCTTCAGATCGCCTTAACTTCCGAACGGATGGACCGATTTTCAACTTCGATCATACCAATCTGCTTGTTTTTTTTTATAGAATTCATTTCTTCAAACGAAAGAACCGAAATCGAAAAAAAAAAAATGCATCAAAGGGGGCCCCCTTGGAACTTTTTCGAATTCTTCAGATCGCCTTAACTTCCGAACGGATGGAAAGATTCTCAACTTCGATCATACCAATCTGTTTGTTTTTTTTTATAGAATCCATTTCTCCAATCGGAAAAACCGGAATCAAAAAACAATAAATCGAAGGGGGCCCTCTTGGAACTTTTTCGAATTCTTCGGATCGCCTTAACTTCCGAACGGATGCACCGATTTTCAACTTCGATCATACCAATCTGCTTGTTTTTTTTTCATAGAATCCATTTCTCCAATCGAAAAAACCGAAATCGAAAAAAAAATGCATCAAAGGGGGCCCCCTTGGAACTTTTTCGAATTCTTCAGATCGCCTTAACTTTCGAACGGATGGACCGATTTTCAACTTCGAACATACAAATCTGCTTGTTTTTTTTTCATAGAATCCATTTCTCCAATAGAAAAAACCGAAATGAAAAAAAAAATGCATCAAAGGGGGCCCCCTTGGAACTTTTTCGAATTCTTCAGATCGCCTTAACTTCCGAACGGATGAACCGATTTTCAACTTCGATCATACCAATCTGTTTGTTTTTTTTTCATAGAATCCGTTTCTCCAATCAAAAAAACCATAATCGAAAAAAAAAATTGCATCAAAGGGGGTCCCCTTGGAACTTTTCTGAATTCTTCAGATCGCCTTAACTTCCGAACGGATGGACCGATTTTCAACTTCGATCATACCAATCTGCTTGTTTTTTTTTCATAGAATCCATTTCTATAATCGAAAAAACCGAAATCGAAATGAAAAATTGCATCGAAGGGGGTCCCCTTGGAACTTTTTCGAATTCTTCAGATCGCCTCAACTTCCGAACGGATGGACCGATTTTCAACTTCGAACAATCTGCTTGTTTTTTTTTCATAGAATCCATTTCTCCAATCGAAGAAACCGAAATCGAAAAAATAAAAAGCATCAAAGGGAGCCCCCTTGGAACTTTATCGAATTCTTCAGATCGCCTTAACTACCGAACGGATGGACCGATTTTCAACTTCGATCATACGAATCTGCTTGTTTTTTTTTTCATAGAATCCATTTCTCCAATCGAAAAATTCGAAATCGAAAAAAAAAACTGCATCAAAGGGGGCCCCCTTGGAACTTTTTCGAATTCTTCAGATCGACTTAACTTCCGAACGGATGGACCGATTTTCAACTTCGATCATACCAATCTGCTTTTTTTTTCATAGAATCCATTTCTCCGATCAAAAAAACCGAAATCGAAAAAAAAAATGCATCAAAGGGGGCCCCCTTGTAAATTTTTCGAATTCTTCAGATTGCCTTAACTTTCGAACGTATGGACCGATTTTCAACTTCGATCATACCAATCTACTCGTTTTTTTTTTCATAGAATCCATTTCTTCAATCGAAAAAACCGAAATCGAAAAATAAATGCATCAAAGGGGGCCCCCTTGGAACTTTTTCGAATTCTTCAGATCGCCTTAACATCCGAACGGATGGACCGATTTTCAACTTCGATCATATCAATCTGCTTGTTTTTTTTTCCATGGAATCCATTTCTCCGATCGTAAGAACCGAAATCGAGAAAAAAAATGCATCAAAGGGGGCCCCCTTGGAACTTTTTCGAATTCTTCAGATCGCCTAACTTCCGAACGGATGGACCGATTTTCAACTTCGATCATACCAATCTGCTTGTTTTTTTTCATAGAATCCATTTCTCCAATCGAAAAAACCAAAATCGAAAAAAAATTGCATCAAAGGGGGTCCCCTTGGAACTTTTCTGAATTCTTCAGATCGCCTTAACTTCCGAACGGATGGACCGATTTTCAACTTCGATCATACCAATCTGCTTGTTTTTTTTTCATAGAATCAATTTCTCTAATCGAAGAAACCGAAATCGAAAAGAAAAATTGCATCAAAGGGGGTCCCCTTGGAACTTTTTCGAATTCTTCAGATCGCCTTAACTTCCGAACGGATGGACCGATTTTCAACTTCGATCATACCAATCTGCTTGTTTTTTTTCATAGAATCCATTTCTCCAATCAAAGAAACCGAAATCGAAAAAATAAAAAGCATCAAAGGGAGCCCCCTTGGAACTTTTTCGAATTCTTCAGATCGCCTTAACTTCCGAACGGATTGACCGATTTTCAACTTCGATCATACGAATCTGCTTGTTTTTTTTTCATAGAATCCATTTCTTCAATCAAAAAAACCGAAATCGAAAAAAAAATGCATCAAAGGGGGCCCCCTTGGAACTTTTTCGAATTCTTCAGATCGCCTTAACTTCCGAACGGATGGACCGATTTTCAACTTCGATCATATCAATCTGCTTGTTTTTTTTTTCATAGAATCCATTTCTCCGATCGAAAGAACCGAAATCGAAAAAAAAATGCATCAAAGGGAGCCCCTTTGGAACTTTTTCGAATTCTTCAGATCGCCTAACTTCCGAACGGATGGACCGATTTTCAACTTCGATCATACCAATTTGCTTGTTTTTTTTTTCATAGAATCCATTTCTCCAATCGAAAAAACCGAAATCGAAAAAAAAAAAAATGCATCAAAGGGGGCCCCCTTGGAACTTTTTCGAATTCTTCAGATCGCCTCAACTTCCGAACGGATGGACCGATTTTCAACTTCGATCATACCAATCTGCTTGTTTTTTTCATAGAATCCATTTCTCCAATCGAAAAAACCGAAATAAAAAAAAATGCATCAAAGGGGGCCCCCTTGGAACTTTTTCGAATTCATCAGATCGCCTTAACTTCCGAACGTATGGACCGATTTTCAACTTCGATCATACCAATCTGCTTGTATTTTTTCATAGAATCCATTTCTCCAATCGAAAAAACCGAAATGGAAAAAAAATGCATCAAAGGGGACCCCCTTGGAACTTTTTCGAATTATTCAGATCGCCTTAACTTCCGAACGGATGGACCGATAAAAACTTCGAACATACCAATCTGCTTGTTTTTTTTCATAGAATCCATTTCTCTAATCGAAAAAACCGAAATAAATAAAAATGCATCAAAGGGGGCCCCCTTGGAACTTTTTCGAATTCTTCAGATCGCCTTAACTTCCGAAAGGATGGACCGATTTTCAACTTCGATCATACCAATCTGCTTGTTTTTTTTTTCATAGAATCCATTTCTCCAATCGAAAAAACCGGAATCGAAAAAAAATGCATCAAAGGAGGCCCCCTTGGAACTTTTTCGAATTCTTCAGATCGCCTTAACTTCCGAACGGATGGACCGATTTTCAATTGCGCGCATACCAATTCGCTTGTTTTTTCCATAGAATCCATTTCTCCAATCGAAAAGAAATGCATCAAAGGGGGTCCCCTTGGAACTTTTTCGAATTCTTCAGATCGCCTTAACTTCCGAACGGATGGACCGATTTTCAACTTCGATCATACCAATCTGCTTGTTTTTTTTTTCATAAAATCCATTCCTCTAATCAAAAAAACCGAAATCGAAAAAAAAATTGCATCAAAGGGGGTCCCCTTGGAACTTTTTCGAATTCTTCAGATCGCCTTAACTTCCGAACGGATGGACCGATTTTCAACTTCGATCATACCAATCTGTTTGTTTTTTTTTCATAGAATCCATTTCTTCAATCGAAAAAACCGAAATCGAAAATAAAAAATGCATCAAAGGGGGTCCCCTTGGAACTTTTTCGAATTCTTCAGATCGCCTTAACTTCCGAACGGATGGACCGATTTTCAACTTCGATCATCCCAATCTGTTTAATTTTTTTTTCATAGAATCCATTTCTCCAATCGAAAAAACCGAAATCGAAAAAAAAAATGCATCAAAGGGGGCCCCCTTGGAACTTTTTCGAATTCTTCAGATCGCCTCAACTTCCATACGGATGGACCGATTTTCAACTTCGATCATACCAATCTGCTTGTTTTTTTTTTATTGAATCCATTTCTCCAATCGAAAAAACCGAAATCGAAAAAAAAATGCATCAAAGGGGGCCCCCTTGGAACTTTTTCGAATTCTTCAGATCGCCTTAACTTCCGAACGGATAGACCGATTTTCAACTTCGATCATACCAATCTGCTTGTTTTTTTTCATAGAATCAATTTCTTGAATCGAAAAAACCGAAATCGAAATAATAAATTGCATCAAAGGGGGCCCTCTTGGAACTTTTTCGAATTCTTCAGATCGCCTTAACCTCCGAACGGATGGACCGATTTTCAACTTCGATCATACCAATCTGCTTGTTTTTTTTCATAGAATACACTTCTCCAATCAAAAAACCGAAATCGAAAAAAAAATTGCATCAAAGGGGGCCCCCTTGAAACTTTTTCGAATTCTTCAGATCGCCTTAACTTCCGAACGGATGGACCGATTTT
Source organism: Chrysomela aeneicollis (assembly GCA_029955515.1). Taxonomy (NCBI): domain Eukaryota; kingdom Metazoa; phylum Arthropoda; class Insecta; order Coleoptera; family Chrysomelidae; genus Chrysomela; species Chrysomela aeneicollis. Next base: position 1,915,220 of record JARUHQ010000025.1, read on the forward strand.
CAACTTCGATCATACCAATCTGCTTGTTTTTTTTTTTCATAAAATCCATTTCTCCAATCAAAAAAACCGAAATCGAAAAAAAATTGCATCAAAGGGGGTCCCCTTGGAACTTTTTCGAATTCTTCAGATCGCCTCAACTTCCGAACGGATGGACCTATTTTCAACTTCGATCATACCAATCTGCTTGTTTTTTTTTCATAGAATCCATTTCTCTAATCGAAAAAACCGAAATCGAAAAAAAAAATGCATCAAAGGGGGTCCCCTTGGAACTTTTTCGAAATCTTCAGATCAACTTAACTTCCGAACGGATGGACCGATTTTCAACTTTGTGCATGCCAATTTGCTTGTTTTTTTCATGAAATCCATTTCTCCAATCGAAAAAACCGAAATCGAAAAAGAAATTGCATCAAAAGGGGTCCCCTTGGAACTTTTTCGAATTCTTCAGATCGCCTTAACTTCGGAACGGATGGACCGATTTTCAACTTCGATCATACCAATTTTTTTTTCCATAAAATCCATTTCTCCAATCGAAAGAACCGAAATCGAAAAAAAAATGCATCAAAGGTGGCCCCCTCGGAACTTTTTCGAATTCTTCAGATCGCCTTAACCTCCGAACGGATGGACCGATTTTCAACTTCGATCATACCAATCTGTTTGTTTTTTTTTTCATAAAATCCATTTCTTCAATCGAAAAAACCGAATCGAAATAATAAATTGCATCAAAGGGGGCCCCCTTGGAACTTTTTCGAATTCTTCAGATCGCCTTAACCTCCGGACGGATGGACCGATTTTCAACTTCGATCATACCAATCTGCTTGTTTTTTTTCATAGAATCCACTTCTCCAATCAAAAAACCGAAATCGAAAAAGAAATTGCATCAAAGGGGGCCCCCTTGGAACTTTTTCGAATTTTTCAGATCGCCTCAACTTCCGAACGGATGGACCGATTTTCAACTTCGATCATACCAATCTGCTTGTTTTTTTTTTGATAAAATCCATTTCTCCAATCGAAAAAACCGAAATCGAAAAAGAAATTGCATCAAAAGGGGTCCCCTTGGAACTTTTTCGAATTCTTCAGATCGCCTTAACTTCCGAACGGATGGACCGATTTTCAACTTCGATCATACCAATCTGCTTGTTTTTTTTTTCATAGAATCCACTTCTCCAATCGAAAAAACCGAAATCGAAAAAAAATTGCATCAAAGGGGGCCCTCTTGGAACTTTTTCGAATTCTTTAGATCGCCTTAACTTCCGAACGGATGAACCGATTTTCAACTTCGATCATACCAATCTGTTTGTTTTTTTTCATGAAATCCATTTCTCCAATCAAAAAAACTGAAATCGAAAAAAAAAAAATGGAATCAAAGGGGGTCCCATTGGAACTTTTTCGAATTCTTCAGATCGCCTTAATTTCCGAACGGATGGACCGATTTTCAACTTCGATCATACCAATCTGTTTGTTTTTTTTTAATAGAATCCATTTCTTCAATCGAAGAAACCGAAATCAAAAAAAAAAGCATCAAAGGGGGCCCCCTTGGAACTTTTTCGAATCCTTCAGATCGACTTTACTTCCGAACGGATGGACCGATTTTCAACTTCGATCATACCAATCTGTTTGTTTTTTTTTTCATAGAATCCATTTCTCCAATCGAAAAAACCGAAATCGAAAAACAAAATGTATCAAAGGGGGCCCCCTTGGAACTTTTTCGAATTCTTCAGATCGCCTTAACTTCCGAACGGATGGACCGATTTTCAACTTCGATAATACCAATCTGCTTGTTTTTTTTTTCATAGAATCAATTTCTTGAATCGAAAAAACCGAAATCGAAAAAAAAAATTGCATCAAAGGGGGCCCCCTTGGAACTTTTTCGAATTCTTCAAATCGCCTTAACCTCCAAACGGATGGACCTATTTTCAACTTCGATCATACCAATCTGCTTGTTTTTTTTTCGAAGAATCCACTTCTACAATCGAAAAAACCGAAATCGAAAAAAAAAAATTGCATCAAAGGGGGCCCCCTTGGAACTTTTTCGAATTCTTCAGATCGCCTTAACTTCCGAACGGAAGGACCGATTTTCAACTTCGATCATACCAATCTGCTTGTTTTTTTTTTCATAAAATCCATTCCTCTAATCAAAAAAACCGAAATCGAAAAAAAAAATTGCATCAAAGAGGGTCCCCTTGGAACTTTTTCGAATTCTTCAGATCGCCTTAACTTCCGAACGGATGGACCGATTTTCTACTTCGATCATGCCAATCTGTTTGTTTTTTTTTTCATCGAATCCATTTCTTCAATCGAAAAAACCGAAATCGAAAAAAAAATGCATCAAAGGGGGTCCCCTTGGAACTTTTTCGAATTCTTCAGATCGCCTTAACTTCCGAACGGATGGACCGATTTTCAACTTCGATCATCCCAATCTGTTTAATTTTTTTTTCATAGAATCCATTTCTCCAATCGAAAAAACCGAAATCGAAAAAAAAAATGCATCAAAGGGGGCCCACTTGGAACTTTTTCGAATTCTTCAGATCGCCTCAACTTCCATACGGATGGACCGATTTTCAACTTCGATCATACCAATCTGCTTGTTTTTTTTTATTGAATCCATTTCTCCAATCGAAAAAACCGAAATCGAAAAAAAAATGCATCAAAGGGGGCCCCCTTGGAACTTTTTCGAATTCTTCAGATCGCCTTAACTTCCGAACGGATAGACCGATTTTCAACTTCGATCATACCAATCTGCTTGTTTTTTTCATAGAATCAATTTCTTGAATCGAAAAAACCGAAATCGAAATAATAAATTGCATCAAAGGGGGCCCTCTTGGAACTTTTTCGAATTCTTCAGATCGCCTTAACCTCCGAACGGATGGACCGATTTTCAACTTCGATCATACCAATCTGCTTGTTTTTTTTCATAGAATCCACTTCTCCAATCAAAAAACCGAAATCGAAAAAAAAAATTGCATCAAAGGGGGCCCCCTTGGAACTTTTTCGAATTCTTCAGATCGCCTTAACTTCCGAACGGATGGACCGATTTTCAACTTCGATCATACCAATCTGCTTGTTTTTTTTTTCATAAAATCCATTTCTCCAATCGAAAAAACCGAAATCAAAAAAGAAATTGCATCAAAAGGGGTCCCCTTGGAACTTTTTCGAATTCTTCAGATCGCCTTAACTTCCGCACGGATGGACCGATTTTCAACTTCGATCATACCAATCTGTTTGTTTTTTTTTCATAAAATCCATTTCTCCAATCGAAAAAACCGAAATCGAAAAAAAAAATGCATCAAAGGGGGCCCCCTTGGAACTTTTTCGAATTCTTCAGATCGCCTTAACCTCCGAACGGATGGACCGATTTTCAACTTCGATCATACCAATCTGCTTGTTTTTTTTTCATAAAATCCATTTCTCCAATCAAAAAAATTGAAATCGAAAAAAAAATTGCATCAAAGGGGGTCCCCTTGGAACTTTTTCGAATTCTTCAGATCACCTCCACTTCCGAACGGATGGACCTATTTTCAACTTCGATCATACCAATCTGCTTGTTTTTTTTTTATAGAATCCATTTCTCCAATCGAAAAAACCGAAATCGAAAAAAAAATTGCATCAAAGGGGGTCCCCTTGGAACTTTTTCGAATTCTTCAGATCGCCTTAATTTCCGAACGGATGGACCTATTTTCAACTTCGATCATACCAATCTGCTTGTTTTTTTTCATAAAATCCATTTCTCCAATCAAAAAAACCGAAATCGAAAAAAAATTGCATCAAAGGGGGTCCCCTTGGAACTTTTTCGAATTCTTCAGATCGCCTCAACTTCCGAACGGATGGACCGATTTTCAACTTCGATCATACCAATCTGTTTGTTTTTTTTTCATAGAATCCATTTCTTCAATCGAAGAAACCGAAATCGAGAAGAAAAATGCATCAAAGGGGGCCCCCTTGGAACTTTTTCGAATTCTTCAGATCGCCTTTACTTCCGATCGGATGGACCGATTTTCAACTTCGATCATACCAATCTGTTTGTTTTTTTTTATAGAATCCATTTCTCCAATCGAAAAAACCGAAATCGAAGAAAAAAATGTATCAAAGGGGGCCCCCTTGGAACTTTTTCGAATTCTTCAGATCGCCTTAACTTCCGAACGGATGGACCGATTTTCAACTTCGATCATACCAATCTGCTTGTTTTTTTCCATAGAATCAATTTCTTGAATCGAAAAAACCAAAATCGAAAAAAAAAATTGCATCAAAGGGGGCCCCCTTGGAACTTTTTCGAATTCTTCAGATCGCCTTAACCTCCAAACGGATGGACCGATTTTCAACTTCGATCATACCAATCTGCTTGTTTTTTTTCAAAGAATCCACTTCTCCAATCGAAAAAACCGAAATCGAAAAAAAATTGCATCAAAGGGGGCCCCCTTGGAACTTTTTCGAATTCTTCAGATCACCTCCACTTCCGAACGGATGGACCTATTTTCAACTTCGATCATACCAATCTGCTTGTTTTTTTTTTATAGAATCCATTTCTCCAATCGAAAAAACCGAAATCGAAAAAAAAATTGCATCAAAGGGGGTCCCCTTGGAACTTTTTCGAATTCTTCAGTTCGCCTTAATTTCCGAACGGATGGACCTATTTTCAACTTCGATCATACCAATCTGCTTGTTTTTTTTGTCATAAAATCCATTTATCTAATCAAAAAAACCGAAATCGAAAAAAAAATTGCATCAAAGGGGGTCCCCTTGGAACTTTTTCGAATTCTTCAGATCGCCTTAACTTCCGAACGGATGGACCGATTTTCAACTTCGATCATACCAATCTGTTTGTTTTTTTTTCATAGAATCCATTTCTTCAATCGCAAAAACCGAAATCGAAAAAAAATGCATCAAAGGGGGTCCCCTTGTAACTTTTTCGAATTCTTCAGATCGCCTTAACTTCCGAACGGATGGACCGATTTTCAACTTCGATCATCCCAATCTGTTTGATTTTTTTTTCATAGAATCCATTTCTCCAATCGAAAAAACCGAAATCGAAAAAAAAATGCATCAAAGGGGGCCCCCTTGGAACTTTTTCGAATTCTTCAGATCGCCTCAACTTCCATACGGATGGACCGATTTTCAACTTCGATCATACCAATCTGCTTGTTTTTTTTTTCATTGAATCCATTTCTCCAATCGAAAAAACCGAAATCAAAAAAAAAATGCATCAAAGGGGGCCCCCTTGGAACTTTTTCGAATTCTTCAGATCGCCTTAACTTCCGAACGGATAGACCGATTTTCAACTTCGATCATACCAATCTGCTTGTTTTTTTTCATAGAATCAATTTCTTGAATCGAAAAAACCGAAATCGAAATAATAAATTGCATCAAAGGAGGCCCCCTTGGAACTTTTTCGAATTCTTCAGATCGCCTTAACCTCCGAACGGATGGACCGATTTTCAACTTCGATCATACCAATCTGCTTGTTTTTTTTCATAGAATCCACTTCTCCAATCAAAAAACCGAAATCGAAAAAAAAATTGCATCAAAGGGGGCCCCCTTGGAACTTTTTCGAATTCTTCAGATCGCCTTAACTTCCGAACGGATGGACCGATTTTCAACTTCGATCATACCAATCTGCTTGTTTTTTTCCATAAAATCCATAGGACCCCCTTTGATGCAATTTTTTTTTCGATTTCAATTTTTTTGATTGGAGAAATGGATTTTATGAAAAAAAAACAAGCAGATTGGTATGATCGAAGTTGAAAATCGGTCCATCCGTTCGGAAGTTAAGGCGATCTAAAGAATTCGAAAAAGTTCCAAGAGGGCCCCCTTTGATGCAATTTTTTTTTCGATTTCGGTTTTTTCGATTGGAGAAGTGGATTCTATGAAAAAAAAAAAACAAGCAGATTGGTATGATCGAAGTTGAAAATCGGTCCATCCGTTCGGAGGTTGAGGCGATCTGAAGAATTCGAGAAAGTTCCAAGGGGGCCCCCTTTGATGCATTTTTTTTCTTCGATTTCGGTTTCTTCGATTGGAGAAATGGATTTTATGAAAAAAAAACAAACAGATTGAAAATCGGTCCATCCGTTCGGAAGTTGAGGCGATCTGAAGAATTCGAAAAAGTTCCAAGGGGACCCCTTTTGATGCAATTTCTTTTTCGATTTCGGTTTTTTCGATTGGAGAAATGGATTTCATGAAAAAAAACGAGCAAATTGGCATGCACGAAGTTGAAAATCGGTCCATCCGTTCGAAAGTTAAGTTGATCTGAAGATTTCGAAAAAGTTCCAAGGGGACCCCCTTTGATGCATTTTTTTTTTCGATTTCGGTTTTTTCGATTGGAGAAATGGATTCTATAAAAAAAACAAGCAAATTGGTATGATCGAAGTTGAAAATAGGTCCATCCGTTCGGAAGTTGAGGCGATCTGAAGAATTCGAAAAAGTTCCAAGGGGACCCCCTTTGATGCAATTTTTTTTCGATTTCGGTTTTTTTGATTGGAGAAATGGATTTAATGAAAAAAAAAACAAGCAGATTGGTATGATCGAAGTTGAAAATCGGTCCATCCGTTCGGAGGTTAAGGCGATCTGAAGAATTCGAAAAAGTTCCAAGAGGGCCCCCTTTGATGCATTTTTTTTTCGATTCCGGTTTTTTCGATTGGAGAAATGGATTTTATGAAAAAAAAACAAACAGGTTGGTATGATCGAAGTTGAAAATCGGTCCATCCGTTCGGAAGTTGAGGCGATCTGAAGAATTCGAAAAAGTTCCAAGGGGACCCCTTTTGATGCAATTTCTTTTTCGATTTCGGTTTTTTCGATTGGGGAAATGGATTCTATGAAAAAAAACAAGCAGATTGGTATGATCGAAGTTGAAAATCGGTCTATCCGTTCGGAAGTTAAGGCGATCTGAAGAATTCGAAAAAGTTCCAAGGGGGCCCCCTTTGATGCATTTTTTTTTTGATTTCGGTTTTTTCGTTCGAAGAAATGGATTCAATGAAAAAAAACAAGCAGATTGGTATGATCGAAGTTGAAAATCGGTCCATCCGTATGGAAGTTGAGGCGATCTGAAGAATTCGAAAAAGTTCCAAGGGGGCCCCCTTTGATGCATTTTTTTTTCGATTTCGGTTTTTTCGATTGGAGAAATGGATTTTATGAAAAAAAACAAGCAGATTGGTATGATCGAAGTTGAAAATCGGTCCATCCGTTCGGAAGTTAAGGCGATCTAAAGAATTCGAAAAAGTTCCAAGAGGGCCCCCTTTGATGCAATTTTTTTTCGATTTCGGTTTTTTCGATTGGAGAAGTGGATTCTATGAAAAAAAAAACAAGCAGATTGGTATGATCGAAGTTGAAAATCGGTCCATCCGTTCGGAGGTTGAGGCGATCTGAAGAATTCGAAAAAGTTCCAAGGGGGAACCCTTTGATGCATTTTTTTTCTTCGATTTCGGTTTCTTCGATTGGAGAAATGGATTTTATGAAAAAAAAAACAAACAGATTGGTATGATCGAAGTTGAAAATCGGTCCATCCGTTCGGAAGTTAAGGCGATCTGAAGAATTCGAAAAAGTTCCAAGGGGACCCCTTTTGATGCAATTTCTTTTTCGATTTCGGTTTTTTCGATTGGAGAAATGGATTTTATGAAAAAAAACAAGCAGATTGGTATGATCGAAGTTGAAAATCGGTCCATCCGTTCGGAAGTTAAGGCGATCTGAAGAATTCGAAAAAGTTCCAAGGGGGCCCCCTTTGATGCAATTTTTTTTTCGATTTTGGTTTTTTGATTGGAGAAGTGGATTCTATGAAAAAAAACAAGCAGATTGGTATGATCGAAGTTGAAAATCGGTCCATCCGTTCGGAGGTTAAGGCGATCTGAAGAATTCGAAAAAGTTCCAAGGGGGCCTCCTTTGATGCAATTTATTATTTCGATTTCGGTTTTTTCGATTCAAGAAATTGATTCTATGAAAAAAAACAAGCAGATTGGTATGATCGAAGTTGAAAATCGGTCCATCCGTATGGAAGTTGAGGCGATCTGAAGAATTCGAAAAAGTTCCAAGGGGGCCCCCTTTGATGCATTTTTTTTTCGATTTCGGTTTTTTCGATTGGAGAAATGGATTCTATGAAAAAAAAATCAAACAGATTGGGATGATCGAAGTTGAAAATCGGTCCATCCGTTCGGAAGTTAAGGCGATCTGAAGAATTCGAAAAAGTTACAAGGGGACCCCCTTTGATGCATTTTTTTTCGATTTCGGTTTTTGCGATTGAAGAAATGGATTCTATGAAAAAAAAACAAACAGATTGGTATGATCGAAGTTGAAAATCGGTCCATCCGTTCGGAAGTTAAGGCGATCTGAAGAATTCGAAAAAAGTTCCAAGGGGACCCCCTTTGATGCAATTTTTTTTTCGATTTCGGTTTTTTTGATTAGATAAATGGATTTTATGACAAAAAAAACAAGCAGATTGGTATGATCGAAGTTGAAAATAGGTCCATCCGTTCGGAAATTAAGGCGATCTGAAGAATTCGAAAAAGTTCCAAGGGGACCCCCTTTGATGCAATTTTTTTTTCGATTTCGGTTTTTTCGATTGGAGAAATGGATTCTATAAAAAAAAAACAAGCAGATTGGTATGATCGAAGTTGAAAATAGGTCCATCCGTTCGGAAGTGGAGGTGATCTGAAGAATTCGAAAAAGTTCCAAGGGGGCCCCCTTTGATGCAATTTTTTTTCGATTTCGGTTTTTTCGATTGGAGAAGTGGATTCTTTGAAAAAAAACAAGCAGATTGGTATGATCGAAGTTGAAAATCGGTCCATCCGTTTGGAGGTTAAGGCGATCTGAAGAATTCGAAAAAGTTCCAAGGGGGCCCCCTTTGATGCAATTTTTTTTTTCGATTTTGGTTTTTTCGATTCAAGAAATTGATTCTATGGAAAAAAACAAGCAGATTGGTATGATCGAAGTTGAAAATCGGTCCATCCGTTCGGAAGTTAAGGCGATCTGAAGAATTCGAAAAAGTTCCAAGGGGGCCCCCTTTGATACATTTTTTTCTTCGATTTCGGTTTTTTCGATTGGAGAAATGGATTCTATAAAAAAAAAACAAACAGATTGGTATGATCGAAGTTGAAAATCGGTCCATCCGATCGGAAGTAAAGGCGATCTGAAGAATTCGAAAAAGTTCCAAGGGGGCCCCCTTTGATGCATTTTTCTTCTCGATTTCGGTTTCTTCGATTGAAGAAATGGATTCTATGAAAAAAAAACAAACAGATTGGTATGATCGAAGTTGAAAATCGGTCCATCCGTTCGGAAGTTGAGGCGATCTGAAGAATTCGAAAAAGTTCCAAGGGGACCCCCTTTGATGCAATTTTTTTTCGATTTCGGTTTTTTTGATTGGAGAAATGGATTTTATGAAAAAAAACAAGCAGATTGGTATGATCGAAGTTGAAAATAGGTCCATCCGTTCGGAAATTAAGGCGATCTGAAGAATTCGAAAAAGTTCCAAGGGGACCCCCTTTGATGCAATTTTTTTTTCGATTTCGGTTTTTTCGATTGGAGAAATGGATTCTATAAAAAAAAAACAAGCAGATTGGTATGATCGAAGTTGAAAACAGGTCCATCCGTTCGGAAGTGGAGGTGATCTGAAGAATTCGAAAAAGTTCCAAGGGGACCCCCTTTGATGCAATTTTTTTTTCGATTTCAATTTTTTTGATTGGAGAAATGGATTTTATGAAAAAAAAACAAGCAGATTGGTATGATCGAAGTTGAAAATCGGTCCATCCGTTCGGAAGTTAAGGCGATCTAAAGAATTCGAAAAAGTTCCAAGAGGGCCCCCTTTGATGCAATTTTTTTTTCGATTTCGGTTTTTTCGATTGGAGAAGTGGATTCTATGAAAAAAAAAACAAGCAGATTGGTATGATCGAAGTTGAAAATCGGTCCATCCGTTCGGAGGTTAAGGCGATCTGAAGAATTCGAAAAAGTTCCAAGGGGGCCCCCTTTGATGCATTTTTTTTTTCGATTTCGGTTTTTTCGATTGGAGAAATGGATTTTATGAAAAAAAAACAAACAGATTGGTATGATCGAAGTTGAAAATCGGTCCATCCGTGCGGAAGTTAAGGCGATCTGAAGAATTCGAAAAAGTTCCAAGGGGACCCCTTTTGATGCAATTTCTTTTTTGATTTCGGTTTTTTCGATTGGAGAAATGGATTTTATGAAAAAAAAAACAAGCAGATTGGTATGATCGAAGTTGAAAATCGGTCCATCCGTTCGGAAGTTAAGGCGATCTGAAGAATTCGAAAAAGTTCCAAGGGGGCCCCCTTTGATGCAATTTTTTTTTTCGATTTCGGTTTTTTGATTGGAGAAGTGGATTCTATGAAAAAAAACAAGCAGATTGGTATGATCGAAGTTGAAAATCGGTCCATCCGTTCGGAGGTTAAGGCGATCTGAAGAATTCGAAAAAGTTCCAAGAGGGCCCCCTTTGATGCAATTTATTATTTCGATTTCGGTTTTTTCGATTCAAGAAATTGATTCTATGAAAAAAACAAGCAGATTGGTATGATCGAAGTTGAAAATCGGTCTATCCGTTCGGAAGTTAAGGCGATCTGAAGAATTCGAAAAAGTTCCAAGGGGGCCCCCTTTGATGCATTTTTTTTTCGATTTCGGTTTTTTCGATTGGAGAAATGGATTCAATAAAAAAAAAAACAAGCAGATTGGTATGATCGAAGTTGAAAATCGGTCCATCCGTATGGAAGTTGAGGCGATCTGAAGAATTCGAAAAAGTTCCAAGTGGGCCCCCTTTGATGCATTTTTTTTTTCGATTTCGGTTTTTTCGATTGGAGAAATGGATTCTATGAAAAAAAAATTAAACAGATTGGGATGATCGAAGTTGAAAATCGGTCCATCCGTTCGGAAGTTAAGGCGATCTGAAGAATTCGAAAAAGTTCCAAGGGGACCCCCTTTGATGCATTTTTTTTTCGATTTCGGTTTTTTCGATTGAAGAAATGGATTCTATGAAAAAAAAAACAAACAGATTGGCATGATCGAAGTAGAAAATCGGTCCATCCGTTCGGAAGTTAAGGCGATCTGAAGAATTCGAAAAAGTTCCAAGGGGACCCTCTTTGATGCAATTTTTTTTTCGATTTCGGTTTTTTTGATTAGAGGAATGGATTTTATGAAAAAAAAAACAAGCAGATTGGTATGATCGAAGTTGAAAATCGGTCCTTCCGTTCGGAAGTTAAGGCGATCTGAAGAATTCGAAAAAGTTCCAAGGGGGCCCCCTTTGATGCAATTTTTTTTTTTTCGATTTCGGTTTTTTCGATTGTAGAAGTGGATTCTTCGAAAAAAAAACAAGCAGATTGGTATGATCGAAGTTGAAAATAGGTCCATCCGTTTGGAGGTTAAGGCGATTTGAAGAATTCGAAAAAGTTCCAAGGGGGCCCCCTTTGATGCAATTTTTTTTTTCGATTTCGGTTTTTTCGATTCAAGAAATTGATTCTATGAAAAAAAAAACAAGCAGATTGGTATTATCGAAGTTGAAAATCGGTCCATCCGTTCGGAAGTTAAGGCGATCTGAAGAATTCGAAAAAGTTCCAAGGGGGCCCCCTTTGATACATTTTGTTTTTCGATTTCGGTTTTTTCGATTGGAGAAATGGATTCTATGAAAAAAAAAAACAAACAGATTGGTATGATCGAAGTTGAAAATCGGTCCATCCGTTCGGAAGTAAAGTCGATCTGAAGGATTCGAAAAAGTTCCAAGGGGGCCCCCTTTGATGCTTTTTTTTTTTGATTTCGGTTTCTTCGATTGAAGAAATGGATTCTATTAAAAAAAAAACAAACAGATTGGTATGATCGAAGTTGAAAATCGGTCCATCCGTTCGGAAGTTAAGGCGATCTGAAGAATTAGAAAAAGTTCCAAGGGGGCCCCCTTTGATGCATTTTTTCTTTCGATTTCGGTTTTTTCGATTGGAGAAATGGATTCTATGAAAAAAACGAGCAGAATGGTATGATCGAAGTTGAAAATCGTTCCATCCGTTCGGAAGATAAGACGATCTGAAGAATTCGAAAAAGTTCCAAGGGGGCCCCCTTTGAAGCATTATCTTTTTCGATTTCGGTTTTTTTGATTGGAGAAATGGATTCTATGAAAAAAAACAAGCAGATTGGTATGATGGAAGTTGAAAATAGGTCCATCCGTTCGGAAATTAAGGCGATCTGAAGAATTCGAAAAAGTTCCAATGGGACCCCCTTTGATTCCATTTTTTTTTTTTCGATTTCAGTTTTTTTGATTGGAGAAATGGATTTCATGAAAAAAAACAAACAGATTGGTATGATCGAAGTTGAAAATCGGTTCATCCGTTCGGAAGTTAAGGCGATCTAAAGAATTCGAAAAAGTTCCAAGAGGGCCCCCTTTGATGCAATTTTTTTTCGATTTCGGTTTTTTCGATTGGAGAAGTGGATTCTATGAAAAAAAAAACAAGCAGATTGGTATGATCGAAGTTGAAAATCGGTCCATCCGTTCGGAAGTTAAGGCGATCTGAAGAATTCGAAAAAGTTCCAAGGGGACCCCTTTTGATGCAATTTCTTTTTCGATTTCGGTTTTTTCGATTGGAGAAATGGATTTTATCAAAAAAAAAACAAGCAGATTGGTATGATCGAAGTTGAAAATCGGTCCATCCGTTCGGAAGTTGAGGCGATCTGAAAAATTCGAAAAAGTTCCAAGGGGGCCCCCTTTGATGCAATTTCTTTTTCGATTTCGGTTTTTTGATTGGAGAAGTGGATTCTATGAAAAAAAACAAGCAGATTGGTATGATCGAAGTTGAAAATCGGTCCATCCGTCCGGAGGTTAAGGCGATCTGAAGAATTCGAAAAAGTTCCAAGGGGGCCCCCTTTGATGCAATTTATTATTTCGATTCGGTTTTTTCGATTGAAGAAATGGATTTTATGAAAAAAAAAACAAACAGATTGGTATGATCGAAGTTGAAAATCGGTCCATCCGTTCGGAGGTTAAGGCGATCTGAAGAATTCGAAAAAGTTCCGAGGGGGCCACCTTTGATGCATTTTTTTTTCGATTTCGGTTCTTTCGATTGGAGAAATGGATTTTATGGAAAAAAAAATTGGTATGATCGAAGTTGAAAATCGGTCCATCCGTTCCGAAGTTAAGGCGATCTGAAGAATTCGAAAAAGTTCCAAGGGGACCCCTTTTGATGCAATTTCTTTTTCGATTTCGGTTTTTTCGATTGGAGAAATGGATTTCATGAAAAAAACAAGCAAATTGGCATGCACAAAGTTGAAAATCGGTCCATCCGTTCGGAAGTTAAGTTGATCTGAAGATTTCGAAAAAGTTCCAAGGGGACCCCCTTTGATGCATTTTTTTTTTCGATTTCGGTTTTTTCGATTAGAGAAATGGATTCTATGAAAAAAAAACAAGCAGATTGGTATGATCGAAGTTGAAAATAGGTCCATCCGTTCGGAAGTTGAGGCGATCTGAAGAATTCGAAAAAGTTCCAAGGGGACCCCCTTTGATGCAATTTTTTTTCGATTTCGGTTTTTTTGATTGGAGAAATGGATTTTATGAAAAAAAAAAACAAGCAGATTGGTATGATCGAAGTTGAAAATCGGTCCATCCGTTCGGAAGTTAAGGCGATCTGAAGAATTCGAAAAAGTTTCAAGGGGGCCCCCTTTGATGCAATTTTTTTTTCGATTTCGGTTTTTTGATTGGAGAAGTGTATTCTATGAAAAAAAACAAGCAGATTGGTATGATCGAAGTTGAAAATCGGTCCATCCGTTCGGAGGTTAAGGCGATCTGAAGAATTCGAAAAAGTTCCAAGAGGGCCCCCTTTGATGCAATTTATTATTTCGATTTCGGTTTTTTCGATTCAAGAAATTGATTCTATGAAAAAAAACAAGCAGATTGGTATGATCGAAGTTGAAAATCGGTCTATCCGTTCGGAAGTTAAGGCGATCTGAAGAATTCGAAAAAGTTCCAAGGGGGCCCCCTTTGATGCATTTTTTTTTCGATTTCGGTTTTTTCGATTGGAGAAATGGATTCAATAAAAAAAAAACAAGCAGATTGGTATGATCGAAGTTGAAAATCGGTCCATCCGTATGGAAGTTGAGGCGATCTGAAGAATTCGAAAAAGTTCCAAGGGGGCCCCCTTTGATGCATTTTTTTTTTCGATTTCGGTTTTTTCGATTGGAGAAATGGATTCTATGAAAAAAAATTAAACAGATTGGGATGATCGAAGTTGAAAATCGGTCCATCCGTTCGGAAGTTAAGGCGATCTGAAGAATTCGAAAAAGTTCCAAGGGGACCCCCTTTGATGCATTTTTTATTTTCGATTTCGGTTTTTTCGATTGAAGAAATGGATTCTATGAAAAAAAAACAAACAGATTGGTATGATCGAAGTTGAAAATCGGTCCATCCGTTCGGAAGTTAAGGCGATCTGAAGAATTCGAAAAAGTTCCAAGGGGACCCCCTTTGATGCAATTTTTTTTTCGATTTCGGTTTTTTTGATTAGAGGAATGGATTTTATGAAAAAAAAAACAAGCAGATTGGTATGATCGAAGTTGAAAATCGGTCCTTCCGTTCGGAAGTTGAGGCGATCTGAAGAATTCGAAAAAGTTCCAAGGGGGCCCCCTTTGATGCATTTTTTTTTTCGATTTCGGTTTCTTCGATTGAAGAAATGGATTCTATGAAAAAAAACAAACAGATTGGTATGATCGAAGTTGAAAATCGGTCCATCCGTTCGGAAGTTAAGGCGATCTGAAGAATTAGAAAAAGTTCCAAGGGGGCCCCCTTTGATGCATTTTTTTTTCGATTTCGGTTCTTTCGATTGGAGAAATGGATTTTATGGAAAAAAAATTGGTATGATCGAAGTTGAAAATCGGTCCATCCGTTCCGAAGTTAAGGCGATCTGAAGAATTCGAAAATGTTCCAAGGGGACCCCTTTTGATGCAATTTCTATTTCGATTTCGGTTTTTTCGATTGGACAAATGGATTTCATGAAAAAAAACAAGCAAATTGGCATGCACGAAGTTGAAAATCGGTCCATCCGTTCGGAAGTTAAGTTGATCTGAAGATTTCGAAAAAAATCCAAGGGGACCCCCTTTGATGCATTTTTTTTTCGATTTCGGTTTTTTCGATCAGAGAAATGGATTCTATGAAAAAAAAACAAGCAGATTGGTATGATCGAAGTTGAAAATAGGTCCATCCGTTCGGAAGTTGAGGCGATCTGAAGAATTCGAAAAAGTTCCAAGGGGACCCCCTTTGATGCAATTTTTTTTCGATTTCGGTTTTTTTGATTGGAGAAATGGATTTTATGAAAAAAAAACAAGCAGATTGGTATGATCGAAGTTGAAAATCGGTCCATCCGTTCGGAAGTTAAGGCGATCTGAAGAATTCGAAAAAGTTCCAAGGGGGCTCCCTTTGATGCAATTTTTTTTTTCGATTTTGGTTTTTTCGATTGGAGAAGTGGATTCTATGAAAAAAAACAAGCAGATTGGTATGATCGAAGTTGAAAATCGGTCCATCCGTTCGGAGGTTAAGGCGATCTGAAGAATTCGAAAAAGTTCCAAGGGGGCCTCCTTTGATGAAATTTATTTTTTCGATTTCGGTTTTTTCGATTCAAGAAATTGATTCTATAAAAAAAACAAGCAGATTGATATGATCGAAGTTGAAAATCGGTCTATCCGTTCGGAAGTTAAGGCGATCTGAAGAATTCAAAAAAGTTCCAAGGAGATCCCCTTTGATGCATTTTTTTTTTTCGATTTCGGTTTTTCCGATTGGAGAAATGGATTCTATGAAAAAAAAAACAAGCAGATTGGTATGATCGAAGTTGAAAATCGGTCCATCCGTTCGGAAGTTAAGGCGATCTGATGAATTCGAAAAAGTTCCAAATGGACCCCCTATGATGCAATTTTTTTTTTCGATTTCGGTTTTTTCGATTGGAGAAATGGATTCTATGAAAAAAAACAAGCAAATTGGTATGCGCGAAGTTGAAAATCGGTCCATCCGTTCGGAAGTTAAGGCGATCTGATGAATTCGAAAAAGTTCCAAATGGACCCCCTTTGATGCAATTTTTTTTTCGATTTCGGTTTTTTCGATTGGAGAAATGGATTCCATGAAAAAAAACAAGCAAATTGGTATGCGCGAAGTTGAAAATCGGTCCATCCGTTCGGAAGTTAAGGCGATCTGAAGAATTCGAAAAAGTTCCAAGGGGGCCCCCTTTGATGCATTTTTTTTTTCGATTTCGGTTTTTTCCATTGGAGAGATGGATTCTATGAAAAAAAAAGCAAATTGGTATGATCGAAGTTGAAAATCGGTCCATCCGTTCGGAAGTTAAGGCGATCTGAAGAATTCGAAAAAGTTCCAAGAGGGCCTTCTTTGATGCATTTTTTTTTTCGATTTCGGTTTTTTCGATTGGAGAAATGGTTCTATGAAAAAAACAAGCGGATTGGTATGATCGAAGTTGAAAATCGGTCCATCCGTTCGGAAGTTAAGGCGATCTGAAGAATTCGAAAAAGTTCCAAGGGGGCCCCCTTTGATGCAATTTTTTTTTCGATTTCGGTTTCTTCGATTGGAGAAATGGATTCTATGAAAAAAACAAGCAGATTGGTATGATCGAAGTTGAAAATCGGTCCATCCGTTCGGAAGTTAAGGCGATCTGAAGAATTCGAAAAAGTTCCAAGGGGACCCCCTTTGATGCATTTCTTTTCGATTGGAGAAATGGATTCTATGGAAAAAACAAGCGAATTGGTATGCGCGCAATTGAAAATCGGTCCATCCGTTCGGAAGTTAAGGCGATCTGAAGAATTCGAAAAAGTTCCAAGGGGGCCCCCTTTGATGCATTTTTTTTCGATTCCGGTTTTTTCGATTGGAGAAATGGATTCTATGAAAAAAAAACAAGCAGATTGGTATGATCGAAGTTGAAAATCGGTCCATCCTTTCGGAAGTTAAGGCGATCTGAAGAATTCGAAAAAGTTCCAAGGGGGCCCCCTTTGATGCATTTTTATTTATTTCGGTTTTTTCGATTAGAGAAATGGATTCTATGAAAAAAAACAAGCAGATTGGTATGATCGAAGTTTTTATCGGTCCATCCGTTCGGAAGTTAAGGCGATCTGAATAATTCGAAAAAGTTCCAAGGGGGTCCCCTTTGATGCATTTTTTTTCCATTTCGGTTTTTTCGATTGGAGAAATGGATTCTATGAAAAAATACAAGCAGATTGGTATGATCGAAGTTGAAAATCGGTCCATACGTTCGGAAGTTAAGGCGATCTGATGAATTCGAAAAAGTTCCAAGGGGGCCCCCTTTGATGCATTTTTTTTATTTCGGTTTTTTCGATTGGAGAAATGGATTCTATAAAAAAAACAAGCAGATTGGTATGATCGAAGTTGAAAATCGGTCCATCCGTTCGGAAGTTGAGGCGATCTGAAGAATTCGAAAAAGTTCCAAGGGGGCCCCCTTTGATGCATTTTTTTTTTTTTCGATTTCGGTTTTTTCGATTGGAGAAATGGATTCTATGAAAAAAAAAAACAAGCAAATTGGTATGATCGAAGTTGAAAATCGGTCCATCCGTTCGGAAGTTAGGCGATCTGAAGAATTCGAAAAAGTTCCAAAGGGGCTCCCTTTGATGCATTTTTTTTTCGATTTCGGTTCTTTCGATCGGAGAAATGGATTCTATGAAAAAAAAAACAAGCAGATTGATATGATCGAAGTTGAAAATCGGTCCATCCGTTCGGAAGTTAAGGCGATCTGAAGAATTCGAAAAAGTTCCAAGGGGGCCCCCTTTGATGCATTTTTTTTTCGATTTCGGTTTTTTTGATTGAAGAAATGGATTCTATGAAAAAAAAACAAGCAGATTCGTATGATCGAAGTTGAAAATCGGTCAATCCGTTCGGAAGTTAAGGCGATCTGAAGAATTCGAAAAAGTTCCAAGGGGGCTCCCTTTGATGCTTTTTATTTTTTCGATTTCGGTTTCTTTGATTGGAGAAATGGATTCTATGAAAAAAAACAAGCAGATTGGTATGATCGAAGTTGAAAATCGGTCCATCCGTTCGGAAGTTAAGGCGATCTGAAGAATTCGAAAAAGTTCCAAGGGGACCCCCTTTGATGCAATTTTTCTTTTCGATTTCGGTTTCTTCGATTAGAGAAATTGATTCTATGAAAAAAAAACAAGCAGATTGGTATGATCGAAGTTGAAAATCGGTCCATCCGTTCGGAAGTTAAGGCGATCTGAAGAATTCAGAAAAGTTCCAAGGGGACCCCCTTTGATGCAATTTTTTTTCGATTTTGGTTTTTTCGATTGGAGAAATGGATTCTATGAAAAAAAACAAGCAGATTGGTATGATCGAAGTTGAAAATCGGTCCATCCGTTCGGAAGTTAGGCGATCTGAAGAATTCGAAAAAGTTCCAAGGGGGCCCCCTTTGATGCATTTTTTTTCTCGATTTCGGTTCTTACGATCGGAGAAATGGATTCCATGGAAAAAAAAACAAGCAGATTGATATGATCGAAGTTGAAAATCGGTCCATCCGTTCGGATGTTAAGGCGATCTGAAGAATTCGAAAAAGTTCCAAGGGGGCCCCCTTTGATGCATTTATTTTTCGATTTCGGTTTTTTCGATTGAAGAAATGGATTCTATGAAAAAAAAAACGAGTAGATTGGTATGATCGAAGTTGAAAATCGGTCCATACGTTCGAAAGTTAAGGCAATCTGAAGAATTCGAAAAATTTACAAGGGGGCCCCCTTTGATGCATTTTTTTTTTCGATTTCGGTTTTTTTGATCGGAGAAATGGATTCTATGAAAAAAAAAGCAGATTGGTATGATCGAAGTTGAAAATCGGTCCATCCGTTCGGAAGTTAAGTCGATCTGAAGAATTCGAAAAAGTTCCAAGGGGGCCCCCTTTGATGCAGTTTTTTTTTTCGATTTCGAATTTTTCGATTGGAGAAATGGATTCTATGAAAAAAAAAACAAGCAGATTCGTATGATCGAAGTTGAAAATCGGTCCATCCGTTCGGTAGTTAAGGCGATCTGAAGAATTCGATAAAGTTCCAAGGGGGCTCCCTTTGATGCTTTTTATTTTTTCGATTTCGGTTTCTTCGATTGGAGAAATGGATTCTATGAAAAAAAAACAAGCAGATTGTTCGAAGTTGAAAATCGGTCCATCCGTTCGGAAGTTGAGGCGATCTGAAGAATTCGAAAAAGTTCCAAGGGGACCCCCTTCGATGCAATTTTTCATTTCGATTTCGGTTTTTTCGATTATAGAAATGGATTCTATGAAAAAAAAACAAGCAGATTGGTATGATCGAAGTTGAAAATCGGTCCATCCGTTCGGAAGTTAAGGCGATCTGAAGAATTCAGAAAAGTTCCAAGGGGACCCCCTTTGATGCAATTTTTTTTTTCGATTATGGTTTTTTTGATTGGAGAAACGGATTCTATGAAAAAAAAACAAACAGATTGGTATGATCGAAGTTGAAAATCGGTTCATCCGTTCGGAAGTTAAGGCGATCTGAAGAATTCGAAAAAGTTCCAAGGGGGCCCCCTTTGATGCATTTTTTTTTTCATTTCGGTTTTTTCTATTGGAGAAATGGATTCTATGAAAAAAAAACAAGCAGATTTGTATGTTCGAAGTTGAAAATCGGTCCATCCGTTCGAAAGTTAAGGCGATCTGAAGAATTCGAAAAAGTTCCAAGGGGGCCCCCTTTGATGCATTTTTTTTTCGATTTCGGTTTTTTCGATTGGAGAAATGGATTCTATGAAAAAAAAACAAGCAGATTGGTATGATCGAAGTTGAAAATCGGTGCATCCGTTCGGAAGTTAAGGCGATCCGAAGAATTCGAAAAAGTTCCAAGAGGGCCCCCTTCGATTTATTTTTTTTTGATTCTGGTTTTTCCGATTGGAGAAATGGATTCTATAAAAAAAAACAAACAGATTGGTATGATCGAAGTTGAGAATCTTTCCATCCTTTCGGAAGTTAAGGCGATCTGAAGAATTCGAAAAAGTTCCAAGGGGGCCCCCTTTGATGCATTTTTTTTTTTCGATTTCGGTTCTTTCGTTTGAAGAAATGAATTCTATGAAAAAAAACAAGCAGATTGGTATGATCGAAGTTGAAAATCGGTCCATCCGTTCGGAAGTTAAGGCGATCTGAAGAATTCGAAAAAGTTCAAAGAGGGCCCCCTTTGGTGCAATTTCTTTTCGATTTCGGTTTTCTAGATTGGAGAAACGGATTCTATGAAAAAAAAACAAACAGATTGGTATGATCGAAGTTGAAAATCGGTTCATCCGTTCGGAAGTTAAGGCGATCTGAAGAAATCGAAAAAGTTCCAAGGGGGCCCCCTTTGATGCATTTTTTTTTATTTCGGTTTTTCTATTGGAGAAATGAATTCTATGAAAAAAAAAAACAAGCAGATTTGTATGTTCGAAGTTGAAAATCGGTCCATCCGTTCGGAAGTTAAGGCGATCTGAAGAATTCGAAAAAGTTCCATGGGGGCACCCATTGATGCATTTTTTTTTTCGATTTCGGTTTTTTTGATTGGAGAAATGGATTCTATGAAAAAAAAAAGCAGATTGGTATGATCGTAGTTGAAAATCGGTCCATCCGTTCGGAAGTTAAGGCGATCTGAAGAATTCAAAAAAGTTCCAAGGAGATCCCCTTTGATGCATTTATTTTTTTCGATTTCGGTTTTTCCGATTGGAGAAATGGATTCTATGAAAAAAAAACAAGCAGATTGGTATGATCGAAGTTGAAAATCGGTCCATCCGTTCGGAAGTTAAGGCGATCTGATGAATTCGAAAAAGTTCCAAATGGACCCCCTATGATGCAATTTTTTTTTTCGATTTCGGTTTTTTCGATTGGAGAAATGGATTCTATGAAAAAAAACAAGCAAATTGGTATGCGCGAAGTTGAAAATCGGTCCATCCGTTCGGAAGTTAAGGCGATCTGATGAATTCGAAAAAGTTCCAAATGGACCCCCTTTGATGCAATTTTTTTTTCGATTTCGGTTTTTTCGATTGGAGAAATGGATTCCATGAAAAAAAACAAGCAAATTGGTATGCGCGAAGTTGAAAATCGGTCCATCCGTTCGGAAGTTAAGGCGATCTGAAGAATTCGAAAAAGTTCCAAGGGGGCCCCCTTTGATGCATTTTTTTTTCGATTTCGGTTTTTTCGATTGGAGAGATGGATTCTATGAAAAAAAAAGCAAATTGGTATGATCGAAGTTGAAAATCGGTCCATCCGTTCGGAAGTTAAGGCGATCTGAAGAATTCGAAAAAGTTCTAAGAGGGCCTTCTTTGATGCATTTTTTTTTTCGATTTCGGTTTTTTCGATTGGAGAAATGGTTCTATGAAAAAAACAAGCGGATTGGTATGATCGAAGTTGAAAATCGGTCCATCCGTTCGGAAGTTAAGGCGATCTGAAGAATTCGAAAAAGTTCCAAGGGGGCCCCCTTTGATGCAATTTTTTTTTCGATTTCGGTTTCTTCGATTGGAGAAATGGATTCTATGAAAAAAACAAGCAGATTGGTATGATCGAAGTTGAAAATCGGTCCATCCGTTCGGAAGTTAAGGCGATCTGAAGAATTCGAAAAAGTTCCAAGGGGACCCCCTTTGATGCATTTCTTTTCGATTGGAGAAATGGATTCTATGGAAAAAACAAGCGAATTGGTATGCGCGCAATTGAAAATCGGTCCATCCGTTCGGAAGTTAAGGCGATCTGAAGAATTCGAAAAAGTTCCAAGGGGGCCCCCTTTGATGCATTTTTTTTCGATTCCGGTTTTTTTGATTGGAGAAATGGATTCTATGAAAAAAAAACAAGCAGATTGGTATGATCGAAGTTGAAAATCGGTCCATCCTTTCGGAAGTTAAGGCGATCTGAAGAATTCGAAAAAGTTCCAAGGGGGCCCCCTTTGATGCATTTTTATTTATTTCGGTTTTTTCGATTAGAGAAATGGATTCTATGAAAAAAAACAAGCAGATTGGTATGATCGAAGTTTTTATCGGTCCATCCGTTCGGAAGTTAAGGCGATCTGAATAATTCGAAAAAGTTCCAAGGGGGTCCCCTTTGATGCATTTTTTTTCCATTTCGGTTTTTTCGATTAGAGAAATGGATTCTATGAAAAAATACAAGCAGATTGGTATGATCGAAGTTGAAAATCGGTCCATCCGTTCGGAAGTTAGGCGATCTGAAGAATTCGAAAAAGTTCCAAAGGGGCTCCCTTTGATGCAATTTTTTTTCGATTTTGGTTTTTTCGATTGGAGAAATGGATTCTATGAAAAAAAACAAGCAGATTGGTATGATCGAAGTTGAAAATCGGTCCATCCGTTCGGAAGTTAGGCGATCTGAAGAATTCGAAAAAGTTCCAAGGGGGCCCCCTTTGATGCATTTTTTTTCTCGATTTCGGTTCTTACGATCGGAGAAATGGATTCTATGGAAAAAAAAACAAGCAGATTGATATGATCGAAGTTGAAAATCGGTCCATCCGTTCGGATGTTAAGGCGATCTGAAGAATTCGAAAAAGTTCCAAGGGGGCCCCCTTTGATGCATTTATTTTTCGATTTCGGTTTTTTCGATTGAAGAAATGGATTCTATGAAAAAAAAACGAGTAGATTGGTATGATCGAAGTTGAAAATCGGTCCATCCGTTCGGAAGTTAAGGCGATCTGAAGAATTAGAAAAAGTTCCAAGGAGGCCCCCTTTGATGCATTTCTTTTTTATTTCGGTTTCTTCGATTGGAGAAATGGATTCTATGAAAAAAACAAGCAGATTGGTATGATCGAAGTTGAAAATCGATCCATCCGTTCGGAAGTTAAGGCGATCTGAAGAATTCGAAAAAGTTCCAAGGGGGCCCCCTTTGATGCATTTTTTCTTTCGATTTCGGTTTTTTTGATTGGAGAAATGGATTCTATGAAAAAAACGAACAGATTGGTATGATCGAAGTTGAAAATCGGTCCATCCGTTCGAAAGTTGAGGCGATCTGTAGAATTCGAAAAAGTTCCAAGGGGGCCCCCTTTGATGCATTTTTTTTTTTCGAATTCGGTTTCTTTGATTGAAGAAATGGATTCTATGAAAAAAACAAGCAGATTGGTATGATCGAAGTTGAAAATCGTTCCATCCGTTCGGAAGATAAGACGATCTGAAGAATTCGAAAAAGTTCCAAGGGGGCCCCCTTTGAAGCATTTTTTTTTTCGATTTCGGTTTTTTTGATTGGAGAAATGGATTCTATGAAAAAAAACAAGCAGATTGGTATGATGGAAGTTGAAAATCGGTCCATCCGTTCGGAAATTAAGGCGATCTGAAGAATTCGAAAAAGTTCCAAGGGGACCCCCTTTGATGCAATTTTTTTTTTTCGATTTCGGTTTTTTCGATTGGAGAAATGGATTCTATGAAAAAAAAACAAGCAGATTGGTATGATCGAAGTTGAAAATAGGTCCATCCGTTCGGAAGTTGAGGCGATCTGAAGAATTCGAAAAAGTTCCAAGGGGACCCCCTTTGATGCAATTTTTTTTTTCGATTTCAGTTTTTTTGATTGGAGAAATGGATTTTATGAAAAAAAACAAGCAGGTTGGTATGATCGAAGTTGAGAATCGGTCCATCCGTTCGGAAGTTAAGGCGATCTAAAAAATTCGAAAAAGTTCCAAGAGGGCCCCCTTTGATGCAATTTTTTTTTCGATTTCGGTTTTTTCGATTGGAGAAGTGGATTCTATGAAAAAAAAACAAGCAGATTGGTATGATCGAAGTTGAAAATCGGTCCATCCGTTCGGAGGTTAAGGCGATCTGAAGAATTCGAAAAAGTTCCAAGGGGGCCCCCTTTGAAGCATTTTTTTTTCGATTTCGGTTTTTTTGATTGGAGAAATGGATTCTATGAAAAAAAACAAGCAGATTGGTATGATGGAAGTTGAAAATCGGTCCATCCGTTCGGAAATTAAGGCGATCTGAAGAATTCGAAAAAGTTCCAAGGGGACCCCCTTTGATGCAATTTTTTTTTAGATTTCGGTTTTTTCGATTGGAGAAATGGATTCTATGAAAAAAAACAAGCAGATTGGTATGATCGAAGTTGAAAATAGGTCCATCCGTTCGGAAGTTGAGGCGATCTGAAGAATTCGAAAAAGTTCCAAGGGGACCCCCTTTGATGCAATTTTTTTTCGATTTCAGTTTTTTTGATTGAAGAAATGGATTTTATGAAAAAAAACAAGCAGATTGGTATGATCGAAGTTGAAAATCGGTCCATCCGTTCGGAGGTTAAGGCGATCTGAAGAATTCGAAAAAGTTCCAAGGGGGCCCCCTTAGATGCATTTTTTTTTCGATTTCGGTTTTTTCGATTGGAGAAATGGATTCTATGAAAAAAAACAAGCAAATTGGTATGATCGAAGTTGAAAATAGGTCCATCCGTTCGGAAGTTGAGGCGATCTGAAGAATTCGAAAAAGTTCCAAGGGGACCCCCTTTGATGCAATTTTTTTTCGATTTCGGTTTTTTTGATTGGAGAAATGGATTTAATGAAAAAAAAACAAGCAGATTGGTATGATCGAAGTTGAAAATCGGTCCATCCGTTCGGAAGTTAAGGCGATCTGAAGAATTCGAAAAAGTTCCAAGGGGGCCCCCTTTGATGCATTTTTTTTTCGATTTCGGTTTTTTCGATTGGAGAAAAGGATTCTATGAAAAAAAAAACAAGCAGATTGGTATGATCGAAGTTGAAAATCGGTCCATCCGTTCGGAGGTTAAGGCGATCTGAAGAATTCGAAAAAGTTCCAAGAGGGCCCCCTTTGATGCATTTTTTCGGTTTTTTCGATTGGAGAAATGGATTTTATGAAAAAAAACAAACAGATTGGTATGATCGAAGTTCAAAATCGGTCCATCCGTTCGGAAGTTGAGGCGATCTGAAGAATTCGAAAAAGTTCCAAGGGGACCCCTTTTGATGCATTTTGTTTTTCGATTTCGGTTTTTTCGATTGGAGAAATGGATTCTATGAAAAAAAACAAGCAGATTGGTATGATCGAAGTTGAAAATAGGTCCATCCGTTCGGAAATTAAGGCGATCTGAAGAATTCGAAAAAGTTCCAAGGGGACCCCCTTTGATGCAATTTTTTTTTCGATTTCGGTTTTTTCGATTGGAGAAATGGATTCTATAAAAAAAACAAGCAGATTGGTATGATCGAAGTTGAAGATAGGTCCATCCGTTCGGAAGTGGAGGTGATCTGGAGAATTCAAAAAAGTTCCAAGGGGGCCCCCTTTGATGCATTTTTTTTTTCGATTTCGGTTTTTTCGATTGAAGAAATGGATTTTATGAAAAAAAAAACAAACAGATTGGTATGATCGAAGTTGAAAATCGGTCCATCCGTTCGGAAGTTAAGGCGATCTGAAGAATTCGAAAAAGTTCCAAGGGGAACCCTTTTGATGCAATTTCTTTTTCGATTTCGGTTTTTTCGATTGGAGAAATGGATTTTATCAAAAAAAAAACAAGCAGATTGGTATGATCGAAGTTGAAAATCGGTCCATCCGTTCGGAAGTTGAGGCGATCTGAAAAATTCGAAAAAGTTCCAAGGGGGCCCCCTTTGATGCAATTTCTTTTTCGATTTCGGTTTTTTGATTGGAGAAGTGGATTCTATGAAAAAAAACAAGCAGATTGGTATGATCGAAGTTGAAAATCGGTCCATCCGTCCGGAGGTTAAGGCGATCTGAAGAATTCGAAAAAGTTCCAAGGGGGCCCCCTTTGATGCAATTTATTATTTCGATTCGGTTTTTTCGATTCAAGAAATTGATTCTATGAAAAAAAAACAAGCAGATTGGTATGATCGAAGTTGAAAATCGGTCTATCCGTTCGGAAGTTAAGGCGATCTGAAGAATTCGAAAAAGTTCCAAGGGGGCCCCCTTTGATGCATTTTTTTTTCGATTTCGGCTTTTTCGATTGGAGAAATGGATTCAATGAAAAAAAAAACAAGCAGATTGGTATGATCGAAGTTGAAAATCGGTCCATCCGTATGGAAGTTGAGGAGATCTGAAGAATTCGAAGAAGTTCCAAGGGGGCCCCCTTTGATGCATTTTTTTTTTCGATTTCGGTTTTTTCGATTGAAGAAATGGATTCTATGAAAAAAAAAAAAAACAGATTGGTATGATCGAAGTTGAAAATCGGTCCATCCGTTCGGAAGTTGAGGCGATCTGAAGAATTCGAAAAAGTTCCAAGGGGACCCCCTTTGATGCAATTTTTTTTTCGATTTCGGTTTTTTTGATTAGAGAAATGGATTTTATGAAAAAAAAAACAAGCAGATTGGTATGATCGAAGTTGAAAATCGGTCCTTCCGTTCGGAAGTTAAGGCGATCTGAAGAATTCGAAAAAGTTCCAAGGGGGCCCCCTTTGATGCAATTTTTTTTTCGATTTCGGTTTTTTCGATTGGAGAAGTGGATTCTTTGAAAAAAAAACAAGCAGATTGGTATGATCGAAGTTGAAAATCGGTCCATCCGTTTGGAGGTTAAGGCGATCTGAAGAATTCGAAAAAGTTCCAAGGGGGCCCCCTTTGATGCAAATTTTTTTTTCGATTTCGGTTTTTTCGATTCAAGAAATTGATTCTATGAAAAAAAAACAAGCAGATTGGTATGATCGAAGTTGAAAATCGGTCCATCCGTTCGGAAGTTAAGGCGATCTGAAGAATTCGAAAAAGTTCCAAGGGGGCCCCCTTTGATACATTTTTTTTTTCGATTTCGGTTTTTTCGATTGGAGAAATGGATTCTATGAAAAAAAAACAAACAGATTGGTATGATCGAAGTTGAAAATCGGTCCATCCGTTCGGAAGTAAAGGCGATCTGAAGAATTCGAAAAAGTTCCAAGGGGGCCCCCTTTGATGCATTTTTTTCTCGATTTCGGTTTCTTCGATTGAAGAAATGGATTCTATGAAAAAAAACAAACAGATTGGTATGATCGAAGTTGAAAATCGGTCCATCCGTTCGGAAGTTAAGGCGATCTGAAGAATTAGAAAAAGTTCCAAGGAGGCCCCCTTTGATGCATTTCTTTTTTATTTCGGTTTCTTCGATTGGAGAAATGGATTCTATGAAAAAAACAAGCAGATTGGTATGATCGAAGTTGAAAATCGATCCATCCGTTCGGAAGTTAAGGCGATCTGAAGAATTCGAAAAAGTTCCAAGGGGGCCCCCTTTGATGCATTTTTTCTTTCGATTTCGGTTTTTTTGATTGGAGAAATGGATTCTATGAAAAAAACGAACAGATTGGTATGATCGAAGTTGAAAATCGGTCCATCCGTTCGAAAGTTGAGGCGATCTGTAGAATTCGAAAAAGTTCCAAGGGGGCCCCCTTTGATGCATTTTTTTTTTCGAATTCGGTTTCTTCGATTGAAGAAATGGATTCTATGAAAAAAACAAGCAGATTGGTATGATCGAAGTTGAAAATCGTTCCATCCGTTCGGAAGATAAGACGATCTGAAGAATTCGAAAAAGTTCCAAGGGGGCCCCCTTTGAAGCATTTTTTTTTCGATTTCGGTTTTTTTGATTGGAGAAATGGATTCTATGAAAAAAAACAAGCAGATTGGTATGATGGAAGTTGAAAATCGGTCCATCCGTTCGGAAATTAAGGCGATCTGAAGAATTCGAAAAAGTTCCAAGGGGACCCCCTTTGATGCAATTTTTTTTTTCGATTTCGGTTTTTTCGATTGGAGAAATGGATTCTATGAAAAAAAAACAAGCAGATTGGTATGATCGAAGTTGAAAATAGGTCCATCCGTTCGGAAGTTGAGGCGATCTGAAGAATTCGAAAAAGTTCCAAGGGGACCCCCTTTGATGCAATTTTTTTTTTCGATTTCAGTTTTTTTGATTGGAGAAATGGATTTTATGAAAAAAAACAAGCAGGTTGGTATGATCGAAGTTGAGAATCGGTCCATCCGTTCGGAAGTTAAGGCGATCTAAAAAATTCGAAAAAGTTCCAAGATGGCCCCCTTTGATGCAATTTTTTTTTCGATTTCGGTTTTTTCGATTGGAGAAGTGGATTCTATGAAAAAAAAACAAGCAGATTGGTATGATCGAAGTTGAAAATCGGTCCATCCGTTCGGAGGTTAAGGCGATCTGAAGAATTCGAAAAAGTTCCAAGGGGGCCCCCTTTGAAGCATTTTTTTTTCGATTTCGGTTTTTTTGATTGGAGAAATGGATTCTATGAAAAAAAACAAGCAGATTGGTATGATGGAAGTTGAAAATCGGTCCATCCGTTCGGAAATTAAGGCGATCTGAAGAATTCGAAAAAGTTCCAAGGGGACCCCCTTTGATGCAATTTTTTTTTCGATTTCGGTTTTTTCGATTGGAGAAATGGATTCTATGAAAAAAAACAAGCAGATTGGTATGATCGAAGTTGAAAATAGGTCCATCCGTTCAGAAGTTGAGGCGATCTGAAGAATTCGAAAAAGTTCCAAGGGGACCCCCTTTGATGCAATTTATTATTTCGATTTCGGTTTTTTCGATTCAAGAAATTGATTCTATGAAAAAAAAAACAAGCAGATTGGTATGATCGAAGTTGAAAATCGGTCTATCCGTTCGGAAGTTAAGGCGATCTGAAGAATTCGAAAAAGTTCCAAGGGGGCCCCCTTTGATGCATTTTTTTTCGATTTCGGCTTTTTCGATTGGAGAAATGGATTCAATGAAAAAAAAAAACAAGCAGATTGGTATGATCGAAGTTGAAAATCGGTCCATCCGTATGGAAGTTGAGGAGATCTGAAGAATTCGAAGAAGTTCCAAGGGGGCCCCCTTTGATGCATTTTTTTTTTTTCGATTTCGGTTTTTTCGATTGATGAAATGGATTCTATGAAAAAAAAAATTAAACAGATTGGGATGATCGAAGTTGAAAATCGGTCCATCCGTTCGGAAGTTAAGGCGATCTGAAGAATTCGAAAAAGTTCCAAGAGGACCCCCTTTGATGCATTTCTTTTTCGATTTCGGTTTTTTCGATTGAAAAAATGGATTCTATGAAAAAAAACTAACAGATTGGTATGATCGAAGTTGAAAATCGGTCCATCCGTTCGGAGGTTAAGGCGATCTGAAGAATTCGAAAAAGTTCCAAGGGGGCCCCCTTTGAAGCATTTTTTTTTCGATTTCGGTTTTTTTGATCGGAGAAATGGATTCTATGAAAAAAAACAAGCAGATTGGTATGATGGAAGTTGAAAATCGGTCCATCCGTTCGGAAATTAAGGCGATCTGAAGAATTCGAAAAAGTTCCAAGGGGACCCCCTTTGATGCAATTTTTTTTTCGATTTCGGTTTTTTCGATTGGAGAAATGGATTCTATGAAAAAAAACAAGCAGATTGGTATGATCGAAGTTGAAAATAGGTCCATCCGTTCGGAAGTTGAGGCGATCTGAAGAATTCGAAAAAGTTCCAAGGGGACCCCCTTTGATGCAATTTATTATTTCGATTTCGGTTTTTTCGATTCAAGAAATTGATTCTATGAAAAAAAAAACAAGCAGATTGGTATGATCGAAGTTGAAAATCGGTCTATCCGTTCGGAAGTTAAGGCGATCTGAAGAATTCGAAAAAGTTCCAAGGGGGCCCCATTTGATGCATTTTTTTTCGATTTCGGCTTTTTCGATTGGAGAAATGGATTCAATGAAAAAAAAAAACAAGCAGATTGGTATGATCGAAGTTGAAAATCGGTCCATCCGTATGGAAGTTGAGGAGATCTGAAGAATTCGAAGAAGTTCCAAGGGGGCCCCCTTTGATGCATTTTTTTTTTTCGATTTCGGTTTTTTCGATTGATGAAATGGATTCTATGAAAAAAAAAATTAAACAGATTGGGATGATCGAAGTTGAAAATCGGTCCATCCGTTCGGAAGTTAAGGCGATCTGAAGAATTCGAAAAAGTTCCAAGAGGACCCCCTTTGATGCATTTCTTTTTCGATTTCGGTTTTTTCGATTGAAAAAATGGATTCTATGAAAAAAAACGAACAGATTGGTATGATCGAAGTTGAAAATCGGTCCATCCGTTCGGAAATTAAGGCGATCTGAAGAATTCGAAAAAGTTCCAATGGGACCCTTTTTGATGCAATTTTTTTTTCGATTTCAGTTTTTTTGATTGGAGAAATGGATTTTATGAAAAAAAAACAAACAGATTGGTATGATCGAAGTTGAAAATCGGTCCATCCGTTCGGAAGTTAAGGCGATCTGAAGAATTCGAAAAAGTTCCAAGGGGACCCCTTTTGATGCAATTTCTTTTTCGATTTCGGTTTTTTCGATTGGAGAAATGGATTTTATCAAAAAAAAAAACAAGCAGATTGGTATGATCGGAGTTGAAAATCGGTCCATCCGTTCGGAAGTTGAGGCGATCTGAAAAATTCGAAAAAGTTCCAAGGGGGCCCCCTTTGATGCAATTTCTTTTTCGATTTCGGTTTTTTGATTGGAGAAGTGGATTCTATGAAAAAAAACAAGCAGATTGGTATGATCGAAGTTGAAAATCGGTCCATCCGTTCGGAAGTTAAGGCGATCTAAAGAATTCGAAAAAGTTCCAAGAGGGCCCCCTTTGATGCAATTTTTTTTCGATTTCGGTTTTTTCGATTGGAGAAGTGGATTCTATGAAAAAAAAAACAAGCAGATTGGTATGATCGAAGTTGAAAATCGGTCCATCCGTTCGGAGGTTAAGGCGATCTGAAGAATTCGAAAAAGTTCCAAAGGGGCCACCTTAGATGCATTTTTTTTTCGATTTCGGTTCTTTCGATTGGAGAAATGGATTTTATGGAAAAAAAAATTGGTATGATCGAAGTTGAAAATCGGTCCATCCGTTCCGAAGTTAAGGCGATCTGAAGAATTCGAAAAAGTTCCAAGGGGACCCCTTTTGATGCAATTTCTTTTTCGATTTCGGTTTTTTCGATTGGACAAATGGATTTCATGAAAAAAAACAAGCAAATTGGCATGCACGAAGTTGAAAATCGGTCCATCCGTTCGGAAGTTAAGTTGATCTGAAGATTTCGAAAAAGTTCCAAGGGGACCCCCTTTGATGCATTTTTTTTTCGATTTCGGTTTTTTCGATTAGAGAGATGGATTCTATGAAAAAAAAACAAGCAGATTGGTATGATCGAAGTTGAAAATAGGTCCATCCGTTCGGAAGTTGAGGCGATCTGAAGAATTCGAAAAAGTTCCAAGGGGACCCCCTTTGATGCAATTTTTTTTCGATTTCGGTTTTTTTGATTGGAGAAATGGATTTTGTGAAAAAAAAACAAGCAGATTGGTATGATCGAAGTTGAAAATCGGTCCATCCGTTCGGAAGTTAAGGCGATCTGAAGAATTCGAAAAAGTTCCAAGGGGGCTCCCTTTGATGCATTTTTTTTTTCGATTTCGGTTTTTTCGATTGGAGAAATGGATTCTATGAAAAAAAACAAGCAAATTGGTATGATCGAAGTTGAAAATAGGTCCATCCGTTCGGAAGTTGAGGCGATCTGAAGAATTCGAAAAAGATCCAAGGGGACCCCCTTTGATGCAATTTTTTTTCGATTTCGGTTTTTTTGATTGGAGAAATGGATTCTATGGAAAAAAAAACAAACAGATTGGTATGATCGAAGTTGAAAATCGGTCCATCCGTTCGGAAGTTAAGGCGATCTGAAGAATTCGAAAAAGTTCCAAGGGGGCTCCCTTTGATGCAATTTTTTTTTTCGATTTCGGTTTTTTTGATTGGAGAAATGGATTTTATGAAAAAAAAAACAAGCAGATTGGTATGATCGAAGTTGAAAATCGGTCCATCCGTTCGGAAGTTAAGGCGATCTGAAGAATTCGAAAAAGTTCCAAGGGGGCCCCCTTTGATGCATTTTTTTTTTCGATTTCGGTTTTTTCGATTGAAGAAATTAATTCTATGGAAAAAAAAACAAACAGATTGGTATGATCGAAGTTGAAAATCGGTCCATCCGTTCGGAAGTTAAGGCGATCTGAAGAATTCGAAAAAGTTCCAAGGGGGCCCCCTTTGATGCATTTTATTTTTCGATTTCGGTTTTCTCGATTGAAGAAATGGATTCAATGAAAAAAAAACAAGCAGATTGGTATGATCGAAGTTGAAAATCGGTCCATCCGTTTGGAAGTTAAGGCGATCTGAAGAATTCGAAAAAGTTCCAAGGGGGCCCCCTTTGATGCATTTTTTTTTTTCGATTTCGGTTTTTTCGATTGGAGAAATGGATTTTATGAAAAAAAAACAAACAGATTGGTATGATCGAAGTTGAAAATCAGTCCATCCGTTCGGAAGTTAAGGCGATCTGAAGAATTCGAAAAAGTTCCAAGGGGGCACCCTTTGAATATTTTTTTTTTTTGATTTCGGTTTTTTCGATTGGAGAAATGGATTCTATGAAAAAAAAACAAGCAGATTGGTATGATCGAAGTTGAAAATCGATCCATCCGTTCGGAAGTTAAGGTGATCTGAAGAATTCGAAAATGTTCCAAGAGGGCCTCCTTTGATGCATTTTTTATTTCGATTCCGGTTTTTTCGATTGGAGAAATGGATTCGATAAAAAAAACAAGCAGATTGGTATGATCGAAGTTGAAAATAGGTCCATCCGTTCGGAAATTAAGGCGATCTGAAGAATTCGAAAAAGTTCCAAGGGGACCCCCTTTGATGCAATTTTTTTTTGATTTCGGTTTTTTTCGATTGGAGAAATGGATTCTATGAAAAAAAACAAGCAGATTGGTATGATCGAAGTTGAAAATAGGTCCATCCGTTCGGAAGTTGAGGCGATCTGAAGAATTCGAAAAAGTTCCAAGGGGACCCCCTTTGATGCAATTTTTTTTCGATTTCAGTTTTTTTGATTGAAGAAATGGATTTTATGAAAAAAAAAACAAACAGATTTTTATGATCGAAGTTGAAAATCAGGCAATCCGTTCGGAAGTTAAGGCGATCTGAAGAATTCGAAAAAGTTCCAAGGGGGCACCCTTTGAATAATTTTTTTTTTGATTTCGGTTTTTTCGATTGGAGAAATGGATTCTATGAAAAAAAAACAAGCAGATTGGTATGATCGAAGTTGAAAATCGATCCATCCGTTCGGAAGTTAAGGTGATCTGAAGAAATCGAAAAAGTTCCAAGAGGGCCTCCTTTGATGCATTTTTTATTTCGATTCCGGTTTTTTCGATTGGAGAAATGGATTCTATAAAAATAAACAAGCAGATTGGTATGATCGAAGTTGAAAATAGGTCCATCCGTTCGGAAATTAAGGCGATCTGAAGAATTCGAAAAAGTTCCAAGAGGACCCCCTTTGATGCAATTTTTTTTTTATTTCGGTTTTTTTCGATTGGAGAAATGGATTATATGAAAAAAAACAAGCAGATTGGTATGATCGAAGTTGAAAATAGGTCCATCCGTTCGGAAGTTGAGGCGATCTGAAGAATTCGAAAAAGTTCCAAGGGGACCCCCTTTGATGCAATTTTTTTTCGATTTCAGTTTTTTTGATTGAAGAAATGGATTTTATGAAAAAAAAAACAAGCAGATTGGTATGATCGAAGTTGAAAATCGGTCCATCCGTTCGGAAGTTAAGGCGATCTAAAGAATTCGAAAAAGTTCCAAGAGGGCCCCCTTTGATGCAATTTTTTTTTTCGATTCCGGTTTTTTCGATTGAAGAAGTGGATTCTATGAAAAAAAACAAGCAGATTGGTATGATCGAAGTTGAAAATCGGTCCATCCGTTCGGAGGTTAAGGCGATCTGAAGAATTCGAAAAAGTTCCAAGGGGGCCCCCTTAGATGCATTTTTTTTTTTTTTGATTTCGGTTCTTTCGATTGGAGAAATGGATTTTATGAAAAAAAACAAGCAAATTGGCATGCACGAAGTTGAAAACCGGTCCATCCGTTCGAAAGTTAAGTTGATCTGAAGATTTCGAAAAAGTTCCAAGGGGACCCCCTTTGATGCATTTTTTTTTTCGATTTCGGTTTTTTCGATTGGAGAAATGGATTCTATGAAAAAAAACAAGCAAATTGGTATGATCGAAGTTGAAAATAGGTCCATCCGTTCGGAAGTTGAGGCGATCTGAAGAATTCGAAAAAGTTTCAAGGGGACCCCCTTTGATGCAATTCTTTTTCGATTTCGGTTTTTTTGATTGGAGAAATGGATTTAATGAAAAAAAAAACAAGCAGATTGGTATGATCGAAGTTGAAAATCGGTCCATCCGTTCGGAAGTTAAGGCGATCTGAAGAATTCGAAAAAGTTCCAAGAGGGCCCCCTTTGATGCATTTTTTCGGTTTTTTCGATTGGAGAAATGGATTTTATGAAAAAAAAACAAACAGATTGGTATGATCGAAGTTCAAAATCGGTCCATCCGTTCGGAAGTTGAGGCGATCTGAAGAATTCGAAAAAGTTCCAAGGGGACCCTTTTTGATGCAATTTCTTTTTTGATTTCGGTTTTTTCGATTGGAGAAATGGATTCTATGAAAAAAAAACAAGCAGATTGGTATGATCGAAGTTGAAAATAGGTCCATCCGTTCGGAAATTAAGGCGATCTGAAGAATTCGAAAAAGTTCCAAGGGGACCCCCTTTGATGCAATTTTTTTTTCGATTTCGGTTTTTTCGATTGGAGAAATGGATTCTATAAAAAAAACAAGCAGATTGGTATGATCGAAGTTGAAAATAGGTCCATCCGTTCGGAAGTGGAGGTGATCTGAAGAATTCGAAAAAGTTCCAAGGGGACCCCCTTTGATGCAATTTTTTTTCGATTTCAATTTTTTTGATTGAAGAAATGGATTTTATGAAAAAAAAACAAGCAGATTGGTATGATCGAAGTTGAAAATCGGTCCATCCGTTCGGAAGTTAAGGCGATCTAAAGAATTCGAGAAAGTTCCAAGGGGGCCCCTTTTGATGCATTTTTTTTTCGATTTCGGTTTTTTCGATTGAAGAAATGGATTTTATGAAAAAAAAACATATTGGTATGATCGAAGTTGAAAATCGGTCCATCCGTTCGGAAGTTAAGGCGATCTGAAGAATTCGAAAAAGTTCCAAGGGGACCCCTTTTGATGCAATTTCTTTTTCGATTTCGGTTTTTTCGATTGGAGAAATGGATTTTATGAAAAAAAAACAAGCAGATTGGTATGATCGAAGTTGAAAATCGGTCCATCCGTTCGGAAGTTGAGGCGATCTGAAGAATTCGAAAAAGTTCCAAGGGGGCCCCCTTTGATGCAATTTCTTTTTCGATTTCGGTTTTTTAATTGGAGAAGTGGATTCTATGAAAAAAAACAAGCAGATTGGTATGATCGAAGTTGAAAATCGGTCCATCCGTTCGGAGGTTAAGGCGATCTGAAGAATTCGAAAAAGTTCCAAGGGGGCCCCCTTTGATGCAATTTATTATTTCGATTTCGGTTTTTTCGATTCAAGAAATTGATTCTATGAAAAAAAAAACAAGCAGATTGATATGATCGAAGTTGAAAATCGGTCTATCCGTTCGGAAGTTAAGGCGATCTGAAGAATTCGAAAAAGTTCCAAGGGGGCCCCCTTTGATGCATTTTTTGTTCGATTTCGGTTTTTTCGATTGGAGAAATGGATTCTATGAAAAAAAAACAAGCAGATTGGTATGATCGAAGTTGAAAATCGATCCATCCGTTCGGAAGTTAAGGTGATCTGAAGAATTCGAAAATGTTCCAAGAGGGCCTCCTTTGATGCATTTTTTATTTCGATTCCGGTTTTTTCGATTGGAGAAATGGATTCTATAAAAAAAACAAGCAGATTGGTATGATCGAAGTTGAAAATAGGTCCATCCGTTCGGAAATTAAGGCGATCTGAAGAATTCGAAAAAGTTCCAAGGGGACCCCCTTTGATGCAATTTTTTTTTGATTTCGGTTTTTTTCGATTTGAGAAATGGATTCTATGAAAAAAAACAAGCAGATTGGTATGATCGAAGTTGAAAATAGGTCCATCCGTTCGGAAGTTGAGGCGATCTGAAGAATTCGAAAAAGTTCCAAGGGGACCCCCTTTGATGCAATTTTTTTTCGATTTCAGTTTTTTTGATTGAAGAAATGGATTTTATGAAAAAAAAACAAACAGATTTTTATGATCGAAGTTGAAAATCAGTCCATCCGTTCGGAAGTTAAGGCGATCTGAAGAATTCGAAAAAGTTCCAAGGGGGCACCCTTTGAATAATTTTTTTTTTTGATTTCGGTTTTTTCGATTGGAGAAATGGATTCTATGAAAAAAAAACAAGCAGATTGGTATGATCGAAGTTGAAAATCGATCCATCCGTTCGGAAGTTAAGGTGATCTGAAGAAATCGAAAAAGTTCCAAGAGGGCCTCCTTTGATGCATTTTTTATTTCGATTCCGGTTTTTTCGATTGGAGAAATGGATTCTATAAAAATAAACAAGCAGATTGGTATGATCGAAGTTGAAAATAGGTCCATCCGTTCGGAAATTAAGGCGATCTGAAGAATTCGAAAAAGTTCCAAGAGGACCCCCTTTGATGCAATTTTTTTTTTATTTCGGTTTTTTTCGATTGGAGAAATGGATTATATGAAAAAAAACAAGCAGATTGGTATGATCGAAGTTGAAAATAGGTCCATCCGTTCGGAAGTTGAGGCGATCTGAAGAATTCGAAAAAGTTCCAAGGGGACCCCCTTTGATGCAATTTTTTTTCGATTTCAGTTTTTTTGATTGAAGAAATGGATTTTATGAAAAAAAAAACAAGCAGATTGGTATGATCGAAGTTGAAAATCGGTCCATCCGTTCGGAAGTTAAGGCGATCTAAAGAATTCGAAAAAGTTCCAAGAGGGCCCCCTTTGATGCAATTTTTTTTTTTCGATTCCGGTTTTTTCGATTGAAGAAGTGGATTCTATGAAAAAAAACAAGCAGATTGGTATGATCGAAGTTGAAAATCGGTCCATCCGTTCGGAGGTTAAGGCGATCTGAAGAATTCGAAAAAGTTCCAAGGGGGCCCCCTTAGATGCATTTTTTTTTTTCGATTTCGGTTCTTTCGATTGGAGAAATGGATTTTATGAAAAAAAACAAGCAAATTGGCATGCACGAAGTTGAAAACCGGTCCATCCGTTCGAAAGTTAAGTTGATCTGAAGATTTCGAAAAAGTTCCAAGGGGACCCCCTTTGATGCATTTTTTTTTTCGATTTCGGTTTTTTCGATTGGAGAAATGGATTCTATGAAAAAAAACAAGCAAATTGGTATGATCGAAGTTGAAAATAGGTCCATCCGTTCGGAAGTTGAGGCGATCTGAAGAATTCGAAAAAGTTTCAAGGGGACCCCCTTTGATGCAATTTTTTTTCGATTTCGGTTTTTTTGATTGGAGAAATGGATTTAATGAAAAAAAAACAAGCAGATTGGTATGATCGAAGTTGAAAATCGGTCCATCCGTTCGGAAGTTAAGGCGATCTGAAGAATTCGAAAAAGTTCCAAGGGGGCCCCCTTTGATGCATTTTTTTTTCGATTTTGGTTTTTTCGATTGGAGAAAAGGATTCTATGAAAAAAAAACAAGCAGATTGGTATGATCGAAGTTGAAAATCGGTTTATCCGTTCGGAGGTTAAGGCGATCTGAAGAATTCGAAAAAGTTCCAAGAGGGCCCCCTTTGATGCATTTTTTCGGTTTTTTCGATTGGAGAAATGGATTTTATGAAAAAAAAACAAACAGATTGGTATGATCGAAGTTCAAAATCGGTCCATCCGTTCGGAAGTTGAGGCGATCTGAAGAATTCGAAAAAGTTCCAAGGGGACCCTTTTTGATGCAATTTCTTTTTTGATTTCGGTTTTTTCGATTGGAGAAATGGATTCTATGAAAAAAAAACAAGCAGATTGGTATGATCGAAGTTGAAAATAGGTCCATCCGTTCGGAAATTAAGGCGATCTGAAGAATTCGAAAAAGTTCCAAGGGGACCCCCTTTGATGCAATTTTTTTTTCGATTTCGGTTTTTTCGATTGGAGAAATGGATTCTATAAAAAAAACAAGCAGATTGGTATGATCGAAGTTGAAAATAGGTCCATCCGTTCGGAAGTGGAGGTGATCTGAAGAATTCGAAAAAGTTCCAAGGGGACCCCCTTTGATGCAATTTTTTTTCGATTTCAATTTTTTTGATTGAAGAAATGGATTTTATGAAAAAAAAACAAGCAGATTGGTATGATCGAAGTTGAAAATCGGTCCATCCGTTCGGAAGTTAAGGCGATCTAAAGAATTCGAAAAAGTTCCAAGAGGGCCCCCTTTGATGCAATTTTTTTTTCGATTTCGGTTTTTTCGATTGGAGAAGTGGATTCTATGAAAAAAAAACAAGCAGATTGGTATGATCGAAGTTGAAAATCGGTCCATCCGTTCGGAGGTTAAGGCGATCTGAAGAATTCGAGAAAGTTCCAAGGGGGCCCCTTTTGATGCATTTTTTTTTCGATTTCGGTTTTTTCGATTGAATAAATGGATTTTATGAAAAAAAAACAAACATATTGGTATGATCGAAGTTGAAAATCGGTCCATCCGTTCGGAAGTTAAGGCGATCTGAAGAATTCGAAAAAGTTCCAAGGGGACCCCTTTTGATGCAATTTCTTTTTCGATTTCGGTTTTTTCGATTGGAGAAATGGATTTTATGAAAAAAAAAACAAGCAGATTGGTATGATCGAAGTTGAAAATCGGTCCATCCGTTCGGAAGTTGAGGCGATCTGAAGAATTCGAAAAAGTTCCAAGGGGGCCCCCTTTGATGCAATTTCTTTTTCGATTTCGGTTTTTTAATTGGAGAAGTGGATTCTATGAAAAAAAACAA
Source organism: Chrysomela aeneicollis (assembly GCA_029955515.1). Classification (NCBI taxonomy): domain Eukaryota; kingdom Metazoa; phylum Arthropoda; class Insecta; order Coleoptera; family Chrysomelidae; genus Chrysomela; species Chrysomela aeneicollis. The sequence goes on from JARUHQ010000025.1 coordinate 1,953,826, forward strand.
GCAGATTGGTATGATCGAAGTTGAAAATCGGTCCATCCGTTCGGAGGTTAAGGCGATCTGATGAATTCGAAAAAGTTCCAAGGGGGCCCCCTTTGATGCAATTTATTATTTCGATTTCGGTTTTTTCGATTCAAGAAATTGATTCTATGAAAAAAAAAACAAGCAGATTGATATGATCGAAGTTGAAAATCGGTCTATCCGTTCGGAAGTTAAGGCGATCTGAAGAATTCGAAAAAGTTCCAAGGGGGCCCCCTTTGATGCATTTTTTTTTCGATTTTGGCTTTTTCGATTGGAGAAATGGATTCAATGAAAAAAAAACAAGCAGATTGGTATGATCGAAGTTGAAAATCGGTCCATCCGTATGGAAGTTGAGGAGATCTGAAGAATTCGAAGAAGTTCCAAGGGGGCCCCCTTTGATGCATTTTTTTTTTCGATTTCGGTTTTTTCGATTGATGAAATGGATTCTATGAAAAAAAAAATTAAACAGATTGGGATGATCGAAGTTGAAAATCGGTCTATCCGTTCGGAAGTTAAGGCGATCTGAAGAATTCGAAAAAGTTCCAAGAGGACCCCCTTTGATGCATTTCTTTTTCGATTTCGGTTTTTTCGATTGAAGAAATGGATTCTATGAAAAAAAAAAACAAACAGATTGGTATGATCGAAGTTGAAAATCGGTCCATCCGTTCGGAAGTTAAGGCGATCTGAAGAATTCGAAAAAGTTCCAAGGGGACCCCCTTTGATGCAATTTTTTTTTTCGATTTCGGTTTTTTTGATTAGAGAAATGGATTTTATGAAAAAAAAAACAAGCAGATTGGTATGATCGAAGTTGAAAATCGGTCCTTCCGTTCGGAAGTTAAGGCGATCTGAAGAATTCGAAAAAGTTCCAAGGGGGCCCCCTTTGATGCAATTTTTTTTTCGATTTCGGTTTTTTCGATTGGAGAAGTGGATTCTTTGAAGAAAAACAAGCAGATTGGTATGATCGAAGTTGAAAATCGGTCCATCCGTTTGGAGGTTAAGGCGATCTGAAGAATTCGAAAAAGTTCCAAGGGGGCCCCCTTTGATGCAAATTTTTTTTTCGATTTCGGTTTTTTCGATTCAAGAAATTGATTCTATGAAAAAAAAACAAGCAGATTGGTATGATCGAAGTTGAAAATCGGTCCATCCGTTCGGAAGTTAAGGCGATCTGAAGAATTCGAAAAAGTTCCAAGGGGGCCCCCTTTGATACATTTTTTTTTTCGATTTCGGTTTTTTCGATTGGAGAAATGGATTCTATGAAAAAAAAAAAACAAACAGATTGGTATGATCGAAGTTGAAAATCGGTCCATCCGTTCGGAAGTAAAGGCGATCTGAAGAATTCGAAAAAGTTCCAAGGGGGCCCCCTTTGATGCATTTTTTTCTCGATTTCGATTTCTTCGATTGAAGAAATGGATTCTATGAAAAAAAAACAAACAGATTGGTATGATCGAAGTTGAAAATCGGTCCATCCGTTCGGAAGTTAAGGCGATCTGAAGAATTAGAAAAAGTTCCAAGGGGGCCCCCTTTGATGCATTTTTTTTTGATTTCGATTTCTTCGATTGAAGAAATGGATTCTATGAAAAAAAAACAAACAGATTGGTATGATCGAAGTTGAAAATCGGTCCATCCGTTCGGAAGTTAAGGCGATCTGAAGAATTAGAAAAAGTTCCAAGGGGGCCCCCTTTGATGCATTTTTTTTTTCGAATTCGGTTTCTTCGATTGAAGAAATGGATTCTATGAAAAAAACAAGCAGATTGGTATGATCGAAGTTGAAAATCGTTCCATTCGTTCGGAAGTTGAGGCGATCTGAAAAATTCGAAAAAGTTCCAAGGGGGCCCCCTTTGAAGCATTTTTTCTTTCGATTTCGGTTTTTTTGATTGGAGAAATGGATTCTATGAAAAAAAACAAGCAGATTGGTATGATGGAAGTTGAAAATCGGTCCATCCGTTCGGAAATTAAGGCGATCTGAAGAATTCGAAAAAGTTCCAAGGGGACCCCCTTTGATGCAATTTTTTTTTCGATTTCGGTTTTTTCGATTGGAGAAATGGATTCTATGAAGAAAAACAAGCAGATTGGTATGATCGAAGTTGAAAATAGGTCCATCCGTTCGGAAGTTGAGGCGATCTGAAGAATTCGAAAAAGTTCCAAGGGGACCCCCTTTGATGCAATTTTTTTTTTCGATTTCATTTTTTTTGATTGAAGAAATGGATTTTATGAAAAAAAAAACAAACAGATTTTTATGATCGAAGTTGAAAATCAGTCCATCCGTTCGGAAGTTAAGGCGATCTGAAGAATTCGAAAAAGTTCCAAGGGGGCACCCTTTGAATAATTTTTTTTTTGATTTCGGTTTTTTCGATTGGAGAAATGGATTCTATGAAAAAAAACAAGCAGATTGGTATGATCGAAGTTGAAAATCGATCCATCCGTTCGGAAGTTAAGGTGATCTGAAGAATTCGAAAAAGTTCCAAGAGGGCCTCCTTTGATGCATTTTTTATTTCGATTCCGGTTTTTTCGATTGGAGAAATGGATTCTATAAAAATAAACAAGCAGATTGGTATGATCGAAGTTGAAAATAGGTCCATCCGTTCGGAAATTAAGGCGATCTGAAGAATTCGAAAAAGTTCCAAGAGGACCCCCTTTGATGCAATTTTTTTTTATTTCGGTTTTTTTCGATTGGAGAAATGGATTATATAAAAAAAAACAAGCAGATTGGTATGATCGAAGTTGAAAATAGGTCCATCCGTTCGGAAGTTGAGGCGATCTGAAGAATTCGAAAAAGTTCCAAGGGGACCCCCTTTGATGCAATTTTTTTTCGATTTCAGTTTTTTTGATTGAAGAAATGGATTTTATGAAAAAAAAAACAAGCAGATTGGTATGATCGAAGTTGAAAATCGGTCCATCCGTTCGGAAGTTAAGGCGATCTAAAGAATTCGAAAAAGTTCCAAGAGGGCCCCCTTTGATGCAATTTTTTTTTTTCGATTCCGGTTTTTTCGATTGAAGAAGTGGATTCTATGAAAAAAAACAAGCAGATTGGTATGATCGAAGTTGAAAATCGGTCCATCCGTTCGGAGGTTAAGGCGATCTGAAGAATTCGAAAAAGTTCCAAGGGGGCCCCCTTAGATGCATTTTTTTTTTTCGATTTCGGTTCTTTCGATTGGAGAAATGGATTTTATGAAAAAAAACAAGCAAATTGGCATGCACGAAGTTGAAAACCGGTCCATCCGTTCGAAAGTTAAGTTGATCTGAAGATTTCGAAAAAGTTCCAAGGGGACCCCCTTTGATGCATTTTTTTTTTCGATTTCGGTTTTTTCGATTGGAGAAATGGATTCTATGAAAAAAAACAAGCAAATTGGTATGATCGAAGTTGAAAATAGGTCCATCCGTTCGGAAGTTGAGGCGATCTGAAGAATTCGAAAAAGATCCAAGGGGACCCCCTTTGATGCAATTTTTTTTTCGATTTCGGTTTTTTTGATTGGAGAAATGGATTTAATGAAAAAAAAAACAAGCAGATTGGTATGATCGAAGTTGAAAATCGGTCCATCCGTTCGGAAGTTAAGGCGATCTGAAGAATTCGAAAAAGTTCCAAGGGGGCCCCCTTTGATGCATTTTTTTTCGATTTCGGTTTTTTCGATTGGAGAAAAGGATTCTATGAAAAAAAACAAGCAGATTGGTATGATCGAAGTTGAAAATCGGTTTATCCGTTCGGAGGTTAAGGCGATCTGAAGAATTCGAAAAAGTTCCAAGAGGGCCCCCTTTGATGCATTTTTTCGGTTTTTTCGATTGGAGAAATGGATTTTATGAAAAAAAAACAAACAGATTGGTATGATCGAAGTTCAAAATCGGTCCATCCGTTCGGAAGTTGAGGCGATCTGAAGAATTCGAAAAAGTTCCAAGGGGACCCTTTTTGATGCAATTTTTTTTTTTGATTTCGGTTTTTTCGATTGGAGAAATGGATTCTATGAAAAAAAAACAAGCAGATTGGTATGATCGAAGTTGAAAATAGGTTCATCCGTTCGGAAATTAAGGCGATCTGAAGAATTCGAAAAAGTTCCAAGGGGACCCCCTTTGATGCAATTTTTTTTTCGATTTCGGTTTTTTCGATTGGAGAAATGGATTCTATAAAAAAAACAAGCAGATTGGTATGATCGAAGTTGAAAATAGGTCCATCCGTTCGGAAGTGGAGGTGATCTGAAGAATTCGAAAAAGTTCCAAGGGGACCCCCTTTGATGCAATTTTTTTTCGATTTCAATTTTTTTGATTGAAGAAATGGATTTTATGAAAAAAAAAACAAGCAGATTGGTATGATCGAAGTTGAAAATCGGTCCATCCGTTCGGAAGTTAAGGCGATCTAAAGAATTCGAAAAAGTTCCAAGAGGGCCCCCTTTGATGCAATTTTTTTTTCGATTTCGGTTTTTTCGATTGGAGAAGTGGATTCTATGAAAAAAAAACAAGCAGATTGGTATGATCGAAGTTGAAAATCGGTCCATCCGTTCGGAGGTTAAGGCGATCTGAAGAATTCGAGAAAGTTCCAAGGGGGCCCCTTTTGATGCATTTTTTTTTTCGATTTCGGTTTTTTCGATTGAAGAAATGGATTTTATGAAAAAAAAAACAAACATATTGGTATGATCGAAGTTGAAAATCGGTCCATCCGTTCGGAAGTTAAGGCGATCTGAAGAATTCGAAAAAGTTCCAAGGGGACCCCTTTTGATGCAATTTCTTTTTCGATTTCGGTTTTTTCGATTGGAGAAATGGATTTTATGAAAAAAAAAACAAGCAGATTGGTATGATCGAAGTTGAAAATCGGTCCATCCGTTCGGAAGTTGAGGCGATCTGAAGAATTCGAAAAAGTTCCAAGGGGGCCCCCTTTGATGCAATTTCTTTTTCGATTTCGGTTTTTTAATTGGAGAAGTGGATTCTATGAAAAAAAACAAGCAGATTGGTATGATCGAAGTTGAAAATCGGTCCATCCGTTCGGAGGTTAAGGCGATCTGAAGAATTCGAAAAAGTTCCAAGGGGGCCCCCTTTGATGCAATTTATTATTTCGATTTCGGTTTTTTCGATTCAAGAAATCGATTCTATGAAAAAAAAAACAAGCAGATTGATATGATCGAAGTTGAAAATCGGTCTATCCGTTCGGAAGTTAAGGCGATCTGAAGAATTCGAAAAAGTTCCAAGGGGGCCCCCTTTGAAGCAATTTTTGTTTCGATTTCGGTTTTTTTGATTGGAGAAATGGATTCTATGAAAAAAAACAAGCAGATTGGTATGATGGAAGTTGAAAATCGGTCCATCCGTTCGGAAATTAAGGCGATCTGAAGAATTCGAAAAAGTTCCAAGGGGACCCCCTTTGATGCAATTTTTTTTTCGATTTCGGTTTTTTAGATTGGAGAAATGGATTCTATGAAAAAAAACAAGCAGATTGGTATGATCGAAGTTGAAAATAGGTCTATCCGTTCGGAAGTTAAGGCGATCTGAAGAATTCGAAAAAGTTCCAAGAGGACCCCCTTTGATGCATTTCTTTTTCGATCTCGGTTTTTTCGATTGAAGAAATGGATTCTATGAAAAAAAAAACAAACAGAATGGTATGATCGAAGTTGAAAATCGGTCCATCCGTTCGGAAGTTAAGGCGATCTGAAGAATTCGAAAAAGTTCCAAGGGGACCCCCTTTGATGCAATTTTTTTTTCGATTTCGGTTTTTTTGATTAGAGAAATGGATTTTATGAAAAAAAAAACAAGCAGATTGGTATGATCGAAGTTGAAAATCGGTCCTTCCGTTCGGAAGTTAAGGCGATCTGAAGAATTCGAAAAAGTTCCAAGGGGGCCCCCTTTGATGCAATTTTTTTTTCGATTTCGGTTTTTTCGATTGGAGAAGTGGATTCTTTGAAGAAAAACAAGCAGATTGGTATGATCGAAGTTGAAAATCGGTCCATCCGTTTGGAGGTTAAGGCGATCTGAAGAATTCGAAAAAGTTCCAAGGGGGCCCCCTTTGATGCAATTTTTTTTTTCGATTTCGATTTTTTCGATTCAAGAAATTGATTCTATGAAAAAAAAACAAGCAGATTGGTATGATCGAAGTTGAAAATCGGTCCATCCGTTCGGAACTTAAGGCGATCTGAAGAATTCGAAAAAGTTCCAAGGGGGCCCCCTTTGATACATTTTTTTTTTCGATTTCGGTTTTTTCGATTGGAGAAATGGATTCTATGAAAAAAAAAACAAACAGATTGGTATGATCGAAGTTGAAAATCGGTCCATCCGTTCGGAAGTAAAGGCGATCTGAAGAATTCGAAAAAGTTCCAAGGGGGCCCCCTTTGATGCATTTTTTTCTCGATTTCGATTTCTTCGATTGAAGAAATGGATTCTATGAAAAAAAAACAAACAGATTGGTATGATCGAAGTTGAAAATCGGTCCATCCGTTCGGAAGTTAAGGCGATCTGAAGAATTAGAAAAAGTTCCAAGGGGGCCCCCTTTGATGCATTTTTTTTTGATTTCGGTTTCTTCGATTGGAGAAATGGATTCTATGAAAAAAACAAGCAGATTGGTATGATCGAAGTTGAAAATCGATCCATCCGTTCGGAAGTTAAGGCGATCTGAAGAATTCGAAAAAGTTCCAAGGGGGCCCCCTTTGATGCATTTTTTCTTTCGATTTCGGTTTTTTTGATTGGAGAAATGGATTCTATGAAAAAAACGAACAGATTGGTATGATCGAAGTTGAAAATTGGTCCATCCGTTCGAAAGTTGAGGCGATCTGAAGAATTCGAAAAAGTTCCAAGGGGGCCCCCTTTGATGCATTTTTTTTTTCGAATTCGGTTTCTTCGATTGAAGAAATGGATTCTATGAAAAAAGCAAGCAGATTGGTATGATCGAAGTTGAAAATCGTTCCATTCGTTCGGAAGATAAGACGATCTGAAGAATTCGAAAAAGTTCCAAGGGGGCCCCCTTTGAAGCATTTTTTTTTCGATTTCGGTTTTTTTGATTGGAGAAATGGATTCTATGAAAAAAAACAAGCAGATTGGTATGATGGAAGTTGAAAATCGGTCCATCCGTTCGGAAATTAAGGCGATCTGAAGAATTCGAAAAAGTTCCAAGGGGACCCCCTTTGATGCAATTTTTTTTTCGATTTCGGTTTTTTCGATTGGAGAAATGGATTCTATGAAGAAAAACAAGCAGATTGGTATGATCGAAGTTGAAAATAGGTCCATCCGTTCGGAAGTTGAGGCGATCTGAAGAATTCGAAAAAGTTCCAAGGGGACCCCCTTTGATGCAATTTTTTTTTTCGATTTCAGTTTTTTTGATTGGAGAAATGGATTTTATGAAAAAAAAACAAGCAGATTGGTATGATCGAAGTTGAGAATCGGTCCATCCGTTCGGAAGTTAAGGCGATCTAAAGAATTCGAAAAAGTTCCAAGAGGGCCCCCTTTGATGCAATTTTTTTTTCGATTTCGGTTTTTTCGATTGGAGAAGTGGATTCTATGAAAAAAAAAACAAGCAGATTGGTATGATCGAAGTTGAAAATCGGTCCATCCGTTCGGAGGTTAAGGCGATCTGAAGAATTCGAAAAAGTTCCAAGGGGGCCCCTTTTGAAGCAATTTTTGTTTCGATTTCGGTTTTTTTGATTGGAGAAATGGATTCTATGAAAAAAAACAAGCAGATTGGTATGATGGAAGTTGAAAATCGGTCCATCCGTTCGGAAATTTAGGCGATCTGAAGAATTCGAAAAAGTTCCAAGGGGACCCCCTTTGATGCAATTTTTTTTTCGATTTCGGTTTTTTCGATTGGAGAAATGGATTCTATGAAAAAAAACAAGCAGATTGGTATGATCGAAGTTGAAAATAGGTCCATCCGTTCGGAAGTTGAGGCGACCTGAAGAATTCGAAAAAGTTCCAAGAGGACCACCTTTGATGCAATTTATTATTTCGATTTCGGTTTTTTCGATTCAAGAAATTGATTCTATGAAAAAAAAACAAGCAGATTGGTATGATCGAAGTTGAAAATCGGTCTATCCGTTCGGAAGTTAAGGCGATCTGAAGAATTCGAAAAAGTTCCAAGGGGGCCCCCTTTGATGCATTTTTTTTTCGATTTCGGCTTTTTCGATTGGAGAAATGGATTCAATGAAAAAAAAACAAGCAGATTGGTATGATCGAAGTTGAAAATCGGTTCATCCGTATGGAAGTTGAGGAGATCTGAAGAATTCGAAGAAGTTCCAAGGGGGCCCCCTTTGATGCATTTTTTTTTTTCGATTTCGGTTTTTTCGATTAATGAAATATATTCTATGAAAAAAAAAATTAAACAGATTGGGATGATCGTAGTTGAAAATCGGTTCATCCGTTCGGAAGTTAAGGCGATCTGAAGAATTCGAAAAAGTTCCAAGAGGACCCCCTTTGATGCATTTCTTTTTCGATTTCGGTTTTTTCGATTGAAGAAATGGATTCTATGAAAAAAAAAACAAACAGATTGGTATGATCGAAGTTGAAAATCGGTCCATCCGTTCGGAAGTTAAGGCGATCTGAAGAATTCGAAAAAGTTCCAAGGGGACCCCCTTTGATGCAATTTTTTTTTTCGATTTCGGTTTTTTTGATTAGAGAAATGGATTTTATGAAAAAAAAAACAAGCAGATTGGTATGATCGAAGTTGAAAATCGGTCCTTCCGTTCGGAAGTTAAGGCGATCTGAAGAATTCGAAAAAGTTCCAAGGGGGCCCCCTTTGATGCAATTTTTTTTTCGATTTCGGTTTTTTCGATTGGAGAAGTGGATTCTTTGAAAAAAAAACAAGCAGATTGGTATGATCGAAGTTGAAAATCGGTCCATCCGTTTGGAGGTTAAGGCGATCTGAAGAATTCGAAAAAGTTCCAAGGGGGCCCCCTCTGATGAAAATTTTTTTTTCGATTTCGGTTTTTTCGATTCAAGAAATTGATTCTATGAAAAAAAAACAAGCAGATTGGTATGATCGAAGTTGAAAATCGGTCCATCCGTTCGGAAGTTAAGGCGATCTGAAGAATTCGAAAAAGTTCCAAGGGGGCCCCCTTTGATACATTTTTTTTTTTTCGATTTCGGTTTTTTCGATTGGAGAAATGGATTTTATGAAAAAAAAACAAACAGATTGGTATGATCGAAGTTGAAAATCGGTCCATCCGTTCGGAAGTAAAGGCGATCTGAAGAATTCGAAAAAGTTCCAAGGGGGCCCCCTTTGATGCATTTTTTTCTCGATTTCGGTTTCTTCGATTGAAGAAATGGATTCTATGAAAAAAAACAAACAGATTGGTATGATCGAAGTTGAAAATCGGTCCATCCGTTCGGAAGTTAAGGCGATCTGAAGAATTAGAAAAAGTTCCAAGGGGGCCCCCTTTGATGCATTTTTTTTTTCGATTTCGGTTTCTTCGATTGGAGAAATGGATTCTATAAAAAAAACAAGCAGATTGGTATGATCGAAGTTGAAAATCGATCCATCCGTTCGGAAGTTAAGGCGATCTGAAGAATTCGAAAAAGTTCCAAGGGGGCCCCCTTTGATGCATTTTTTCTTTCGATTTCGGTTTTTTTGATTGGAGAAATGGATTCTATGAAAAAAACGAACAGATTGGTATGATCGAAGTTGAAAATCGGTCCATCCGTTCGAAAGTTGAGGCGATCTGAAGAATTCGAAAAAGTTCCAAGGGGGCCCCCTTTGATGCATTTTTTTTTTCGAATTCGGTTTCTTCGATTGAAGAAATGGATTCTATAAAAAAAACAAGCAGATTGGTATGATCGAAGTTGAAAATCGTTCCATCCGTTCGGAAGATAAGACGATCTGAAGAATTCGAAAAAGTTCCAAGGGGGCCCCTTTTGATGCAATTTTTTTTTCGATTTCGGTTTTTTCGATTGGAGAAATGGATTCTATGAGAAAAAACAAGCAGATTGGTATGATCGAAGTTGAAAATAGGTCCATCCGTTCGGAAGTTGAGGCGATCTGAAGAATTCGAAAAAGTTCCAAGGGGACCCCCTTTGATGCAATTTTTTTTTTCGATTTCAGTTTTTTTGATTGGAGAAATGGATTTTATGAAAAAAAAACAAGCAGATTGGTATGATCGAAGTTGAGAATCGGTCCATCCGTTCGGAAGTTAAGGCGATCTAAAGAATTCGAAAAAGTTCCAAGAGGGCCCCCTTTGATGCAATTTTTTTTTCGATTTCGGTTTTTTCGATTGGAGAAGAGGATTCTATGAAATAAAAACAAGCAGATTGGTATGATCGAAGTTGAAAATCGGTCCATCCGTTCGGAGGTTAAGGCGATCTGAAGAATTCGAAAAAGTTCCAAGGGGGCCCCCTTTGAAGGATTTTTTTTTTCGATTTCGGTTCTTTCGATTGGAGAAATGGATTTTATGAAAAAAAAAACAAACAGATTGGTATGATCGAAGTTGAAAATCGGTCCATCCGTTCCGAAGTTAAGGCGATCTGGAGAATTCGAAAAAGTTCCAAGGGGACCCCTTTTGATGCATTTTTTTTTTCGATTTCGGTTTTTTCGATTAGAGAAATGGATTCTATGAAAAAAAAACAAGCAGATTGGTATGATCGAAGTTGAAAATAGGTCCATCCGTTCGGAAGTTGAGGCGATCTGAAGAATTCGAAAAAGTTCCAAGGGGACCCCCTTTCATGCAATTTTTTTTCGATTTCGGTTTTTTTGATTGGAGAAATGGATTTTATGAAAAAAAAAACAAGCAGATTGGTATGATCGAAGTTGAAAATCGGTCCATCCGTTCGGAAGTTGAGGCGATCTGAAGAATTCGAAAAAGTTCCAAGGGGGCCCCCTTTGATGCAATTTTTTTTTTCGATTTCGGTTTTTTCGATTGGAGAAAAAAAACAAGCTGATTGGTATGATCGAAGTTGAAAATCGGTCCATCCGTTCGGAGGTTAAGGCGATCTGAAGAATTCGAAAAAGTTCCAAGGGGGCCTCCTTTGATGAAATTTATTTTTTCGATTTCGGTTTTTTCGATTCAAGAAATTGATTCTATAAAAAAAAAAAGCATATTGGTATGATCGAAGTTGAAAATCGGTCTATCCGTTCGGAAGTTAAGGCGATCTGAAGAATTCGAAAAAGTTCCAAGGGGGCCCCCTTTGATGCATTTCTTTTTCGATTTCGGTTTTTTCGATTGGAGAAATGGATTCAATGAAAAAAAAAACAAGCAGATTGGTATGATCGAAGTTGAGAATCGGTCCATCCGTATGGAAGTTGAGGCGATCTGAAGAATTCGAAAAAGTTCCAAGGGGGCTCCCTTCGATGCATTTTTTTTTCGATTTCGGTTTTTTCGATTGGAGAAATGGATTGTATGAAAAAATAATTAAACAGATTGGGATGATCGAAGTTGAAAATCGGTCCATCTGTTCGGAAGTTGAGGCGATCTGAAGAATTCGAAAAAGTTCCAAGGGGCCCCCTTTTGATGCAATTTCTTTTTCGATTTCGGTTTTTTCGATTGAAGAAGTGGATTCTATGAAAAAAAACAAGCAGATTGGTATGATCGAAGTTGAAAATCGGTCCATCCGTTCGGAAGTTAAGGCGATCTGAAGAATTCGAAAAAGTTCCAAGGAGGCCCCCTTTGATGCATTTTTTTTTCGATTTCGGTTTTTTCGATTGAAGAAATTAATTCTATGGAAAAAAAAAACAAACAGATTGGTATGATCGAAGTTGAAAATCGGTCCATCCGTTCGGAAGTTAAGGCGATCTGAAGAATTCGAAAAAGTTCCAAGGGGGCCCCCTATGATGCATTTTATTTTTCGATTTCGGTTTTTTCGATTGGAGAAATGGATTCAATGAAAAAAAACAAGCAGATTGGTATGATCGAAGTTGAAAATCGGTCCATCCGTTTGGAAGTTAAGGCGATCTGAAGAATTCGAAAAAGTTCCAAGGGGGCCCCCTTTGATGCATTTTTTTTTTTCGATTTCGGTTTTTTCGATTGGAGAAATGTATTTTATGAAAAAAAAACAAACAGATTGGTATGATCGAAGTTGAAAATCAGTCAATCCGTTCGGAAGTTAAGGCGATCTGAAGAATTCGAAAAAGTTCCAAGGGGGCACCCTTTGAATAATTTTTTTTTTCGATTTCGGTTTTTCGATTGGAGAAATGGATTCTATGAAAAAAAACAAGCAGATTGGTATGATCGAAGTTGAAAATCGATCCATCCGTTCGGAAGTTAAGGCGATCTGAAGAATTCGAAAAAGTTCCAAGAGGGCCTCCTTTGATGCATTTTTTATTTCGATTCCGGTTTTTTCGATTGGAGAAATGGATTCTATTAAAAAAACAAACAGATTGGTATGATCGAAGTTCAAAATCGGTCCATCCGTTTGGAAGTTAAGGCGATCTGAAGAATTCGAAAAAGTTCCAAGGGGGCCTCCTTTGATGCATTTTTTTTTCGATTTCGGTTTTTATGATTGAAGAAATGGATTCTATGAAAAAAACAAGCAGATTGGTATGATCGAAGTTGAAAATCGGTTTATCCGTTCGGAAGTTAAGGCGATCTGAAGAATTAGAAAAAGTTCCAAGGGGGCCCCCTTCGATGCATTTTTTTTTGATTTCGGTTTCTTCGATTGGAGAAATGGATTCTATGAAAAAAAACAAGCAGATTGGTATGATCGAAGTTGAAAATCGATCCATCCGTTCGGAAGTTAAGGCGATCTGAAGAATTCGAAAAAGTTCCAAGGGGGCCCCCTCTGATGCATTTTTTCTTTCGATTTCGGTTTCTTTGATTGGAGAAATGGATTCTATGAAAAAAAACGAACAGATTGGTATGATCGAAGTTGAAAATCGGTCCATCCGTTCGAAAGTTGAGGCGATCTGAAGAATTCGAAAAAGTTCCAAGGGGGCCCCCTTTGATGCATTTTTTTTTTCGAATTCGGTTTCTTCGATTGAAGAAATGGATTCTATGAAAAAAACAAGCAGATTGGTATGATCGAAGTTGAAAATCGGTCCATCCGTTCGGAAATTAAGGCGATCTGAAGAATTCGAAAAAGTTCCAAGGGGACCCCCTTTGATGCAATTTTATTTTTCGATTTCGGTTTTTTCGATTGGAGAAATGGATTCTATGAAAAAAAACAAGCAGATTGGTATGATCGAAGTTGAAAATAGGTCCATCCGTTCGGAAGTTGAGGCAATCTGAAGAATTCGAAAAAGTTCCAAGGGGACCCCCTTTGATGCAATTTTTTTTTTCGATTTCAGTTTTTTTGATTGGAGAAATGGATTTTATGAAAAAAAAAACAAGCAGATTGGTATGATCGAAGTTGAAAATCGGTCCATCCGTTCGGGAGTTAAGGCGATCTAAAGAATTCGAAAAAGTTCCAAGAGGGCCCCCTCTGATGCAATTTTATTTTTCGATTTCGGTTTTTTCGATTGGAGAAATGTATTCAATGAAAAAAAACAAGCAGATTGGTATGATCGAAGTTGAAAATCGGTCCATCCGTTTGGAAGTTAAGGCGATCTGAAAAATTCGAAAAAGTTCCAAGGGGGCCCCCTTTGATGCATTTTTTTTTTCGATTTCGGTTTTTTCGATTGGAGAAATGGATTTTATGAAAAAAAACAAACAGATTGGTATGATCGAAGTTGAAAATCAGTCCATCCGTTCGGAAGTTAAGGCGATCTGAAGAATTCGAAAAAGTTCCAAGGGGGCACCCTTTGAATAATTTTTTTTTTTGATTTCGGTTTTTTCGATTGGAGAAATGGATTCTATAAAAAAAACAAGCAGATTGGTATGATCGAAGTTGAAAATCGGTCTATCCGTTCGGAAGTTAAGGCGATCTGAAGAATTCGAAAAAGTTCCAAGGGGGCCCCCTTTGATGCATTTTTTTTTCGATTTCGGTTTTTTCGATTGGAGAAATGGATTCAATGAAAAAAAAACAAGCAGATTGGTATGATCGAAGTTGAGAATCGGTCCATCCGTATGGAAGTTGAGGCGATCTGAAGAATTCGAAAAAGTTCCAAGGGGGCTCCCTTCGATGCATTTTTTTTTCGATTTCGGTTTTTTCGATTGGAGAAATGGATTGTATGAAAAAATAATTAAACAGATTGGGATGATCGAAGTTGAAAATCGGTCCATCTGTTCGGAAGTTGAGGCGATCTGAAGAATTCGAAAAAGTTCCAAGGGGCCCCCTTTTGATGCAATTTCTTTTTCGATTTCGGTTTTTTCGATCGAATAAGTGGATTCTATGAAAAAAAACAAGCAGATTGGTATGATCGAAGTTGAAAATCGGTCCATCCGTTCGGAAGTTAAGGCGATCTGAAGAATTCGAAAAAGTTCCAAGGGGGCCCCCTTTGATGCATTTTTTTTTTCGATTTCGGTTTTTTCGATTGAAGAAATTAATTCTATGGAAAAAAAAAACAAACAGATTGGTATGATCGAAGTTGAAAATCGGTCCATCCGTTCGGAAGTTAAGGCGATCTGAAGAATTCGAAAAAGTTCCAAGGGGGCCCCCTATGATGCATTTTATTTTTCGATTTCGGTTTTTTCGATTGGAGAAATGGATTCAATGAAAAAAAAACAAGCAGATTGGTATGATCGAAGTTGAAAATAGGTCCATCCGTTCGGAAGTTAAGGCGATCTAAAGAATTCGAAAAAGTTCCAAGGGGGCCCCCTTTGATGCAATTTTTTTTTCGATTTCGGTTTCTTTGATTGGAGAAATGGATTTTATGAAAAAAAACAAACAGATTGGTATGATCGAAGTTGAAAATCGATCCATCCGTTCGGAAGTTAAGGCGATCTGAAGAATTCGAAAAAGTTCCAAGGGGGCACCCTTTGAATAATTTTTTTGTTTCGATTTCGGTTTTTTCGATTGGAGAAATGGATTCTATGAAGAAAAAACAAGCAGATTGGTATGATCGAAGTTGAAAATCGATCCATCCGTTCGGAAGTTAAGGCGATCTGAAGAATTCGAAAAAGTTCCAAGAGGGCCTCCTTTGATGCATTTTTTATTTCGATTCCGGTTTTTTCGATTGGAGAAATGGATTCTATAAAGAAAACAAACAGATTGGTATGATCGAAGTTCAAAATCGGTCCATCCGTTTGGAAGTTAAGGCGATCTGAAGAATTCGAAAAAGTTCCAAGGGGGCCTCCTTTGATGCATTTCTTTTTCGATTTCGGTTTTTATGATTGAAGAAATGGATTCTATGAAAAAAAAACAAGCAGATTGGTATGATCGAAGTTGAAAATAGGTCCATCCGTTCGGAAGTTAAGGCGATCTGAAGAATTCGAAAAAGTTCCAAGGGGACCCCCTTTGATGCAATTTTTTTTTCGATTTCGGTTTTTTCGATTGGAGAAATGGATTCTATGAAAAAAAACAAGCAGATTGGTATGATCGAAGTTGAAAATAGGTCCATCCGTTCGGAAGTTGAGGCGATCTGAAGAATTCAAAAAAGTTCCAAGGGGACCCCCTTTGATGCAATTTTTTTTTCGATTTCAGTTTTTTTGATTGGAGAAATGGATTTTATGAAAAAAAAAAACAAGCAGATTGGTATGATCGAAGTTGAAAATCGGTCCATCCGTTCGGAAGTTAAGGCGATCTAAAGAATTCGAAAAAGTTCCAAGAGGGCCCCCTTTGATGCAATTTTATTTTTCGATTTCGGTTCTTTCGATTGGAGAAATGGATTCAATGAAAAAAAACAAGCAGATTGGTATGATCGAAGTTGAAAATCGATCCTTCCGTTCGGAAGTTAAGGCGATCTGAAGAATTCGAAAAAGTTCCAAGGGGGCCCCCTCTGATGCATTTTTTCTTTCGATTTCGGTTTCTTCGATTGGAGAAATGGATTCTATGAAAAAAAACGAACAGATTGGTATGATCGAAGTTGAAAATCGGTCCATCCGTTCGAAAGTTGAGGCGATCTGAAGAATTCGAAAAAGTTCCAAGGGGGCCCCCTTTGATGCATTTTTTTTTCGAATTCGGTTTCTTCGATTGAAGAAATGGATTCTATGAAAAAAACAAGCAGATTGGTATGATCGAAGTTGAAAATCGTTCCATCCGTTCGGAAGATAAGACGATCTGAAGAATTCGAAAAAGTTTCAAGGGGGCCCCCTTTGAAGCATTTTTTTTTCGATTTCGGTTTTTTTGATTGGAGAAATGGATTCTATGAAAAAAAAACAAGCAGATTGGTATGATGGAAGTTGAAAATCGGTCCATCCGTTCGAAAATTAAGGCGATCTGAAGAATTCGAAAAAGTTCCAAGGGGACCCCCTTTGATGCAATTTTTTTTTCGATTTCGGTTTTTTCGATTGGAGAAATGGATTCTATGAAAAAAAACAAGCAGATTGGTATGATCGAAGTTGAAAATAGGTCCATCCGTTCGGAAGTTGAGGCGATCTGAAGAATTCAAAAAAGTTCCAAGGGGACCCCCTTTGATGCAATTTTTTTTTCGATTTCAGTTTTTTTGATTGGAGAAATGGATTTTATGAAAAAAAAAAACAAGCAGATTGGTATGATCGAAGTTGAAAATCGGTCCATCCGTTCGGAAGTTAAGGCGATCTAAAGAATTCGAAAAAGTTCCAAGAGGGCCCCCTTTGATGCAATTTTATTTTTCGATTTCGGTTTTTTCGATTGGAGAAATGATTTCAATGAAAAAAAACAAGCAGATTGGTATGATCGAAGTTGAAAATCGTTCCATCCGTTTGGAAGTTAAGGCGATCTGAAGAATTCGAAAAAGTTCCAAGGGGGCCCCCTTTGATGCATTTTTTTTTCGATTTCGGTTTTTTCGATTAGAGAAATGGATTTTATGAAAGAAAACAAACAGATTGGTATGATCGAAGTTGAAAATCAGTCCATCCGTTCGGAAGTTAAGGCGATCTGAAGAATTCGAAAAAGTTCCAAGGGGGCACCCTTTGAATAATTTTTTTTTTCGATTTCAGTTTTTTCGATTGGAGAAATGGATTCTATGAAAAAAAACAAGCAGATTGGTATGATCGAAGTTGAAAATCGATCCATCCGTTCGGAAGTTAAGGCGATCTGAAGAATTCGAAAAAGATCCAAGGGGGCCTTCTTTGATGCATTTTTTTTTCGATTTCGGTTTTTATGATTGGAGAAATGGATTCTATGAAAAAAACAAGCAGATTGGTATGATCGAAGTTGAAAATCGGTTTATCCGTTCGGAAGTTAAGGCGATCTAAAGAATTCGAAAAAGTTCCAAGAGGGCCCCCTTTGATGCAATTTTTTTTCGATTTCGGTTTTTTCGATTGGAGAAGTGGATTCTATGAAAAAAAAAACAAGCAGATTGGTATGATCGAAGTTGAAAATCGGTCCATCCGTTCGGAAGTTAAGGCGATCTGAAGAATTCGAAAAAGTTCCAAGGGGGCCCCCTTTGATGCAATTTTTTTTTCGATTTCGGTTTCTTTGATTGGAGAAATGGATTTTATGAAAAAAAACAAACAGATTGGTATGATCGAAGTTGAAAATCGATCCATCCGTTCGGAAGTTAAGGCGATCTGAAGAATTCGAAAAAGTTCCAAGGGGGCACCCTTTGAATAATTTTTTTGTTTCGATTTCGGTTTTTTCGATTGGAGAAATGGATTCTATGAAGAAAAAACAAGCAGATTGGTATGATCGAAGTTGAAAATCGATCCATCCGTTCGGAAGTTAAGGCGATCTGAAGAATTCGAAAAAGTTCCAAGAGGGCCTCCTTTGATGCATTTTTTATTTCGATTCCGGTTTTTTCGATTGGAGAAATGGATTCTATAAAGAAAACAAACAGATTGGTATGATCGAAGTTCAAAATCGGTCCATCCGTTTGGAAGTTAAGGCGATCTGAAGAATTCGAAAAAGTTCCAAGGGGGCCTCCTTTGATGCATTTCTTTTTCGATTTCGGTTTTTATGATTGAAGAAATGGATTCTATGAAAAAAAAACAAGCAGATTGGTATGATCGAAGTTGAAAATCGGTTTATCCGTTCGGAAGTTAAGGCGATCTGAAGAATTAGAAAAAGTTCCAAGGGGGCCCCCTTTGATGCATTTTTTTTTCGATTTCGGTTTCTTCGATTGGAGAAATGGATTCTATGAAAAAAACAAGCAGATTGGTATGATCGAAGTTGAAAATCGATCCATCCGTTCGGAAGTTAAGGCGATCTGAAGAATTCGAAAAAGTTCCAAGGGGGCCCCCTCTGATGCATTTTTTCTTTCGATTTCGTTTTCTTCGATTGGAGAAATGGATTCTATGAAAAAACAAGAACAGATCGGTATGATCGAAGTTGAAAATCGGTCCATCCGTTCGAAAGTTGAGGCGATCTGAAGAATTCGAAAAAGTTCCAAGGGGGCCCCCTTTGATGCATTTTTTTTTTCGAATTCGGTTTCTTCGATTGAAGAAATGGATTCCATGAAAAAAACAAGCAGATTGGTATGATCGAAGTTGAAAATCGTTCCATCCGTTCGGAAGATAAGACGATCTGAAGAATTCGAAAAAGTTCCAAGGGGACCCCCTTTGATGCAATTTTTTTTTCGATTTCGGTTTTTTCGATTGGAGAAATGGATTCTATGAAAAAAAACAAGCAGATTGGTATGATCGAAGTTGAAAATAGGTCCATCCGTTCGGAAGTTGAGGCGATCTGAAGAATTCAAAAAAGTTCCAAGGGGACCCCCTTTGATGCAATTTTTTTTTCGATTTCAGTTTTTTTGATTGGAGAAATGGATTTTATGAAAAAAAAAAACAAGCAGATTGGTATGATCGAAGTTGAAAATCGGTCCATCCGTTCGGAAGTTAAGGCGATCTAAAGAATTCGAAAAAGTTCCAAGAGGGCCCCCTTTGATGCAATTTTATTTTTCGATTTCGGTTTTTTCGATTGGAGAAATGGATTCAATGAAAAAAAACAAGCAGATTGGTATGATCGAAGTTGAAAATCGATCCTTCCGTTCGGAAGTTAAGGCGATCTGAAGAATTCGAAAAAGTTCCAAGGGGGCCCCCTCTGATGCATTTTTTCTTTCGATTTCGGTTTCTTCGATTGGAGAAATGGATTCTATGAAAAAAAACGAACAGATTGGTATGATCGAAGTTGAAAATCGGTCCATCCGTTCGAAAGTTGAGGCGATCTGAAGAATTCGAAAAAGTTCCAAGGGGGCCCCCTTTGATGCATTTTTTTTTCGAATTCGGTTTCTTCGATTGAAGAAATGGATTCTATGAAAAAAACAAGCAGATTGGTATGATCGAAGTTGAAAATCGTTCCATCCGTTCGGAAGATAAGACGATCTGAAGAATTCGAAAAAGTTTCAAGGGGGCCCCCTTTGAAGCATTTTTTTTTCGATTTCGGTTTTTTTGATTGGAGAAATGGATTCTATGAAAAAAAAACAAGCAGATTGGTATGATGGAAGTTGAAAATCGGTCCATCCGTTCGAAAATTAAGGCGATCTGAAGAATTCGAAAAAGTTCCAAGGGGACCCCCTTTGATGCAATTTTTTTTTCGATTTCGGTTTTTTCGATTGGAGAAATGGATTCTATGAAAAAAAACAAGCAGATTGGTATGATCGAAGTTGAAAATAGGTCCATCCGTTCGGAAGTTGAGGCGATCTGAAGAATTCAAAAAAGTTCCAAGGGGACCCCCTTTGATGCAATTTTTTTTTCGATTTCAGTTTTTTTGATTGGAGAAATGGATTTTATGAAAAAAAAAAACAAGCAGATTGGTATGATCGAAGTTGAAAATCGGTCCATCCGTTCGGAAGTTAAGGCGATCTAAAGAATTCGAAAAAGTTCCAAGAGGGCCCCCTTTGATGCAATTTTATTTTTCGATTTCGGTTTTTTCGATTGGAGAAATGATTTCAATGAAAAAAAACAAGCAGATTGGTATGATCGAAGTTGAAAATCGTTCCATCCGTTTGGAAGTTAAGGCGATCTGAAGAATTCGAAAAAGTTCCAAGGGGGCCCCCTTTGATGCATTTTTTTTTCGATTTCGGTTTTTTCGATTAGAGAAATGGATTTTATGAAAGAAAACAAACAGATTGGTATGATCGAAGTTGAAAATCAGTCCATCCGTTCGGAAGTTAAGGCGATCTGAAGAATTCGAAAAAGTTCCAAGGGGGCACCCTTTGAATAATTTTTTTTTTCGATTTCAGTTTTTTCGATTGGAGAAATGGATTCTATGAAAAAAAACAAGCAGATTGGTATGATCGAAGTTGAAAATCGATCCATCCGTTCGGAAGTTAAGGCGATCTGAAGAATTCGAAAAAGATCCAAGGGGGCCTTCTTTGATGCATTTTTTTTTCGATTTCGGTTTTTATGATTGGAGAAATGGATTCTATGAAAAAAACAAGCAGATTGGTATGATCGAAGTTGAAAATCGGTTTATCCGTTCGGAAGTTAAGGCGATCTAAAGAATTCGAAAAAGTTCCAAGAGGGCCCCCTTTGATGCAATTTTTTTTCGATTTCGGTTTTTTCGATTGGAGAAGTGGATTCTATGAAAAAAAAAACAAGCAGATTGGTATGATCGAAGTTGAAAATCGGTCCATCCGTTCGGAAGTTAAGGCGATCTGAAGAATTCGAAAAAGTTCCAAGGGGACCCCTTTTGATGCAATTTCTTTTTCGATTTCGGTTTTTTCGATTGGAGAAACGGATTTTATCAAAAAAAAAACAAGCAGATTGGTATGATCGAAGTTGAAAATCGGTCCATCCGTTCGGAAGTTGAGGCGATCTGAAAAATTCGAAAAAGTTCCAAGGGGGCCCCCTTTGATGCAATTTCTTTATCGATTTCGGTTTTTTGATTGGAGAAGTGGATTCTATGAAAAAAAACAAGCAGATTGGTATGATCGAAGTTGAAAATCGGTCCATCCGTCCGGAGGTTAAGGCGATCTGAAGAATTCGAAAAAGTTCCAAGGGGGCCCCCTTTGATGCAATTTATTATTTCGATTCGGTTTTTTCGATTGAAGAAATGGATTTTATGAAAAAAAAAACAAACAGATTGGTATGATCGAAGTTGAAAATCGGTCCATCCGTTCGGAGGTTAAGGCGATCTGAAGAATTCGAAAAAGTTCCGAGGGGGCCACCTTTGATGCATTTTTTTTTCGATTTCGGTTCTTTCGATTGGAGAAATGGATTTTATGGAAAAAAAAATTGGTATGATCGAAGTTGAAAATCGGTCCATCCGTTCCGAAGTTAAGGCGATCTGAAGAATTCGAAAAAGTTCCAAGGGGACCCCTTTTGATGCAATTTCTTTTTCGATTTCGGTTTTTTCGATTGGAGAAATGGATTTCATGAAAAAAACAAGCAAATTGGCATGCACAAAGTTGAAAATCGGTCCATCCGTTCGGAAGTTAAGTTGATCTGAAGATTTCGAAAAAGTTCCAAGGGGACCCCCTTTGATGCATTTTTTTTTTCGATTTCGGTTTTTTCGATTAGAGAAATGGATTCTATGAAAAAAAAACAAGCAGATTGGTATGATCGAAGTTGAAAATAGGTCCATCCGTTCGGAAGTTGAGGCGATCTGAAGAATTCGAAAAAGTTCCAAGGGGACCCCCTTTGATGCAATTTTTTTTCGATTTCGGTTTTTTTGATTGGAGAAATGGATTTTATGAAAAAAAAAAACAAGCAGATTGGTATGATCGAAGTTGAAAATCGGTCCATCCGTTCGGAAGTTAAGGCGATCTGAAGAATTCGAAAAAGTTTCAAGGGGGCCCCCTTTGATGCAATTTTTTTTTCGATTTCGGTTTTTTGATTGGAGAAGTGTATTCTATGAAAAAAAACAAGCAGATTGGTATGATCGAAGTTGAAAATCGGTCCATCCGTTCGGAGGTTAAGGCGATCTGAAGAATTCGAAAAAGTTCCAAGAGGGCCCCCTTTGATGCAATTTATTATTTCGATTTCGGTTTTTTCGATTCAAGAAATTGATTCTATGAAAAAAAACAAGCAGATTGGTATGATCGAAGTTGAAAATCGGTCTATCCGTTCGGAAGTTAAGGCGATCTGAAGAATTCGAAAAAGTTCCAAGGGGGCCCCCTTTGATGCATTTTTTTTTCGATTTCGGTTTTTTCGATTGGAGAAATGGATTCAATAAAAAAAAAACAAGCAGATTGGTATGATCGAAGTTGAAAATCGGTCCATCCGTATGGAAGTTGAGGCGATCTGAAGAATTCGAAAAAGTTCCAAGGGGGCCCCCTTTGATGCATTTTTTTTTTCGATTTCGGTTTTTTCGATTGGAGAAATGGATTCTATGAAAAAAAAATTAAACAGATTGGGATGATCGAAGTTGAAAATCGGTCCATCCGTTCGGAAGTTAAGGCGATCTGAAGAATTCGAAAAAGTTCCAAGGGGACCCCCTTTGATGCATTTTTTATTTTCGATTTCGGTTTTTTCGATTGAAGAAATGGATTCTATGAAAAAAAAACAAACAGATTGGTATGATCGAAGTTGAAAATCGGTCCATCCGTTCGGAAGTTAAGGCGATCTGAAGAATTCGAAAAAGTTCCAAGGGGACCCCCTTTGATGCAATTTTTTTTTCGATTTCGGTTTTTTTGATTAGAGGAATGGATTTTATGAAAAAAAAAACAAGCAGATTGGTATGATCGAAGTTGAAAATCGGTCCTTCCGTTCGGAAGTTGAGGCGATCTGAAGAATTCGAAAAAGTTCCAAGGGGGCCCCCTTTGATGCATTTTTTTTTTCGATTTCGGTTTCTTCGATTGAAGAAATGGATTCTATGAAAAAAAACAAACAGATTGGTATGATCGAAGTTGAAAATCGGTCCATCCGTTCGGAAGTTAAGGCGATCTGAAGAATTAGAAAAAGTTCCAAGGGGGCCCCCTTTGATGCATTTTTTTTTCGATTTCGGTTCTTTCGATTGGAGAAATGGATTTTATGGAAAAAAAATTGGTATGATCGAAGTTGAAAATCGGTCCATCCGTTCCGAAGTTAAGGCGATCTGAAGAATTCGAAAATGTTCCAAGGGGACCCCTTTTGATGCAATTTCTTTTTCGATTTCGGTTTTTTCGATTGGACAAATGGATTTCATGAAAAAAAACAAGCAAATTGGCATGCACGAAGTTGAAAATCGGTCCATCCGTTCGGAAGTTAAGTTGATCTGAAGATTTCGAAAAAAATCCAAGGGGACCCCCTTTGATGCATTTTTTTTTCGATTTCGGTTTTTTCGATCAGAGAAATGGATTCTATGAAAAAAAAACAAGCAGATTGGTATGATCGAAGTTGAAAATAGGTCCATCCGTTCGGAAGTTGAGGCGATCTGAAGAATTCGAAAAAGTTCCAAGGGGACCCCCTTTGATGCAATTTTTTTTCGATTTCGGTTTTTTTGATTGGAGAAATGGATTTTATGAAAAAAAAACAAGCAGATTGGTATGATCGAAGTTGAAAATCGGTCCATCCGTTCGGAAGTTAAGGCGATCTGAAGAATTCGAAAAAGTTCCAAGGGGGCTCCCTTTGATGCAATTTTTTTTTTCGATTTTGGTTTTTTCGATTGGAGAAGTGGATTCTATGAAAAAAAACAAGCAGATTGGTATGATCGAAGTTGTAAATCGGTCCATCCGTTCGGAGGTTAAGGCGATCTGAAGAATTCGAAAAAGTTCCAAGGGGGCCTCCTTTGATGAAATTTATTTTTTCGATTTCGGTTTTTTCGATTCAAGAAATTGATTCTATAAAAAAAACAAGCAGATTGATATGATCGAAGTTGAAAATCGGTCTATCCGTTCGGAAGTTAAGGCGATCTGAAGAATTCAAAAAAGTTCCAAGGAGATCCCCTTTGATGCATTTTTTTTTTCGATTTCGGTTTTTCCGATTGGAGAAATGGATTCTATGAAAAAAAAAACAAGCAGATTGGTATGATCGAAGTTGAAAATCGGTCCATCCGTTCGGAAGTTAAGGCGATCTGATGAATTCGAAAAAGTTCCAAATGGACCCCCTATGATGCAATTTTTTTTTTCGATTTCGGTTTTTTCGATTGGAGAAATGGATTCTATGAAAAAAAACAAGCAAATTGGTATGCGCGAAGTTGAAAATCGGTCCATCCGTTCGGAAGTTAAGGCGATCTGATGAATTCGAAAAAGTTCCAAATGGACCCCCTTTGATGCAATTTTTTTTTCGATTTCGGTTTTTTCGATTGGAGAAATGGATTCCATGAAAAAAAACAAGCAAATTGGTATGCGCGAAGTTGAAAATCGGTCCATCCGTTCGGAAGTTAAGGCGATCTGAAGAATTCGAAAAAGTTCCAAGGGGGCCCCCTTTGATGCATTTTTTTTTCGATTTCGGTTCTTTCGATCGGAGAAATGGATTCTATGAAAAAAAAAACAAGCAGATTGATATGATCGAAGTTGAAAATCGGTCCATCCGTTCGGAAGTTAAGGCGATCTGAAGAATTCGAAAAAGTTCCAAGGGGGCCCCCTTTGATGCATTTTTTTTTCGATTTCGGTTTTTTTGATTGAAGAAATGGATTCTATGAAAAAAAAACAAGCAGATTCGTATGATCGAAGTTGAAAATCGGTCAATCCGTTCGGAAGTTAAGGCGATCTGAAGAATTCGAAAAAGTTCCAAGGGGGCTCCCTTTGATGCTTTTTATTTTTTCGATTTCGGTTTCTTTGATTGGAGAAATGGATTCTATGAAAAAAAACAAGCAGATTGGTATGATCGAAGTTGAAAATCGGTCCATCCGTTCGGAAGTTAAGGCGATCTGAAGAATTCGAAAAAGTTCCAAGGGGACCCCCTTTGATGCAATTTTTCTTTTCGATTTCGGTTTCTTCGATTAGAGAAATTGATTCTATGAAAAAAAAACAAGCAGATTGGTATGATCGAAGTTGAAAATCGGTCCATCCGTTCGGAAGTTAAGGCGATCTGAAGAATTCAGAAAAGTTCCAAGGGGGCCCCCTTTGATGCATTTTTTTTCTCGATTTCGGTTCTTACGATCGGAGAAATGGATTCCATGGAAAAAAAAACAAGCAGATTGATATGATCGAAGTTGAAAATCGGTCCATCCGTTCGGATGTTAAGGCGATCTGAAGAATTCGAAAAAGTTCCAAGGGGGCCCCCTTTGATGCATTTTTTTTTCGATTTCGGTTTTTTCGATTGGAGAAGTGGATTCTTTGAAAAAAAAACAAGCAGATTGGTATGATCGAAGTTGAAAATCGGTCCATCCGTTTGGAGGTTAAGGCGATCTGAAGAATTCGAAAAAGTTCCAAGGGGGCCCCCTTTGATGCAAATTTTTTTTTCGATTTCGGTTTTTTCGATTCAAGAAATTGATTCTATGAAAAAAAAACAAGCAGATTGGTATGATCGAAGTTGAAAATCGGTCCATCCGTTCGGAAGTTAAGGCGATCTGAAGAATTCGAAAAAGTTCCAAGGGGGCCCCCTTTGATACATTTTTTTTTTCGATTTCGGTTTTTTCGATTGGAGAAATGGATTCTATGAAAAAAAAACAAACAGATTGGTATGATCGAAGTTGAAAATCGGTCCATCCGTTCGGAAGTAAAGGCGATCTGAAGAATTCGAAAAAGTTCCAAGGGGGCCCCCTTTGATGCATTTTTTTCTCGATTTCGGTTTCTTCGATTGAAGAAATGGATTCTATGAAAAAAAACAAACAGATTGGTATGATCGAAGTTGAAAATCGGTCCATCCGTTCGGAAGTTAAGGCGATCTGAAGAATTAGAAAAAGTTCCAAGGAGGCCCCCTTTGATGCATTTCTTTTTTATTTCGGTTTCTTCGATTGGAGAAATGGATTCTATGAAAAAAACAAGCAGATTGGTATGATCGAAGTTGAAAATCGATCCATCCGTTCGGAAGTTAAGGCGATCTGAAGAATTCGAAAAAGTTCCAAGGGGGCCCCCTTTGATGCATTTTTTCTTTCGATTTCGGTTTTTTTGATTGGAGAAATGGATTCTATGAAAAAAACGAACAGATTGGTATGATCGAAGTTGAAAATCGGTCCATCCGTTCGAAAGTTGAGGCGATCTGTAGAATTCGAAAAAGTTCCAAGGGGGCCCCCTTTGATGCATTTTTTTTTTCGAATTCGGTTTCTTCGATTGAAGAAATGGATTCTATGAAAAAAACAAGCAGATTGGTATGATCGAAGTTGAAAATCGTTCCATCCGTTCGGAAGATAAGACGATCTGAAGAATTCGAAAAAGTTCCAAGGGGGCCCCCTTTGAAGCATTTTTTTTTTTCGATTTCGGTTTTTTTGATTGGAGAAATGGATTCTATGAAAAAAAACAAGCAGATTGGTATGATGGAAGTTGAAAATCGGTCCATCCGTTCGGAAATTAAGGCGATCTGAAGAATTCGAAAAAGTTCCAAGGGGACCCCCTTTGATGCAATTTTTTTTTTCGATTTCGGTTTTTTCGATTGGAGAAATGGATTCTATGAAAAAAAAACAAGCAGATTGGTATGATCGAAGTTGAAAATAGGTCCATCCGTTCGGAAGTTGAGGCGATCTGAAGAATTCGAAAAAGTTCCAAGGGGACCCCCTTTGATGCAATTTTTTTTTTCGATTTCAGTATTTTTGATTGGAGAAATGGATTTTATGAAAAAAAACAAGCAGGTTGGTATGATCGAAGTTGAGAATCGGTCCATCCGTTCGGAAGTTAAGGCGATCTAAAAAATTCGAAAAAGTTCCAAGATGGCCCCCTTTGATGCAATTTTTTTTTCGATTTCGGTTTTTTCGATTGGAGAAGTGGATTCTATGAAAAAAAAACAAGCAGATTGGTATGATCGAAGTTGAAAATCGGTCCATCCGTTCGGAGGTTAAGGCGATCTGAAGAATTCGAAAAAGTTCCAAGGGGGCCCCCTTTGAAGCATTTTTTTTTCGATTTCGGTTTTTTTGATTGGAGAAATGGATTCTATGAAAAAAAACAAGCAGATTGGTATGATGGAAGTTGAAAATCGGTCCATCCGTTCGGAAATTAAGGCGATCTGAAGAATTCGAAAAAGTTCCAAGGGGACCCCCTTTGATGCAATTTTTTTTTCGATTTCGGTTTTTTCGATTGGAGAAATGGATTCTATGAAAAAAAACAAGCAGATTGGTATGATCGAAGTTGAAAATAGGTCCATCCGTTCAGAAGTTGAGGCGATCTGAAGAATTCGAAAAAGTTCCAAGGGGACCCCCTTTGATGCAATTTATTATTTCGATTTCGGTTTTTTCGATTCAAGAAATTGATTCTATGAAAAAAAAAACAAGCAGATTGGTATGATCGAAGTTGAAAATCGGTCTATCCGTTCGGAAGTTAAGGCGATCTGAAGAATTCGAAAAAGTTCCAAGGGGGCCCCCTTTGATGCATTTTTTTTCGATTTCGGCTTTTTCGATTGGAGAAATGGATTCAATGAAAAAAAAAAACAAGCAGATTGGTATGATCGAAGTTGAAAATCGGTCCATCCGTATGGAAGTTGAGGAGATCTGAAGAATTCGAAGAAGTTCCAAGGGGGCCCCCTTTGATGCATTTTTTTTTTTTTTCGATTTCGGTTTTTTCGATTGATGAAATGGATTCTATGAAAAAAAAAATTAAACAGATTGGGATGATCGAAGTTGAAAATCGGTCCATCCGTTCGGAAGTTAAGGCGATCTGAAGAATTCGAAAAAGTTCCAAGAGGACCCCCTTTGATGCATTTCTTTTTCGATTTCGGTTTTTTCGATTGAAAAAATGGATTCTATGAAAAAAAACGAACAGATTGGTATGATCGAAGTTGAAAATCGGTCCATCCGTTCGGAGGTTAAGGCGATCTGAAGAATTCGAAAAAGTTCCAAGGGGGCCCCCTTTGAAGCATTTTTTTTTCGATTTCGGTTTTTTTGATTGGAGAAATGGATTCTATGAAAAAAAACAAGCAGATTGGTATGATGGAAGTTGAAAATCGGTCCATCCGTTCGGAAATTAAGGCGATCTGAAGAATTCGAAAAAGTTCCAAGGGGACCCCCTTTGATGCAATTTTTTTTTCGATTTCGGTTTTTTCGATTGGAGAAATGGATTCTATGAAAAAAAACAAGCAGATTGGTATGATCGAAGTTGAAAATAGGTCCATCCGTTCGGAAGTTGAGGCGATCTGAAGAATTCGAAAAAGTTCCAAGGGGACCCCCTTTGATGCAATTTATTATTTCGATTTCGGTTTTTTCGATTCAAGAAATTGATTCTATGAAAAAAAAACAAGCAGATTGGTATGATCGAAGTTGAAAATCGGTCTATCCGTTCGGAAGTTAAGGCGATCTGAAGAATTCGAAAAAGTTCCAAGAGGGCCCCATTTGATGCATTTTTTTTCGATTTCGGCTTTTTCGATTGGAGAAATGGATTCAATGAAAAAAAAAAAACAAGCAGATTGGTATGATCGAAGTTGAAAATCGGTCCATCCGTATGGAAGTTGAGGAGATCTGAAGAATTCGAAGAAGTTCCAAGGGGGCCCCCTTTGATGCATTTTTTTTTTTCGATTTCGGTTTTTTCGATTGATGAAATGGATTCTATGAAAAAAAAAATTAAACAGATTGGGATGATCGAAGTTGAAAATCGGTCCATCCGTTCGGAAGTTAAGGCGATCTGAAGAATTCGAAAAAGTTCCAAGAGGACCCCCTTTGATGCATTTCTTTTTCGATTTCGATTTTTTCGATTGAAAAAATGGATTCTATGAAAAAAAACGAACAGATTGGTATGATCGAAGTTGAAAATCGGTCCATCCGTTCGGAAATTAAGGCGATCTGAAGAATTCGAAAAAGTTCCAATGGGACCCTTTTTGATGCAATTTTTTTTTCGATTTCAGTTTTTTTGATTGGAGAAATGGATTTTATGAAAAAAAAACAAACAGATTGGTATGATCGAAGTTGAAAATCGGTCCATCCGTTCGGAAGTTAAGGCGATCTGAAGAATTCGAAAAAGTTCCAAGGGGACCCCTTTTGATGCAATTTCTTTTTCGATTTCGGTTTTTTCGATTGGAGAAATGGATTTTATCAAAAAAAAAAACAAGCAGATTGGTATGATCGGAGTTGAAAATCGGTCCATCCGTTCGGAAGTTGAGGCGATCTGAAAAATTCGAAAAAGTTCCAAGGGGGCCCCCTTTGATGCAATTTCTTTTTCGATTTCGGTTTTTTGATTGGAGAAGTGGATTCTATGAAAAAAAACAAGCAGATTGGTATGATCGAAGTTGAAAATCGGTCCATCCGTTCGGAAGTTAAGGCGATCTAAAGAATTCGAAAAAGTTCCAAGAGGGCCCCCTTTGATGCAATTTTTTTTCGATTTCGGTTTTTTCGATTGGAGAAGTGGATTCTATGAAAAAAAAAACAAGCAGATTGGTATGATCGAAGTTGAAAATCGGTCCATCCGTTCGGAGGTTAAGGCGATCTGAAGAATTCGAAAAAGTTCCAAAGGGGCCACCTTAGATGCATTTTTTTTTCGATTTCGGTTCTTTCGATTGGAGAAATGGATTTTATGGAAAAAAAAATTGGTATGATCGAAGTTGAAAATCGGTCCATCCGTTCCGAAGTTAAGGCGATCTGAAGAATTCGAAAAAGTTCCAAGGGGACCCCTTTTGATGCAATTTCTTTTTCGATTTCGGTTTTTTCGATTGGACAAATGGATTTCATGAAAAAAAACAAGCAAATTGGCATGCACGAAGTTGAAAATCGGTCCATCCGTTCGGAAGTTAAGTTGATCTGAAGATTTCGAAAAAGTTCCAAGGGGACCCCCTTTGATGCATTTTTTTTTCGATTTCGGTTTTTTCGATTAGAGAAATGGATTCTATGAAAAAAAAACAAGCAGATTGGTATGATCGAAGTTGAAAATAGGTCCATCCGTTCGGAAGTTGAGGCGATCTGAAGAATTCGAAAAAGTTCCAAGGGGACCCCCTTTGATGCAATTTTTTTTCGATTTCGGTTTTTTTGATTGGAGAAATGGATTTTATGAAAAAAAAACAAGCAGATTGGTATGATCGAAGTTGAAAATCGGTCCATCCGTTCGGAAGTTAAGGCGATCTGAAGAATTCGAAAAAGTTCCAAGGGGGCTCCCTTTGATGCATTTTTTTTTTCGATTTCGGTTTTTTCGATTGGAGAAATGGATTCTATGAAAAAAAACAAGCAAATTGGTATGATCGAAGTTGAAAATAGGTCCATCCGTTCGGAAGTTGAGGCGATCTGAAGAATTCGAAAAAGATCCAAGGGGACCCCCTTTGATGCAATTTTTTTTCGATTTCGGTTTTTTTGATTGGAGAAATGGATTCTATGGAAAAAAAAACAAACAGATTGGTATGATCGAAGTTGAAAATCGGTCCATCCGTTCGGAAGTTAAGGCGATCTGAAGAATTCGAAAAAGTTCCAAGGGGGCTCCCTTTGATGCAATTTTTTTTTTCGATTTCGGTTTTTTTGATTGGAGAAATGGATTTTATGAAAAAAAAAACAAGCAGATTGGTATGATCGAAGTTGAAAATCGGTCCATCCGTTCGGAAGTTAAGGCGATCTGAAGAATTCGAAAAAGTTCCAAGGGGGCCCCCTTTGATGCATTTTTTTTTTCGATTTCGGTTTTATCGATTGAAGAAATTAATTCTATGGAAAAAAAAACAAACAGATTGGTATGATCGAAGTTGAAAATCGGTCCATCCGTTCGGAAGTTAAGGCGATCTGAAGAATTCGAAAAAGTTCCAAGGGGGCCCCCTTTGATGCATTTTATTTTTCGATTTCGGTTTTCTCGATTGAAGAAATGGATTCAATGAAAAAAAAACAAGCAGATTGGTATGATCGAAGTTGAAAATCGGTCCATCCGTTTGGAAGTTAAGGCGATCTGAAGAATTCGAAAAAGTTCCAAGGGGGCCCCCTTTGATGCATTTTTTTTTTCGATTTCGGTTTTTTCGATTGGAGAAATGGATTTTATGAAAAAAAAACAAACAGATTGGTATGATCGAAGTTGAAAATCAGTCCATCCGTTCGGAAGTTAAGGCGATCTGAAGAATTCGAAAAAGTTCCAAGGGGGCACCCTTTGAATATTTTTTTTTTTTGATTTCGGTTTTTTCGATTGGAGAAATGGATTCTATGAAAAAAAAACAAGCAGATTGGTATGATCGAAGTTGAAAATCGATCCATCCGTTCGGAAGTTAAGGTGATCTGAAGAATTCGAAAATGTTCCAAGAGGGCCTCCTTTGATGCATTTTTTATTTCGATTCCGGTTTTTTCGATTGGAGAAATGGATTCTATAAAAAAAACAAGCAGATTGGTATGATCGAAGTTGAAAATAGGTCCATCCGTTCGGAAATTAAGGCGATCTGAAGAATTCGAAAAAGTTCCAAGGGGACCCCCTTTGATGCAATTTTTTTTTGATTTCGGTTTTTTTCGATTGGAGAAATGGATTCTATGAAAAAAAACAAGCAGATTGGTATGATCGAAGTTGAAAATAGGTCCATCCGTTCGGAAGTTGAGGCGATCTGAAGAATTCGAAAAAGTTCCAAGGGGACCCCCTTTGATGCAATTTTTTTTCGATTTCAGTTTTTTTGATTGAAGAAATGGATTTTATGAAAAAAAAAAACAAACAGATTTTTATGATCGAAGTTGAAAATCAGGCAATCCGTTCGGAAGTTAAGGCGATCTGAAGAATTCGAAAAAGTTCCAAGGGGGCACCCTTTGAATAATTTTTTTTTTGATTTCGGTTTTTTCGATTGGAGAAATGGATTCTATGAAAAAAAAACAAGCAGATTGGTATGATCGAAGTTGAAAATCGATCCATCCGTTCGGAAGTTAAGGTGATCTGAAGAAATCGAAAAAGTTCCAAGAGGGCCTCCTTTGATGCATTTTTTATTTCGATTCCGGTTTTTTCGATTGGAGAAATGGATTCTATAAAAATAAACAAGCAGATTGGTATGATCGAAGTTGAAAATAGGTCCATCCGTTCGGAAATTAAGGCGATCTGAAGAATTCGAAAAAGTTCCAAGAGGACCCCCTTTGATGCAATTTTTTTTTTATTTCGGTTTTTTTCGATTGGAGAAATGGATTATATGAAAAAAAACAAGCAGATTGGTATGATCGAAGTTGAAAATAGGTCCATCCGTTCGGAAGTTGAGGCGATCTGAAGAATTCGAAAAAGTTCCAAGGGGACCCCCTTTGATGCAATTTTTTTTCGATTTCAGTTTTTTTGATTGAAGAAATGGATTTTATGAAAAAAAAAACAAGCAGATTGGTATGATCGAAGTTGAAAATCGGTCCATCCGTTCGGAAGTTAAGGCGATCTAAAGAATTCGAAAAAGTTCCAAGAGGGCCCCCTTTGATGCAATTTTTTTTTTTCGATTCCGGTTTTTTCGATTGAAGAAGTGGATTCTATGAAAAAAAACAAGCAGATTGGTATGATCGAAGTTGAAAATCGGTCCATCCGTTCGGAGGTTAAGGCGATCTGAAGAATTCGAAAAAGTTCCAAGGGGGCCCCCTTAGATGCATTTTTTTTTTTTTTGATTTCGGTTCTTTCGATTGGAGAAATGGATTTTATGAAAAAAAACAAGCAAATTGGCATGCACGAAGTTGAAAACCGGTCCATCCGTTCGAAAGTTAAGTTGATCTGAAGATTTCGAAAAAGTTCCAAGGGGACCCCCTTTGATGCATTTTTTTTTTCGATTTGGGTTTTTTCGATTGGAGAAATGGATTCTATGAAAAAAAACAAGCAAATTGGTATGATCGAAGTTGAAAATAGGTCCATCCGTTCGGAAGTTGAGGCGATCTGAAGAATTCGAAAAAGTTTCAAGGGGACCCCCTTTGATGCAATTTTTTTTCGATTTCGGTTTTTTTGATTGGAGAAATGGATTTAATGAAAAAAAAAACAAGCAGATTGGTATGATCGAAGTTGAAAATCGGTCCATCCGTTCGGAAGTTAAGGCGATCTGAAGAATTCGAAAAAGTTCCAAGAGGGCCCCCTTTGATGCATTTTTTCGGTTTTTTCGATTGGAGAAATGGATTTTATGAAAAAAAAACAAACAGATTGGTATGATCGAAGTTCAAAATCGGTCCATCCGTTCGGAAGTTGAGGCGATCTGAAGAATTCGAAAAAGTTCCAAGGGGACCCTTTTTGATGCAATTTCTTTTTTGATTTCGGTTTTTTCGATTGGAGAAATGGATTCTATGAAAAAAAAACAAGCAGATTGGTATGATCGAAGTTGAAAATAGGTCCATCCGTTCGGAAATTAAGGCGATCTGAAGAATTCGAAAAAGTTCCAAGGGGACCCCCTTTGATGCAATTTTTTTTCGATTTCGGTTTTTTTGATTGGAGAAATGGATTTTATGAAAAAAAAACAAGCAGATTGGTATGATCGAAGTTGAAAATCGGTCCATCCGTTCGGAAGTTAAGGCGATCTGAAGAATTCGAAAAAGTTCCAAGGGGGCTCCCTTTGATGCATTTTTTTTTTCGATTTCGGTTTTTTCGATTGGAGAAATGGATTCTATGAAAAAAAACAAGCAAATTGGTATGATCGAAGTTGAAAATAGGTCCATCCGTTCGGAAGTTGAGGCGATCTGAAGAATTCGAAAAAGATCCAAGGGGACCCCCTTTGATGCAATTTTTTTTCGATTTCGGTTTTTTTGATTGGAGAAATGGATTCTATGGAAAAAAAAACAAACAGATTGGTATGATCGAAGTTGAAAATCGGTCCATCCGTTCGGAAGTTAAGGCGATCTGAAGAATTCGAAAAAGTTCCAAGGGGGCTCCCTTTGATGCAATTTTTTTTTTCGATTTCGGTTTTTTTGATTGGAGAAATGGATTTTATGAAAAAAAAAAACAAGCAGATTGGTATGATCGAAGTTGAAAATCGGTCCATCCGTTCGGAAGTTAAGGCGATCTGAAGAATTCGAAAAAGTTCCAAGGGGGCCCCCTTTGATGCATTTTTTTTTTCGATTTCGGTTTTTTAATTGGAGTAGTGGATTCTATGAAAAAAAACAAACAGATTGGTATGATCGAAGTTGAAAATCGGTCCATCCGTTCGGAAGTTAAGGCGATCTGAAGAATTCGAAAAAGTTCCAAGGGGGCCCCCTTTGATGCATTTTATTTTTCGATTTCGGTTTTCTCGATTGAAGAAATGGATTCAATGAAAAAAAAACAAGCAGATTGGTATGATCGAAGTTGAAAATCGGTCCATCCGTTTGGAAGTTAAGGCGATCTGAAGAATTCGAAAAAGTTCCAAGGGGGCCCCCTTTGATGCATTTTTTTTTTCGATTTCGGTTTTTTCGATTGGAGAAATGGATTTTATGAAAAAAAAACAAACAGATTGGTATGATCGAAGTTGAAAATCAGTCCATCCGTTCGGAAGTTAAGGCGATCTGAAGAATTCGAAAAAGTTCCAAGGGGGCACCCTTTGAATATTTTTTTTTTTTGATTTCGGTTTTTTCGATTGGAGAAATGGATTCTATAAAAAAAACAAGCAGATTGGTATGATCGAAGTTGAAAATAGGTCCATCCGTTCGGAAATTAAGGCGATCTGAAGAATTCGAAAAAGTTCCAAGGGGACCCCCTTTGATGCAATTTTTTTTTGATTTCGGTTTTTTTCGATTGGAGAAATGGATTCTATGAAAAAAAACAAGCAGATTGGTATGATCGAAGTTGAAAATAGGTCCATCCGTTCGGAAGTTGAGGCGATCTGAAGAATTCGAAAAAGTTCCAAGGGGACCCCCTTTGATGCAATTTTTTTTCGATTTCAGTTTTTTTGATTGAAGAAATGGATTTTATGAAAAAAAAACAAACAGATTTTTATGATCGAAGTTGAAAATCAGTCCATCCGTTCGGAAGTTAAGGCGATCTGAAGAATTCGAAAAAGTTCCAAGGGGGCACCCTTTGAATAATTTTTTTTTTGATTTCGGTTTTTTCGATTGGAGAAATGGATTCTATGAAAAAAAAACAAGCAGATTGGTATGATCGAAGTTGAAAATCGATCCATCCGTTCGGAAGTTAAGGTGATCTGAAGAAATCGAAAAAGTTCCAAGAGGGCCTCCTTTGATGCATTTTTTATTTCGATTCCGGTTTTTTCGATTGGAGAAATGGATTCTATAAAAATAAACAAGCAGATTGGTATGATCGAAGTTGAAAATAGGTCCATCCGTTCGGAAATTAAGGCGATCTGAAGAATTCGAAAAAGTTCCAAGAGGACCCCCTTTGATGCAATTTTTTTTTTATTTCGGTTTTTTTCGATTGGAGAAATGGATTATATGAAAAAAAACAAGCAGATTGGTATGATCGAAGTTGAAAATAGGTCCATCCGTTCGGAAGTTGAGGCGATCTGAAGAATTCGAAAAAGTTCCAAGGGGACCCCCTTTGATGCAATTTTTTTTCGATTTCAGTTTTTTTGATTGAAGAAATGGATTTTATGAAAAAAAAAACAAGCAGATTGGTATGATCGAAGTTGAAAATCGGTCCATCCGTTCGGAAGTTAAGGCGATCTAAAGAATTCGAAAAAGTTCCAAGAGGGCCCCCTTTGATGCAATTTTTTTTTTTCGATTCCGGTTTTTTCGATTGAAGAAGTGGATTCTATGAAAAAAAAACAAGCAGATTGGTATGATCGAAGTTGAAAATCGGTCCATCCGTTCGGAGGTTAAGGCGATCTGAAGAATTCGAAAAAGTTCCAAGGGGGCCCCCTTAGATGCATTTTTTTTTTTCGATTTCGGTTCTTTCGATTGGAGAAATGGATTTTATGAAAAAAAACAAGCAAATTGGCATGCACGAAGTTGAAAACCGGTCCATCCGTTCGAAAGTTAAGTTGATCTGAAGATTTCGAAAAAGTTCCAAGGGGACCCCCTTTGATGCATTTTTTTTTTCGATTTCGGTTTTTTCGATTGGAGAAATGGATTCTATGAAAAAAAACAAGCAAATTGGTATGATCGAAGTTGAAAATAGGTCCATCCGTTCGGAAGTTGAGGCGATCTGAAGAATTCGAAAAAGTTTCAAGGGGACCCCCTTTGATGCAATTTTTTTTCGATTTCGGTTTTTTTGATTGGAGAAATGGATTTAATGAAAAAAAAACAAGCAGATTGGTATGATCGAAGTTGAAAATCGGTCCATCCGTTCGGAAGTTAAGGCGATCTGAAGAATTCGAAAAAGTTCCAAGGGGGCCCCCTTTGATGCATTTTTTTTTCGATTTTGGTTTTTTCGATTGGAGAAAAGGATTCTATGAAAAAAAAACAAGCAGATTGGTATGATCGAAGTTGAAAATCGGTTTATCCGTTCGGAGGTTAAGGCGATCTGAAGAATTCGAAAAAGTTCCAAGAGGGCCCCCTTTGATGCATTTTTTCGGTTTTTTCGATTGGAGAAATGGATTTTATGAAAAAAAAACAAACAGATTGGTATGATCGAAGTTCAAAATCGGTCCATCCGTTCGGAAGTTGAGGCGATCTGAAGAATTCGAAAAAGTTCCAAGGGGACCCTTTTTGATGCAATTTCTTTTTTGATTTCGGTTTTTTCGATTGGAGAAATGGATTCTATGAAAAAAAAACAAGCAGATTGGTATGATCGAAGTTGAAAATAGGTCCATCCGTTCGGAAATTAAGGCGATCTGAAGAATTCGAAAAAGTTCCAAGGGGACCCCCTTTGATGCAATTTTTTTTTCGATTTCGGTTTTTTCGATTGGAGAAATGGATTCTATAAAAAAAACAAGCAGATTGGTATGATCGAAGTTGAAAATAGGTCCATCCGTTCGGAAGTGGAGGTGATCTGAAGAATTCGAAAAAGTTCCAAGGGGACCCCCTTTGATGCAATTTTTTTTCGATTTCAATTTTTTTGATTGAAGAAATGGATTTTATGAAAAAAAAACAAGCAGATTGGTATGATCGAAGTTGAAAATCGGTCCATCCGTTCGGAAGTTAAGGCGATCTAAAGAATTCGAAAAAGTTCCAAGAGGGCCCCCTTTGATGCAATTTTTTTTTCGATTTCGGTTTTTTCGATTGGAGAAGTGGATTCTATGAAAAAAAAACAAGCAGATTGGTATGATCGAAGTTGAAAATCGGTCCATCCGTTCGGAGGTTAAGGCGATCTGAAGAATTCGAGAAAGTTCCAAGGGGGCCCCTTTTGATGCATTTTTTTTCGATTTCGGTTTTTTCGATTGAAGAAATGGATTTTATGAAAAAAAAACAAACATATTGGTATGATCGAAGTTGAAAATCGGTCCATCCGTTCGGAAGTTAAGGCGATCTGAAGAATTCGAAAAAGTTCCAAGGGGACCCCTTTTGATGCAATTTCTTTTTCGATTTCGGTTTTTTCGATTGGAGAAATGGATTTTATGAAAAAAAAAACAAGCAGATTGGTATGATCGAAGTTGAAAATCGGTCCATCCGTTCGGAAGTTGAGGCGATCTGAAGAATTCGAAAAAGTTCCAAGGGGGCCCCCTTTGATGCAATTTCTTTTTCGATTTCGGTATTTTAATTGGAGAAGTGGATTCTATGAAAAAAAACAAGCAGATTGGTATGATCGAAGTTGAAAATCGGTCCATCCGTTCGGAGGTTAAGGCGATCTGATGAATTCGAAAAAGTTCCAAGGGGGCCCCCTTTGATGCAATTTATTATTTCGATTTCGGTTTTTTCGATTCAAGAAATTGATTCTATGAAAAAAAAAACAAGCAGATTGATATGATCGAAGTTGAAAATCGGTCTATCCGTTCGGAAGTTAAGGCGATCTGAAGAATTCGAAAAAGTTCCAAGGGGGCCCCCTTTGATGCATTTTTTTTTCGATTTTGGCTTTTTCGATTGGAGAAATGGATTCAATGAAAAAAAAACAAGCAGATTGGTATGATCGAAGTTGAAAATCGGTCCATCCGTATGGAAGTTGAGGAGATCTGAAGAATTCGAAGAAGTTCCAAGGGGGCCCCCTTTGATGCATTTTTTTTTTCGATTTCGGTTTTTTCGATTGTTGAAATGGATTCTATGAAAAAAAAAATTAAACAGATTGGGATGATCGAAGTTGAAAATCGGTCTATCCGTTCGGAAGTTAAGGCGATCTGAAGAATTCGAAAAAGTTCCAAGAGGACCCCCTTTGATGCATTTCTTTTTCGATTTCGGTTTTTTCGATTGAAGAAATGGATTCTATGAAAAAAAAAAACAAACAGATTGGTATGATCGAAGTTGAAAATCGGTCCATCCGTTCGGAAGTTAAGGCGATCTGAAGAATTCGAAAAAGTTCCAAGGGGACCCCCTTTGATGCAATTTTTTTTTCGATTTCGGTTTTTTTGATTAGAGAAATGGATTTTATGAAAAAAAAAACAAGCAGATTGGTATGATCGAAGTTGAAAATCGGTCCTTCCGTTCGGAAGTTAAGGCGATCTGAAGAATTCGAAAAAGTTCCAAGGGGGCCCCCTTTGATGCAATTTTTTTTTTGATTTCGGTTTTTTCGATTGGAGAAGTGGATTCTTTGAAGAAAAACAAGCAGATTGGTATGATCGAAGTTGAAAATCGGTCCATCCGTTTGGAGGTTAAGGCGATCTGAAGAATTCGAAAAAGTTCCAAGGGGGCCCCCTTTGATGCAAATTTTTTTTTCGATTTCGGTTTTTTCGATTCAAGAAATTGATTCTATGAAAAAAAAACAAGCAGATTGGTATGATCGAAGTTGAAAATCGGTCCATCCGTTCGGAAGTTAAGGCGATCTGAAGAATTCGAAAAAGTTCCAAGGGGGCCCCCTTTGATACATTTTTTTTTTCGATTTCGGTTTTTTCGATTGGAGAAATGGATTCTATGAAAAAAAAAAACAAACAGATTGGTATGATCGAAGTTGAAAATCGGTCCATCCGTTCGGAAGTAAAGGCGATCTGAAGAATTCGAAAAAGTTCCAAGGGGGCCCCCTTTGATGCATTTTTTTCTCGATTTCGATTTCTTCGATTGAAGAAATGGATTCTATGAAAAAAAAACAAACAGATTGGTATGATCGAAGTTGAAAATCGGTCCATCCGTTCGGAAGTTAAGGCGATCTGAAGAATTAGAAAAAGTTCCAAGGGGGCCCCCTTTGATGCATTTTTTTTTGATTTCGATTTCTTCGATTGAAGAAATGGATTCTATGAAAAAAAAACAAACAGATTGGTATGATCGAAGTTGAAAATCGGTCCATCCGTTCGGAAGTTAAGGCGATCTGAAGAATTAGAAAAAGTTCCAAGGGGGCCCCCTTTGATGCATTTTTTTTTTCGAATTCGGTTTCTTCGATTGAAGAAATGGATTCTATGAAAAAAACAAGCAGATTGGTATGATCGAAGTTGAAAATCGTTCCATTCGTTCGGAAGTTGAGGCGATCTGAAAAATTCGAAAAAGTTCCAAGGGGGCCCCCTTTGAAGCATTTTTTTTTTCGATTTCGGTTTTTTTGATTGGAGAAATGGATTCTATGAAAAAAAACAAGCAGATTGGTATGATGGAAGTTGAAAATCGGTCCATCCGTTCGGAAATTAAGGCGATCTGAAGAATTCGAAAAAGTTCCAAGGGGACCCCCTTTGATGCAATTTTTTTTTCGATTTCGGTTTTTTCGATTGGAGAAATGGATTCTATGAAGAAAAACAAGCAGATTGGTATGATCGAAGTTGAAAATAGGTCCATCCGTTCGGAAGTTGAGGCGATCTGAAGAATTCGAAAAAGTTCCAAGGGGACCCCCTTTGATGCAATTTTTTTTTTCGATTTCATTTTTTTTGATTGAAGAAATGGATTTTATGAAAAAAAAACAAACAGATTTTTATGATCGAAGTTGAAAATCAGTCCATCCGTTCGGAAGTTAAGGCGATCTGAAGAATTCGAAAAAGTTCCAAGGGGGCACCCTTTGAATAATTTTTTTTTTGATTTCGGTTTTTTCGATTGGAGAAATGGATTCTATGAAAAAAAACAAGCAGATTGGTATGATCGAAGTTGAAAATCGATCCATCCGTTCGGAAGTTAAGGTGATCTGAAGAATTCGAAAAAGTTCCAAGAGGGCCTCCTTTGATGCATTTTTTATTTCGATTCCGGTTTTTTCGATTGGAGAAATGGATTCTATAAAAATAAACAAGCAGATTGGTATGATCGAAGTTGAAAATAGGTCCATCCGTTCGGAAATTAAGGCGATCTGAAGAATTCGAAAAAGTTCCAAGAGGACCCCCTTTGATGCAATTTTTTTTTATTTCGGTTTTTTTCGATTGGAGAAATGGATTATATGAAAAAAAACAAGCAGATTGGTATGATCGAAGTTGAAAATAGGTCCATCCGTTCGGAAGTTGAGGCGATCTGAAGAATTCGAAAAAGTTCCAAGGGGACCCCCTTTGATGCAATTTTTTTTCGATTTCAGTTTTTTTGATTGAAGAAATGGATTTTATGAAAAAAAAAACAAGCAGATTGGTATGATCGAAGTTGAAAATCGGTCCATCCGTTCGGAAGTTAAGGCGATCTAAAGAATTCGAAAAAGTTCCAAGAGGGCCCCCTTTGATGCAATTTTTTTTTTTCGATTCCGGTTTTTTCGATTGAAGAAGTGGATTCTATGAAAAAAAACAAGCAGATTGGTATGATCGAAGTTGAAAATCGGTCCATCCGTTCGGAGGTTAAGGCGATCTGAAGAATTCGAAAAAGTTCCAAGGGGGCCCTCTTAGATGCATTTTTTTTTTCGATTTCGGTTCTTTCGATTGGAGAAATGGATTTTATGAAAAAAAACAAGCAAATTGGCATGCACGAAGTTGAAAACCGGTCCATCCGTTCGAAAGTTAAGTTGATCTGAAGATTTCGAAAAAGTTCCAAGGGGACCCCCTTTGATGCATTTTTTTTTTCGATTTCGGTTTTTTCGATTGGAGAAATGGATTCTATGAAAAAAAACAAGCAAATTGGTATGATCGAAGTTGAAAATAGGTCCATCCGTTCGGAAGTTGAGGCGATCTGAAGAATTCGAAAAAGATCCAAGGGGACCCCCTTTGATGCAATTTTTTTTTCGATTTCGGTTTTTTTGATTGGAGAAATGGATTTAATGAAAAAAAAAACAAGCAGATTGGTATGATCGAAGTTGAAAATCGGTCCATCCGTTCGGAAGTTAAGGCGATCTGAAGAATTCGAAAAAGTTCCAAGGGGGCCCCCTTTGATGCATTTTTTTTCGATTTCGGTTTTTTCGATTGGAGAAAAGGATTCTATGAAAAAAAACAAGCAGATTGGTATGATCGAAGTTGAAAATCGGTTTATCCGTTCGGAGGTTAAGGCGATCTGAAGAATTCGAAAAAGTTCCAAGAGGGCCCCCTTTGATGCATTTTTTCGGTTTTTTCGATTGGAGAAATGGATTTTATGAAAAAAAAACAAACAGATTGGTATGATCGAAGTTCAAAATCGGTCCATCCGTTCGGAAGTTGAGGCGATCTGAAGAATTCGAAAAAGTTCCAAGGGGACCCTTTTTGATGCAATTTCTTTTTTGATTTCGGTTTTTTCGATTGGAGAAATGGATTCTATGAAAAAAAAACAAGCAGATTGGTATGATCGAAGTTGAAAATAGGTTCATCCGTTCGGAAATTAAGGCGATCTGAAGAATTCGAAAAAGTTCCAAGGGGACCCCCTTTGATGCAATTTTTTTTTCGATTTCGGTTTTTTCGATTGGAGAAATGGATTCTATAAAAAAAACAAGCAGATTGGTATGATCGAAGTTGAAAATAGGTCCATCCGTTCGGAAGTGGAGGTGATCTGAAGAATTCGAAAAAGTTCCAAGGGGACCCCCTTTGATGCAATTTTTTTTCGATTTCAATTTTTTTGATTGAAGAAATGGATTTTATGAAAAAAAAACAAGCAGATTGGTATGATCGAAGTTGAAAATCGGTCCATCCGTTCGGAAGTTAAGGCGATCTAAAGAATTCGAGAAAGTTCCAAGGGGGCCCCTTTTGATGCATTTTTTTTTCGATTTCGGTTTTTTCGATTGAAGAAATGGATTTTATGAAAAAAAAACATATTGGTATGATCGAAGTTGAAAATCGGTCCATCCGTTCGGAAGTTAAGGCGATCTGAAGAATTCGAAAAAGTTCCAAGGGGACCCCTTTTGATGCAATTTCTTTTTCGATTTCGGTTTTTTCGATTGGAGAAATGGATTTTATGAAAAAAAAACAAGCAGATTGGTATGATCGAAGTTGAAAATCGGTCCATCCGTTCGGAAGTTGAGGCGATCTGAAGAATTCGAAAAAGTTCCAAGGGGGCCCCCTTTGATGCAATTTCTTTTTCGATTTCGGTTTTTTAATTGGAGTAGTGGATTCTATGAAAAAAAACAAGCAGATTGGTATGATCGAAGTTGAAAATCGGTCCATCCGTTCGGAGGTTAAGGCGATCTGAAGAATTCGAAAAAGTTCCAAGGGGGCCCCCTTTGATGCAATTTATTATTTCGATTTCGGTTTTTTCGATTCAAGAAATTGATTCTATGAAAAAAAAAACAAGCAGATTGATATGATCGAAGTTGAAAATCGGTCTATCCGTTCGGAAGTTAAGGCGATCTGAAGAATTCGAAAAAGTTCCAAGGGGGCCCCCTTTGATGCATTTTTTTTTTCGATTTCGGTTTTTTCGATTGGAGAAATGGATTCTATGAAAAAAAAACAAGCAGATTGGTATGATCGAAGTTGAAAATCGATCCATCCGTTCGGAAGTTAAGGTGATCTGAAGAATTCGAAAATGTTCCAAGAGGGCCTCCTTTGATGCATTTTTTATTTCGATTCCGGTTTTTTCGATTGGAGAAATGGATTCTATAAAAAAAACAAGCAGATTGGTATGATCGAAGTTGAAAATAGGTCCATCCGTTCGGAAATTAAGGCGATCTGAAGAATTCGAAAAAGTTCCAAGGGGACCCCCTTTGATGCAATTTTTTTTTGATTTCGGTTTTTTTCGATTGGAGAAATGGATTCTATGAAAAAAAACAAGCAGATTGGTATGATCGAAGTTGAAAATAGGTCCATCCGTTCGGAAGTTGAGGCGATCTGAAGAATTCGAAAAAGTTCCAAGGGGACCCCCTTTGATGCAATTTTTTTTCGATTTCAGTTTTTTTGATTGAAGAAATGGATTTTATGAAAAAAAAACAAACAGATTTTTATGATCGAAGTTGAAAATCAGTCCATCCGTTCGGAAGTTAAGGCGATCTGAAGAATTCGAAAAAGTTCCAAGGGGGCACCCTTTGAATAATTTTTTTTTTGATTTCGGTTTTTTCGATTGGAGAAATGGATTCTATGAAAAAAAAACAAGCAGATTGGTAT
Organism: Chrysomela aeneicollis; assembly: GCA_029955515.1. NCBI lineage: Eukaryota > Metazoa > Arthropoda > Insecta > Coleoptera > Chrysomelidae > Chrysomela > Chrysomela aeneicollis. The sequence goes on from JARUHQ010000025.1 coordinate 1,996,851, forward strand.
GATCGAAGTTGAAAATCGATCCATCCGTTCGGAAGTTAAGGTGATCTGAAGAAATCGAAAAAGTTCCAAGAGGGCCTCCTTTGATGCATTTTTTATTTCGATTCCGGTTTTTTCGATTGGAGAAATGGATTCTATAAAAATAAACAAGCAGATTGGTATGATCGAAGTTGAAAATAGGTCCATCCGTTCGGAAATTAAGGCGATCTGAAGAATTCGAAAAAGTTCCAAGAGGACCCCCTTTGATGCAATTTTTTTTTTATTTCGGTTTTTTTCGATTGGAGAAATGGATTATATGAAAAAAAACAAGCAGATTGGTATGATCGAAGTTGAAAATAGGTCCATCCGTTCGGAAGTTGAGGCGATCTGAAGAATTCGAAAAAGTTCCAAGGGGACCCCCTTTGATGCAATTTTTTTTCGATTTCAGTTTTTTTGATTGAAGAAATGGATTTTATGAAAAAAAAAACAAGCAGATTGGTATGATCGAAGTTGAAAATCGGTCCATCCGTTCGGAAGTTAAGGCGATCTAAAGAATTCGAAAAAGTTCCAAGAGGGCCCCCTTTGATGCAATTTTTTTTTTTCGATTCCGGTTTTTTCGATTGAAGAAGTGGATTCTATGAAAAAAAACAAGCAGATTGGTATGATCGAAGTTGAAAATCGGTCCATCCGTTCGGAGGTTAAGGCGATCTGAAGAATTCGAAAAAGTTCCAAGGGGGCCCCCTTAGATGCATTTTTTTTTTTTCGATTTCGGTTCTTTCGATTGGAGAAATGGATTTTATGAAAAAAAACAAGCAAATTGGCATGCACGAAGTTGAAAACCGGTCCATCCGTTCGAAAGTTAAGTTGATCTGAAGATTTCGAAAAAGTTCCAAGGGGACCCCCTTTGATGCATTTTTTTTTTCGATTTCGGTTTTTTCGATTGGAGAAATGGATTCTATGAAAAAAAACAAGCAAATTGGTATGATCGAAGTTGAAAATAGGTCCATCCGTTCGGAAGTTGAGGCGATCTGAAGAATTCGAAAAAGTTTCAAGGGGACCCCCTTTGATGCAATTTTTTTTCGATTTCGGTTTTTTTGATTGGAGAAATGGATTTAATGAAAAAAAAACAAGCAGATTGGTATGATCGAAGTTGAAAATCGGTCCATCCGTTCGGAAGTTAAGGCGATCTGAAGAATTCGAAAAAGTTCCAAGGGGGCCCCCTTTGATGCATTTTTTTTTCGATTTTGGTTTTTTCGATTGGAGAAAAGGATTCTATGAAAAAAAAACAAGCAGATTGGTATGATCGAAGTTGAAAATCGGTTTATCCGTTCGGAGGTTAAGGCGATCTGAAGAATTCGAAAAAGTTCCAAGAGGGCCCCCTTTGATGCATTTTTTCGGTTTTTTCGATTGGAGAAATGGATTTTATGAAAAAAAAACAAACAGATTGGTATGATCGAAGTTCAAAATCGGTCCATCCGTTCGGAAGTTGAGGCGATCTGAAGAATTCGAAAAAGTTCCAAGGGGACCCTTTTTGATGCAATTTCTTTTTTGATTTCGGTTTTTTCGATTGGAGAAATGGATTCTATGAAAAAAAAACAAGCAGATTGGTATGATCGAAGTTGAAAATAGGTCCATCCGTTCGGAAATTAAGGCGATCTGAAGAATTCGAAAAAGTTCCAAGGGGACCCCCTTTGATGCAATTTTTTTTTCGATTTCGGTTTTTTCGATTGGAGAAATGGATTCTATAAAAAAAACAAGCAGATTGGTATGATCGAAGTTGAAAATAGGTCCATCCGTTCGGAAGTGGAGGTGATCTGAAGAATTCGAAAAAGTTCCAAGGGGACCCCCTTTGATGCAATTTTTTTTCGATTTCAATTTTTTTGATTGAAGAAATGGATTTTATGAAAAAAAAACAAGCAGATTGGTATGATCGAAGTTGAAAATCGGTCCATCCGTTCGGAAGTTAAGGCGATCTAAAGAATTCGAAAAAGTTCCAAGAGGGCCCCCTTTGATGCAATTTTTTTTTCGATTTCGGTTTTTTCGATTGGAGAAGTGGATTCTATGAAAAAAAAACAAGCAGATTGGTATGATCGAAGTTGAAAATCGGTCCATCCGTTCGGAGGTTAAGGCGATCTGAAGAATTCGAGAAAGTTCCAAGGGGGCCCCTTTTGATGCATTTTTTTTTCGATTTCGGTTTTTTCGATTGAAGAAATGGATTTTATGAAAAAAAAACAAACATATTGGTATGATCGAAGTTGAAAATCGGTCCATCCGTTCGGAAGTTAAGGCGATCTGAAGAATTCGAAAAAGTTCCAAGGGGACCCCTTTTGATGCAATTTCTTTTTCGATTTCGGTTTTTTCGATTGGAGAAATGGATTTTATGAAAAAAAAAACAAGCAGATTGGTATGATCGAAGTTGAAAATCGGTCCATCCGTTCGGAAGTTGAGGCGATCTGAAGAATTCGAAAAAGTTCCAAGGGGGCCCCCTTTGATGCAATTTCTTTTTCGATTTCGGTATTTTAATTGGAGAAGTGGATTCTATGAAAAAAAACAAGCAGATTGGTATGATCGAAGTTGAAAATCGGTCCATCCGTTCGGAGGTTAAGGCGATCTGATGAATTCGAAAAAGTTCCAAGGGGGCCCCCTTTGATGCAATTTATTATTTCGATTTCGGTTTTTTCGATTCAAGAAATTGATTCTATGAAAAAAAAAACAAGCAGATTGATATGATCGAAGTTGAAAATCGGTCTATCCGTTCGGAAGTTAAGGCGATCTGAAGAATTCGAAAAAGTTCCAAGGGGGCCCCCTTTGATGCATTTTTTTTTCGATTTTGGCTTTTTCGATTGGAGAAATGGATTCAATGAAAAAAAAACAAGCAGTTTGGTATGATCGAAGTTGAAAATCGGTCCATCCGTATGGAAGTTGAGGAGATCTGAAGAATTCGAAGAAGTTCCAAGGGGGCCCCCTTTGATGCATTTTTTTTTTCGATTTCGGTTTTTTCGATTGATGAAATGGATTCTATGAAAAAAAAAATTAAACAGATTGGGATGATCGAAGTTGAAAATCGGTCTATCCGTTCGGAAGTTAAGGCGATCTGAAGAATTCGAAAAAGTTCCAAGAGGACCCCCTTTGATGCATTTCTTTTTCGATTTCGGTTTTTTCGATTGAAGAAATGGATTCTATGAAAAAAAAAAACAAACAGATTGGTATGATCGAAGTTGAAAATCGGTCCATCCGTTCGGAAGTTAAGGCGATCTGAAGAATTCGAAAAAGTTCCAAGGGGACCCCCTTTGATGCAATTTTTTTTTCGATTTCGGTTTTTTTGATTAGAGAAATGGATTTTATGAAAAAAAAAACAAGCAGATTGGTATGATCGAAGTTGAAAATCGGTCCTTCCGTTCGGAAGTTAAGGCGATCTGAAGAATTCGAAAAAGTTCCAAGGGGGCCCCCTTTGATGCAATTTTTTTTTTGATTTCGGTTTTTTCGATTGGAGAAGTGGATTCTTTGAAGAAAAACAAGCAGATTGGTATGATCGAAGTTGAAAATCGGTCCATCCGTTTGGAGGTTAAGGCGATCTGAAGAATTCGAAAAAGTTCCAAGGGGGCCCCCTTTGATGCAAATTTTTTTTTCGATTTCGGTTTTTTCGATTCAAGAAATTGATTCTATGAAAAAAAAACAAGCAGATTGGTATGATCGAAGTTGAAAATCGGTCCATCCGTTCGGAAGTTAAGGCGATCTGAAGAATTCGAAAAAGTTCCAAGGGGGCCCCCTTTGATACATTTTTTTTTTCGATTTCGGTTTTTTCGATTGGAGAAATGGATTCTATGAAAAAAAAAAACAAACAGATTGGTATGATCGAAGTTGAAAATCGGTCCATCCGTTCGGAAGTAAAGGCGATCTGAAGAATTCGAAAAAGTTCCAAGGGGGCCCCCTTTGATGCATTTTTTTCTCGATTTCGATTTCTTCGATTGAAGAAATGGATTCTATGAAAAAAAAACAAACAGATTGGTATGATCGAAGTTGAAAATCGGTCCATCCGTTCGGAAGTTAAGGCGATCTGAAGAATTAGAAAAAGTTCCAAGGGGGCCCCCTTTGATGCATTTTTTTTTGATTTCGATTTCTTCGATTGAAGAAATGGATTCTATGAAAAAAAAACAAACAGATTGGTATGATCGAAGTTGAAAATCGGTCCATCCGTTCGGAAGTTAAGGCGATCTGAAGAATTAGAAAAAGTTCCAAGGGGGCCCCCTTTGATGCATTTTTTTTTTCGAATTCGGTTTCTTCGATTGAAGAAATGGATTCTATGAAAAAAACAAGCAGATTGGTATGATCGAAGTTGAAAATCGTTCCATTCGTTCGGAAGTTGAGGCGATCTGAAAAATTCGAAAAAGTTCCAAGGGGGCCCCCTTTGAAGCATTTTTTTTTTCGATTTCGGTTTTTTTGATTGGAGAAATGGATTCTATGAAAAAAAACAAGCAGATTGGTATGATGGAAGTTGAAAATCGGTCCATCCGTTCGGAAATTAAGGCGATCTGAAGAATTCGAAAAAGTTCCAAGGGGACCCCCTTTGATGCAATTTTTTTTTCGATTTCGGTTATTTCGATTGGAGAAATGGATTCTATGAAGAAAAACAAGCAGATTGGTATGATCGAAGTTGAAAATAGGTCCATCCGTTCGGAAGTTGAGGCGATCTGAAGAATTCGAAAAAGTTCCAAGGGGACCCCCTTTGATGCAATTTTTTTTTTCGATTTCATTTTTTTTGATTGAAGAAATGGATTTTATGAAAAAAAAACAAACAGATTTTTATGATCGAAGTTGAAAATCAGTCCATCCGTTCGGAAGTTAAGGCGATCTGAAGAATTCGAAAAAGTTCCAAGGGGGCACCCTTTGAATAATTTTTTTTTTGATTTCGGTTTTTTCGATTGGAGAAATGGATTCTATGAAAAAAAACAAGCAGATTGGTATGATCGAAGTTGAAAATCGATCCATCCGTTCGGAAGTTAAGGTGATCTGAAGAATTCGAAAAAGTTCCAAGAGGGCCTCCTTTGATGCATTTTTTATTTCGATTCCGGTTTTTTCGATTGGAGAAATGGATTCTATAAAAATAAACAAGCAGATTGGTATGATCGAAGTTGAAAATAGGTCCATCCGTTCGGAAATTAAGGCGATCTGAAGAATTCGAAAAAGTTCCAAGAGGACCCCCTTTGATGCAATTTTTTTTTATTTCGGTTTTTTTCGATTGGAGAAATGGATTATATGAAAAAAAACAAGCAGATTGGTATGATCGAAGTTGAAAATAGGTCCATCCGTTCGGAAGTTGAGGCGATCTGAAGAATTCGAAAAAGTTCCAAGGGGACCCCCTTTGATGCAATTTTTTTTCGATTTCAGTTTTTTTGATTGAAGAAATGGATTTTATGAAAAAAAAAACAAGCAGATTGGTATGATCGAAGTTGAAAATCGGTCCATCCGTTCGGAAGTTAAGGCGATCTGAAGAATTCGAAAAAGTTCCAAGAGGGCCCCCTTTGATGCAATTTTTTTTTTTCGATTCCGGTTTTTTCGATTGAAGAAGTGGATTCTATGAAAAAAAACAAGCAGATTGGTATGATCGAAGTTGAAAATCGGTCCATCCGTTCGGAGGTTAAGGCGATCTGAAGAATTCGAAAAAGTTCCAAGGGGGCCCTCTTAGATGCATTTTTTTTTTCGATTTCGGTTCTTTCGATTGGAGAAATGGATTTTATGAAAAAAAACAAGCAAATTGGCATGCACGAAGTTGAAAACCGGTCCATCCGTTCGAAAGTTAAGTTGATCTGAAGATTTCGAAAAAGTTCCAAGGGGACCCCCTTTGATGCATTTTTTTTTTCGATTTCGGTTTTTTCGATTGGAGAAATGGATTCTATGAAAAAAAACAAGCAAATTGGTATGATCGAAGTTGAAAATAGGTCCATCCGTTCGGAAGTTGAGGCGATCTGAAGAATTCGAAAAAGATCCAAGGGGACCCCCTTTGATGCAATTTTTTTTTCGATTTCGGTTTTTTTGATTGGAGAAATGGATTTAATGAAAAAAAAAACAAGCAGATTGGTATGATCGAAGTTGAAAATCGGTCCATCCGTTCGGAAGTTAAGGCGATCTGAAGAATTCGAAAAAGTTCCAAGGGGGCCCCCTTTGATGCATTTTTGTTCGATTTCGGTTTTTTCGATTGGAGAAAAGGATTCTATGAAAAAAAACAAGCAGATTGGTATGATCGAAGTTGAAAATCGGTTTATCCGTTCGGAGGTTAAGGCGATCTGAAGAATTCGAAAAAGTTCCAAGAGGGCCCCCTTTGATGCATTTTTTCGGTTTTTTCGATTGGAGAAATGGATTTTATGAAAAAAAAACAAACAGATTGGTATGATCGAAGTTCAAAATCGGTCCATCCGTTCGGAAGTTGAGGCGATCTGAAGAATTCGAAAAAGTTCCAAGGGGACCCTTTTTGATGCAATTTCTTTTTTGATTTCGGTTTTTTCGATTGGAGAAATGGATTCTATGAAAAAAAAACAAGCAGATTGGTATGATCGAAGTTGAAAATAGGTTCATCCGTTCGGAAATTAAGGCGATCTGAAGAATTCGAAAAAGTTCCAAGGGGACCCCCTTTGATGCAATTTTTTTTTCGATTTCGGTTTTTTCGATTGGAGAAATGGATTCTATAAAAAAAACAAGCAGATTGGTATGATCGAAGTTGAAAATAGGTCCATCCGTTCGGAAGTGGAGGTGATCTGAAGAATTCGAAAAAGTTCCAAGGGGACCCCCTTTGATGCAATTTTTTTTCGATTTCAATTTTTTTGATTGAAGAAATGGATTTTATGAAAAAAAAACAAGCAGATTGGTATGATCGAAGTTGAAAATCGGTCCATCCGTTCGGAAGTTAAGGCGATCTAAAGAATTCGAAAAAGTTCCAAGAGGGCCCCCTTTGATGCAATTTTTTTTTCGATTTCGGTTTTTTCGATTGGAGAAGTGGATTCTATGAAAAAAAACAAGCAGATTGGTATGATCGAAGTTGAAAATCGGTCCATCCGTTCGGAGGTTAAGGCGATCTGAAGAATTCGAGAAAGTTCCAAGGGGGCCCCTTTTGATGCATTTTTTTTTTCGATTTCGGTTTTTTCGATTGAAGAAATGGATTTTATGAAAAAAAAAACAAACATATTGGTATGATCGAAGTTGAAAATCGATCCATCCGTTCGGAAGTTAAGGCGATCTGAAGAATTCGAAAAAGTTCCAAGGGGACCCCTTTTGATGCAATTTCTTTTTCGATTTCGGTTTTTTCGATTGGAGAAATGGATTTTATGAAAAAAAAAACAAGCAGATTGGTATGATCGAAGTTGAAAATCGGTCCATCCGTTCGGAAGTTGAGGCGATCTGAAGAATTCGAAAAAGTTCCAAGACGGCCCCCTTTGATGCAATTTCTTTTTCGATTTCGGTTTTTTAATTGGAGAAGTGGATTCTATGAAAAAAAACAAGCAGATTGGTATGATCGAAGTTGAAAATCGGTCCATCCGTTCGGAGGTTAAGGCGATCTGAAGAATTCGAAAAAGTTCCAAGGGGGCCCCCTTTGATGCAATTTATTATTTCGATTTCGGTTTTTTCGATTCAAGAAATTGATTCTATGAAAAAAAAAACAAGCAGATTGATATGATCGAAGTTGAAAATCGGTCTATCCGTTCGGAAGTTAAGGCGATCTGAAGAATTCGAAAAAGTTCCAAGGGGGCCCCCTTTGAAGCAATTTTTGTTTCGATTTCGGTTTTTTTGATTGGAGAAATGGATTCTATGAAAAAAAACAAGCAGATTGGTATGATGGAAGTTGAAAATCGGTCCATCCGTTCGGAAATTAAGGCGATCTGAAGAATTCGAAAAAGTTCCAAGGGGACCCCCTTTGATGCAATTTTTTTTTCGATTTCGGTTTTTTAGATTGGAGAAATGGATTCTATGAAAAAAAACAAGCAGATTGGTATGATCGAAGTTGAAAATAGGTCTATCCGTTCGGAAGTTAAGGCGATCTGAAGAATTCGAAAAAGTTCCAAGAGGACCTCCTTTGATGCATTTCTTTTTCGATCTCGGTTTTTTCGATTGAAGAAATGGATTCTATGAAAAAAAAAACAAACAGAATGGTATGATCGAAGTTGAAAATCGGTCCATCCGTTCGGAAGTTAAGGCGATCTGAAGAATTCGAAAAAGTTCCAAGGGGACCCCCTTTGATGCAATTTTTTTTTCGATTTCGGTTTTTTTGATTAGAGAAATGGATTTTATGAAAAAAAAAACAAGCAGATTGGTATGATCGAAGTTGAAAATCGGTCCTTCCGTTCGGAAGTTAAGGCGATCTGAAGAATTCGAAAAAGTTCCAAGGGGGCCCCCTTTGATGCAATTTTTTTTTCGATTTCGGTTTTTTCGATTGGAGAAGTGGATTCTTTGAAGAAAAACAAGCAGATTGGTATGATCGAAGTTGAAAATCGGTCCATCCGTTTGGAGGTTAAGGCGATCTGAAGAATTCGAAAAAGTTCCAAGGGGGCCCCCTTTGATGCAATTTTTTTTTTCGATTTCGATTTTTTCGATTCAAGAAATTGATTCTATGAAAAAAAAACAAGCAGATTGGTATGATCGAAGTTGAAAATCGGTCCATCCGTTCGGAACTTAAGGCGATCTGAAGAATTCGAAAAAGTTCCAAGGGGGCCCCCTTTGATACATTTTTTTTTTCGATTTCGGTTTTTTCGATTGGAGAAATGGATTCTATGAAAAAAAAAAACAAACAGATTGGTATGATCGAAGTTGAAAATCGGTCCATCCGTTCGGAAGTAAAGGCGATCTGAAGAATTCGAAAAAGTTCCAAGGGGGCCCCCTTTGATGCATTTTTTTCTCGATTTCGATTTCTTCGATTGAAGAAATGGATTCTATGAAAAAAAAACAAACAGATTGGTATGATCGAAGTTGAAAATCGGTCCATCCGTTCGGAAGTTAAGGCGATCTGAAGAATTAGAAAAAGTTCCAAGGGGGCCCCCTTTGATGCATTTTTTTTTGATTTCGGTTTCTTCGATTGGAGAAATGGATTCTATGAAAAAAACAAGCAGATTGGTATGATCGAAGTTGAAAATCGATCCATCCGTTCGGAAGTTAAGGCGATCTGAAGAATTCGAAAAAGTTCCAAGGGGGCCCCCTTTGATGCATTTTTTCTTTCGATTTCGGTTTTTTTGATTGGAGAAATGGATTCTATGAAAAAAACGAACAGATTGGTATGATCGAAGTTGAAAATCGGTCCATCCGTTCGAAAGTTGAGGCGATCTGAAGAATTCGAAAAAGTTCCAAGGGGGCCCCCTTTGATGCATTTTTTTTTTCGAATTCGGTTTCTTCGATTGAAGAAATGGATTCTATGAAAAAAACAAGCAGATTGGTATGATCGAAGTTGAAAATCGTTCCATTCGTTCGGAAGATAAGACGATCTGAAGAATTCGAAAAAGTTCCAAGGGGGCCCCCTTTGAAGCATTTTTTTTTCGATTTCGGTTTTTTTGATTGGAGAAATGGATTCTATGAAAAAAAACAAGCAGATTGGTATGATGGAAGTTGAAAATCGGTCCATCCGTTCGGAAATTAAGGCGATCTGAAGAATTCGAAAAAGTTCCAAGGGGACCCCCTTTGATGCAATTTTTTTTTCGATTTCGGTTTTTTCGATTGGAGAAATGGATTCTATGAAGAAAAACAAGCAGATTGGTATGATCGAAGTTGAAAATAGGTCCATCCGTTCGGAAGTTGAGGCGATCTGAAGAATTCGAAAAAGTTCCAAGGGGACCCCTTTTGATGCAATTTTTTTTTTCGATTTCAGTTTTTTTGATTGGAGAAATGGATTTTATGAAAAAAAAACAAGCAGATTGGTATGATCGAAGTTGAGAATCGGTCCATCCGTTCGGAAGTTAAGGCGATCTAAAGAATTCGAAAAAGTTCCAAGAGGGCCCCCTTTGATGCAATTTTTTTTTCGATTTCGGTTTTTTCGATTGGAGAAGTGGATTCTATGAAAAAAAAAACAAGCAGATTGGTATGATCGAAGTTGAAAATCGGTCCATCCGTTCGGAGGTTAAGGCGATCTGAAGAATTCGAAAAAGTTCCAAGGGGGCCCCCTTTGAAGCAATTTTCGTTTCGATTTCGGTTTTTTTGATTGGAGAAATGGATTCTATGAAAAAAAACAAGCAGATTGGTATGATGGAAGTTGAAAATCGGTCCATCCGTTCGGAAATTTAGGCGATCTGAAGAATTCGAAAAAGTTCCAAGGGGACCCCCTTTGATGCAATTTTTTTTTCGATTTCGGTTTTTTCGATTGGAGAAATGGATTCTATGAAAAAAAACAAGCAGATTGGTATGATCGAAGTTGAAAATAGGTCCATCCGTTCGGAAGTTGAGGCGACCTGAAGAATTCGAAAAAGTTCCAAGAGGACCCCCTTTGATGCAATTTATTATTTCGATTTCGGTTTTTTCGATTCAAGAAATTGATTCTATGAAAAAAAAACAAGCAGATTGGTATGATCGAAGTTGAAAATCGGTCTATCCGTTCGGAAGTTAAGGCGATCTGAAGAATTCGAAAAAGTTCCAAGGGGGCCCCCTTTGATGCATTTTTTTTTCGATTTCGGCTTTTTCGATTGGAGAAATGGATTCAATGAAAAAAAAACAAGCAGATTGGTATGATCGAAGTTGAAAATCGGTTCATCCGTATGGAAGTTGAGGAGATCTGAAGAATTCGAAGAAGTTCCAAGGGGGCCCCCTTTGATGCATTTTTTTTTTCGATTTCGGTTTTTTCGATTAATGAAATATATTCTATGAAAAAAAAAAATTAAACAGATTGGGATGATCGTAGTTGAAAATCGGTTCATCCGTTCGGAAGTTAAGGCGATCTGAAGAATTCGAAAAAGTTCCAAGAGGACCCCCTTTGATGCATTTCTTTTTCGATTTCGGTTTTTTCGATTGAAGAAATGGATTCTATGAAAAAAAAAACAAACAGATTGGTATGATCGAAGTTGAAAATCGGTCCATCCGTTCGGAAGTTAAGGCGATCTGAAGAATTCGAAAAAGTTCCAAGGGGACCCCCTTTGATGCAATTTTTTTTTTCGATTTCGGTTTTTTTGATTAGAGAAATGGATTTTATGAAAAAAAAAACAAGCAGATTGGTATGATCGAAGTTGAAAATCGGTCCTTCCGTTCGGAAGTTAAGGCGATCTGAAGAATTCGAAAAAGTTCCAAGGGGGCCCCCTTTGATGCAATTTTTTTTTCGATTTCGGTTTTTTCGATTGGAGAAGTGGATTCTTTGAAAAAAAAACAAGCAGATTGGTATGATCGAAGTTGAAAATCGGTCCATCCGTTTGGAGGTTAAGGCGATCTGAAGAATTCGAAAAAGTTCCAAGGGGGCCCCTCTGATGAAAATTTTTTTTTCGATTTCGGTTTTTTCGATTCAAGAAATTGATTCTATGAAAAAAAAACAAGCAGATTGGTATGATCGAAGTTGAAAATCGGTCCATCCGTTCGGAAGTTAAGGCGATCTGAAGAATTCGAAAAAGTTCCAAGGGGGCCCCCTTTGATACATTTTTTTTTTTTCGATTTCGGTTTTTTCGATTGGAGAAATGGATTTTATGAAAAAAAAACAAACAGATTGGTATGATCGAAGTTGAAAATCGGTCCATCCGTTCGGAAGTAAAGGCGATCTGAAGAATTCGAAAAAGTTCCAAGGGGGCCCCCTTTGATGCATTTTTTTCTCGATTTCGGTTTCTTCGATTGAAGAAATGGATTCTATGAAAAAAAACAAACAGATTGGTATGATCGAAGTTGAAAATCGGTCCATCCGTTCGGAAGTTAAGGCGATCTGAAGAATTAGAAAAAGTTCCAAGGGGGCCCCCTTTGATGCATTTTTTTTTTCGATTTCGGTTTCTTCGATTAGAGAAATGGATTCTATAAAAAAAACAAGCAGATTGGTATGATCGAAGTTGAAAATCGATCCATCCGTTCGGAAGTTAAGGCGATCTGAAGAATTCGAAAAAGTTCCAAGGGGGCCCCCTTTGATGCATTTTTTCTTTCGATTTCGGTTTTTTTGATTGGAGAAATGGATTCTATGAAAAAAACGAACAGATTGGTATGATCGAAGTTGAAAATCGGTCCATCCGTTCGAAAGTTGAGGCGATCTGAAGAATTCGAAAAAGTTCCAAGGGGGCCCCCTTTGATGCATTTTTTTTTTCGAATTCGGTTTCTTCGATTGAAGAAATGGATTCTATAAAAAAAACAAGCAGATTGGTATGATCGAAGTTGAAAATCGTTCCATCCGTTCGGAAGATAAGACGATCTGAAGAATTCGAAAAAGTTCCAAGGGGGCCCCCTTTGATGCAATTTTTTTTCCGATTTCGGTTTTTTCGATTGGAGAAATGGATTCTATGAGAAAAAACAAGCAGATTGGTATGATCGAAGTTGAAAATAGGTCCATCCGTTCGGAAGTTGAGGCGATCTGAAGAATTCGAAAAAGTTCCAAGGGGACCCCCTTTGATGCAATTTTTTTTTTCGATTTCAGTTTTTTTGATTGGAGAAATGGATTTTATGAAAAAAAAACAAGCAGATTGGTATGATCGAAGTTGAGAATCGGTCCATCCGTTCGGAAGTTAAGGCGATCTAAAGAATTCGAAAAAGTTCCAAGAGGGCCCCCTTTGATGCAATTTTTTTTTTCGATTTCGGTTTTTTCGATTGGAGAAGAGGATTCTATGAAATAAAAACAAGCAGATTGGTATGATCGAAGTTGAAAATCGGTCCATCCGTTCGGAGGTTAAGGCGATCTGAAGAATTCGAAAAAGTTCCAAGGGGGCCCCCTTTGAAGGATTTTTTTTTTCGATTTCGGTTCTTTCGATTGGAGAAATGGATTTTATGAAAAAAAAACAAACAGATTGGTATGATCGAAGTTGAAAATCGGTCCATCCGTTCCGAAGTTAAGGCGATCTGGAGAATTCGAAAAAGTTCCAAGGGGACCCCTTTTGATGCATTTTTTTTTTCGATTTCGGTTTTTTCGATTAGAGAAATGGATTCTATGAAAAAAAAACAAGCAGATTGGTATGATCGAAGTTGAAAATAGGTCCATCCGTTCGGAAGTTGAGGCGATCTGAAGAATTCGAAAAAGTTCCAAGGGGACCCCCTTTCATGCAATTTTTTTTCGATTTCGGTTTTTTTGATTGGAGAAATGGATTTTATGAAAAAAAAAACAAGCAGATTGGTATGATCGAAGTTGAAAATCGGTCCATCCGTTCGGAAGTTAAGGCGATCTGAAGAATTCGAAAAAGTTCCAAGGGGGCCCCCTTTGATGCAATTTTTTTTTTCGATTTCGGTTTTTTCGATTGGAGAAAAAAAACAAGCTGATTGGTATGATCGAAGTTGAAAATCGGTCCATCCGTTCGGAGGTTAAGGCGATCTGAAGAATTCGAAAAAGTTCCAAGGGGGCCTCCTTTGATGAAATTTATTTTTTCGATTTCGGTTTTTTCGATTCAAGAAATTGATTCTATAAAAAAAAAAGCATATTGGTATGATCGAAGTTGAGAATCGGTCCATCCGTATGGAAGTTGAGGCGATCTGAAGAATTCGAAAAAGTTCCAAGGGGGCTCCCTTCGATGCATTTTTTTTTCGATTTCGGTTTTTTCGATTGGAGAAATGGATTGTATGAAAAAATAATTAAACAGATTGGGATGATCGAAGTTGAAAATCGGTCCATCTGTTCGGAAGTTGAGGCGATCTGAAGAATTCGAAAAAGTTCCAAGGGGCCCCCTTTTGATGCAATTTCTTTTTCGATTTCGGTTTTTTCGATTGAAGAAGTGGATTCTATGAAAAAAAACAAGCAGATTGGTATGATCGAAGTTGAAAATCGGTCCATCCGTTCGGAAGTTAAGGCGATCTGAAGAATTCGAAAAAGTTCCAAGGAGGCCCCCTTTGATGCATTTTTTTTTCGATTTCGGTTTTTTCGATTGAAGAAATTAATTCTATGGAAAAAAAAAACAAACAGATTGGTATGATCGAAGTTGAAAATCGGTCCATCCGTTCGGAAGTTAAGGCGATCTGAAGAATTCGAAAAAGTTCCAAGGGGGCCCCCTATGATGCATTTTATTTTTCGATTTCGGTTTTTTCGATTGGAGAAATGGATTCAATGAAAAAAAACAAGCAGATTGGTATGATCGAAGTTGAAAATCGGTCCATCCGTTTGGAAGTTAAGGCGATCTGAAGAATTCGAAAAAGTTCCAAGGGGGCCCCCTTTGATGCATTTTTTTTTTTCGATTTCGGTTTTTTCGATTGGAGAAATGTATTTTATGAAAAAAAAACAAACAGATTGGTATGATCGAAGTTGAAAATCAGTCAATCCGTTCGGAAGTTAAGGCGATCTGAAGAATTCGAAAAAGTTCCAAGGGGGCACCCTTTGAATAATTTTTTTTTTTCGATTTCGGTTTTTCGATTGGAGAAATGGATTCTATGAAAAAAAACAAGCAGATTGGTATGATCGAAGTTGAAAATCGATCCATCCGTTCGGAAGTTGAGGCGATCTGAAGAATTCGAAAAAGTTCCAAGAGGGCCTCCTTTGATGCATTTTTTATTTCGATTCCGGTTTTTTCGATTGGAGAAATGGATTCTATTAAAAAAACAAACAGATTGGTATGATCGAAGTTCAAAATCGGTCCATCCGTTTGGAAGTTAAGGCGATCTGAAGAATTCGAAAAAGTTCCAAGGGGGCCTCCTTTGATGCATTTTTTTTTCGATTTCGGTTTTTATGATTGAAGAAATGGATTCTATGAAAAAAACAAGCAGATTGGTATGATCGAAGTTGAAAATCGGTTTATCCGTTCGGAAGTTAAGGCGATCTGAAGAATTAGAAAAAGTTCCAAGGGGGCCCCCTTCGATGCATTTTTTTTTGATTTCGGTTTCTTCGATTGGAGAAATGGATTCTATGAAAAAAAACAAGCAGATTGGTATGATCGAAGTTGAAAATCGATCCATCCGTTCGGAAGTTAAGGCGATCTGAAGAATTCGAAAAAGTTCCAAGGGGGCCCCCTCTGATGCATTTTTTCTTTCGATTTCGGTTTCTTTGATTGGAGAAATGGATTCTATGAAAAAAAACGAACAGATTGGTATGATCGAAGTTGAAAATCGGTCCATCCGTTCGAAAGTTGAGGCGATCTGAAGAATTCGAAAAAGTTCCAAGGGGGCCCCCTTTGATGCATTTTTTTTTTCGAATTCGGTTTCTTCGATTGAAGAAATGGATTCTATGAAAAAAACAAGCAGATTGGTATGATCGAAGTTGAAAATCGGTCCATCCGTTCGGAAATTAAGGCGATCTGAAGAATTCGAAAAAGTTCCAAGGGGACCCCCTTTGATGCAATTTTATTTTTCGATTTCGGTTTTTTCGATTGGAGAAATGGATTCTATGAAAAAAAACAAGCAGATTGGTATGATCGAAGTTGAAAATAGGTCCATCCGTTCGGAAGTTGAGGCAATCTGAAGAATTCGAAAAAGTTCCAAGGGGACCCCCTTTGATGCAATTTTTTTTTTCGATTTCAGTTTTTTTGATTGGAGAAATGGATTTTATGAAAAAAAAAACAAGCAGATTGGTATGATCGAAGTTGAAAATCGGTCCATCCGTTCGGGAGTTAAGGCGATCTAAAGAATTCGAAAAAGTTCCAAGAGGGCCCCCTCTGATGCAATTTTATTTTTCGATTTCGGTTTTTTCGATTGGAGAAATGTATTCAATGAAAAAAAACAAGCAGATTGGTATGATCGAAGTTGAAAATCGGTCCATCCGTTTGGAAGTTAAGGCGATCTGAAAAATTCGAAAAAGTTCCAAGGGGGCCCCCTTTGATGCATTTTTTTTTTCGATTTCGGTTTTTTCGATTGGAGAAATGGATTTTATGAAAAAAAACAAACAGATTGGTATGATCGAAGTTGAAAATCAGTCCATCCGTTCGGAAGTTAAGGCGATCTGAAGAATTCGAAAAAGTTCCAAGGGGGCACCCTTTGAATAATTTTTTTTTTTGATTTCGGTTTTTTCGATTGGAGAAATGGATTCTATAAAAAAAACAAGCAGATTGGTATGATCGAAGTTGAAAATCGGTCTATCCGTTCGGAAGTTAAGGCGATCTGAAGAATTCGAAAAAGTTCCAAGGGGGCCCCCTTTGATGCATTTTTTTTTCGATTTCGGTTTTTTCGATTGGAGAAATGGATTCAATGAAAAAAAAACAAGCAGATTGGTATGATCGAAGTTGAGAATCGGTCCATCCGTATGGAAGTTGAGGCGATCTGAAGAATTCGAAAAAGTTCCAAGGGGGCTCCCTTCGATGCATTTTTTTTTCGATTTCGGTTTTTTCGATTGGAGAAATGGATTGTATGAAAAAATAATTAAACAGATTGGGATGATCGAAGTTGAAAATCGGTCCATCTGTTCGGAAGTTGAGGCGATCTGAAGAATTCGAAAAAGTTCCAAGGGGCCCCCTTTTGATGCAATTTCTTTTTCGATTTCGGTTTTTTCGATCGAATAAGTGGATTCTATGAAAAAAAACAAGCAGATTGGTATGATCGAAGTTGAAAATCGGTCCATCCGTTCGGAAGTTAAGGCGATCTGAAGAATTCGAAAAAGTTCCAAGGGGGCCCCCTTTGATGCATTTTTTTTTTTCGATTTCGGTTTTTTCGATTGAAGAAATTAATTCTATGGAAAAAAAAAACAAACAGATTGGTATGATCGAAGTTGAAAATCGGTCCATCCGTTCGGAAGTTAAGGCGATCTGAAGAATTCGAAAAAGTTCCAAGGGGGCCCCCTATGATGCATTTTATTTTTCGATTTCGGTTTTTTCGATTGGAGAAATGGATTCAATGAAAAAAAAACAAGCAGATTGGTATGATCGAAGTTGAAAATAGGTCCATCCGTTCGGAAGTTAAGGCGATCTAAAGAATTCGAAAAAGTTCCAAGGGGGCCCCCTTTGATGCAATTTTTTTTTCGATTTCGGTTTCTTTGATTGGAGAAATGGATTTTATGAAAAAAAACAAACAGATTGGTATGATCGAAGTTGAAAATCGATCCATCCGTTCGGAAGTTAAGGCGATCTGAAGAATTCGAAAAAGTTCCAAGGGGGCACCCTTTGAATAATTTTTTTGTTTCGATTTCGGTTTTTTCGATTGAAGAAATGGATTCTATGAAGAAAAAACAAGCAGATTGGTATGATCGAAGTTGAAAATCGATCCATCCGTTCGGAAGTTAAGGCGATCTGAAGAATTCGAAAAAGTTCCAAGAGGGCCTCCTTTGATGCATTTTTTATTTCGATTCCGGTTTTTTCGATTGGAGAAATGGATTCTATAAAAAAAACAAACAGATTGGTATGATCGAAGTTCAAAATCGGTCCATCCGTTTGGAAGTTAAGGCGATCTGAAGAATTCGAAAAAGTTCCAAGGGGGCCTCCTTTGATGCATTTCTTTTTCGATTTCGGTTTTTATGATTGAAGAAATGGATTCTATGAAAAAAATCAAGCAGATTGGTATGATCGAAGTTGAAAATCGGTTTATCCGTTCGGAAGTTAAGGCGATCTGAAGAATTAGAAAAAGTTCCAAGGGGGCCCCCTTTGATGCATTTTTTTTTCGATTTCGGTTTCTTCGATTGGAGAAATGGATTCTATGAAAAAAACAAGCAGATTGGTATGATCGAAGTTGAAAATCGATCCATCCGTTCGGAAGTTAAGGCGATCTGAAGAATTCGAAAAAGTTCCAAGGGGGCCCCCTCTGATGCATTTTTTCTTTCGATTTCGTTTTCTTCGATTGGAGAAATGGATTCTATGAAAAAACAAGAACAGATCGGTATGATCGAAGTTGAAAATCGGTCCATCCGTTCGAAAGTTGAGGCGATCTGAAGAATTCGAAAAAGTTCCAAGGGGGCCCCCTTTGATGCATTTTTTTTTCGAATTCGGTTTCTTCGATTGAAGAAATGGATTCCATGAAAAAAACAAGCAGATTGGTATGATCGAAGTTGAAAATCGTTCCATCCGTTCGGAAGATAAGACGATCTGAAGAATTCGAAAAAGTTTCAAGGGGGCCCCCTTTGAAGCATTTTTTTTTCGATTTCGGTTTTTTTGATTGGAGAAATGGATTCTATGAAAAAAAAACAAGCAGATTGGTATGATGGAAGTTGAAAATCGGTCCATCCGTTCGAAAATTAAGGCGATCTGAAGAATTCGAAAAAGTTCCAAGGGGACCCCCTTTGATGCAATTTTTTTTTCGATTTCGGTTTTTTCGATTGGAGAAATGGATTCTATGAAAAAAAACAAGCAGATTGGTATGATCGAAGTTGAAAATAGGTCCATCCGTTCGGAAGTTGAGGCGATCTGAAGAATTCAAAAAAGTTCCAAGGGGACCCCCTTTGATGCAATTTTTTTTTCGATTTCAGTTTTTTTGATTGGAGAAATGGATTTTATGAAAAAAAAAACAAGCAGATTGGTATGATCGAAGTTGAAAATCGGTCCATCCGTTCGGAAGTTAAGGCGATCTAAAGAATTCGAAAAAGTTCCAAGAGGGCCCCCTTTGATGCAATTTTATTTTTCGATTTCGGTTTTTTCGATTGGAGAAATGGATTCAATGAAAAAAAACAAGCAGATTGGTATGATCGAAGTTGAAAATCGATCCTTCCGTTCGGAAGTTAAGGCGATCTGAAGAATTCGAAAAAGTTCCAAGGGGGCCCCCTCTGATGCATTTTTTCTTTCGATTTCGGTTTCTTCGATTGGAGAAATGGATTCTATGAAAAAAAACGAACAGATTGGTATGATCGAAGTTGAAAATCGGTCCATCCGTTCGAAAGTTGAGGCGATCTGAAGAATTCGAAAAAGTTCCAAGGGGGCCCCCTTTGATGCATTTTTTTTTCGAATTCGGTTTCTTCGATTGAAGAAATGGATTCTATGAAAAAAACAAGCAGATTGGTATGATCGAAGTTGAAAATCGTTCCATCCGTTCGGAAGATAAGACGATCTGAAGAATTCGAAAAAGTTTCAAGGGGGCCCCCTTTGAAGCATTTTTTTTTCGATTTCGGTTTTTTTGATTGGAGAAATGGATTCTATGAAAAAAAAACAAGCAGATTGGTATGATGGAAGTTGAAAATCGGTCCATCCGTTCGAAAATTAAGGCGATCTGAAGAATTCGAAAAAGTTCCAAGGGGACCCCCTTTGATGCAATTTTTTTTTCGATTTCGGTTTTTTCGATTGGAGAAATGGATTCTATGAAAAAAAACAAGCAGATTGGTATGATCGAAGTTGAAAATAGGTCCATCCGTTCGGAAGTTGAGGCGATCTGAAGAATTCAAAAAAGTTCCAAGGGGACCCCCTTTGATGCAATTTTTTTTTCGATTTCAGTTTTTTTGATTGGAGAAATGGATTTTATGAAAAATTAAAACAAGCAGATTGGTATGATCGAAGTTGAAAATCGGTCCATCCGTTCGGAAGTTAAGGCGATCTAAAGAATTCGAAAAAGTTCCAAGAGGGCCCCCTTTGATGCAATTTTATTTTTCGATTTCGGTTTTTTCGATTGGAGAAATGATTTCAATGAAAAAAAAACAAGCAGATTGGTATGATCGAAGTTGAAAATCGTTCCATCCGTTTGGAAGTTAAGGCGATCTGAAGAATTCGAAAAAGTTCCAAGGGGGCCCCCTTTGATGCATTTTTTTTTCGATTTCGGTTTTTTCGATTAGAGAAATGGATTTTATGAAAAAAAAACAAACAGATTGGTATGATCGAAGTTGAAAATCAGTCCATCCGTTCGGAAGTTAAGGCGATCTGAAGAATTCGAAAAAGTTCCAAGGGGGCACCCTTTGAATAATTTTTTTTTTTGATTTCAGTTTTTTCGATTGGAGAAATGGATTCTATGAAAAAAAACAAGCAGATTGGTATGATCGAAGTTGAAAATCGATCCATCCGTTCGGAAGTTAAGGCGATCTGAAGAATTCGAAAAAGATCCAAGGGGGCCTTCTTTGATGCATTATTTTTTTCGATTTCGGTTTTTATGATTGGAGAAATGGATTCTATGAAAAAAACAAGCAGATTGGTATGATCGAAGTTGAAAATCGGTTTATCCGTTCGGAAGTTAAGGCGATCTGAAGAATTAGAAAAAGTTCCAAGGGGGCCCCCTTTGATGCATTTTTTTTTCGATTTCGGTTTCTTCGATTGGAGAAATGGATTCTATGAAAAAAACAAGCAGATTGGTATGATCGAAGTTGAAAATCGATCCATCCGTTCGGAAGTTAAGGCGATCTGAAGAATTCGAAAAAGTTCCAAGGGGGCCCCCTTTGATGCATTTTTTCTTTCGATTTCGGTTTTTTTGATTGGAGAAATGGATTCTATGAAAAAAAAACGAACAGATTGGTATGATCGAAGTTGAAAATAAGTCCATCCGTTCGGAAGTTGAGGCGATCTGAAGAATTCGAAAAAGGTCCAAGAGGGCCCCCTTTGATGCAATTTTTTTTTCGATTTCGGTTTTTTTAATTGGAGAAGTGGATTTTATGAAAAAAAAACAAGCAGATTGGTATGATCGAAGTTGAAAATCGGTCCATCCGTTCCGAAGTTAAGGCGATCTGAAGAATTCGAAAAAGTTCCAAGGGGGCCCCCTTTGATGCATTTTTTTTTTCGATTTCGGTTTTTTCGATTGAAGAAATGAATTCTATGGAAAAAAAAACAAACAGATTGGTATGATCGAAGTTGAAAATCGGTCCATCCGTTCCGAAGTTAAGGCGATCTGAAGAATTCGAAAAAGTTCCAAGGGGGCACCCTTTGAATAATTTTTTTTTCGATTTCGGTTTTTTCGATTGGAGAAATGGATTCTATGAAATAAAAACAAGCAGATTGGTATGATCGCCTTAACTTCCGAACGGATGGACCGATTTTCAACTTCGATCATACCAATCTGCTTGTTTTTTTTTCATAAAATCCATTTCTCCAATCGAAAAAACCAAAATCGAAAAAAAATTGCATCAAAGGGGGTCCCCTTGGAACTTTTTCGAATTCTTCAGATCTCCTCAACTTTCGAACGGATGGACCTATTTTCAACTTCGATCATACCAATCTGCTTGTTTTTTTTCATAGAATCCATTTCTCCAATCGAAAAAACTGAAATTGAAAAAAAAATTGCATCAAAGGGGGTCCCCTTGGAACTTTTTCGAATTCTTCAGATCGCCTTAACTTCCGAACGGATGGACCGATTTTCAACTTCTATCATACCAATCTGCTCGTTTTTTTTTCATAGAATCCATTTCTCCAATCGAAAAAACCGAAATCGAACAAAAAAATGCATCAAAGGGGGCCCCCTTGAAACTTTTTCGAATTCTTCAGATCGCCTTAACTTCCGAACGGATAAACCGATTTTCAACTTCGATCATACCAATCTGTTTTTTTTTTTTTCATAGAATCCATTTCTCCAATCGAAAAAACCGGAATCGAAAAAAAATGCATCAAAGGAGGCCCCCTTGGAACTTTTTCGAATTCTTCAGATCGCCTTAACTTCCGAACGGATGGATCGATTTTCAACTTCGATCATACCAATCTGCTTGTTTTTTTTTCATAGAATCCATTTCTCCAATCGAAAAAACCGAAATCGAGAAAAAAAAAATTCTTCAAAGGGAGCCCCCTTGGAACTTTTTCGAATTATTCAGATCGCCTTAACTTCCGAACGGATGGACCGATTTTCAACTTCGATCATGCCAATCTGTTTGTTTTTTTTTCATAAAATCCATTTCTCCAATCGAAAAAACCGAAATCGAAAAATAAATGCATCAAAGGGGGCCTCCTTGGAACTTTGTCGAATTCTTCAGATCGCCTTAACTTCCAAACGGATGGACCGATTTTCAACTTCGATCATACCAATCTGCTTGTTTTTTTTTCATTGAATCCATTTCTCCAATCGAAAAAACCGAAATCGAAAAAAAAAAAATGCATCAAAGGGGGCCCCCTTGGAACTTTTTCGAATTCTTCAGGTCGCCTTAACTTCCGAACGGATGGACCGATTTTCAACTTCGATCATACCAATCTGTTTTTTTTTTCATAGAATCCATTTCTTCAATCGAAAAAATCGAAATCGAAGAAAAAAATGCATCAAAGGGAGCCCCCTTGGAACTTTTTCGAATTCTTCAGATCGCCTTAACTTCCGAACGGATGGACCGATTTTCAACTTCGCGCATACCAATTTGCTTGTTTTTTTTTCATAGAATCCATTTCTCCAATCAAAAAAACCGAAATCGAAGAAAAAAATGCATCAAAGGGGGTCCCCTTGGAACTTTTTCGAATTCTTCAGATCGCCTTAACTTCCGAACGGATGGACCGATTTTCAACTTCGATCATACCAATCTGTTTGTTTTTTTTTTCATAAAATCCATTTCTCGAATCGAAAAAACCGAAATCGAAAAAAAAAAAATGCATCAAAGGGGGCCCCCTTGGAACTTTTTCGAATTCTTCAGATCGCCTCAACTTCCATACGGATGGACCGATTTTCAACTTCGATCATACCAATCTGCTCGTTTTTTTTTTCATTGAATCCATTTCCCCAATCGAAAAAACCGAAATCGAAAAAAAAATGCATCAAAGAGGGCTCCCTTGGAACTTTTTCGAATTCTTCAGATCGCCTTAACTTCCGAACGGATAGACCGATTTTCAACTTCGATCATACCAATCTGCTTGTTTATTCTCACAGAATTCACTTCTTCAATCGAAAAAATCGAAATCGAAAAAAAAATTGCATCAAATGGGGCCCCCTTGGAACTTTTTCGAATTCTTCAGATCGCCTTAACTTCCGAACGGATGGACCGATTTTCAACTTCGATCATACCAATCTGCTTGTTTTTTTTTTTCATAAAATCCATTTCTCCAATCGAAAAAACCGAAATCGAAAAAAAAAATTGCATCAAAGGGGGTCCCCTTGGAACTTTTTCGAATTCTTCAGATCACCTCAACTTCCGAACGGATGGACCTATTTTCATCTTCGATCATACCAATCTGCTTGTTTTTTTTTTCATAGAATCCATTTCTCTAATCGAAAAAACTGAAATCGAAAAAAAAAAAATGCATCAAAGGGGGTCCCCTTGGAACTTTTTCGAAATCTTCAGATCAACTTAACTTCCGAACGGATGGACCGATTTTCAACTTCGATCATACCAATCTGTTTGTTTTTTTTTTCATAAAATCCATTTCTCCAATCAAAAGAACCGAAATCGAAAAAAAAAATCGCATCAAAGGGGACCCCCTTGGAACTTTTTCGAATTCTTTAGATCGCCTTAACTTCCGAACGATTGGACCTATTTTCAACTTCGATCATACCAATCTGCTTGTTTTTTTTCTCATAGAATCCATTTCTCCAATCGAAAAAACTGAAATCGAAAAAAAAATGCATCAAAGGGGGTCCCCTTGGAACTTTTTCGAAATCTTCAGATCAACTTAACTTCCGAACGGATGGACCGATTTTCAACTTCGTGCATGCCAATTTGCTTGTTTTTTTTCATGAAATCCATTTCTCTAATCGAAGAAACCGAAATCGAAAAAGAAATTGCATCAAAAGGGGTCCCCTTGGAACTTTTTCGAATTCTTCAGATCGCCTTAACTTCCGAACGGATGGACCGATTTTCATCTTCGATCATACCAATCTGCTCGTTTTTTTTTCATAGAATCCATTTCTCCAATCGAAAAAACTGAAATCGAAAAAAAAATGCATCAAAGGGGGTCCCCTTGGAACTTTTTCGAAATCTTCAGATCAACTTAACTTCCGAACGGATGGACCGATTTTCAACTTCGTGCATGCCAATTTGCTTGTTTTTTTTCATAAAATCCATTTCTCCAATCGAAAAAACCGAAATCGAAAAAAAAAATTGCATCAAAGGGGGTCCCCTTGGAACTTTTTCGAATTCTTCAGATCGCCTCAACTTCCGAACGGATGGACCTATTTTCATCTTCGATCATACCAATCTGCTTGTTTTTTTTTTCATAGAATCCATTTCTCTAATCGAAAAAACTGAAATCGAAAAAAAAAAATGCATCAAAGGGGGTCCCCTTGGAACTTTTTCGAAATCTTCAGATCAACTTAACTTCCGAACGGATGGACCGATTTTCAACTTCGATCATACCAATCTGTTTGTTTTTTTTCATAAAATCCATTTCTCCAATCAAAAGAACCGGAATCGAAAAAAAAAATCGCATCAAAGGGGACCCCCTTGGAACTTTTTCGAATTCTTTAGATCGCCTTAACTTCCGAACGATTGGACCTATTTTCAACTTCGATCATACCAATCTGCTTGTTTTTTTTCTCATAGAATCCATTTCTCCAATCGAAAAAACTGAAATCGAAAAAAAATGCATCAAAGGGGGTCCCCTTGGAACTTTTTCGAAATCTTCAGATCAACTTAACTTCCGAACGGATGGACCGATTTTCAACTTCGTGCATGCCAATTTGCTTGTTTTTTTTTCATGAAATCCATTTCTCTAATCGAAGAAACCGAAATCGAAAAAGAAATTGCATCAAAAGGGGTCCCCTTGGAATTTTTTCGAATTTTTCAGATCGCCTTAACTTCCGAACGGATGGACCGATTTTCAACTTCGATCATACCAATCTGTTTGTTTTTTTCATAGAATCCATTTCTTCAATCAAAAAAACCGAAATCGAAAAAAAAAATGCATCAAAGGGGGCCCCCTTGGAACTTTTTCGAATTCTTCAGATCGCCTCAACTTCCATACGGATGGACCGATTTTCAACTTCGATCATACCAATCTGCTTGTTTTTGTTTCATTGAATCCATTTCTCCAATCGAAAAAACCGAAATCGAAAAAAAAAATGCATCAAAGGGGGCTCCCTTGGAACTTTTTCGAATTCTTCAGATCGCCTTAACTTCCGAACGGATAGACCGATTTTCAATTTCGATCATACCAATCTGCTTGTTTTTTTTTTCATAGAATCAATTTCTTGAAACGAAAAAACCGAAATCGAAAAAAAAAATTGCATCAAAGGGGGCCCCCTTGGAACTTTTTCGAATTCTTCAGATCGCCTTAACCTCCGAACGGATGGACCGATTTTCAACTTCGATCATACCAATCTGCTTGTTTATTTTCATAGAATTCACTTCTCCAATCGAAAAAATCGAAATCGAAAAAAAAATTGCATCAAAGGGGGCCCCCTTGGAACTTTTTCGAATTCTTCAGATCGCCTTAACTTCCGAACGGATGGACCGATTTTCAACTTCGATCATACCAATCTGCTTGTTTTTTTTCATAAAATCCATTTCTCCAATCGAAGAAACCGAAATCGAAAAAAAAATTGCATCAAAGGGGGTCCCCTTGGAACTTTTTCGAATTCTTCAGATCGCCTCAACTTCCGAACGGATGGACCTATTTTCAACTTCGATCATACCAATCTGCTTGTTTTTTTTTCATAGAATGCATTTCTCTAATCGAAAAAACTGAAATCGAAAAAAAAATGCATCAAAGGGGGTCCCCTTGGAACTTTTTCGAAATCTTCAGATCAACTTAACTTCCGAACGGATGGACCGATTTTCAACTTCGTGTATGCCAATTTGCTTGTTTCTTTCATGAAATCCATTTCTCCAATCGAAAAAACCGAAATCGAGAAATAAATGCATCAAAAGGGGTCCCCTTGGAACTTTTTCGAATTCTTCAGATCGCCTTAACTTCCGAACGGATGGACCGATTTTCAACTTCGATCATACCAATCTGTTTGTTTTTTTTTTCATAAAATCCATTTCTCCGATCGAAAAAACCGAAATCGAAAAAACAAATGCATCAAAGGGGGCCCCCTTGGAACTTTTTCGAATTCTTCAGATCGCCTCAACTTCCATACGGATGGACCGATTTTCAACTTCGAATATACCAATCTGTTTGTTTTTTTTCATAAAACCATTTCTCCAATCAAAACAACCGAAATCGAAAAAAAAATTGCATCAAAGGGGGCCCCCTTGGAACTTTTTCGAATTCTTTAGATCGCCTTAACTTCCGAACGGATGGACCTATTTTCAACTTCGATCATACCAATTTGCTTGATTTTTTTTCATAGAATCCATTTCTCCAATCAAAAAAACTGAAATCGAAAAAAAAAATGCATCAAAGGGGGTCCCCTTGGAACTTTTTCGAAATCTTCAGATCAACTTAACTTCCGAACGGATGGACCGATTTTCAACTTCGTGCATGCCAATTTGCTTGTTTTTTTTTCATGAAATCCATTTCTCCAATCGAAGAAACCGAAATCGAAAAAGAAATTGCATCAAAAGGGGTCCCCTTGGAACTTTTTCGAATTCTTCAGATCGCCTTAACTTCCGAACGGATGGACCGATTTTCAACTTCGATCATACCAATCTGTTTGTTTTTTTCCATAAAATCCATTTCTCCAATCAAAAAAACCGAAATCGAAAAAAAAATTGCATCAAAGGGGGTCCCCTTGGAACTTTTTCGAATTCTTCAGATCGCCTCAACTTCCGAACGGATGAACCTATTTTCAACTTCGATCATACCAATCTACTTGTTTTTTTCATAGAATCCATTTCTCCAATCGAAAAAACCGAAATCGAAAAAAAAAAACTGCATCCAAGGGGGTCCCCTTGGAACTTTTTCGAATTCTTCATATCGCCTTAACTTCCGAACGGATGGAACGATTTTCAACTTCGATCATACCAATCTGCTTGTTTATTTCATAGAATCCATTTCTTCAATCGAAGAAACCGAAATCGAAAAATAAAATGCATCAAAGGGGGGCCCCTTTGGAACTTTTTCGAATTCTTCAGATCGCCTTAACTTCCGAACGGATGGACCGATTTTCATCTTCGATCATACCAATCTGTTTGTTTTTTTCATAGAATCCATTTCTCCAATCGAAAAAACCGGAATCGAAAAAAAAATGCATCAAAGGGGGTCCCCTTGGAACGTTTTCGAATTCTTCAGATCGCCTCAACTTCGGAACGAATGGACCTATCTTCAACTTCGATCATACCAATCTGCTTGTTTTTTTTCATAGAATCCATTTCTCCAATCGAAAAAACTGAAATCGAAAAAAAAAACCATTGAAGGGGGTCCCCTTGGAACTTTTTCGAAATCTTCAGATCAACTTAACTTCCGAACGGATGGACCGATTTTCAACTTCGTGCATGCCAATTTGCTTGTTTTTTTTCATAGAATCCATTTCTCCAATCAAAAAAACCGAAATCGAAAAAAAAATGCATCAAAGGGGGCCCCCTTGGAACTTTTTCGAATTCTTCAGATCGCCTCAACTTCCATACGGATGGACCGATTTTCAACTTCGATCATACCAATCTGCTTGTTTTTTTTATTGAATCCATTTCTCCAATCGAAAAAACCGAAATCGAAAAAAAAAATGCATCAAAGGGGGCTCCCTTGGAACTTTTTCGAATTCTTCAGATCGCCTTAACTTCCGAACGGATAGACCGATTTTCAATTTCGATCATACCAATCTGCTTGTTTTTTTTTCATAGAATCAATTTCTTGAATCGAAAAAACCGAACTCGAAAAAAAAAATTGCATCGAAGGGGGCCCCCTTGGAACTTTTTCGAATTCTTCAGATCGCCTTAACCTCCGAACGGATGGACCGATTTTCAACTTCGATCATACCAATCTGCTTGTTTATTTTCATAGAATCCACTTCTCCAATCAAAAAAACCGAAATCGAAAAAAAAAATGCATCAAAGGGGGCCCCCTTAGAACTTTTTCGAATTCTTCAGATCACCTTAACTTCCGAACGGATGGACCGATTTTCAACTTCGATCATACCAATCTGTTTTTTTTTTTCATAGAATCCATTTCTCCAATCTAAAAAACCGAAATCGAAGAGAAAATGCACCAAAGGGGGCCCTCTTGGAACTTTTTCAAATTCTTCAGATCGCCTTAACTTCCGAACGGATGGACCGATATTCAACTTCGATCATACCAAAAAACCGAAATCAAAAAAAAAATTGCATCAAAGGGGGCCCCCTTGGAACATTTTCGAATTCTTCAGATCGCCTTAACCTCCGAACGGATGGACCGATTTTCAACTTCGATCATACCAATCTGCTTGTTTTTTTTATAGAGTCCATTTCTCCAATCGAAAAAACCGAAATCGAAAAAAAAAATTGCATCAAAGGGGGCCCCCTTGGAACTTTTTCGAATTCTTCAGATCGCCTTAACTTCCGAACGGATGGACCGATTTTCAACTTCGATCATACCAATCTGCTTGTTTTTTTTTCATAAAATCCATTTCTCCAATCGAAAAAACCAAAATCGAAAAAAAATTGCATCAAAGGGGGTCCCCTTGGAACTTTTTCGAATTCTTCAGATCTCCTCAACTTTCGAACGGATGGACCTATTTTCATCTTCGATCATACCAATCTGTTTGTTTTTTTCATAGAATCCATTTCTCCAATCGAAAAAACCGGAATCGAAAAAAAAATGCATCAAAGGGGGTCCCCTTGGAACTTTTTCGAATTCTTCAGATCGCCTCAACTTCGGAACGAATGGACCTATCTTCAACTTCGATCATACCAATCTGCTTGTTTTTTTTCATAGAATCCATTTCTCCAATCGAAAAAACTGAAATCGAAAAAAAAAACCATTAAAGGGGGTCCCCTTGGAACTTTTTCGAAATCTTCAGATCAACTTAACTTCCGAACGGATGGACCGATTTTCAACTTCGTGCATGCCAATTTGCTTGTTTTTTTTCATGAAATCCATTTCTCCAATCGAAGAAACCGAAATCGAAAAAGAAATTGCATCAAAAGGGGTCCCCTTGGAACTTTTTCGAATTCTTCAGATCGCCTTAACTTCCGAACGGATGGACCGATTTTCAACTTCGATCATACCAATCTGTTTGTTTTTTTCATAGAATCCATTTCTCCAATCAAAAAAACCGAAATCGAAAAAAAAATGCATCAAAGGGGGCCCCCTTGGAACTTTTTCGAATTCTTCAGATCGCCTCAACTTCCATACGGATGGACCGATTTTCAACTTCGATCATACCAATCTGCTTGTTTTTTTTTCATTGAATCCATTTCTCCAATCGAAAAAACCGAAATCGAAAAAAAAAAATGCATCAAAGGGGGCTCCCTTGGAACTTTTTCGAATTCTTCAGATCGCCTCAACTTCCATACGGATGGACCGATTTTCAACTTCGATCATACCAATCTGTTTGTTTTTTTCATAGAATCCATTTCTCCAATCAAAAAAACCGAAATCGAAAAAAAAATGCATCAAAAGGGGTCCCCTTGGAATTTTTTCGAATTCTTCAGATCGCCTTAACTTCCGAACGGATGGACCGATTTTCAACTTCGATCATACCAATTTGCTTGTTTTTTTTCATGAAATCCACTTCTCCAATCGAAAAAACCGAAATCGAAAAAAAAAATGCATCAAAGGGGGCCCCCTTAGAACTTTTTCGAATTCTTCAGATCACCTTAACTTCCGAACGGATGGACCGATTTTCAACTTCGATCATACCAATCTGCTTGTTTTTTTTCATAAAATCCATTTCTCCAATCGAAGAAACCGAAATCGAAAAAAAAATTGCATCAAAGGGGGTCCCCTTGGAACTTTTTCGAATTCTTCAGATCGCCTCAACTTCCGAACGGATGGACCTATTTTCAACTTCGATCATACCAATCTGCTTGTTTTTTTTTCATAGAATGCATTTCTCTAATCGAAAAAACTGAAATCGAAAAAAAAAATGCATCAAAGGGGGTCCCCTTGGAACTTTTTCGAAATCTTCAGATCAACTTAACTTCCGAACGGATGGACCGATTTTCAACTTCGTGTATGCCAATTTGCTTGTTTCTTTCATGAAATCCATTTCTCCAATCGAAAAAACCGAAATCGAGAAATAAATGCATCAAAAGGGGTCCCCTTGGAACTTTTTCGAATTCTTCAGATCGCCTTAACTTCCGAACGGATGGACCGATTTTCAACTTCGATCATACCGATCTGTTTGTTTTTTTTTCATAAAATCCATTTCTCCGATCGAAAAAACCGAAATCGAAAAAACAAATGCATCAAAGGGGGCCCCCTTGGAACTTTTTCGAATTCTTCAGATCGCCTCAACTTCCATACGGATGGACCGATTTTCAACTTCGAATATACCAATCTGTTTGTTTTTTTTCATAAAACCATTTCTC
Source organism: Chrysomela aeneicollis (assembly GCA_029955515.1). Taxonomy (NCBI): domain Eukaryota; kingdom Metazoa; phylum Arthropoda; class Insecta; order Coleoptera; family Chrysomelidae; genus Chrysomela; species Chrysomela aeneicollis. Next base: position 2,027,002 of record JARUHQ010000025.1, read on the forward strand.
CAATCAAAACAACCGAAATCGAAAAAAAAATTGCATCAAAGGGGGCCCCCTTGGAACTTTTTCGAATTCTTTAGATCGCCTTAACTTCCGGACGGATGGACCTATTTTCAACTTCGATCATACCAATTTGCTTGATTTTTTTTCATAGAATCCATTTCTCCAATCAAAAAAACTGAAATCGAAAAAAAAAATGCATCAAAGGGGGTCCCCTTGGAACTTTTTCGAAATCTTCAGATCAACTTAACTTCCGAACGGATGGACCGATTTTCAACTTCGTGCATGCCAATTTGCTTGTTTTTTTTTCATGAAATCCATTTCTCCAATCGAAGAAACCGAAATCGAAAAAGAAATTGCATCAAAAGGGGTCCCCTTGGAACTTTTTCGAATTCTTCAGATCGCCTTAACTTCCGAACGGATGGACCGATTTTCAACTTCGATCATACCAATCTGTTTGTTTTTTTCCATAAAATCCATTTCTCCAATCAAGAAAACCGAAATCGAAAAAAAAATTGCATCAAAGGGGGCCCCCTTGGAACTTTTTCGAATTCTTTAGATCGCCTTAACTTCCGAACGGATGGACCGATTTTCAACTTCGATCATACCAATCTGCTTGCTTTTTTTTTCATAAAATCCATCTCTCCAATCAAAAAAACCGAAATCGAAAAAAAAATTGCATCAAAGGGGGTCCCCTTGGAACTTTTTCGAATTCTTCAAATCGCCTCAACTTCCGAACGGATGAACCTATTTTCAACTTCGATCATACCAATCTACTTGTTTTTTTTCATAGAATCCATTTCTCCAATCGAAAAAACCGAAATCGAAAAAAAAAAAACTGCATCCAAGGGGGTCCCCTTGGAACTTTTTCGAATTCTTCATATCGCCTTAACTTCCGAACGGATGGAACGATTTTCAACTTCGATCATACCAATCTGCTTGTTTATTTCATAGAATCCATTTCTTCAATCGAAGAAACCGAAATCGAAAAATAAAATGCATCAAAGGGGGGCCCCTTTGGAACTTTTTCGAATTCTTCAGATCGCCTTAACTTCCGAACGGATGGACCGATTTTCATCTTCGATCATACCAATCTGTTTGTTTTTTTCATAGAATCCATTTCTCCAATCGAAAAAACCGGAATCGAAAAAAAAAATGCATCAAAGGGGGTCCTCTTGGAACGTTTTCGAATTCTTCAGATCGCCTCAACTTCGGAACGAATGGACCTATCTTCAACTTCGATCATACCAATCTGCTTGTTTTTTTTCATAGAATCCATTTCTCCAATCGAAAAAACTGAAATCGAAAAAAAAAACCATTGAAGGGGGTCCCCTTGGAACTTTTTCGAAATCTTCAGATCAACTTAACTTCCGAACGGATGGACCGATTTTCAACTTCGTGCATGCCAATTTGCTTGTTTTTTTTCATGAAATCCATTTCTCCAATCGAAGAAACCGAAATCGAACAAGAAAATGCATCAAAAGGGGTCCCCTTGGAACTTTTTCGAATTCTTCAGATCGCCTTAACTTCCGAACGGATGGACCGATTTTCAACTTCGATCATACCAATCTGTTTGTTTTTTTCATAGAATCCATTTCTCCAATCAAAAAAACCGAAATCGAAAAAAAAATGCATCAAAGGGGGCCCCCTTGGAACTTTTTCGAATTCTTCAGATCGCCTCAACTTCCATACGGATGGACCGATTTTCAACTTCGATCATACCAATCTGCTTGTTTTTTTTTCATTGAATCCATTTCTCCAATCGAAAAAACCGAAATCGAAAAAAAAAATGCATCAAAGGGGGCTCCCTTGGAACTTTTTCGAATTCTTCAGATCGCCTTAACTTCCGAACGGATAGACCGATTTTCAATTTCGATCATACCAATCTGCTTGTTTTTTTTTCTTAGAATCAATTTCTTGAATCGAAAAAACCGAACTCGAAAAAAAAAATTGCATCGAAGGGGGCCCCCTTGGAACTTTTTCGAATTCTTCAGATCGCCTTAACCTCCGAACGGATGGACCGATTTTCAACTTCGATCATACCAATCTGCTTGTTTATTTTCATAGAATCCACTTCTCCAATCGAAAAAACCGAAATCGAAAAAAAAAATGCATCAAAGGGGGCCCCCTTAGAACTTTTTCGAATTCTTCAGATCACCTTAACTTCCGAACGGATGGACCGATTTTCAACTTCGATCATACCAATCTGTTTTTTTTTTCATAGAATCCATTTCTCCAATCTAAAAAACCGAAATCGAAGAGAAAATGCACCAAAGGGGGCCCTCTTGGAACTTTTTCAAATTCTTCAGATCGCCTTAACTTCCGAACGGATGGACCGATATTCAACTTCGATCATACCAAAAAACCGAAATCAAAAAAAAAATTGCATCAAAGGGGGCCCCCTTGGAACATTTTCGAATTCTTCAGATCGCCTTAACCTCCGAACGGATGGACCGATTTTCAACTTCGATCATACCAATCTGCTTGTTTTTTTTATAGAGTCCATTTCTCCAATCGAAAAAACCGAAATCGAAAAAAAAAATTGCATCAAAGGGGGCCCCCTTGGAACTTTTTCGAATTCTTCAGATCGCCTTAACTTCCGAACGGATGGACCGATTTTCAACTTCGATCATACCAATCTGCTTGTTTTTTTTTCATAAAATCCATTTCTCCAATCGAAAAAACCAAAATCGAAAAAAAATTGCATCAAAGGGGGTCCCCTTGGAACTTTTTCGAATTCTTCAGATCTCCTCAACTTTCGAACGGATGGACCTATTTTCATCTTCGATCATACCAATCTGTTTGTTTTTTTCATAGAATCCATTTCTCCAATCGAAAAAACCGGAATCGAAAAAAAAATGCATCAAAGGGGGTCCCCTTGGAACTTTTTCGAATTCTTCAGATCGCCTCAACTTCGGAACGAATGGACCTATCTTCAACTTCGATCATACCAATCTGCTTGTTTTTTTTCATAGAATCCATTTCTCCAATCGAAAAAACTGAAATCGAAAAAAAAAACCATTAAAGGGGGTCCCCTTGGAACTTTTTCGAAATCTTCAGATCAACTTAACTTCCGAACGGATGGACCGATTTTCAACTTCGTGCATGCCAATTTGCTTGTTTTTTTTCATGAAATCCATTTCTCCAATCGAAGAAACCGAAATCGAAAAAGAAATTGCATCAAAAGGGGTCCCCTTGGAACTTTTTCGAATTCTTCAGATCGCCTTAACTTCCGAACGGATGGACCGATTTTCAACTTCGATCATACCAATCTGTTTGTTTTTTTCATAGAATCCATTTCTCCAATCAAAAAAACCGAAATCGAAAAAAAAATGCATCAAAGGGGGCCCCCTTGGAACTTTTTCGAATTCTTCAGATCGCCTCAACTTCCATACGGATGGACCGATTTTCAACTTCGATCATACCAATCTGCTTGTTTTTTTTTCATTGAATCCATTTCTCCAATCGAAAAAACCGAAATCGAAAAAAAAAATGCATCAAAGGGGGCTCCCTTGGAACTTTTTCGAATTCTTCAGATCGCCTTAACTTCCGAACGGATAGACCGATTTTCAATTTCGATCATACCTATCTGCTTGTTTTTTTTTCATAGAATCAATTTCTTGAATCGAAAAAACCGAACTCGAAAAAAAAAATTGCATCGAAGGGGGCCCCCTTGGAACTTTTTCGAATTCTTCAGATCGCCTTAACCTCCGAACGGATGGACCGATTTTCAACTTCGATCATACCAATCTGCTTGTTTATTTTCATAGAATCCACTTCTCCAATCGAAAAAACCGAAATCGAAAAAAAAAAATGCATCAAAGGGGGCCCCCTTAGAACTTTTTCGAATTCTTCAGATCACCTTAACTTCCGAACGGATGGACCGATTTTCAACTTCGATCATACCAATCTGTTTTTTTTTTCATAGAATCCATTTCTCCAATCTAAAAAACCGAAATCGAAGAGAAAATGCACCAAAGGGGGCCCTCTTGGAACTTTTTCAAATTCTTCAGATCGCCTTAACTTCCGAACGGATGGACCGATTTTCAACTTCGATCATACCAAAAAACCGAAATCAAAAAAAAAATTGCATCAAAGGGGGCCCCCTTGGAACATTTTCGAATTCTTCAGATCGCCTTAACCTCCGAACGGATGGACCGATTTTCAACTTCGATCATACCAATCTGCTTGTTTTTTTTATAGAGTCCATTTCTCCAATCGAAAAAACCGAAATCGAAAAAAAAATTGCATCAAAGGGGGCCCCCTTGGAACTTTTTCGAATTCTTCAGATCGCCTTAACTTCCGAACGGATGGACCGATTTTCAACTTCGATCATACCAATCTGCTTGTTTTTTTTTCATAAAATCCATTTCCCCAATCGAAAAAACCAAAATCGAAAAAAAATTGCATCAAAGGGGGTCCCCTTGGAACTTTTTCGAATTCTTCAGATCTCCTCAACTTTCGAACGGATGGACCTATTTTCAACTTCGATCATACCAATCTGCTTGTTTTTTTTTCATCGAATCCATTTCTCCAATCGAAAAAACTGAAATTGAAAAAAAAATTGCATCAAAGGGGGTCCCCTTGGAACTTTTTCGAATTCTTCAGATCGCCTTAACTTCCGAACGGATGGACCGATTTTCAACTTCCATCATACCAATCTGCTCGTTTTTTTTTCATAGAATCCATTTCTCCAATCGAAAAAACCGAAATCGAACAAAAAAATGCATCAAAGGGGGCCCCCTTGAAACTTTTTCGAATTCTTCAGATCGCCTTAACTTCCGAACGGATAAACCGATTTTCAACTTCGATCATACCAATCTGTTTGTTTTTATTTCATAGAATCCATTTCTCCAATCGAAAAAACCGGAATCGAAAAAAAATGCATCAAAGGAGGCCCCCTTGGAACTTTTTCGAATTCTTCAGATCGCCTTAACTTCCGAACGGATGGATCGATTTTCAACTTCGATCATACCAATCTGCTTGTTTTTTTTTTCATAGAATCCATTTCTCCAATCGAAAAAACCGAAATCGAGAAAAAAAAAATTCTTCAAAGGAAGCCCCCTTGGAACTTTTTCGAATTATTCAGATCGCCTTAACTTCCGAACGGATGGACCGATTTTCAACTTCGATCATGCCAATCTGTTTGTTTTTTTTTCATAAAATCCATTTCTCCAATCGAAAAAACCGAAATCGAAAAAAAAATGCATCAAAGGGGGCCTCTTTAAAACTTTGTCGAATTCTTCAGATCGCCTTAACTTCCAAACGGATGGACCGATTTTCAACTTCGATCATACCAATCTGCTTGTTTTTTTTTCATTGAATCCATTTCTCCAATCGAAAAAACCGAAATCGAAAAAAAAAATGCATCAAAGGGGGCCCCCTTGGAACTTTTTCGAATTCTTCAGATCGCCTTAACTTCCGAACGGATGGACCGATTTTCAACTTCGATCATACCAATCTGCTTGTTTATTCTCATAGAATTCACTTCTTCAATCGAAAAAATCGAAATCGAAAAAAAAATTGCATCAAATGGGGCCCCCTTGGAACTTTTTCGAATTCTTCAGATCGCCTTAACTTCCGAACGGATGGACCGATTTTCAACTTCGATCATACCAATCTGCTTGTTTTTTTTTTTTTTCATAAAATCCATTTCTCCAATCGAAAAAACCGAAATCGAAAAAAAAAATTGCATCAAAGGGGGTCCCCTTGGAACTTTTTCGAATTCTTCAGATCGCCTCAACTTCCGAACGGATGGACCTATTTTCAACTTCAATCATACCAATCTGCTTGTTTTTTTTTCATAGAATCCATTTCTCTAATCGAAAAAACTGAAATCGAAAAAAAAAAATGCATCAAAGGGGGTCCCGTTGGAACTTTTTCGAAATCTTCAGATCAACTTAACTTCCGAACGGATGGACCGATTTTCAACTTCGATCATACCAATCTGTTTGTTTTTTTTCATGAAATCCATTTCTCCAATCAAAAGAACCGAAATCGAAAAAAAAATCGCATCAAAGGGGACCCTCTTGGAACTTTTTCGAATTCTTTAGATCGCCTTAACTTCCGAACGATTGGACCTATTTTCAACTTCGATCATACCAATCTGCTTGTTTTTTTTCATAGAATCCATTTCTCCAATCGAAAAAACTGAAATCGAAAAAAAAATGCATTAAAGGGGGTCCCCTTGGAACTTTTTCGAAATCTTCAGATCAACTTAACTTCCGAACGGATGGACCGATTTTCAACTTCGTGCATGCCAATTTGCTTGTTTTTTTTTTCATGAAATCCATTTCTCTAATCGAAGAAACCGAAATCGAAAAAGAAATTGCATCAAAAGGGGTCCCCTTGGAACTTTTTCGAATTCTTCAGATCGCCTTAACTTCCGAACGGATGGACCGATTTTCAACTTCGATCATACCAATCTGTTTGTTTTTTTCATAGAATCCATTTCTCCAATCAAAAAAACCGAAATCGAAAAAAAAATGCATCAAAGGGGGCCCCCTTGGAACTTTTTCGAATTCTTCAGATCGCCTCAACTTCCATACGGATGGACCGATTTTCAACTTCGATCATACCAATCTGCTTGTTTTTTTTTCATTGAATCCATTTCTCCAATCGAAAAAACCGAAATCGAAAAAAAAAATGCATCAAAGGGGGCTCCCTTGGAACTTTTTCGAATTCTTCAGATCGCCTTAACTTCCGAACGGATAGACCGATTTTCAATTTCGATCATACCAATCTGCTTGTTTATTTTCATAGAATCCACTTCTCCAATCAAAAAAATCGAAATCGAAAAAAAAATTGCATCAAAGGGGGCCCCCTTGGAACTTTTTCGAATTCTTCAGATCGCCTTAACTTCCGAACGGATGGACCGATTTTCAACTTCGATCATACCAATCTGCTTGTGTTTTTTTCATAAAATCCATTTCTCCAATCGAAGAAACCGAAATCGAAAAAAAAATTGCATCAAAGGGGGTCCCCTTGGAACTTTTTCGAATTCTTCAGATCGCTTCGACTTCCGAACGGATGGACCTATTTTCAACTTCGATCATACCAATCTGCTTGTTTTTTTTTTCATAGAATCCATTTCTCTAATCGAAAAAACTGAAATCGAAAAAAAAATGCATCAAAGGGGGTCCCCTTGGAACTTTTTCGAAATCTTCAGATCAACTTAACTTCCGAACGGATGGACCGATTTTCAACTTCGTGTATGCCAATTTGCTTGTTTCTTTCATGAAATCCATTTCTCCAATCGAAAAAACCGAAATCGAAAAATAAATGCATCAAAAGGGGTCCCCTTGGAACTTTTTCGAATTCTTCAGATCGCCTTAACTTCCGAACGGATGGACCGATTTTCAACTTCGATCATACCAATCAGTTTGTTTTTTTTTTCATAAAATCCATTTCTCCGATCGAAAAAACCGAAATCGAAAAAACAAATGCATCAAAGGGGGCCCGCTTGGAACTTTTTCGAATTCTTCAGATCGCCTCAACTTCCATACGGATGGACCGATTTTCAACTTCGAATATACCAATCTGTTTGTTTTTTTTCATAAAACCATTTCTCCAATCAAAAAAACCGAAATCGAAAAAAAAATTGCATCAAAGGGGGCCCCCTTGGAACTTTTTCGAATTCTTTAGATCGCCTTAACTTCCGAACGGATGGACCTATTTTCAACTTCGATCATACCAATCTGCTTGTTTTTTTTCATAGAATCCATTTCTCTAATCGAAAAAACTGAAATCAAAAAAAAAATGCATCAAAGGGGGTCCTCTTGGAACTTTTTCGAAATCTTCAGATCAACTTAACTTCCGAACGGATGGACCGATTTTCAACTTCGTGTATGCCAATTTGCTTGTTTCTTTCATGAAATCCATTTCTCCAATCGAAAAAACCGAATTCGAAAAATAAATGCATCAAAAGGGGTCCCCTTGGAACTTTTTCGAATTCTTCAGATCGCCTTAACTTCCGAACGGATGGACCGATTTTCAACTTCGATCATACCAATCTGTTTGTTTTTTTTCATAAAATCCATTTCTCCAATCAAAAAAACCGAAATCGAAAAAACAAATGCATCAAAGGGGGCCCCCTTGGAACTTTTTCGAATTCTTCAGATCGCCTCAACTTCCATACGGATGGACCGATTTTCAACTTCGAATATACCAATCTGTTTGTTTTTTTTCATAAAATCCATTTCTCCAATCAAAAAAACCGAAATCGAAAAAAAAATTGCATCAAAGGGGGCCCCCTTGGAACTTTTTCGAATTCTTTAGATCGCCTTAACTTCCGAACGGATGGACCTATTTTCAACTTCGATCATACCAATCTGCTTGTTTTTTTTTCATAGAATCCATTTCTCCAATCGAAAAAACTGAAATCGAAAAAAAAAATGCATCAAAGGGGGTCCCCTTGGAACTTTTTCGAAATCTTCAGATCGCCTCAACTTCCATACGGATAGACCGATTTTCAACTTCGAATATACCAATCTGTTTGTTTTTTTTATAAAACCATTTCTCCAATCAAAAAAACCGAAATCGAAAAAAAAATTGCATCAAAGGGGGTCCCCTTGGAACTTTTTCGAATTCTTCAGATCGCCTCAACTTCCGAACGGATGAACCTATTTTCAACTTCGATCATACCAATCTGCTTGTTTTTTTTCATAGAATCCATTTCTCCAATCGAAAAAACCGAAATCGAAAAAAAAAACTGCATCCAAGGGGGTCCCCTTGGAACTTTTTCGAATTCTTCATATCGCCTTAACTTCCGAACGGATGGAACGATTTTCAACTTCGATCATACCAATCTGCTTGTTTTTTTCATAGAATCCATTTCTTCAATCGAAGAAACCGAAATCGAAAAATAAAATGCATCAAAGGGGGGCCCCTTTGGAACTTTTTCGAATTCTTCAGATCGCCTCAACTTCCGAACGGATGGACCGATTTTCATCTTCGATCATACCAATCCGTTTGTTTTTTTCATAGAATCCATTTCTCCAATCGAAAAAACCGAAATCGAAAAAAAAATGCATCAAAGGGGGTCCCCTTGGAACTTTTTCGAATTCTTCAGATCGCCTCAACTTCGGAACGAATGGACCTATCTTCAACTTCGATCATACCAATCTGCTTGTTTTTTTTCATAGAATCCATTTCTCCAATCGAAAAAACTGAAATCGAAAAAAAAACCATTAAAGGGGGTCCCCTTGGAACTTTTTCGAAATCTTCAGATCAACTTAACTTCCGAACGGATGGACCGATTTTCAACTTCGTGCATGCCAATTTGCTTGTTTTTTTTCATGAAATCCATTTCTTCAATCGAAGAAACCGAAATCGAAAAAGAAATTGCATCAAAAGGGGTCCCCTTGGAACTTTTTCGAATTCTTCAGATCGCCTTAACTTCCGAACGGATGGACCGATTTTCAACTTCGATCATACCAATCTGTTTGTTTTTTTCATAGAATCCATTTCTCCAATCAAAAAAACCGAAATCGAAAAAAAAAAAATGCATCAAAGGGGGCCCCCTTGGAACTTTTTCGAATTCTTCAGATCGCCTCAACTTCCATACGGATGGACCGATTTTCAACTTCGATCATACCAATCTGCTTGTTTTTTTTTCATTGAATCCATTTCTCCAATCGAAAAAACCGAAATCGAAAAAAAAAAATGCATCAAAGGGGGCTCCCTTGGAACTTTTTCGAATTCTTCAGATCGCCTTAACTTCCATACGGATGGACCGATTTTCAACTTCGAATATACCAATCTGCTTGTTTTTTTTTCATAGAATCAATTTCTTGAAACGAAAAAACCGAAATCGAAAAAAAAAATTGCATCAAAGGGGGCCCCCTTGGAACTTTTTCGAATTCTTCAGATCGCCTTAACCTCCGAACGGATGGACCGATTTTCAACTTCGATCATACCAATCTGTTTGTTTATTTTCATAGAATCCACTTCTCCAATCGAAAAAATCGAAATCGAAAAAAAAATTGCATCAAAGGGGGCCTCCTTGGAACTTTTTCGAATTCTTCAGATCGCCTTAACTTCCATACGGATGGACCGATTTTCAACTTCGAATATACCAATCTGTTTGTTTTTTTTTCATAAAATCCATTTCTCCAATCAAAAAAACCGAAATCGAAAAAAAAAATTGCATCAAAGGGGGTCCCCTTGGAACTTTTACGAATTCTTCAGATCGCCTCAACTTCCGAACGGATGGACCTATTTTCAACTTCGATCATACCAATCTGCTTGTTTTTTTTTCATAGAATCCATTTCTCTAATCGAAAAAACTGAAATCGAAAAAAAAAATGCATCAAAGGGGGTCCTCTTGGAACTTTTTCGAAATCTTCAGATCAACTTAACTTCCGAACGGATGGACCGATTTTCAACTTCGTGTATGCCAATTTGCTTGTTTCTTTCATGAAGTCCATTTCTCCAATCGAAAAAACCGAAATCGAAAAATAAATGCATCAAAAGGGGTCCCCTTGGAACTTTTTCGAATTCTTCAGATCGCCTTAACTTCCGAACGGATGGACCGATTTTCAACTTCGATCATACCAATCTGTTTGTTTTTTTTTCATAAAATCCATTTCTCCGATCGAAAAAACCGAAATCGAAAAAACAAATGCATCAAAGGGGGTCCCCTTGGAACTTTTTCGAATTCTTCAGATCGCCTCAACTTCCATACGGATGGACCGATTTTCAACTTCGAATATACCAATCTGTTTGTTTTTTTTCATAAAATCCATTTCTCCAATCAAAAAAACCGAAATCGAAAAAAAAATTGCATCAAAGGGGGCCCCCTTGGAACTTTTTCGAATTCTTTAGATCGCCTTAACTTCCGAACGGATGGACCTATTTTCAACTTCGATCATACCAATCTGTTTGTTTATTTTCATAGAATCCACTTCTCCAATCGAAAAAATCGAAATCGAAAAAAAAATTGCATCAAAGGGGGCCTCCTTGGAACTTTTTCGAATTCTTCAGATCGCCTTAACTTCCATACGGATGGACCGATTTTCAACTTCGAATATACCAATCTGTTTGTTTTTTTTTCATAAAATCCATTTCTCCAATCAAAAAAACCGAAATCGAAAAAAAAATTGCATCAAAGGGGGTCCCCTTGGAACTTTTACGAATTCTTCAGATCGCCTCAACTTCCGAACGGATGGACCTATTTTCAACTTCGATCATACCAATCTGCTTGTTTTTTTTCATAGAATCCATTTCTCTAATCGAAAAAACTGAAATCGAAAAAAAAAATGCATCAAAGGGGGTCCTCTTGGAACTTTTTCGAAATCTTCAGATCAACTTAACTTCCGAACGGATGGACCGATTTTCAACTTCGTGTATGCCAATTTGCTTGTTTCTTTCATGAAGTCCATTTCTCCAATCGAAAAAACCGAAATCGAAAAATAAATGCATCAAAAGGGGTCCCCTTGGAACTTTTTCGAATTCTTCAGATCGCCTTAACTTCCGAACGGATGGACCGATTTTCAACTTCGATCATACCAATCTGTTTGTTTTTTTTTCATAAAATCCATTTCTCCGATCGAAAAAACCGAAATCGAAAAAACAAATGCATCAAAGGGGGTCCCCTTGGAACTTTTTCGAATTCTTCAGATCGCCTCAACTTCCGAACGGATGGACCTATTTTCAACTTCGATCATACCAATCTGCTTGTTTTTTTTCATAGAATCCATTTCTCCAATCGAAAAAACCGAAATCGAAAAAAAAAAACTGCATCCAAGGGGGTCCCCTTGGAACTTTTTCGAATTCTTCATATCGCCTTAACTTCCGAACGGATGGAACGATTTTCAACTTCGATCATACCAATCTGCTTGTTTTTTTCATAGAATCCATTTCTTCAATCGAAGAAACCGAAATCGAAAAATAAAATGCATCAAAGGGGGGCCCCTTTGGAACTTTTTCGAATTCTTCAGATCGCCTTAACTTCCGAACGGATGGACCGATTTTCATCTTCGATCATACCAATCTGTTCGTTTTTTTCATAGAATCCATTTCTCCAATCGAAAAAACCGAAATCGAAAAAAAAATGCATCAAAGGGGGTCCCCTTGGAACTTTTTCGAATTCTTCAGATCGCCTCAACTTCGGAACGAATGGACCTATCTTCAACTTCGATCATACCAATCTGCTTGTTTTTTTTCATAGAATCTATTTCTCCAATGGAAAAAACTGAAATCGAAAAAAAAACCATTAAAGGGGGTATCCTTGGAACTTTTTCGAAATCTTCAGATCAACTTAACTTCCGAACGGATGGACCGATTTTCAACTTCGTGCATGCCAATTTGCTTGTTTTTTTTTCATGAAATCCATTTCTCCAATCGTAGAAACCGAAATCGAAAAAGAAATTGCATCAAAAGAGGTCCCCTTGGAACTTTTTCGAATTCTTCAGATCGCCTTAACTTCCGAACGGATGAACCGATTTTCAACTTCGATCATACCAATCTGTTTGTTTTTTTCATAGAATCCATTTCTCCAATCAAAAAAACCATAATCGAAAAAAAAATGCATCAAAGGGGGCCCCCTTGGAACTTTTTCGAATTCTTCAGATCGCCTCAACTTCCATACGGATGGACCGATTTTCAACTTCGATCATACCAATCTGCTTGTTTTTTTTTCATTGAATCCATTTCTCCAATCGAAAAAACCGAAATCGAAAAAAAAATGCATCAAAGGGGGCTCCCTTGGAACTTTTTCGAATTCTTCAGATCGCCTTAACTTCCGAACGGATAGACCGATTTTCAATTTCGATCATACCAATCTGCTTGTTTTTTTTTCATAGAATCAATTTCTTGAATCGAAAAAATCGAAATCGAAAAAAAAATTGCATCAAAGGGGGCCCCCTCGGAACTTTTTCGAATTCTTCAGATCGCCTTAACTTCCGAACGGATGGACCGATTTTCAACTTCGATCATACCAATCTGCTTGTTTTTTTTTTCATACAATCCATTTCTCCAATCGAAGAAACCGAAATCGAAAAAAAAAAATGCATCAAAGGGGGTCCCCTTGGAACATTTTCGAATTCTTCAGATCGCCTCAACTTCCGAACGGATGGACCTATTTTCAACTTCGATCATACCAATCTGCTTGTTTTTTTTCATAGAATCCATTTCTCTAATCGAAAAAACTGAAATCGAAAAAAAAAATGCATCAAAGGGGGTCCCCTTGGAACTTTTTCGAAATCTTCAGATCAACTTAACTTCCGAACGGATGGACCGATTTTCAACTTCGTGTATGCCAATTTGCTTGTTTCTTTCATGAAATCCATTTCTCCAATCGAAAAAACCGAAATCGAAAAATAAATGCATCAAAAGGGGTCCCCTTGGAACTTTTTCGAATTCTTCAGATCGCCTTAACTTCCGAACGGATGGACCGATTTTCAACTTCGATCATACCAATCTGTTTGTTTTTTTTCATAAAATCCATTTCTCCAATCAAAAAAACCGAAATCGAAAAAACAAATGCATCAAAGGGGGCCCCCTTGGAACTTTTTCGAATTCTTCAGATCGCCTCAACTTCCATACGGATGGACCGATTTTCAACTTCGAATATACCAATCTGTTTGTTTTTTTTCATAAAATCCATTTCTCCAATCAAGAAAACCAAAATCGAAAAAAAAATTGCATCAAAGGGGGCCCCCTTGGAACTTTTTCGAATTCTTTAGATCGCCTTAACTTCCGAACGGATGGACCTATTTTCAACTTCGATCATACCAATCTGCTTGTTTTTTTTTCATAGAATCCATTTCTCCAATCGAAAAAACTGAAATCGAAAAAAAAATGCATCAAAGGGGGTCCCCTTGGAACTTTTTCGAAATCTTCAGATCAACTTAACTTCCGAACGGATGGACCGATTTTCAACTTCGATCATACCAATCTGCTTGCTTTTTTTTTTTCATAAAATCCATCTCTCCAATCAAAAAAACCGAAATCGAAAAAAAAATTGCATCAAAGGGGGTCCCCTTGGAACTTTTTCGAAATCTTCAGATCAACTTAACTTCCGAACGGATGGACCGATTTTCAACTTCGTGTATGCCAATTTGCTTGTTTCTTTCATGAAGTCCATTTCTCCAATCGAAAAAACCGAAATCGAAAAATAAATGCATCAAAAGGGGTCCCCTTGGAACTTTTTCGAATTCTACAGATCGCCTTAACTTCCGAACGGATGGACCGATTTTCAACTTCGATCATACCAATCTGTTTGTTTTTTTTTCATAAAATCCATTTCTCCGATCGAAAAAACCGAAATCGAAAAAACAAATGCATCAAAGGGGGTCCCCTTGGAACTTTTTCGAATTCTTCAGATCGCCTCAACTTCCGAACGGATGGACCTATTTTCAACTTCGATCATACCAATCTGCTTGTTTTTTTTTCATAGAATCCATTTCTCCAATCAAGAAAACCGAAATCGAAAAAAAAAACTGCATCCAAGGGGGTCCCCTTGGAACTTTTTCGAATTCTTCATATCGCCTTAACTTCCGAACGGATGGAACGATTTTCAACTTCGATCATACCAATCTGCTTGTTTTTTTCATAGAATCCATTTCTTCAATCGAAGAAACCGAAATCGAAAAATAAAATGCATCAAAGGGGGGCCCCTTTGGAACTTTTTCGAATTCTTCAGATCGCCTTAACTTCCGAACGGATGGACCGATTTTCATCTTCGATCATACCAATCTGTTAGTTTTTTTCATAGAATCCATTTCTCCAATCGAAAAAACCGAAATCGAAAAAAAAATGCATCAAAGGGGGTCCCCTTGGAACTTTTTCGAATTCTTCAGATCGCCTCAACTTCGGAACGAATGGACCCATCTTCAACTTCGATCATACCAATCTGCTTGTTTTTTTTCATAGAATCCATTTCTCCAATCGAAAAAATTGAAATCGAAAAAAAAAACCATTAAAGGGGGTCCCCTTGGAACTTTTTCGAAATCTTCAGATCAACTTAACTTCCGAACGGATGGACCGATTTTCAACTTCGTGCATGCCAATTTGCTTGTTTTTTTTTCATGAAATCCATTTCTTCAATCGTAGAAACCGAAATCGAAAAAGAAATTGCATCAAAAGGGGTCCCCTTGGAACTTTTTCGAATTCTTCAGATCGCCTTAACCTCCGAACGGATGGACCGATTTTCAACTTCGATCATACCAATCTGTTTGTTTTTTTCATAGAAACCATTTCTCCAATCAAAAAAACCGAAATCGAAAAAAAAATGCATCAAAGGGGGCTCCCTTGGAACTTTTTCGAATTCTTCAGATCGCCTCAACTTCCATACGGATGGACCGATTTTCAACTTCGATCATACCAATCTGCTTGTTTTTTTTTCATTGAATCCATTTCTCCAATCGAAAAAACCGAAATCGAAAAAAAAAATGCATCAAAGGGGGCTCCCTTGGAACTTTTTCGAATTCTTCAGATCGCCTTAACTTCCGAACGGATAGACCGATTTTCAATTTCGATCATACCAATCTGCTTGTTTTTTTTTCATAGAATCAATTTCTTGAATCGAAAAAACCGAAATCGAAAAAAAAAATTGCATCAAAGGGGGCCCCCTTGGAACTTTTTCGAATTCTTCAGATCGCCTTAACCTCCGAACGGATGGACCGATTTTCAACTTCGATCATACCAATCTGCTTGTTTATTTTCATAAAATCCACTTCTCCAATCGAAAATATCGAAATCGAGAAAAAAATTGCATCAAAGGGGGCCCCCTTGGAACTTTTTCGAATTCTTCAGATCGCCTTAACTTCCGAACGGATGGACCGATTTTCAACTTCGATCATACCAATCTGCTTGTTTTTTTTTTCATAAAATCCATTTCTCCAATCGAAGGAACCGAAATCGAAAAAAAAATTGCATCAAAGAGAGTCCCCTTGGAACTTTTTCGAATTCTTCATATCGCCTTAACTTCCGAACGGATGGAGCTATTTTCAACTTCGATCATACCAATCTGCTTGTTTTTTTTTCATAGAATCCATTTCTCTAATCGAAAAAACTGAAATCGAAAAAAAAAAATGCATCAAAGGGGGTCCCCTTGGAACTTTTTCGAAATCTTCAGATCAACTTAACTTCCGAACGGATGGACCGATTTTCAACTTCGTGTATGCCAATTTGCTTGTTTCTTTCATGAAATCCATTTCTCCAATCGAAAAAACCGAAATCGAAAAATAAATGCATCAAAAGGGGTCCCCTTGGAACTTTTTCGAATTCTTCAGATCGCCTTAACTTCCGAACGGATGGACCGATTTTCAACTTCGATCATACCAATCTGTTTGTTTTTTTTTTCATAAAATCCATTTCTCCGATCGAAAAAACCGAAATCGAAAAAACAAATGCATCAAAGGGGGCCCCCTTGGAACTTTTTCGAATTCTTCAGATCGCCTCAACTTCCATACGGATGGACCGATTTTCAACTTCGAATATACCAATCTGTTTGTTTTTTTTCATAAAATCCATTTCTCCAATCAAAAAAACCGAAATCGAAAAAAAAAATTGCATCAAAGGGGGCCCCCTTGGAACTTTTTCGAATTCTTTAGATCGCCTTAACTTCCGAACGGATGGACCTATTTTCAACTTCGATCATACCAATCTGCTTGTTTTTTTTTCATAGAATCCATTTCTCCAATCGAAAAAACTGAAATCGAAAAAAAATGCATCAAAGGGGGTCCCCTTGGAACTTTTTCGAAATCTTCAGATCAACTTAACTTCCGAACGGATGGACCGATTTTCAACTTCGTGCATGCCAATTTGCTTGTTTTTTTTTCATGAAATCCATTTCTCCAATCGAAGAAACCGAAATCGAAAAAGAAATTGCATCAAAAGGGGTCCCCTTAGAACTTTTTCGAATTCTTCAGATCGCCTTAACTTCCGAACGGATGGACCGATTTTCAACTTCGATCATACCAATCTGTTTGTTTTTTTTTCCATAGAATCCATTTCTCCAATCAAGAAAACCGAAATCGAAAAAAAAATTGCATCAAAGGGGGCCCCCTTGGAACTTTTTCGAATTCTTTAGATCGCCTTAACTTCCGAACGGATGGACCGATTTTCAACTTCGATCATACCAATCTGCTTGCTTTTTTCTACATAAAATCCATCTCTCCAATCAAAAAAACCGAAATCGAAAAAAAAATTGCATCAAAGGGGGTCCCCTTGGAACTTTTTCGAATTCTTCAGATCGCCTCAACTTCCGAACGGATGGACCTATTTTCAACTTCGATCATACCAATCTGCTTGTATTTTTTTCATAGAATCCATTTCTCCAATCGAAAAAACCGAAATCGAAAAAAAAAACTGCATCCAAGGGGGTCCCCTTGGAACTTTTTCGAATTCTTCATATCGCCTTAACTTCCGAACGGATGGAACGATTTTCAACTTCGATCATACCAATCTGCTTGTTTTTTTCATAGAATCCATTTCTTCAATCGAAGAAACCGAAATCGAAAAATAAAATGCATCAAAGGGGGGCCCATTTGGAACTTTTTCGAATTCTTCAGATCGCCTTAACTTCCGAACGGATGGACCGATTTTCATCTTCGATCATACCAATCTGTTTGTTTTTTTCATAGAATCCATTTCTCCAATCGAAAAAACCGAAATCGAAGAAAAAATGCATCAAAGGGGGTCCCCTTGGAACTTTTTCGAATTCTTCAGATCGCCTCAACTTCGGAACGAATGGACCTATCTTCAACTTCGATCATACCAATCTGCTTGTTTTTTTTCATAGAATCCATTTCTTCAATCGAAAAAACCGAAATCGAAAAAAAAATTTGCATCAAAGGAAGTCCCCTTGGAACTTTTTCGAATTCTTCATATCGCCTTAACTTCCGAACGGATGGAACGATTTTCAACTGCGGTCATACCATTCTGCTTGTTTTTTTCATAGAATCCATTTCTTCAATCGAAGAAACCGAAATCGAAAAAAAAAAAATGCATCAAAGGGGGCCCCCTTGGAACTTTTTCGAATTCTTCAGATCGCCTTAACTTCCGAACGGATGGACCGATTTTCAACTTCGATCATACCAATCTGTTTGTTTTTTTTTCATAAAATCCATTTCTCCGATCGAAAAAACCGAAATCGAAAAAACAAATGCATCAAAGGGGGTCCCCTTGGAACTTTTTCGAATTCTTCAGATCGCCTCAACTTCCGAACGGATGGACCTATTTTCAACTTCGATCATACCAATCTGCTTGTTTTTTTTCATAGAATCCATTTCTCCAATCGAAAAAACCGAAATCGAAAAAAAAAAAAACTGCATCCAAGGGGGTCCCCTTGGAACTTTTTCGAATTCTTCATATCGCCTTAACTTCCGAACGGATGGAACGATTTTCAACTTCGATCATACCAATCTGCTTGTTTTTTCATAGAATCCATTTCTCCAATCGAAAAAACCGAAATCGAAAAAAAAATGCATCAAAGGGGGTCCCCTTGGAACTTTTTCGAATTCTTCAGATCGCCTCAACTTCGGAACGAATGGACCTATCTTCAACTTCGATCATACCAATCTGCTTGTTTTTTTTCATAGAATCCATTTCTCCAATCGAAAAAACTGAAATCGAAAAAAAAAACCATTAAAGGGGGTCCCCTTGGAACTTTTTCGAATTCTTCAGATCGCCTTAACTTCCGAACGGATGGACCGATTTTCAACTTCGATCATACCAATCTGTTTGTTTTTTTCATAGAATCCATTTCTCCAATCGAAAAAACCGAAATCGAAAAAAAAATGCATCAAAGGGGGCCCCCTTGGAACTTTTTCGAATTTTTCAGATCGCCTCAACTACCATACGGATGGACCGATTTTCAACTTCGATCATACCAATCTGCTTGTTTTTTTTCATTGAATCCATTTCTCCAATCGAAAAAACCGAAATCGAAAAAAAAATTCATCAAAGGGGGCTCCCTTGGAACTTTTTCGAATTCTTCAGATCGCCTCAACTTCGGAACGAATGGACCTATCTTCAACTTCGATCATACCAATCTGCTTGTTTTTTTTCATAGAATCCATTTCTCCAATCGAAAGAACTGAAATCGAAAAAAAAACCATTAAAGGGGGTCCCCTTGGAACTTTTTCGAAATCTTCAGATCAACTTAACTTCCGAACGGATGGACCGATTTTCAACTTCGTGCATGCCATTTTGCTTGTTTTTTTTCATGAAATCCATTTCTCCAATCGAAGAAACCGAAATCGAAAAAGAAATTGCATCAAAAGGGGTCCCCTTGGAACTTTTTCGAATTCTTCAGATCGCCTTAACTTCCGAACGGATGGACCGATTTTCAACTTCGATCATACCAATCTGCTTGTTTTTTTTTCATAAAATCCATTTCTCCAATCGAAGAAACCGAAATCGAAAAAAAAATTGCATCAAAGGGGGTCCCCTTGGAACTTTTTCGAATTCTTCAGATCGCCTCAACTTCCGAACGGATGGACCTATTTTCAACTTCGATCATACCAATCTGCTTGTTTTTTTTTCATAGAATCCATTTTTCTAATCGAAAAAACTGAAATCGAAAAAAAAAATGCATCAAAGGGGGTCCCCTTGGAACTTTTCCGAATTCTTCAGATCGCCTTAACTTCCGAACGGATGGACCGATTTTCAACTTCGATCATACCAATCTGTTTGTTTTTTTTTTTTTCATAAAATCCATTTCTCCGATCGAAAAAACCGAAATCGAAAAAACAAATACATCAAAGGGGGCCTCCTTGGAACTTTTTCGAATTCTTCAGATCGCCTCAACTTCCATACGGATGGACCGATTTTCAACTTCGAATATACCAATCTGTTTGTTTTTTTTCATAAAATCCATTTATCCAATCAAAGAAACCGAAATAGAAAAAAAATTGCATCAAAGGGGGCCCCCTTGGAACTTTTTCGAATTCTTTAGATCGCCTTAACTTCCGAACGGATGGACCTATTTTCAACTTCGATCATACCAATCTGCTTGTTTTTTTTTCATAGAATCCATTTCTCCAATCGAAAAAACTGAAATCGAAAAAAAAAAATGCATCAAAGGGGGTCTCCTTGGAACTTTTTCGAAATCTTCAGATCAACTTAACTTCCGAACGGATGGACCGATTTTCAACTTCGTGCATGCCAATTTGCTTGTTTTTTTTTCATGAAATCCATTTCTCCAATCGAAGAAACCGAAATCGAAAAAGAAATTGCATCAAAAGGGGTCCCCTTGGAACTTTTTCGAATTCTTCAGATCGCCTTAACTTCCGAACGGATGGACCGATTTTCAACTTCGATCATACCAATCTGTTTGTTTTTTTCCATAAAATCCATTTCTCCAATCAAGAAAACCGAAATCGAAAAAAAAATTGCATCAAAGGGGGCCCCCTTGGAACTTTTTCGAATTCTTTAGATCGCCTTAACTTCCAAACGGATGGACCGATTTTCAACTTCGATCATACCAATCTGCATGCTTTTTTCATCATAAAATCCATCTCTCCAATCAAAGAAACCGAAATCGAAAAAAAAATTGCATCAAAGGGGGTCCCCTTGGAACTTTTTCGAATTCTTCAGATCGCCTCAACTTCCGAACGGATGGACCTATTTTCAACTTCGATCATACCAATCTGCTTGTTTTTTTTCATAGAATCCATTTCTCCAATCGAAAAAACCGAAATCGAAAAAAAAAAAACTGCATCCAAGGGGGTCCCCTTGGAACTTTTTCGAATTCTTCATATCGCCTTAACTTCCGAACGGATGGAACGATTTTCAACTTCGATCATACCAATCTGCTTGTTTTTTTCATAGAATCCATTTCTTCAATCGAAGAAACCGAAATCGAAAAATAAAATGCATCAAAGGGGGGCCCATTTGGAACTTTTTCGAATTCTTCAGATCGCCTTAACTTCCGAACGGATGGACCGATTTTCATCTTCGATCATACCAATCTGTTTGTTTTTTTCATAGAATCCATTTCTCCAATCGAAAAAACCGAAATCGAAAAAAAAATGCATCAAAGGGGGTCCCCTTGGAACTTTTTCGAATTCTTCAGATCGCCTCAACTTCGGAACGAATGGACCTATCTTCAACTTCGATCATACCAATCTGCTTGTTTTTTTTCATAGAATCCATTTCTCCAATCGAAAAAACTAAAATCGAAAAAAAAAAAACCATTAAAGGGGGTCCCCTTGGAACTTTTTCGAAATCTTCAGATCAACTCAACTTCCGAACGGATGGACCGATTTTCAACTTCGTGCATGCCAATTTGCTTGTTTTTTTTCATGAAATCCATTTCTCCAATCGAAGAAACCGAAATCGAAAAAGAAATTGCATCAAAAGGGGTCCCCTTGGAACTTTTTCGAATTCTTCAGATCGCCTTAACTTCCGAACGGATGGACCGATTTTCAACTTCGATCATACCAATCTGTTTGTTTTTTTCCATAAAATCCATTTCTCCAATCAAGAAAACCGTAATCGAAAAAAAAATTGCATCAAAGGGAGCCCCCTTGGAACTTTATCGAATTCTTTAGATCGCCTTAACTTCCGAACGGATGGACCGATTTTCAACTTCGATCATACCAATCTGCTTGTTTTTTTTTTCATAAAATCCATTTCTCCAATCAAAAAAACCGAAATCGAAAAAAAATTGCATCAAAGGGGGTCCCCTTGGAACTTTTTCGAATTCTTCAGATCGCCTCAACTTCCGAACGGATGGACCTATTTTCAACTTCGATCATACCAATCTGCTTGTTTTTTTTCATAGAATCCATTTCTTCAATCGAAAAAACCGAAATCGAAAAAAAAAACTGCTTCAAAGGGGGTCCCCTTGGAACTTTTTCGAATTCTTCATATCGCCTCAACTTCCGAACGGATGGAACGATTTTCAACTGCGATCATACCATTCTGCTTGTTTTTTTCATAGAATCCATTTCTTCAATCGAAGAAACCGAAATCGAAAAAAAAAAAAAAATGCATCAAAGGGGGCCCCCTTGGAACTTTTTCGAATTCTTCAGACCGCCTTAACTTCCGAACGGATGGACCGATTTTCAACTTCGATCATACCAATCTGTTTGTTTTTTTCATAGAATCTATTTCTCCAATCGAAAAAACCGAAATCGAAAAAAAAAATGCATCAAAGGGGGCCCCCTTGGAACTTTTTCGAATTCTTCAGATCGCCTTAACTTCCGAACGGATGGACCGATTTTCAACTTCGATCATACCAATCTGTTTGTTTTTTATCATAAAATCCATTTCTTCAATCAAAAAAACCGGAATCGAAATAAAAAATGCATCAAAGGGGGCCCCCTTGGAACTTTTTCGAATTCTTCAGATCGCCTTAACTTCCAAACGGATGGACCGATTTTCAACTTCGATCATACCAATCTGCTCGTTTTTTTTTCATTGAATCCATTTCTCCAATCGAAAAAACCGAAATAAAAAAAAAATGCATCAAAGGGGGCCCCTTTGGAACTTTTTCGAATTCTTCAGATCGCCTTAACTTCCGAACGGATGGAGCGATTTTCAACTTCGATCATACCAATCTGTTTGTTTTTTTTTCATAGAAACCATTTCCCCAATCAAAAAAACCGAAATCGAAAAATAAATTGCATCAAAGAGGGCCCCCTTGGAACTTTTTCGAATTCTTCAGATCGCCTTAACTTCCGAACGGATGGACCGATTTTCAACTTCGATCATACCATTCTGCTTGTTTTTTTCATAGAATCCATTTCTCCAATCGAAAAAACAAATGCATCAAAGGGGACCCCCTTGGAACTTTTTCGAATTCTTCGGATCGCCTCAACTTCCGAACGGATGGACCGATTTTCAACTTCGATCATACCAATATGCTCGTTTTTTTTCATAGAATCCATTTCTCCAATCGAAAAAACCGAAATCGAAAAAAAAATTGCATCAAAGAGGGCCCCCTTGGAACTTTTTCGAATTCTTCAGATCGCCTTAACTTCCGAACGGATGGACCGATTTTCAACTTCGATCATACCATTCTGCTTGTTTTTTCCATAGAATCCATTTCTCCAATCGGAAAAAAAAATGCATCAAAGGGGGCCCCCTTGGAACTTTTTCGAATTCTTCGGATCGCCTCAACTTCCGAACGGATGGACCGATTTTCAACTACGATCATACCAATCTGCTTGTTTTTTTTTCATAGAATCCATTTCTCCAATCGAAGAAACCGAAATCGAAAAAGAAATTGCATCAAAAGGGGTCCCCTTGGAACTTTTTCGAATTCTTCAGATCGCCTTAACTTCCGAACGGATGGACCGATTTTCAACTTCGATCATACCAATCTGTTTGTTTTTTTCCATAAAATCCATTTCTCCAATCAAGAAAACCGAAATCGAAAAAAAAATTGCATCAAAGGGGGCCCCCTTGGAACTTTTTCGAATTCTTTAGATCGCCTTAACTTCCAAACGGATGGACCGATTTTCAACTTCGATCATACCAATCTGCTTGCTTTTTTCTTCATAAAATCCATCTCTCCAATCAAAGAAACCGAAATCGAAAAAAAAATTGCATCAAAGGGGGTCCCCTTGGAACTTTTTCGAATTCTTCAGATCGCCTCAACTTCCGAACGGATGGACCTATTTTCAACTTCGATCATACCAATCTGCTTGTTTTTTTTCATAGAATCCATTTCTCCAATCGAAAAAACCGAAATCGAAAAAAAAAACTGCATCCAAGGGGGTCCCCTTGGAACTTTTTCGAATTCTTCATATCGCCTTAACTTCCGAACGGATGGAACGATTTTCAACTTCGATTATACCAATCTGCTTGTTTTTTTCATAGAATCCATTTCTTCAATCGAAGAAACCGAAATCGAAAAATAAAATGCATCAAAGGGGGGCCCATTTGGAACTTTTTCGAATTCTTCAGATCGCCTTAACTTCCGAACGGATGGACCGATTTTCATCTTCGATCATACCAATCTGTTTGTTTTTTTCATAGAATCCATTTCTCCAATCGAAAAAATCGAAATCGAAAAAAAAATGCATCAAAGGGGGTCCCCTTGGAACTTTTTCGAATTCTTCAGATCGCCTCAACTTCGGAACGAATGGACCTATCTTCAACTTCGATCATACCAATCTGCTTGTTTTTTTTCATAGAATCCATTTCTCCAATCGAAAAAACTAAAATCGAAAAAACAAAACCATTAAAGGGGGTCCCCTTGGAACTTTTTCGAAATCTTCAGATCAACTTAACTTCCGAACGGATGGACCGATTTTCATCTTCGATCATACCAATCTGTTTGTTTTTTTCATAGAATCCATTTCTCCAATCGAAAAAATCGAAATCGAAAAAAAAATGCATCAAAGGGGGTCCCCTTGAAACTTTTTCGAATTCTTCAGATCGCCTCAACTTCCGAACGGATGGACCGATTTTCAACTTCGATCATACCAATCTGTTTGTTTTTTTCATAGAATCTATTTCTCCAATCAAAAAAACCGAAATCGAAAAAAAAAATGCATCAAAGGGGGCCCCCTTGGAACTTTTTCGAATTCTTCAGATCGCCTTAACTTCCGAACGGATGGACCGATTTTCAACTTCGATCATACCAATCTGTTTGTTTTTTTTCATAAAATCCATTTCTTCAATCGAAAAAACCGAAATCGAAATAAAAAATGCATCAAAGGGGGCCCCCTTGGAACTTTTTCGAATTCTTCAGATCGCCTTAACTTCCAAACGGATGGACCGATTTTCAACTTCGATCATACCAATCTGCTCGTTTTTTTTTTCATTGAATCCATTTCTCCAATCGAAAAAACCGAAATCAAAAAAAAAATGCATCAAAGGGGGCCCCTTTGGAACTTTTTCGAATTCTTCAGATCGCCTTAACTTCCGAACGGATGGAGCGATTTTCAACTTCGATCATACCAATCTGTTTGTTTTTTTTTATAGAAACCATTTCTCCAATCAAAAAAACCGAAATCGAAAAATAAATTGCATCAAAGAGGGCCCCCTTGGAACTTTTTCGAATTCTTCAGATCGCCTTAACTTCCGAACGGATGGACCGATTTTCAACTTCGATCATACCATTCTGCTTGTTTTTTTCATAGAATCCATTTCTCCAATCGAAAAAACAAATGCATCAAAGGGGACCCCCTTGAAACTTTTTCGAATTCTTCGGATCGCCTCAACTTCCGAACGGATGGACCGATTTTCAACTTCGATCATACCAATATGCTCGTTTTTTTCATAGAATCCATTTCTCCAATCAAAAAAACCGAAATCGAAAAAAAAATTGCATCAAAGAGGGCCCCCTTGGAACTTTTTCGAATTCTTCAGATCGCCTTAACTTCCGAACGGATGGACCGATTTTCAACTTCGATCATACCATTCTGCTTGTTTTTTCCATAGAATCCATTTCTCCAATCGAAAAACAAAATGCATCAAAGGGGGCCCCCTTGGAACTTTTTCGAATTCTTCGGATCGCCTCAACTTCCGAACGGATGGACCGATTTTCAACTTCGATCATACCAATCTGCTTGTTTTTTTTCATAGAATCCATTTCTCCAATCGAAAAAACCGAAATCGAAAAAAAAATTGCATCAAAGGGGGCCCCCTTGGAACTTTTTCGAATTCTTCAGATCGCATTAACTTCCGAACGGATGGACCGATTTTCAACTTCGATCATACCAATCTGCTTGTTTTTTTATAGAATCCATTTCTCCAATCGAAAAAACCGAAATCGAAAAAAATATGCATCAAAGGGGGCCCCCTTGGAACTTTTTCGAATTCTTCAGATCGCCGTAACTTCCGATCGGATGGACCGATTTTCAACTTCGATCATACCAATCTGCTTGTTTTTTTTCATAGAATCCATTTCTTTAATCGAAAAACCCGAAATAAAAAAAAATGCATCAAAGGGGGCCCCCTTGGAACTTTTTCGAATTCTTCAGATCGCCTTAACTTCCGAACGGATGGACCAATTTTCAATTTCGCGCATACCAATTTGCTTTTTTTTTTTTTTCATAGAATCCATTTCTCCAATCGAAAAAACCGAAATCGAAAAAAAAATTGCATCAAAGGGGGCCCCCTTGGAACTCTTTCGAATTCTTTAGATCGCCTTAGATTGAACAATCATTGTATCTGGGTTGTCTCCGATTATATCGTTATGCTGTATATTTAGTTACAACTACCATGTAACGGTTCTTTCGTTACACATACGAGCGTCTCAATCGAACATAAGGTTGGATGGTTAGAAGGAATGATAATTGTAACTGAGTTGTATTCGATTGTATCGTGGTTATGTTTATATAGTAATACTCACCAGGTGACTGTTCTTGCGTTATACATACGAGCGACCCAATCGAACAGAAGTTTGGATGGATAGACGGAATGATAATTGTATCTGAGTTGTATTCGATTATATCGTGATGACGTTCATATAGAAATACTCACCAGGTTACTGTTCTTTCGTTATACATACGAGCAACCAAATCGAACAGGAGGTTGAATGGATAGTATCTGGGTTGTATTCGATTATGATGTTATGCTGTGTATATAGTTATACACACTAGGTGACGGTATTCCCGATTTACATACGAGCGACCGAAACGAACAGAAAGTTGAATGGATAGACTGAACAATCAATGTATCTGGGTGGTATCTGATTATATCGCAATACTGTATATATAGTGATACTTACCAGGTGACGGTACTTCCGTTACACATACTAGCGACTGAATCGAACAGAAGGTTAAATGGTTAGACGAAACGATAATTGTATCTGAGTTGTATTCGATGATATCGTGATGATGTTTATAGCAATACTCACCAGGTAATTGTTCTTCCGCTTTACATACAAGCGACTGAATTGAACAGAAGTTTGAATGGATAGACTAAACAATGATCGTATCTGAGGTTGTATTCGATTATATCGTGATGATGTTTATATAGTTATACTCAACAGGAAACTGTTTTCCAGTTATACATAAGAGCGACTGAACTGAACAGAAGTTTGAATGGATAGACTGAACAATCATTGTATCTGGGTTGTATTCGATTATATCGTGATGATTATCATATAGTATGTCTAACCAGGTAACAGTTCTTCTGTTACACATACGAGCAACCGAATCGAACATAAGGTTGAATGGATAGATTGAACAATCATTGTATCTGGGTTGTCTCCGATTATATCGTTATGCTGTATATTTAGTTACACCTACCATGTAACGGTTCTTTCGTTACACATACGAGCGTATGCATCGAACATAAGGTCGGATGATTAGACGGAACGATAATTGTAACTGAGTTGTATTCGATTATATCGTGGTGATGTTTATATAGTAATACTCACCAGGTGACTGTTCTTGCGTTATACATACTAGCGACTGAATCGAACAGAAGGTTAAATGGTTAGACGAAACGATAATTGTATCTGAGTTGTATTCGATGATATCGTGATGATGTTTATAGCAATACTCACCAGGTAACTGTTCTTCCGTTTTACATACAAGCGACCGAATTGAGCAGAAGGTTGAATTTAGTATAGATTGAACAATCATCGTATCTGGGTTGTTTTCGATTATGTTTATATAGTTATACTCACCAGGTAACTGTTCTCCAGTTATACATATGAGCGACTGAACTAAACAGAAGGTTGAATGGATAGACTGAACAATCATCGTATCTGGGTTGTATTCGATTATATCGTGATTATTATCATATAGTATGTCTAACCAAGTAACAAATCTTCCGTTATTCATACGAGCAACCGAATCGAACATAAGGTTGAATGGAAAGATTGAACAATCATTGTATCTGGGTTGTATCCGAATATATCGTTATGCTGTATATTTAGTTACACCTACCATGTAACGGTTCTTTCGTTACACATACGAGCGTCTGAGTCGAACATAAGGTTGGATGGTTTGGCGGAACGATAATTGTAACTGAGTTGAATTCGATTATATCGTGGTGATGTTTATATAGTAATACTCACCAGGTGACTGTTCTTGCGTTATATATACGAGCGACCCAATCGAACAGAAGGTTGGATGGATAGACGGAATGATAATTGTATCCGAGTTGTATTCGATTATATCGTGATAACGTTCATATAGAAATACTCAACAGGTTACTGTTCTTCCGTTTTACTCACAAGCGACCGAATCGAGCAGAAGGTTAAATGGATAGATTGAACAATCATCGTATATGGGTTGTATTCGATAATGTTTATATAGTTATACTCACCAGGTAACTGTTTTTCCGTTATACATAGGAGCGACTGAATTGAACAGAAGGTTGAATGGTTAGACTAAACAATAATCGTATCTGGGGTTGTATTCGAGTATATCGTGATGATGTTTATATAGTTGTACTCACCAGGTAACTGTTCTCCAGTTATACATAAGAGCGACTGAACTGAACAGAAGGTTGAATGGATAGACTGAACAATCATCGTATCTGGGTTGTATTCGATTATATCGTTATGCTAGATATTTAGTTACACCTACCATGTAACGGTTCTTTCGTTACACATACGAGCGTCTGAATCGAACATAAGGTTGGATGGTTAGACGGAACGATAATTGTAACTGAGTTGTATTCGATTATATCGTGGTAATGTTTATGTAGTAATACTCACCAGGTGACTGTTCTTGCGTTATACATACGAGCGACCCAATCGAACAGAAGGTTGGATGGATAGACGGAATGATAATTGTATCTGAGTTGTATTCGATTATATCGTGATGAAGTTCATATAGAAATACTCACCAGGTTACTGTTCTTTCGTTATACATACGAGCAACCGAATCGAACAGAAGGTTGAATGGATGGTATCTGAGTTGTATTCGATTATGATGTTATGCTGTGTATATAGTTATACACACTAGGTGACGGTATTCCCGTTTTACATGGGAGCGACCGAAACGAACAGAAAGTTGAATGAATAGACTGAACAATCAATGTATCTGGTTGGTATCCGATTATATCGCAATACTGTATATATAGTGATACTAACTAGGTGACAGTACTTCCGTTACACATACTAGCGACTGAATCGAACAGAAGGTTGAATGGTTAGACGAAGCGATAATTGTATCTGAGTTGTATTCGATGATATCGTGATGATGTTTATATAGCAATATTCACCAGGTAACTGTTCTTCCGTTTCACATAAAAGCGACCGAATCGAGCAGAAGGTTGAATGGATAGATTGAAAATTCATCGTATCTGGGTTGTATTCGATTAGGTTTATATAGTTATACTCACCAGGTAACTGTTCTTCCGTTATACATAGGAGCGACTGAATTGAACAGAAGGTTGAATGGATAGACTAAACAATGATCGTATCTGAGGTTGTATTCGATTATATCGTGATGATGTTTATATAGTTATACTCAACAGGTAACTGTTTTCCAGTTATACATAAGAGCGACTGAACTGAACAGAAGTTTGAATGGATAGACTGAACAATCATTGTATCTGGGTTGTATTCGATTATATCGTGATGATTATCATATAGTATGTCTAACCAGGTAACAGTTCTTCTGTTACACATACGAGCAACCGAATCGAACATAAGGTTGAATGGATAGATTGAACAATCATTGTATCTGGGTTGTCTCCGATTATATCGTTATGCTGTATATTTAGTTACACCTACCATGTAACGGTTCTTTCGTTACACATACGAGCGTATGCATCGAACATAAGGATGGATGATTAGACGGAACGATAATTGTAACTGAGTTGTATTCGATTATATCGTGGTGATGTTTATATAGTAATACTCACCAG
Organism: Chrysomela aeneicollis; assembly: GCA_029955515.1. Lineage (NCBI taxonomy): Eukaryota > Metazoa > Arthropoda > Insecta > Coleoptera > Chrysomelidae > Chrysomela > Chrysomela aeneicollis. Next base: position 2,056,732 of record JARUHQ010000025.1, read on the forward strand.
GTGACTGTTCTTGCGTTATACATACTAGCGACTGAATCGAACAGAAGGTTAAATGGTTAGACGAAACGATAATTGTATATGAGTTGTATTCGATGATATCGTGATGATGTTTATAGCAATACTCACCAGGTAATTGTTCTTTCGCTTCACATACAAGCGACCGAATTGAGCAGAAGGTTGAATAGATAGATAGAACAATCATCGTATCTGGGTTGTATTCGATTATGTTTATATAGTTACACTCACCAGGTAACTGTTCTTCCGTTATACATACGAGCGACTGAATTGATCAGAAGGTTGAATGGATAGACTAAACAATGATCGTATCTGAGGTTGTATTCGATTATATCGTGATGATGTTTATATAGTTATACTCAACAGGAAACTGTTCTCCAGTTATACATAAGAGCGACTGAACTGAACAGAAGGTTGAATGGATAGACTGAACAATCATTGTATCTGGGTTGTATTCGATTATATCGTGATGATTATCATATAGTATGTCTAACCAGGTAACAGTTCTTCTGTTACACATACGAGCAACCGAATCGAACATAAGGTTGAATGGATAGATTGAACAATCATTGTATCTGGGTTGTCTCCGATTATATCGTTATGCTGTATATTTAGTTACACCTACAATGTAACAGTTCTTTAGTTACACATACGAGCGTATGCATCGAACATAAGGTTGGATGATTAGACGGAACGATAATTGTAACTGAGTTGTATTCGATTATATCTTGGTGGAGTATATATAGTAATACTCACCAGGTGACTGTTCTTGCGTTATACATACGAGCGACTCAATCGAACAGAAGGTTGGATGGATCATTGTATCTGAGTTGTATCTGAGTTGTATTCGATTATATCGTGATGACGTTCATATAGAAATACTCACCAGGTTACTGTTCTTTCGTTATACATACGAGCAACCGAATCGAACAGAAGGTTGAATGGATAGTATCTGGGTTGTATTCGATTATGATGTTATGCTGTGTATATAGTTATACACATTGGGTGACGGTATTCCCGTTTTACATACAAGCGACCGAAACGAACAGAAAGTTGAATGGATAGACTGAACAATCAGTGTATCTGGGTGGTATCCGATTATATCGCAATACTGAATATATAGTGATACTTACCAGGTGACGGTACTTCCGTTACACATACTAGCGACTGAATCGAACAGAAGGGTTTGATGGTTAGACGAAACGCAAATTGTATCTGAATTGTATTCGATGATATCGTGATGATGTTTATATAGAAATACGCACTAGGTAACTGTTCTTCCGTTTCACATACAAGCGACCGAATCGAGCAGAAGGTTGAATTTAGTATAGATTGAACAATCATCGTATCTGGGTTGTATTTGATTATATCGTGATGATGTTTTTATAGTTATAATCACCAGGTAACTGTCCTTTCGTTATACGTAAGAGCGACCGAATCGAAGAGAAGGTTGGGTGGATAGACTGTACAATCATCCTTTCTGGGTTGTTTTCGATTATATCGTGATGATTATCATATAGTATGTCTAACCAAGTAACAAATCTTCCGTTATACATACGAGCAACCGAATCGAACATAAGGTTGAATGGATAGATTGAACAATCATTGTACCTGGGTTGTATCCGAATATATCGTTATGCTGTATATTTAGTTACACCTACCATGTAACGGTTCTTTCGTTACACATACGAGCGTCTGAATCGAACATAAGGTTGGATGGTTTGGCGGAACGATAATTGTAACTGAGATGTATTCGATTATATCGTGGTGATGTTTATATAGTAATACTCACCAGGTGACTGTTCTTGCGTTATACATACGAGCGACCCAATCGAACAGAAGGTTGGATGGATAGACGGAATGATAATTGTATCCGAGTTGTATTCGATTATATCGTGATAACGTTCATATAGAAATACTCAACAGGTTACTGTTCTTCCGTTTTACTTACAAGCGACCGAATCGAGCAGAAGGTTAAATGGATAGATTGAACAATCATCGTATATGGGTTGTATTCGATAATGTTTATATAGTTATACTCACCAGGTAACTGTTTTTCTGTTATACATACGAGCGACTGAATTGAACAGAAGGTTGAATGGTTAGACTAAACAATAATCGTATCTGGGGTTGTATTCGAGTATATCGTGATGATGTTTATATAGTTTTTATGCTGTGTATATAGTTATACACACTAGGTGACGGTATTCCCGTTTTACATACGAGCGACCGAAACGAACAGAAAGTTGAATGGATAGACTGAACAATCAATGTATCTGGTTGGTATCCGATTATATCGCAATACTGTATATATAGTGATACTTACCAGGTGACGGTACTTCCGTTACACATACTAGCGACTGAATCGAACAGAAGGTTAAATGGTTAGACGAAGCGATAATTGTATCTGAGTTGTATTCAATGATATCGTGATGATGTTTATATAGCAATATTCACCAGGTAACTGTTCTTCCGTTTTATATAAAAGCGACCGAATCGAGCAGAAGGTTAAATGGATAGATTGAAAATTCATCGTATCTGGGTTGTATTCGATTATGTTTATATAGATATACTCACCAGGTAACTGTTCTTCCGTTATACATACGAGCGACTGAATTGAACAAAAGGATGAATGGATAGACTAAACAATGATCGTTGGTTGGTTGTATTCGATTATATCGTGATGATGTTTATATAGTTATACTCAACAGGTAACTGTTATCCAGTTATACATAAGAGCGACTGAACAGAACAGAAGGTTGAATGGATAGACTGAATAATCATCGTATCTGGGTTGTATTCGATTATTTCGTGATGATTATCATATATTATGTCTAACCAGGTAACTGTTCTTCCGTTATACATACGAGCAACCGAATCGAACATAAGGTTGAATGGATAGATTGAAAAATCATTGTATCTAGGTTGTCTCCGATTATATCGTTGTGCTGTATAATAAGATACACCTACCATGTAACGGTTCTTTCGTTGCACATACAAGCGTCTGAATCGAACATAAGGTTGGATGGTTAGACGGAACGATAATTGTAACTGAGTTGTATTCGATTATATCGTGGTAATGTTTATATAGTAATACTCACCAAGTGAGTGTTCTTGCGTTATACGTACGAGCGACCCAATCGAACAAAAGGTTGGATGGATAGACGGAATGATCATTGTATCTGAGTTGTATTCGATTATATCGTGATGAAGTTCATATAGAAATACTCACCAGGTTACTGTTCTTTCGTTATACATACGAGCAACCGAATCGAACAGAAGGTTGAATGGATGGTATCTGGGTTTTATTCGATTATGATGTTATGCTGTGTATATAGTTATACACACTAGGTGACGGTATTCCCGTTTTACATGCTAGCGACCGAAACGAACAGAAAGTTGAATGGATAGACTGAACAGTCAATGTATCTGGTTGGTATCCGATTATATCGCAATACTGTATATATAGTGATACTTACTAGGTGACGGTACTTCCGTTACACATACTGGCGACTGAATCGAACAGAAGGTTGAATGGTTAGACGAAGCGATAATTGTATCTGAGTTGTATTCGATGATATCGTGATGATGTTTATATAGCAATATTCAACAGGTAACTGTTCTTCCGTTTCACATAAAAGCGACCGAATCAAGCAGAAGGTTAAATGGATAGATTGAAAATTCTTCGTATCTGGGTTGTATTCGATTAGGTTTATATAGTTATACTCACCAGGTAACTGTTCTTCCGTTATACATACGAGCGACTGAATTGAACAGAAGGTTGAATGGATAGACTAAACAATGATCGTATCTGAGGTTGTATTCGATTATTTCGTGATGATGTTTATATAGTTATACTCAACAGGTAACTGTTCTCCAGTTATACATAAGAGTGTCTGAACTGAACAGAAGGTTGAATGGATAGACTGAACAATCATTGTATCTGGGTTGTATTCGATTATATCGTGATGATTATCATATAGTATGTCTAACCAGGTAACAGTTCTTCTGTTACACATACGAGCAACCGAATCGAACATAAGGTTGAATGGATAGATTGAACAATCATTGTATCTGGGTTGTCTCCGATTATATCGTTATGCTGTATATTTAGTTACACCTACCATGCAACGATTCTTTAGTTACACATACGAGCGTATGCATCGAACATAAGGTTGGATGATTAGACGAAACGATAATTGTATCTGAGTTGTATTCGATTATATCGTGGTGATGTTTAAATAGTAATACTCACCAGGTGACTGTTCTTGCGTTATACATACGAGCGACCCAATCGAACAGAAGGTTGGATGGATCATTGTATCTGAGTTGTATTCGATTATATCGTGATGACGTTCATATAGAAATACTCACCAGGTTACTGTTCTTTCGTTATACATACGAGCAACCGAATCGAACAGAAGGTTGAATGGATAGTATCTGGGTTGTTTTCGATTATGTTATGCTGTGTATATAGTTATACACATAAGGTGACGGTATTCCAGTTTTACATACGAGCGACCGAAACGAACAGAAAGTCGAATGGATAGACTGAACAATCAATGTATCTGGGTGGTATCCGATTATATCGCAATACTGAATATATAGTGATACTTACCAGGTGACGGTACTTCCGTTACACATACTAGCGACTGAATCGAACAGAAGGTTTAATGGTTAGACGAAACGATAATTGTATCTGAATTGTATTCGATGATATCGTGATGATGTTTATATAGAAATACTCACCAGGTAACTGTTCTTCCGTTTTACATACAAGCGTCCGAATCGAGCAGAAGGTTGAATTTAGTATAGATTGAACAATCATCGTATCTGGGTTGTATTCGATTATGTTCATATAGTTATACTCACTAGGTAACTGTTCTTCCGTTATACATACGAGCGACTGAATTGAACAGAAGGTTGAATGGATAGACTAAACAATAATCGTATCTGGGGTTGCATTCGATTATATCTTGATGATGTTCATATAGTAATACTCACCAGGAATCTGTGCTCCAGTTATACATAAGAGCGACTGAACTGAACAGAAGGTTGAATAGATAGACTGAACAATCATCGTATCTGGGTTGTATTTGATTATATAGTGTTGATTATAATATAGTATGTCTAACCAGGTAACAGTTCTTCCGTTATACATACGAGCAACCGAATCGAACATAAGGTTGAATGGATAGATTGAACAATCATTGTATCTGGGTTGTCTCCGATTATATCGTTATGCTGTATATTTAGTTACACCTACCATGTAACGGTTCTTTCGTTACACAAACGAGCGTCTGAATCGAACATGAGGTTGGATGGTTAGACGGAACGATAATTGTAACTGAGTTGTATTCGATTATATCGTGGTGATATTAATATAGTGATACTCACCAGGTGACTGTTCTTGCGTTATACATACGAGCGACCCAATCGAACATTAGGTTGGATGGATAGTATCTGGGTTGTATTCGATTATGATGTTATGCTGTGTCTATATTTATACACACTAGGTGACGGTTTTCCCGTTTCACATACGAGCGACCAAAACGAACAGAAAGTTGAATGGATAGACTGAACAATCAATGTATCTGGGTGGTATCCGATTATATCGCAATTCTGTATATATAGTGATATTCACCAGGTGACGGTACTTCCGTTACACATACGAGCGACTGAATCGAGCAGAAGGTTGAAATCAGTATTGATTTAACAATAATCGTATCTGGGTTGTATTCGATTATGTTTATATAGTTATACTCACCAGGTAACTGTTCTTCCGTTATACATACGAGCAATCGAATCGAACAGAAGGTTGAATGGATAGTATCTGGGTTGTATTCGATTATGATGTTATGCTGTGTATATAGTTATACACATTAGGTGACGGTATTCCCGTTTTAAATACGAGCGACCGAAACGAACAGAAAGTTGAATGGATAGACTGAACAATCAATGTATCTGGGTGGTATCCGATTATATCGCAATACTGTATATATAGTGATACTTACCAGGTGACGGTACTTCCGTTACACATACTAGCGACTGAATCGAACACAAGGTTAAATGGTTAGACGAAACGATAATTGTATCTGAAATGTATTCGATGATATCGTGATGATGTTTATATAGCAATACTCACCAGGTAACTGTTCTTCCGTTTAACATACAAGCGACCGAATCGAGCAGAAGGTTAAATTTAGTATAGATTGAACAATCATCGTATCTGGGTTGTATTCGATTATGTTTATATAGTTATACTCACCAGGTAACTGTTCTTCCGTTATACATACGAGCGACTGAATTGAACAGAAGGTTGAATGGATAGACTAAACAATAATCGTATCTGGGGTTGTATTCAATTATATCTTGATGATGTTCATATAGTTATACTCACCAGGAAACTGTTCTCCAGTTATACATAAGAGCGACTGTACTGGACAGAAAGTTGAATGGATAGACTGAACAATCAATGTTTCTGGGTTGTCTCCGATTATATCGTTTTGCTGTATTTTTAGATACACCTACCATGTAACGGTTCTTTCGTTACACATACGAGCGTCTGAATCGAACATAAGGTTGGATGGTTAGACGGAACGATAATTGTAACTGAGTTGTATTCTATCATATCGTGGTAATGTTTATATAGTAATACTCACCAGGTGACTATTCTTGCGTTATACGTACGAGCGACCCAATCGAACAGAAGGTTGGATGGATAGACGGAATGATCATTGTATCTGAGTTGTATTCGATTATATCGTGATGAAGTTCATATAGAAATACTCACCAGGTTACTGTTCTTTCGTTATACATACGAGCAACCGAATCGAACAGAAGGTTGAATGGATAGACTGAACAATCAATGTATCTGGTTGGTATCCGATTATATCGCAATACTGTATATATAGTGATACTTATCAGGTGACGGTACTTCCGTTACACATACAAGCGACTGAATCGAACAGAAGGTTAAATGGTTAGACGAAACGATAATTGTATCTGAGTTGTATTCGATGATATCGTGATGATGTTTATAGCAATACTCACCAGGTAACTGTTCTTCCGTTTTACATACAAGCGACCGAATCGAGCAGAAGGTTAAATAGATAGATTGAACAATCATCGTATCTGGGTTGTATTTGATTATGTTTATATAGTTATACTCACCAGGTAACTGTTCTTCCGTTATACATACGAGCGACTGAATTGAACAGAAGGTTGAATGGATAGACTAAACAATGATCGTATCTGGGGTTGTATTCGATGATATCGTGATGATGTTTATATAGTTATACTCACCAGGTAACTGTTCTCCAGTTATACATGAGAGCGACTGAACTGAACAGAAGGTTGAATGGATAGACTGAATAGTCATCGTATCTGGGTGGTATCCGATTATATCGCAATACTGTATATATAGTGATACTTACCAGGTGACGGTACTTCCGTTACACATACTAGCGACTGAATCGAACAGAAGGTTAAATGGTTAGACGAAATGATAATTGTATCTCTGAGTTGTATTCGATGATATCGTGATGAAGTTCATATAGAAATACTCACCAGGTTACTGTTCTTTCGTTATACATACGAGCATTCGAATCGAACAGAAGGTTGAATGGATAGTATCTGGGTTGTATTCGATTATGATGTTATGCTGTGTATATAGTTATACACACTAGGTGACGGTATTCCCGTTTTACATACGAGCGACCGAAACGAACAGAAAGTTGAATGATTAGACTGAACAATCAATGTATCTGGTTGGTATCCGATTATATCGCAATACTGTATATATAGTGATACTTTCCAGGTGACGGTACTTCCGTTACACATACTAGCGACTGAATCGAACAGAAGGTTAAATGGTTAGACGAAGCGATAATTGTATCTGAGTTGTATTCGATGATATCGTGATGATGTTTATCACGTTGAATGCCACCGTGGACAAAAAAAAAGTGGTCCGTTAGGCCAAATTTTTTTTTCGCTTTTCTCCAAAGGAAAATAACCATAAATAACTTATTTTGCTACTAGAAGCTAAAAGAAAAAAATTTGGAAATTCAAATAGAAAAAACAAAAATGGTGACACGTTGGTCTCATGCGGCCACTGACTTGCAATTTTTGCCCTCGGGCCATATGAGACCAATGTGTCTCCATGCCGATTTCATGTATTCACAGGTCTCGACATGTAAGTAGAGGCGGCTGTGGTCGCTCGCACTTTGTTTACAATATCAATTCAGTTGTTGTTGCACTTTCGGCGCGTAAACATGTCTCGTTACGAGGAAGAACAGCAAAAATTACAAAAGTTATTGCAAGAATGTTTTTCCGATGAAGAGGATATAAACGATTTTGAACCCGACGGAACGTCAGATGAATTTGAACTCGAATCAGATATTGAGTCTGACTCTTCAATAGAATATGAACCGCGCAAAAACAAGAAAGTTTTAACAAAAATAAGTGGCTCAAAACGCACTGCCAATTTACACCCAGTGAACTTAGGAGCATCGACGTCTAGTGAAATTACCCAATCAGCCAGTAAACCACAACATAATATATCAGATACTATTGAAGATGTTATTCAACAAATGCAGGTTTCTTCATCTGGTGACGAAGAAGATGATCAACAAGTGACTCATGGTACATATGTCTGGGGACCAGTGACTGGCAGTTACCTAAAGAAATTTGATTTTTTGGAAACCGAAAATGGTACTGGATTCAAAGCAGAATTGTATGAAACTATGTACAATAAAACTCCCTATGATTTTTACAAATTGTTTGTAAACGACGATATCATAAACTTGATGGTATAGGTAAAAATACTTACTTTTGGCATTTTTTTATTTTTCTACTTTTAGGTGACTGAAACTAATCGCTATGCTGACCAATGCATTGAGAAAACCGTTTATCGTAATGCTCGCGTGAAGTCTTGGAAACAAACTGATTCAGATGAGATAGAAAAATTCTTCGGAATTATCCTTTGGATGGGTTTATGTCCTCTTCCTCAAGTGCAGAGGTACTGGTCCCGAGACAAAATATATACCAATTATATCTGCAAAGTTATGTCTCGCAACAGGTTCCAACTTTTACTCAAGATGCTCCATTTCAGCGATAATAGAATTTTGTCAGACGACAGGCTGCAAAAACTGAGGCCGCTACTAGAAAAATTGAGAACTGTATTTCAAAACCCGATTTTACCTTCTGAAAACGTAAGTATTGACGAAACTTTAGTTCCGTTTCGAGGACGACTAAAGTTTTAACAGTATATAAAAAATAAGCGCCACAAGTTCGGCATCAAGTTGTTCAAGTTATGCCTTGAAAAGGGTTATACCTAAAACTTTAGTGTATATTGTGGAAAATCCAAAGACGAGCAAATGTCAGTTCCATCCAAAATTGTCATGGATCTAATGGAGAACCTCTTAGGTAAAGGACGCACGCTTTACACTGATAATTGGTACACTTCTTGCAGTTTAGCAACTGAGTTATTGAAGCAAAATACCCATCTTGTGGGAACATTGCGTGTAAACCGAAAATTCAACCCAAAAGACGTTATTCAGAAAAAACTCAAAAAGGACGAAACAGTTGCTGCTGAATGTAAGGAAGGAATTGTGGTACAAAAATGGCGCGATAAGCGCGATGTTCTGTGTCTAAGTACTAAGCACACGGATGAGAAGGTCCGAGTGCTGAAAAGAGGACAAGACATTTTGAAGCCAAAAATGATTATGAATTATAATAAATGTAAGGCATTTATTGATCTATCCGACCAAGTGAAAGCCTATAATACATCTCTAAGGCGAAGCTTGAAGTGGTACAGGAAGCTGGCATTGGAACTCCTAACAGGAACGTGTCTTGTCAATGCTTATGTCGCCCATCAACAGATAGCTAATGAGAATATGTCAATTACTAAATTTAGAGAAGAAGTTGTAAAAGGGCTATTAAGACAAAATGAAGTTTTCATCCCAAATAATGTAGAGTCCGAGGAAGCCTCACATATACTGGAAGATGTTGGTCGAGCTAACAGAAGACGTTGTGTTATTTGTTATGCGAAGATCTCTAAACAATCTGGATCAAAGGAAGCATCAAGAAAAACTCCCCAAAGTTCATTGAAGTGCTCTGATTGCAAAAAATATTACTGCCTATCTTGTTTTTTTGTAGCGCACAATGCAAAAAAAAAAATAACGAAGACTTTGTTACCTTTATTTTAAGTTTTTATGTAAAGTATAGTTTTATTATCATGTAGTTGTACTTCTTTGAAAGAAATCAAAAAATTAGTACTAAAAAAACTATTAAAAATTGTTTCTAGTTTAAAACAAAAAAAATCAGATTGCTGTAGGGTGCCACATCGGTCTCGCATATCCAGGCCAAATATAGCAATTGGACCGTCAGGCCATGCTTTTTAAGATCCCATTGATTTAAATGCATACAATGATACCAATGCTGCTTCATATAACGAAATGTGTCGGCGATGCATTTGAGTCCACATTGGTCTCACGAAGCAATCAATGCCCAGATATGCATGAGACCACGTTGGTCTCATCTGGCACTCAACGTGTTATATAGCAATATTCACCAGGTAACTGTTCTTCCGTTTTACATGAAAGCGACCGAATCGAGCAGAAGGTTAAAAAATGTATAGATTGAAAATTCATCGTATCTGGGTTGTATTCGATTAGATTTATATAGTTATACTCACCAGGTAACTGTTCTTCCGTTATACATACGAGCGACTGAATTGAACAGAAGGTTGAATGGATAGACTAAACAATGATCGTATCTGAGGTTGTATTCGATTATATCGTGATGATGTTTATATAGTTTTACTAAACAGGTAACTGTTCTCCAGTTATACTTAAGAGCGACTAAACTGAACAGAAGGTTGAACGGATAGACTGAACAATCATTGTATCTGGGTTGTATTCGATTATATCGTGATGATTTTCATATGGTATGTCTAACCAGGTAACAGTTCTTCTGTTACACATAAGAGCAACCGAATCGAACAAAAAGTTGAATGAATAGATTGAACAATCATTGTATCTGGGTTGTCTCCGATTAAATCGTTATGCTGTATATTTAGTTACACCTACCATGTAACGGTTCTCTCGTTACACATACGAGCGTCTGCATCGAACATAAGGTTGGATGATTAGACGGAACGATAATTGTAACTGAGTTGTATTCGATTATATCGTGGTGATGTTTATATAGTAATACTCACCAGGTGACTGTTCTTGCGTTATACATACGAGCGACCCAATCGAACAGAAAGTTGGATGGATAGACTGAACAATCATTGTATCTGGGTTGTATTCGATAATATCGTGATGATTTTCATATAGTATGTCTAACCAGGTAACAGTTCTTCTGTTACACATAAGAGCAACCGAATCGAACAAAAAGTTGAATGGATAGATTGAACAATCATTGTATCTGGGTGGTATCCGATTATATCGCAATACTGTATATATAGTGATACTTACCAGGTGAAGGTACTTCCGTTACACATACTAGCGACTGAATCGAACAGAAGGTTAAATGGTTAGACGAAATGATAATTGTATCTCTGAGTTGTATTCGATGATATCGTGATGAAGTTCATATAGAAATACTCACCAGGTTACTGTTCTTTCGTTATACATACGAGCATTCGAATCGAACAGAAGGTTGAATGGATAGTATCTGGGTTGTATTCGATTATGATGTTATGCTGTGTATATAGTTATACACACTAGGTGACGGTATTCCCGTTTTACATACGAGCGACCGAAACGAACAGAAAGTTGAATGATTAGACTGAACAATCAATGTATCTGGTTGGTATCCGATTATATCGCAATACTGTATATATAGTGATACTTTCCAGGTGACGGTACTTCCGTTACACATACTAGCGACTGAATCGAACAGAAGGTTAAATGGTTAGACGAAGCGATAATTGTATCTGAGTTGTATTCGATGATATCGTGATGATGTTTATCACGTTGAATGCCACCGTGGACAAAAAAAAAGTGGTCCGTTAGGCCAAATTTTTTTTTCGCTTTTCTCCAAAGGAAAATAACCATAAATAACTTATTTTGCTACTAGAAGCTAAAAGAAAAAAATTTGGAAATTCAAATAGAAAAAACAAAAATGGTGACACGTTGGTCTCATGCGGCCACTGACTTGCAATTTTTGCCCTCGGGCCATATGAGACCAATGTGTCTCCATGCCGATTTCATGTATTCACAGGTCTCGACATGTAAGTAGAGGCGGCTGTGGTCGCTCGCACTTTGTTTACAATATCAATTCAGTTGTTGTTGCACTTTCGGCGCGTAAACATGTCTCGTTACGAGGAAGAACAGCAAAAATTACAAAAGTTATTGCAAGAATGTTTTTCCGATGAAGAGGATATGAACGATTTTGAACCCGACGGAACGTCAGATGAATTTGAACTCGAATCAGATATTGAGTCTGACTCTTCAATAGAATATGAACCGCGCAAAAACAAGAAAGTTTTAACAAAAATAAGTGGCTCAAAACGCACTGCCAATTTACACCCAGTGAACTTAGGAGCATCGACGTCTAGTGAAATTACCCAATCAGCCAGTAAACCACAACATAATATATCAGATACTATTGAAGATGTTATTCAACAAATGCAGGTTTCTTCATCTGGTGACGAAGAAGATGATCAACAAGTGACTCATGGTACATATGTCTGGGGACCAGTGACTGGCAGTTACCTAAAGAAATTTGATTTTTTGGAAACCGAAAATGGTACTGGATTCAAAGCAGAATTGTATGAAACTATGTACAATAAAACTCCCTATGATTTTTACAAATTGTTTGTAAACGACGATATCATAAACTTGATGGTATAGGTAAAAATACTTACTTTTGGCATTTTTTTATTTTTCTACTTTTAGGTGACTGAAACTAATCGCTATGCTGACCAATGCATTGAGAAAACCGTTTATCGTAATGCTCGCGTGAAGTCTTGGAAACAAACTGATTCAGATGAGATAGAAAAATTCTTCGGAATTATCCTTTGGATGGGTTTATGTCCTCTTCCTCAAGTGCAGAGGTACTGGTCCCGAGACAAAATATATACCAATTATATCTGCAAAGTTATGTCTCGCAACAGGTTCCAACTTTTACTCAAGATGCTCCATTTCAGCGATAATAGAATTTTGTCAGACGACAGGCTGCAAAAACTGAGGCCGCTACTAGAAAAATTGAGAACTGTATTTCAAAACCCGATTTTACCTTCTGAAAACGTAAGTATTGACGAAACTTTAGTTCCGTTTCGAGGACGACTAAAGTTTTAACAGTATATAAAAAATAAGCGCCACAAGTTCGGCATCAAGTTGTTCAAGTTATGCCTTGAAAAGGGTTATACCTACAACTTTAGTGTATATTGTGGAAAATCCAAAGACGAGCAAATGTCAGTTCCATCCAAAATTGTCATGGATCTAATGGAGAACCTCTTAGGTAAAGGACGCACGCTTTACACTGATAATTGGTACACTTCTTGCAGTTTAGCAACTGAGTTATTGAAGCAAAATACCCATCTTGTGGGAACATTGCGTGTAAACCGAAAATTCAACCCAAAAGACGTTATTCAGAAAAAACTCAAAAAGGACGAAACAGTTGCTGCTGAATGTAAGGAAGGAATTGTGGTACAAAAATGGCGCGATAAGCGCGATGTTCTGTGTCTAAGTACTAAGCACACGGATGAGAAGGTCCGAGTGCTGAAAAGAGGACAAGACATTTTGAAGCCAAAAATGATTATGAATTATAATAAATGTAAGGCATTTATTGATCTATCCGACCAAGTGAAAGCCTATAATACATCTCTAAGGCGAAGCTTGAAGTGGTACAGGAAGCTGGCATTGGAACTCCTAACAGGAACGTGTCTTGTCAATGCTTATGTCGCCCATCAACAGATAGCTAATGAGAATATGTCAATTACTAAATTTAGAGAAGAAGTTGTAAAAGGGCTATTAAGACAAAATGAAGTTTTCATCCCAAATAATGTAGAGTCCGAGGAAGCCTCACATATACTGGAAGATGTTGGTCGAGCTAACAGAAGACGTTGTGTTATTTGTTATGCGAAGATCTATAAACAATCTGGATCAAAGGAAGCATCAAGAAAAACTCCCCAAAGTTCATTGAAGTGCTCTGATTGCAAAAAATATTACTGCCTATCTTGTTTTTTTGTAGCGCACAATGCAAAAAAAAAAATAACGAAGACTTTGTTACCTTTATTTTAAGTTTTTATGAAAAGTATAGTTTTATTATCATGTAGTTGTACTTCTTTGAAAGAAATCAAAAAATTAGTACTAAAAAAACTATTAAAAATTGTTTCTAGTTTAAAACAAAAAAAATCAGATTGCTGTAGGGTGCCACATCGGTCTCGCATATCCAGGCCAAATATAGCAATTGGACCGTCAGGCCATGCTTTTTAAGATCCCATTGATTTAAATGCATACAATGATACCAATGCTGCTTCATATAACGAAATGTGTCGGCGATGCATTTGAGTCCACATTGGTCTCACGAAGCAATCAATGCCCAGATATGCATGAGACCACGTTGGTCTCATCTGGCACTCAACGTGTTATATAGCAATATTCACCAGGTAACTGTTCTTCCGTTTTACATGAAAGCGACCGAATCGAGCAGAAGGTTAAAAAATGTATAGATTGAAAATTCATCGTATCTGGGTTGTATTCGATTAGATTTATATAGTTATACTCACCAGGTAACTGTTCTTCCGTTATACATACGAGCGACTGAATTGAACAGAAGGTTGAATGGATAGACTAAACAATGATCGTATCTGAGGTTGTATTCGATTATATCGTGATGATGTTTATATAGTTTTACTAAACAGGTAACTGTTCTCCAGTTATACTTAAGAGCGACTAAACTGAACAGAAGGTTGAATGGATAGACTGAACAATCATTGTATCTGGGTTGTATTCGATTATATCGTGATGATTTTCATATGGTATGTCTAACCAGGTAACAGTTCTTCTGTTACACATAAGAGCAACCGAATCGAACAAAAAGTTGAATGGATAGATTGAACAATCATTGTATCTGGGTTGTCTCCGATTAAATCGTTATGCTGTATATTTAGTTACACCTACCATGTAACGGTTCTCTCGTTACACATACGAGCGTCTGCATCGAACATAAGGTTGGATGATTAGACGGAACGATAATTGTAACTGAGTTGTATTCGATTATATCGTGGTGATGTTTATATAGTAATACTCACCAGGTGACTGTTCTTGCGTTATACATACGAGCGACCCAATCGAACAGAAAGTTGGATGGATAGACTGAACAATCATTGTATCTGGGTTGTATTCGATAATATCGTGATGATTTTCATATAGTATGTCTAACCAGGTAACAGTTCTTCTGTTACACATAAGAGCAACCGAATCGAACAAAAAGTTGAATGGATAGATTGAACAATCATTGTATCTGGGTTGTCTCCGATTATATCGTTATGCTGTATATTTAGTTACACCTACCATGTAACGGTTCTCTCGTTACACATACGAGCGTCTGCATCGAACATGAGGTTGGCTGATTAGACGGAACGATAATTGTAACTGAGTTGTATTCGATTATATCTTGGTGATGTTTATATAGTAATACTCACCAGGTGACTGTTCTTGCGTTATACATACGAGCGACCGAATCGAACAGAAAGTTGGATGGATAGACGGAATGATCATTGTATCTGAGTTGTATTCGATTATATCGTGATGACGTTCATATAGAAATACTCACCAGGTTACTGTTCTCTCGTTATACATACGAGCAACCGAATCGAACAGAAGGTTGAATGGATAGTATCTGGGTTGTATTCGATTATGATGTTATGCTGTGTAAATAGTTATACACATTGGGTGACGGTACTCCCGTTTTACATACGAGCGACCGAAACGAACAAAAAGTTGAATGGATGGTCCGAACAATCAATGTATCTGGATGGTATCCGATTATATCGCAATACTGAAAATATAGTGATACTTACCAGGTGACGGTACTTCCGTTACACATACTAGCGACTGAATCGAACAGAAGGTTAAATGGTTAGACGAAACGATAATTGTATCTGAGTTGTATTCGATGATATCGTGATGATGTTTATATAGAAATACTCACCAGGTAACTGTTCTTTCGTTTTACATACAAGCGACCGAATCGAGCAGTAGTTAGTATGGATTGAACAATCATCGTATCTGGGTTGTATTCGATTATGTTCATATAGTTATACTCACCAGGTAACTGTTCTTCCGTTATACATAGGAGCGACTGAATTGAACAGAAGGTTGAATGGATAGACTAAACAATAATCGTATCTGGGGTTGTATTCGATTATATCTTGATGATGTTTATATAGTTATACTCACCAGGAAATTGTTCTCCAGTTATACATAGGAGCGACTGAACTGAACAGAAGGTTGAATGGATAGACTGAACAATCATCGTATGTGGGTTGTATTTGATTATATCGTGATGATTATAATATAGTATGTCTAACCAGGTAACAGTTCTTCCGTTATACATACGAGCAACCGAATCGAACATAAGGTTGAATGTATCTGGGTTGTCTCCGATTATATCGTTATGCTGTATATTTAGTTACACCTACCATGTAAAGGTTCTTTCGTTACACATACGAGCGTCTGAATCGAACATAAGGTTGGATGGCTAGACGAAACGATAATTGTAACTGAGTTGTATTCGATTATATCGTGGTGATGTTTATATAGTAATATTCACCAGGTGACTGTTCTTGCGTTATACATACGAGCGACCCAATCGAACAGAAGGTTGAATGGATAGACTAAACAATGATCGTATCTGGGGTTGTATTCGATTATATCTTGATGATGTTCATATAGTTATACTCACCAGGAAACTGTTCTCCAGTTATACATAAGAGCGACTAAACTGAACAGAAAGTTGGATGGATAGACTGAACAATCAATGTATCTGGGTGGTATCCGATTATATCGCAATACTGTATATATAGTGATACTAACCAGGTGACGGTACTTCCGTTACACATACTAGAGACTAAATCGAACAGAAGGTCAAATGGTTAGACGAAACGATAATTGTATCTTTGAGTTGTATTCGATGATATCGTGATGATGTTTATATAGCGATACTCACCAGGTAACTGTTATTCCGTTTTACATAAAAGCGACCGAATCGAGAAGAAGGTTAAATGAATAGATTGAAAATTCATCGTATCTGGGTTGTATTCGATTAGGTTTATATAGTTATACTCACCAGGTAACTGTTCTTCCGTTTTTCATAAGAACGACTGAATTGAACAGAAAGTTGAATGGATAGACTGATATTTATTTACCTGTAATATTTTAGTATAAATCCGGATTCGAAGAACGTGAATGATAACTATGTCAAAGTCGATATTTTATTTTTAATTAATTGATTTGTCAATAGTTACAACAAGTGAAATCAAATATATAGATGGACATGATTCAATTTAGAAATTATACAAAGTAAACTAAACAAAAATAAATATCTAACATTTCTCCCCAACAGTATTTGTTTCTAATTCAAATCAAATACTAAAAACAAAATTAGATATTTCCTTTGTCGGTGACATCCAGTATGCAAATGTTCGATACTGCTCGTCGAAGTTTGGTTCCATGACTTGTGATGATATGTATTACTCTTATTTTACCTTCCTTCGCTGGATAAACTTCGGAAACTCTTCCTTTTGGCCAGACGTTTCTGGGACTATTAGAATCATAGAGTAAAACGATGTCTCCAACTTTGATATTTTCTTGTCTCTGATGCCATTTGGATCTACGAACCAAAGATGGTAGATATTCCCTGGCCCACCTATGCCAGTACATATCCGTCATTTTTTGTGCTGCCTTCCATTTATCTAGAAGGTTGAGGTCTCTTTCGTTTGTTTCTGTACAGGGCAGTGCAGAATATGATGCCCCAATCAAAAAATGGTTTGGAGTTAGTGCCTCCGGATCTTTAGGGTCAGTGGGCACATGAGTTATTGGTCTCGAGTTCATTATATTCTCCACTTCTGCGAAGACTGTTCTCAGAACATATTCTTTCGGGAATTTGCTTTTTAGTATCTCGAACATATTCTTCTTTATGGATTTTATGAGGCTCTCCCATGCTCCTCCCATAAAAGGCGCCAAAGGTGGATTAAAAAACCACTTCACTTTTTTTAATGAACAAAACTCCATTATTTGATTTTGGTCGAATCTTTCCAAATTTTCTTTGAGTTCTTTTTCTGCACCTTTGAAGTTTCCTCCATTATCACTATATATTTCCTCAGGGAAACCTCTCCTACAACCAAACTGTCTGAAGACGTGAATAAATCCATTCGTCGATAGGTCATTGGCAATCTCCAAATGTACAGCTCGCGTGACCATGCATGTAAAAATCACCCCATACCTCTTCTCGTGACTTCTTTTGACTGTTACCTCGATTGGACCAAAATAGTCAATACCAGTTTTCATGAATGGTCTAACAGTGGGTTCTAGTCGACAAAGAGGAAGTTGTCCCATAATGGGAGGCATCGGGAATGATCTTTTGTTCTTACAAACTTGACAGTTTGCCCAACAGCTACGTACAGCTTGTCTCATTTGTAATATCCAAAATTTTCTCCTGAGGTTATTGAAAACTGTTTCTTGTCCATGATGATTGGAATTTTCGTGATAGAATTGGACGATGAGTCTTGTTATTTTGTGTTTTTTATCTAATATGATAGGATTTTTTCCATATTCGTCTAGCTGAAGCGAGTTGTTTAATCTTCCGCCTAATCTGATTAGACCTTCATCATCAAGGAAACAATCCAAATTATACAATCTACTGTTTTTGTTCACTTCATTTTCATTTTCGAGACTTGTTATTTCATTTTCAAATGAATCATATTGGCATTTCTTGAGTAGTTCTTTTTCTGCTCTATCTATTTCTGGAATTTCTAATTCCCCTTCTCTTTTTGTATCAAAAAATTTGCAAGAAATCCAAGAGGATCAAAGACCGACATAATCACTTTCAGTACTTCCCGTTTTGTTGGCCTCCTCCTGTTTTCAAAAAGGTTTTTGTCTATTTTATGAAACTTGGTTTTGAAACAGAATATATCTTTTTTTGGGTCCCACCAAACACCCAAAATTCTTTCTTCTGAACAATCCACTTCCTTCAATAGATTTTTATGGCAGTCTGCTATGAGAGATTCGTCTATGTTTGTTACATATTGTAAATCCTCCTTTACTATGTACATGTATAATGTCTTCAATCAGTTGCTTTGCTTGTTGTACGCTGTCAGCTCCTCCCAGGTAGTCATCCATGTAGTGATCTTCGATGATAGCTTTTGCAGCCGCCGGGTATTCTTGCCGAAAATCTGTGGCGTTCCGGTTCTTAGCTTCTTGAGCTAGACATGGACCACTAGATGAACCAAAGAATACAACGTTTATCTCATATATTCTCGGTTTGACATCTCGATGCATTCGCCCATATAAAATTCTCTGTGCAACTCTATCTTCCTTTCTGACATTGACCTGTAAAAACATTTCTTTTATGTCTGCTGTGAAGGCATATTTTCGTATACGGAAATTCAAGAGAATCGTTTGTAATGAGTTGTATAGATCAGGTCCAGTCAGTAAAAAGTCATTCAGAGATACTCCATCAGATTTAAAAGAAGCGTCAAATACTATACGAAGTTTTTTAGGCTTGTTTGGATTTACGACTCCAAAGTGCGGTAGATACCAAACTTTCCGTTCTTCGTTGTTTCTTCTCCATCTGTAATTTCTGAAATATAATTTTTCTTTAGCATATCATTCATTTTCTCACAATACATTTGTGCAAATTGCCCATCTTTATCCATTCTCCTTTCCGCACAGAACAATCTCTTCAGAGCAGTATTCTTACTATCTGGCAGGAATAGATTGTCTCGTTTCCAGAGAAGACCCGTTTCGAATTTATTCCCAACTCGTCGCATGGTGGAATTCATTATGTCTTGTGCTCTTTTGTCTTCCTTACACATTGGTAACTTCATAGTACCGAATGATTCCAATTTCCACTGCTCTTTAACCAAATCATGTAATATGTCTAATTCGTCTTTTTCTGTTGAATTAACGAAACATACATAATTTTCTTTTGAATCATTTTTGTCATGTCCGAAATTACCGTGCACAACCCATCCCAACAAAGTTTTACTAAGAACAGGTCCGTGCCAGGGTCCAGAAATCATTTTTCTCCCCACTAACAACGGCCAGTTGTCTTGTCCGATGAGAATTTTCGGTTGTACGTTTATCATAGATTCAATTCTTTTGTCAATGTATGGATAGTCTGAAGAAATTTCGTCAATATTCACTGTCTGTTTTGGTAATGAAAGATTCTTTATCGTTCTCACGTGTCTTAAATAAAAAGTGGAATCTATACTTGCCTGAGATGATATTTTGAATGTTACAATTCTTGAATCATCCTGTTCTTTTGTTTGATTATTGGTCCACTGAATACACAAAGGTTTTCGAGGACCTTGAAGATTCAAATCATTCGCTAAATCTTCGTCTATTAATGTGACAGTGGATGCGTCATCCAAAAGAGCATGCGTGTAAATTTTTTGTTGACCATTCGAAATAACAACAGGCAGAATTTTTAATAAAACTCGTCTGTTTGATGATATGTGACAATTTGTCTCGATCACTCTGTCTTCTTCTGAATTAGAATCTGTTTTTCTAGCTTCTTTGCTACCAAATGCATTGTGTAAGAGATCATGATGAACCTTATTGCATCCATCTATTTTACATATTTTCTTTTCTCGGCAATCTTTCAAACCGTGATAAGGTAGCAAACAAGAAAAACAAATCCTATTTTTAGTTACAAATGACCACCTTTCATCGACAGTGAACGATTTGAACATTGAACATGTACTCAAATGATGGATGTCCTTTTGGCAGCAAATGCATTTCTTATTCACAGATTTAGTTGCTAAGGTTACGTCATTATTTTTTAATTTTTCTTTATTACCCTTAAATTCAGATATTTGTGGAATTTGAAGCTGGCAAGCAGCATCTGCTCTAGAGTCGAGCCATAAACTAAATTCAACAAGTTTATTTTCGACTGTCCTATCAGTAATATATTCTACCCATCTTAATTTATAACTTGTCGGTAATTTACCTAGAAGTTCTTGTAGTAATAATGGATTGCAAAGATGATCATGTTCCTTCAAAGATTGAATAGTGGATACAAAATTTTTGACTTCATCCGAAAATTCTATGAGCATTTCTAATTTTTCCTCTTTGATAGTTGGAAGTTTCCTGAGTCGATCAAGTAATAAAGAAATAATGTGTTCAGGGCGTCCGAATCTGTTTTCCAATAACTGAATAACCTTATCTACATTTTGGGGAAGAATTAGTAACGCTTGCGTGATTTTCTTAGCATTTCCTTTAAGACATTTTTGCAATCTACTTTGATTTTCTTCTTTAGAGTATCCACACAAAGCAGAAGAATTTTTGAACTGGTATATAAAATTCGGCCACTCTGTAGGATCACCACTGAAAATTGGCAATTCTTTCGGAACACTCTGTCTTGTTAAAATCTTGCGAATGTCATCGTTGTCAATTTGACGGTGACTGTAAACGAATTCAGGTACAGTATTTCTTTCGACTTTTGGCGTAGGATATATTTCCGAATGAGACAAAGGAGAGAAAGACTTACATACCTTGGAACAACATGGTTTAATATGTGAAGAGATCTTACTCATTCCATCCAGATGTGAAGAGACCTTACTCATTTCATCCAGATGTGGCTGTTCGTCAACCCATTTTTGAATATCTAGACCAATAACACTACTGACCACCGACCTCGATCCTTTATAGGATTCTTCCTCCTTCATACCAGAAGATCCACATTCCATTCGGGATAGTTGGATTGCCAGTTGTAAGTCCAGTATTTCCTGTTGTTTCCGCAATAATTCCTGATCTAGTTCTTTCCTCTTGATATCCGCTTGCAACTTCAACTCTCTCTGAATTCTCTCCGATCTTGTGCTACATTTTGACCTGATGGATTTTTCGTCTTGGTTGGAACCTTTTCGAGAACATTTCTTCTTGCTGTCTGCATTAGAGGACTTCACAGTGGACTTCTCGTCGTCATTGTCTTGCCCAATGTTTGATCCTTTAGAAGAGTTATCTGTACATTCCGCGTACTCAGCATTTTGTTTGCCTGCTATTCTGCTACTTCTTCGGATAGTCGACATATTCTCATTAGACTGATTCAGTAAAGGATTCGAAGGACCATATGATATTTATTTACCTGTGATATTTTAGTATAAATCCGGCTCGAAGGACCATATGATATTTATTTACCTGTAATATTTTAGTATAAATCCGGATTCGAAGAACGTGAATGATAACTATGTCAAAGTCGATATTTTATTTTTAATTAATTGATTTGTCAATAGTTACAACGAGTGAAATCAAATATATAGATGGACATGATTCAATTTAGAAATTATACAAAGTAAACTGAACAAAAATAAATATCTAACATAGACTAAACAATAATCGTATCAGGGGTTGTATTTGACTATATCGTGATTATTATCATATAGTATGTCTAACCAGGTAACAGTTCTTCCGTTATACATACGAGCAACCGAATCGAACATAAGGTTGGATGGATATAGATTGAACAATCATTGTATCTGGGTTGTCTCCGATTATATCGTTATGCTGTATATTTAGTTACACCTACCATGTAACGGTTCTTTCGTTACACATACGAGCATCTGAATCGAACATTAAGTTGGA
The DNA here is from genome assembly GCA_029955515.1 of Chrysomela aeneicollis. Taxonomy (NCBI): domain Eukaryota; kingdom Metazoa; phylum Arthropoda; class Insecta; order Coleoptera; family Chrysomelidae; genus Chrysomela; species Chrysomela aeneicollis. Next base: position 2,079,567 of record JARUHQ010000025.1, read on the forward strand.
TGGTTAGACGGAACTATAATTGTAACTGAGTTGTACTTCCGTTACACATACTAGCGACTGAATCGAACAGAAGGATAAATGGTTAGACGAAACGATAATTGTATCTCTGAGTTGTATTCGATGATATCGTGATGATGTTTATAAAGCAATACTCACTTGGTAACTGTTCTTCCGTTTTACATACAAGCGACCGAATCGAGCAGAAGCTCAAATTTAGTATAGATTGAATAATCATCGTATCTGGGTTGTTTTCGATAATGTTTATATAGTTATACTCACCAGGTAACTGTTCTTCCGTTATACGTACGAGCGACTGAATCGAACAGAAGGTTGAATGGATAGACTAAACAATAATCGTATCTGGGGTTGTATTCAATTATATCTTGATGATGTTCATATAGTTATACTCACCAGGAAACTGTTCTCCAGTTATACAAGGTTGAATGGATAGACTGAACAATCATCGTATCTGGGTTGTATTTGATTATGTCGTGATGATTATAATATAGTATGTCTAACCAGGTAACAGTTCTTCCGTTATACATACGAGCAACCAAATCGAACATAAGGTTGAATGGATAGATTGAACAATCATTGTATCTGGGTTGTCTCCGATTATATCGTTATGCTGTTCATTTAGTTACACCTACCATGTAACGGTTCTTTCGTTACACATACTAGCGACTGAATCGAACAGAATAATGAATGGTTAGATGAAACGATAATTGTATCTGTGTTGTATTCGATGATATCGTGATGATGTTTATATAGCAATACTCACCAGGTAACTGTCCTTCCGTTTTACATACAAGCGACCGAATCGAGCAGAAGGTTTGATGGATAGATTGAACAATCATCGTATCTGAGTTGTATTCGATTATATTTTTATAGTTATACTCACCAGGTACCTGTTCTTCCGTTATACATACGAGCAACCGAATCGAACATAAGGTTGAATGGATAGATTGAACGATCATCGTAACTGAGTTGTATTCAATTTTGTTTATATAGTTATACCCACCACGTAACTGTTCTTCCGTTATACATACGAGCGTCTGAATCGAACATAAGGTTGGATGGTAAGACGGAACGATAATTGTAACTGAGTTGTATTCGATTATATCGTGGTAATGTTTATATAGTAATACTCACCAGGTGACTGTTCTTGCGTTATACATACGAGCGTCTGAATCGAACATAAGGTTGGATGGTTAGACGGAACGATAATTGTAACTGAGTTGTATTCGATTATATCGTGGTAATGTTTATATAGTAATACTCATCAGGTGACTGTTCTTGCGTTATAAGTACGAGCGACCCAATCGAACAGAAGGTTAGATGGATAGACGGAATGATCATTGTATCTGAGTTGTATTCGATTATATCGTGATGAAGTTTATATAGAAATACTCACCAGGTGAACAGTTCTTCTGTTACACATACGAGCAACTGAATCGAACATAAGGTTGAATGGATAGATTGAACAATCATTGTATCTGGGTTGTCTCCGATTATATGGTTATGCTGTATATTTAGTTACACCTACTATGTAACGGTTCTTTCGTTACACATACGAGCGTCTGAATCGAACATAGGTTGGATGATCAGACGGAACTATAATCGTAACTGAGTTGTATTCGATTATATCGTGGTGATGTTTATATAGTAATACTCACCAGGTGACTGTTCTTGCGTTATACATACGAGCGACCCAATCGAACAGAAGGTTGGATGGATAGACGGAATGATCATTGTATCTGAGTTGTATTCGATTATATCGTGATGACGTTCATATAAAAATACCCACCAGGTACCTGTTCTTTCGTTATACATACGAGCAACCGAATCGAACATAAGGTTGAATGGATAGATTGAACAATCATCGTTTCTGAGTTGTATTCGATTATGTTTATATAGTTATACCCACCAAGTAACTGTTCTTCCGTTATACATACGAGCGACTGAATCGAACAGAAGGTTGAATGGTTAGACGAAGCGATAATTGTATCTGAGTTGTATTCGATGATATCGTGATGATGTTTATATAGCAATACTCACCAGGTAACTGTTCTTCCGTTTTACATAAAGGCGACCAAATCGAGCAGAAGGTTAAATGGATAGATTGAAAATTCATTGTATCTGGGTTGTATTCGATAAGGTTTATATAGTTATACTCACCAGGTTACTGTTTTTCCGTTATACATAAGAACGACTGAATTGAACAGAAGGTTGAATGGATAGACTAAACAATAATCGTATCTGGGGTTGTATTCGAGTATATCGTGATGATTATCATACAGTATGTCTAACCAGGTAACAGTTCTTCCGTTAAACATACGAGCAACCGAATCGAACATAAGGTTGGATGGAAAGATTGAACAATCATTGTATCTGGGTTGTCTCCGATTATATCTTTATGCTGTACATTCAGTTACACCTACCATGTAACGGTTATTTCGTTACACATACGAGCGTCTGAATCGAACATAAGGTTGGATGGTTAGACGGAACGATAATTGTAACTGAGTTGTATTCGATTATATCGTGGTGATGTTTATATAGTAATACTCACCAGGTGACTGTTCTTGCGTTATACATACGAGCGACCCAATCGAACAGAAGGTTGGATGGATAGACGGAATGATCATTGTATCTGAGTTGTATTCGATTATATCGTGATGAAGTTCATATAGAAATACTCACCAGGTTACTGTTCTTTCGTTATACATACGAGCAACCGAATCGAACAGAAGGTTGAATGGATAGTATCTGGGTTGTATTCGATTATGATGTTATGCTGTGTATATAGTTATACACATTAGGTGACGGTATTCCCGTTTTACAAACGAGCGACCGAAACGAACAGAAAGTTGAATGGATAGACTGAACAATCAATGTATCTGGGTGGTATCCGATTATATCGCAATACTGTATATATAGTGATACTTACCAGGTGACGGTACTTCCGTTACACATACTAGAGACTGAAACGAACAGAAGGTTAAATGGTTAGACAAAACGATAATTGTATCTCTGAGTTGTATTCGATGATATCGTGATGATGTTTATATAGCGATACTCACCAGGTAACTGTTCTTCCGTTTTACATACAAGCGACCGAATCGAGCAGAAGCTTAAATTTAGTAGAGATTGAACAATCATCGTAACTGGGTTGTATTCGATTATGTTTATATAGTTATACTCACCAGGTAACTGTTCTTTCGTTATACATAAGAGCGACTGTATTGAACAGAAGGTTGAATGGATAGACTAAAAAATAATCGTATTTGGGGTTGTATTCGATTATATCTTGATGATGTTCATATAGTTATACTCACCAGGAAACTGTTCTCCAGTTATACATAAGAGCGACTAAACTGAACCGAAAGTTGAATGGATAGACTGAACAATCAATGTATCTGGGTGGTATCCGATTATATCGCAATACTGTATATATAGTGATACTTACCAGGTGACGGTACTTCCGTTACACATACTAGCGACTGAATCGAACAGAAGGTTGAATGGTTAGACAAAACATTGATTGTATCTGAGTTGTATTCGATTATATCGTGATGAAGTTCATATAGAAATACTCACCAGGTTACTGTTCTTTCGTTATACATACGAGCAACCGAATCGAACAGAAGGTTGAATGGATAGTATCTGGGTTGTATTCGATTATGATGTTATGCTGTGTATATAATTATACACATTAGGTGACGGTATTCCCGTTTCACATACGAGCGACCGAAACGAACAGAAAGTTGAATGGATAGACTGAACAATCAATGTATCTGGGTGGTATCCGATTATATCGCAATACTGTATATATAGTGATACTTACCAGGTGACGGTACTTCCGTTACACATACTAGAGACTGAATCGAACAGAAGGTTAAATGGTTAGACGAAACGATAATTGTATCTCTGAGTTGTATTCGTTGATATCGTGATGATGTTCATATAGCGATACTCACCAGGTAACTGTTCTTCCGTTTCACATACAAGCGACCGAATCGATCAGAAGCTTGAATTTAGTAGAGATTGAACAATCATCGTATCTGGGTTGTATTCGATTATGTTTATATAGTTATACTCACCAGGTTACTGTTCTATCGTTACACATACGAGCGACTGAATTGAACAGAAGGTTGAATGGATAGACTAAACAATAATCGTATCTGGGGTTGTATTCGATTATATCTTGATGATGTTCATATGGTTATACTCACCAGGAAACTGTTCTCCAGTTATACATAAGAGCGACTGAACTGAACAGAAGGTTGGATAGATAGACTGAACATTCATCGTATTTGGGTTGTATTTGATTATATCGTGATTATTATCATATACTATGTCTAACCAGGTAACAGTTCTTCCGTTATACATACGAGCAACCGAATCGAACATGAGGTTGGATGGATATAGATTGAACAATCATTGTATCTGGGTTGTCTCCTATTATATCGTTATGCTGTATATTTAGTTACACCTACCATGTAACGGTTCTTTCGTTACACATACGAGCATCTGAATCGAACATAAAGTTGGATGGTTAGACGGAACTACACTTGTAACTGAGTTGTATTCGATTATATCGTGGTGATGTTTATATAGTAATACTCACCAGGTGACTGTTCTTGCGTTGTACATACGAGCGACCCAATCGAACAGAAGGTTGGATGGATAGACGGAATGATCATTGTATCTGAGTTGTATTCGATTATATCGTGATGACGTTCATATAGAAATACTCACCAGGTTACTGTTCTTTCGTTATACATACGAGCAACCGAATCGAACTGAAGGTTGAATGGATAGTATCTGGGTTGTATTCGATTATGATGTTATGCTGTGTATATAGTTATACACATGGGGTGACGGTATTCCCGTTTCACATACGAGCGACCGAAACGACAGAAAGTTGAATGGATAGACTGAACAATCAATGTATCTGGGTGGTATCCGATTATATCGCAATACTGTATATATAGTGATACTTACCAGGTGACGGTACTTCCGTTACACATACTAGCGACTGAATCGAACAGAAGGTTAAATGGTTAGACGAAACGATAATTGTATAATTGTATCTCTGTGTTGTATTCGATGATATCGTGATGATGTTTATGAAGCAATACTCACCTGGTAACTGTTCTTCCGTTTTACATACAAGCGACTGAATTGAACAGAAAGTTGAATGGATAGACTAAACAATAATCGTATCTGGGGTTGTATTCAATTATATCTTGATGATGTTCATATAGTTATACTCACAAGGAAACTGTTCTCCAGTTATACAAGGTTGAATGGATAGACTGAACAATCATCGTATCTGGGTTGTATTTGATTATATCGTGATGATTATAATATAGTATGTCAAACCAGGTAACAGTTCTTCCGTTATACATACGAGCAACCAAATCGAACATAAGGTTGAATGGATAGATTGAACAATCATTGTATCTGGGTTGTCTCCGATTATATCGTTATGCTGTTTATTTAGTTACACCTACCATGTAACGGTTCTTTTGTTACACATACTAGCGACTGAATAGAACAGAATGTTGAATGGTTAGATGAAACGATAATTGTATCTGAGTTGTATTCGATGATATCGTGATGATGTTTATATAGCAATACTCACCAGGTAACTGTTCTTCCGTTATACATACGAGCAACCGAATCGAATATAAGGTTGAATGGATAGATTGAACGATCATCGTATCTGAGTTGTATTCAATTATGTTTATATAGTTATACCCACCAAGTAACTGTTCTTCCGTTATACATACGAGCGACTGAATTGAACAGAAGGTTGAATGGATAGACTAAACAATGATCGTATCTGGGGTTGTATACGATTATATCGTGATGATGTTTATATAGTTATACTCACCAGGTAACTGTTCTCCAGTAACACATAGGAGCGACTGAACTGAAAAGAAGGTTGTAAGGATAGACTGAACAATCATCGTATCTGGGTTGTATTCGATTATTTCGTGATGATTATTATATATTATGTCTAACCAGGTAACTGTTCTTTCGTTATACATACGAGCAACCGAATAGAGCATAAGGTTGAATGGATAGATCGAACAATCATTGTATCTGGGTTGTCATTGATTATATCGTTATGCTGTATATTTAGATACACCTACCATGTAACGGTTCTTTCGTTACACATACGAGCGTGTGAATCGAACATAAGGTTGGATGGTTAGACGGAACGATAATTGGAACGGAGTTATATTCGATTATATCGTGGTAATGTTTATATAGTAATACTCACCAGGTGACTGTTTTTGCGCTATACATACGAGCGACCCAATCGAACAGAAGGTTGGATGGATAGACGGAATGATCATTGTATCTGAGTTATATTCGATTTAATCGTGATGAACTCCATATAGAAATACTCACCAGGTTACTGTTCTTTCGTTATACATACGAGCAACCGAATCGAACAGAAGGTTGAATGGATAGTATCTGAGTTGTATTCGATTATGATGTTATGCTGTGAATATATTTATACACACTAGGTGACGGTATTCCCGTTTTACATACGAGCGACCGAAACGAACAGAAAGTTGAATGGATAGACTGAACATTCAATGTATCTGGTTGGTATCCGATTATATCGCAAATATGGAATATAGTGATACTTACCAGGTGGCGGTACTTCCGTTACACATACTAGCGACAGAATCGAACAGAAGGTTAAATGGTTAGACGATGCGATAATTGTATCTGAGTTGTATTCGATGATATCGTGATGATGTTTATATAGCAATACTCACCAGGTAACTGTTCTTCCGTTTAACATACAAGCAACCGAATCGAGCAGAAGGTTAAATGGATAGATTGGAAATTCATCGTATCTGGGTTGTATTCGATTAGGTCTATATAGTTATACCCACCAGGTTCTTATGTTCTACATACAAGCGACCGAATCGAGCAGAAGGTTAAATAGATAGATTGAATAATCATCGTATCTGGGTTGTATTCGATTATGTTTATATAGTTATACTCACCAGGTAACTGTTCTTCCGTTATACATACGAGCGACTGAATTGAACAGAAGGTTGAATGGATAGACTAAACAATGATCGTATCCGGGGTTGTATTCGATGATATCGTGATGATGTTTATATAGTTATACTCACCAGGTAACTGTTCTCCAGTTATACATAAGAGCGACTGAACTGAACAGAAGGTTGAATGGATAGACTGAATAATCATCGTATCTGGGTTGTATTCGATTATTTCGTGATGATTATTATATATTATGTCTAACCAGGTAACTGTTTTTCCGTTATACATACGAGCAACCGAATCGAACATAAGGTTGAATGGATAGATTGAAAAATCATTGTAACTGGGTTATCTCCGATTATATCGTTATGCTGTATAATTAGATACACCTACCATGTAACGGTTCTTTCGTTACACATACGAGCGTCTGAATCGAACATAAGGTTGGATGGTTAGAGGGAACGATAATTGTAACTGAGTTGTATTCGATTATATCGTGGTAATGTTTATATAGTAATACTCACCAGGTGACTGTTTTTGCGTTATACGTACGAGCGACCCAATCGAACAGAAGGTTGGATGGATAGACGGAATGATCATTGTATCTGAGTTGTATTCGATTATATCGTGATGAAGTTCATATAGAAATACTCACCAGGTTACTGTTCTTTCGTTATACATACGAGCAACCGAATCGAACAGAAGGTTGAATGGATGGTATCTGGGTTGTATTCGATTATGATGTTATGCTGTGTATATAGTTATACACACTAGGTGACGGTATTCCCGTTTTACATACGAGCGACCGAAACGAACAGAAAGTTGAATGGATAGACTGAACAATCAATGTATCTGGTTGGTTTCCGATTATATCGCAATACTGTATATATAGTGATACATACCAGGTGACGGTACTTCCGTTACACATACTAGCGACTGAATCGAACAGAAGGTTAAATGGTTAGACGAAGCGATAATTGTATCTGAGTTGTATTCGATGATATCGTGATGATGTTTATATAGCAATATTCACCAGGTAACTGTTCTTCCGTTTTACATAAAAGCGACCGAATCGAGCAGAAGGTTGAATGGATAGATTGAAAATTCATCATATCTGGGTTGTATTCGATTAGGTTTATATAGTTATACTCACCAGGTAACTGTTCTTCCGTTATACATACGAGCGACCGAATTGAACAGAAGGTTGAATGGATAGACTAAACAATGATCGTATCTGAGGTTGTATTCGATTATATCGTGATGATGTTCATATAGTTATACTCAACAAGTAACTGTTCTCCAGTTATACATGAGAGCGACTGAACTGAACAGAAGGTTGAATGGATAGACTGAACAATCATTGTATCTGGGTTGTATTCGATTATATCGTGATGATTATCATATAGTATGTCTAACCAGATAACAGTTCTTCTGTTACACATACGAGCAACCGAATCGAACAGAAGGTTGAATGGATAGTATCTGGGTTGTATTCGATTATGATGTTATGCTGTGTATATAGTTATACACATTAGGTGACGGTATTCCCGTTTTACATACGAGCGACCGAAACGAACAGAAAGTTGAATGGATAGACTGAACAATCAATGTATCTAGGTGGTATCCGATTATATCGCAATACTGAATAAATAGTGATACTCACCAGGTGACGGTACTTCCGTTACACATACTAGCGACCCAATCGAACATAAGGTTGGATGGATAGACGAAATGATCATTGTATCTGAGTTGTATTCGATTATATCGTGATGACGTTCATATAGAAATACTCACCAGGTTACTGTTCTTCCGTTATACATACGAGCGACTGAATTGAACAGAAGGTTGAATGGATAGACTAAACAATAATCGTATCTGGGGTTGCATTCGATTATATCTTGATGATGTTCATATAGTTATACTCACCAGGAAACTGTTCTTCAGTTATACATAAGAGCGTCTAAACTGAACAGAAGGTTGAATGGATATACTGAACAATCAACGTATCTGGGTTGTATTTGATCATATCGTGATGATTATAATATAGTATGTCTTACCAGGTAACAGTTCTTCCGTTATACATACGAGCAACCGAATCGAACATAAAGTTGAAAGGGTAGATTGAACAATCATTGTACCTGGGTTGTCTCCGATTATATCGTTATGCTGTATATTTAGTTACACCTACCATGTAACGGTTCTTTCGTTACACATACGAGCGTCTGAATCGAACATAAGGTTGGATGGTTAGACGGAACGATAATTGTAACTGAGTTGTATTCGATTATATCGTGGTGATGTTTATATAGTAATACTCACCAGGTGACTGTTCTCGCGTTATACATACGAGCGACCCAATCGAACATAAGGTTGGATGGATAGACGAAATGATCATTGTATCTGAGTTGTATTCGATTATATCGTGATGACGTTCATATAGAAATACTCACCAGGTTACTGTTCTTTCGTTATACATACGAGCAATCGAATCGAACAGAAAGTTGAATGGATAGTATCTGGGTTGTATTCGATTATGATGTTATGCTGTGTATATATTTATACACACTAGGTGACGGTATTCCCGTTTCACATACGAGCGACCGAAACGAACTGAAAGTTGAATGAATAGACTGAACAATCAATGTATCTGGGTGGTATCCGATTATATCGCAATTCTGTATATATAGTGATACTAACCAGGTGACGGTACTTCCGTTACACATACTAGCGACTGAATCGAACAGAAGGTTAAATGGTTAGACGAAACGATAATTGTATCTGAATTGTATTCGATGATATCGTGATGATGTTTATATAGAAATACTCACCAGGTAACTGTTCTGCCGTTCAACATACAAGCGACCGAATCGAACAGGAGGTTGAATTTAGTATAGATTGAACAATTATCGTATCTGGGTTGTATTCGATCATGTTCATATAGTTATACTCACCAGGTAACTGTTCTTCCGTTATACATACGAGCGACTGAATTGAACAGGAGGTTGAATGGATAGAATCGTGATGATGTTTATATAGTTATACTCAACAGGTGACTGTTCTCCAGTTATACATAAGAGCGACCGAAACGAACAGAAAGTTGAATGTATAGACTGAACAATCAATGTATCTGGGTGGTATCCGATTATATCGCAATTCTATGTATATAGTGATACTTACCAGGTGACGATACTTCCGTTACACATATTAGCGACTGAATCGAACAGAAGGTTAAATGGTTAGACGAAGCGATAATTGTATCTGAGTTGTATTCGATGATATCGTGATGATGTTTATATAGCAATATTCACCAGGTAACTGTTCTTCCGTTTTACATAAAAGCGACCGAATCGAGCAGAAGGTTGAATGGATAGATTGAAAATTCATCGTATCTGGGTTGTATTCGATTAGGTTTATATAGTTATACTCACCAGGTAACTGTTCTTCCGTTATACATACGAGCGACCGAATTGAACAGAAGGTTGAATGGATAGACTAAACAATGATCGTATCTGAGGTTGTATTCGATTATATCGTGATGATGTTCATATAGTTATACTCAACAAGTAACTGTTCTCCAGTTATACATGAGAGCGACTGAACTGAACAGAAGGTTGAATGGATAGACTGAACAATCATTGTATCTGGGTTGTATTCGATTATATCGTGATGATTATCATATAGTATGTCTAACCAGATAACAGTTCTTCTGTTACACATACGAGCAACCGAATCGAACAGAAGGTTGAATGGATAGTATCTGGGTTGTATTCGATTATGATGTTATGCTGTGTATATAGTTATACACATTAGGTGACGGTATTCCCGTTTTACATACGAGCGACCGAAACGAACAGAAAGTTGAATGGATAGACTGAACAATCAATGTATCTAGGTGGTATCCGATTATATCGCAATACTGAATAAATAGTGATACTCACCAGGTGACGGTACTTCCGTTACACATACTAGCGACTGAATCGAACAGAAGGTTAAATGGTTAGACGAAACGATAATTGTATCTGAATTGTATTCGATGATATCGTGATGATGTTTATATAGAAATACTCACCAGGTTACTGTTCTTCCGTTTAACATACAAGCGACCGAATCGAGCAGAAGGTTGAATTTAGTATAGATTGAACAATCATCGTATCTGGGTTGTATTCGATTATGTTCATATAGTTATACTCACCAGGTAACTGTTCTTCCGTTATACATACGAGCGACTGAATTGAACAGAAGGTTGAATGGATAGACTAAACAATAATCGTATCTGGGGTTGCATTCGATTATATCTTGATGATGTTCATATAGTTATACTCACCAGGAAACTGTTCTTCAGTTATACATAAGAGCGTCTAAACTGAACAGAAGGTTGAATGGATAGACTGAACAATCAACGTATCTGGGTTGTATTTGATCATATCGTGATGATTATAATATAGTATGTCTTACCAGGTAACAGTTCTTCCGTTATACATACGAGCAACCGAATCGAACATAAAGTTGAAAGGGTAGATTGAACAATCATTGTACCTGGGTTGTCTCCGATTATATCGTTATGCTGTATATTTAGTTACACCTACCATGTAACGGTTCTTTCGTTACACATACGAGCGTCTGAATCGAACATAAGGTTGGATGGTTAGACGGAACGATAATTGTAACTGAGTTGTATTCGATTATATCGTGGTGATGTTTATATAGTAATACTCACCAGGTGACTGTTCTCGCGTTATACATACGAGCGACCCAATCGAACATAAGGTTGGATGGATAGACGAAATGATCATTGTATCTGAGTTGTATTCGATTATATCGTGATGACGTTCATATAGAAATACTCACCAGGTTACTGTTCTTTCGTTATACATACGAGCAATCGAATCGAACAGAAAGTTGAATGGATAGTATCTGGGTTGTATTCGATTATGATGTTATGCTGTGTATATATTCATACACACTAGGTGACGGTATTCCCGTTTCACATACGAGCGACCGAAACGAACTGAAAGTTGAATGAATAGACTGAACAATCAATGTATCTGGGTGGTATCCGATTATATCGCAATTCTGTATATATAGTGATACTAACCAGGTGACGGTACTTCCGTTACACATACTAGCGACTGAATCGAACAGAAGGTTAAATGGTTAGACGAAACGATAATTGTATCTGAATTGTATTCGATGATATCGTGATGATGTTTATATAGAAATACTCACCAGGTAACTGTTCTGCCGTTCAACATACAAGCGACCGAATCGAACAGGAGGTTGAATTTAGTATAGATTGAACAATTATCGTATCTGGGTTGTATTCGATCATGTTCATATAGTTATACTCACCAGGTAACTGTTCTTCCGTTATACATACGAGCGACTGAATTGAACAGGAGGTTGAATGGATAGAATCGTGATGATGTTTATATAGTTATACTCAACAGGTGACTGTTCTCCAGTTATACATAAGAGCGACCGAAACGAACAGAAAGTTGAATGTATAGACTGAACAATCAATGTATCTGGGTGGTATCCGATTATATCGCAATTCTATGTATATAGTGATACTTACCAGGTGACGATACTTCCGTTACACATATTAGCGACTGAATCGAACAGAAGGTTAAATGGTTAGACGAAGCGATAATTGTATCTGAGTTGTATTCGATGATATCGTGATGATGTTTATATAGCAATATTCACCAGGTAACTGTTCTTCCGTTTTACATAAAAGCGACCGAATCGAGCAGAAGGTTGAATGGATAGATTGAAAATTCATCGTATCTGGGTTGTATTCGATTAGGTTTATATAGTTATACTCACCAGGTAACTGTTCTTCCGTTATACATACGAGCGACCGAATTGAACAGAAGGTTGAATGGATAGACTAAACAATGATCGTATCTGAGGTTGTATTCGATTATATCGTGATGATGTTCATATAGTTATACTCAACAAGTAACTGTTCTCCAGTTATACATGAGAGCGACTGAACTGAACAGAAGGTTGAATGGATAGACTGAACAATCATTGTATCTGGGTTGTATTCGATTATATCGTGATGATTATCATATAGTATGTCTAACCAGATAACAGTTCTTCTGTTACACATACGAGCAACCGAATCGAACAGAAGGTTGAATGGATAGTATCTGGGTTGTATTCGATTATGATGTTATGCTGTGTATATAGTTATACACATTAGGTGACGGTATTCCCGTTTTACATACGAGCGACCGAAACGAACAGAAAGTTGAATGGATAGACTGAACAATCAATGTATCTAGGTGGTATCCGATTATATCGCAATACTGAATAAATAGTGATACTCACCAGGTGACGGTACTTCCGTTACACATACTAGCGACTGAATCGAACAGAAGGTTAAATGGTTAGACGAAACGATAATTGTATCTGAATTGTATTCGATGATATCGTGATGATGTTTATATAGAAATACTCACCAGGTTACTGTTCTTCCGTTTAACATACAAGCGACCGAATCGAGCAGAAGGTTGAATTTAGTATAGATTGAACAATCATCGTATCTGGGTTGTATTCGATTATGTTCATATAGTTATACTCACCAGGTAACTGTTCTTCCGTTATACATACGAGCGACTGAATTGAACAGAAGGTTGAATGGATAGACTAAACAATAATCGTATCTGGGGTTGCATTCGATTATATCTTGATGATGTTCATATAGTTATACTCACCAGGAAACTGTTCTTCAGTTATACATAAGAGCGTCTAAACTGAACAGAAGGTTGAATGGATAGACTGAACAATCAACGTATCTGGGTTGTATTTGATCATATCGTGATGATTATAATATAGTATGTCTTACCAGGTAACAGTTCTTCCGTTATACATACGAGCAACCGAATCGAACATAAAGTTGAAAGGGTAGATTGAACAATCATTGTACCTGGGTTGTCTCCGATTATATCGTTATGCTGTATATTTAGTTACACCTACCATGTAACGGTTCTTTCGTTACACATACGAGCGTCTGAATCGAACATAAGGTTGGATGGTTAGACGGAACGATAATTGTAACTGAGTTGTATTCGATTATATCGTGGTGATGTTTATATAGTAATACTCACCAGGTGACTGTTCTCGCGTTATACATACGAGCGACCCAATCGAACATAAGGTTGGATGGATAGACGAAATGATCATTGTATCTGAGTTGTATTCGATTATATCGTGATGACGTTCATATAGAAATACTCACCAGGTTACTGTTCTTTCGTTATACATACGAGCAATCGAATCGAACAGAAAGTTGAATGGATAGTATCTGGGTTGTATTCGATTATGATGTTATGCTGTGTATATATTCATACACACTAGGTGACGGTATTCCCGTTTCACATACGAGCGACCGAAACGAACTGAAAGTTGAATGAATAGACTGAACAATCAATGTATCTGGGTGGTATCCGATTATATCGCAATTCTGTATATATAGTGATACTAACCAGGTGACGGTACTTCCGTTACACATACTAGCGACTGAATCGAACAGAAGGTTAAATGGTTAGACGAAACGATAATTGTATCTGAATTGTATTCGATGATATCGTGATGATGTTTATATAGAAATACTCACCAGGTAACTGTTCTGCCGTTCAACATACAAGCGACCGAATCGAACAGGAGGTTGAATTTAGTATAGATTGAACAATTATCGTATCTGGGTTGTATTCGATCATGTTCATATAGTTATACTCACCAGGTAACTGTTCTTCCGTTATACATACGAGCGACTGAATTGAACAGGAGGTTGAATGGATAGAATCGTGATGATGTTTATATAGTTATACTCAACAGGTGACTGTTCTCCAGTTATACATAAGAGCGACCGAAACGAACAGAAAGTTGAATGTATAGACTGAACAATCAATGTATCTGGGTGGTATCCGATTATATCGCAATTCTATGTATATAGTGATACTTACCAGGTGACGATACTTCCGTTACACATATTAGCGACTGAATCGAACAGAAGGTTAAATGGTTAGACGAAGCGATAATTGTATCTGAGTTGTATTCGATGATATCGTGATGATGTTTATATAGCAATATTCACCAGGTAACTGTTCTTCCGTTTTACATAAAAGCGACCGAATCGAGCAGAAGGTTGAATGGATAGATTGAAAATTCATCGTATCTGGGTTGTATTCGATTAGGTTTATATAGTTATACTCACCAGGTAACTGTTCTTCCGTTATACATACGAGCGACCGAATTGAACAGAAGGTTGAATGGATAGACTAAACAATGATCGTATCTGAGGTTGTATTCGATTATATCGTGATGATGTTCATATAGTTATACTCAACAAGTAACTGTTCTCCAGTTATACATGAGAGCGACTGAACTGAACAGAAGGTTGAATGGATAGACTGAACAATCATTGTATCTGGGTTGTATTCGATTATATCGTGATGATTATCATATAGTATGTCTAACCAGATAACAGTTCTTCTGTTACACATACGAGCAACCGAATCGAACAGAAGGTTGAATGGATAGTATCTGGGTTGTATTCGATTATGATGTTATGCTGTGTATATAGTTATACACATTAGGTGACGGTATTCCCGTTTTACATACGAGCGACCGAAACGAACAGAAAGTTGAATGGATAGACTGAACAATCAATGTATCTAGGTGGTATCCGATTATATCGCAATACTGAATAAATAGTGATACTCACCAGGTGACGGTACTTCCGTTACACATACTAGCGACTGAATCGAACAGAAGGTTAAATGGTTAGACGAAACGATAATTGTATCTGAATTGTATTCGATGATATCGTGATGATGTTTATATAGAAATACTCACCAGGTTACTGTTCTTCCGTTTAACATACAAGCGACCGAATCGAGCAGAAGGTTGAATTTAGTATAGATTGAACAATCATCGTATCTGGGTTGTATTCGATTATGTTCATATAGTTATACTCACCAGGTAACTGTTCTTCCGTTATACATACGAGCGACTGAATTGAACAGAAGGTTGAATGGATAGACTAAACAATAATCGTATCTGGGGTTGCATTCGATTATATCTTGATGATGTTCATATAGTTATACTCACCAGGAAACTGTCCTTCAGTTATACATAAGAGCGTCTAAACTGAACAGAAGGTTGAATGGATAGACTGAACAATCAACGTATCTGGGTTGTATTTGATCATATCGTGATGATTATAATATAGTATGTCTTACCAGGTAACAGTTCTTCCGTTATACATACGAGCAACCGAATCGAACATGAAGTTGAAAGGGTAGATTGAACAATCATTGTACCTGGGTTGTCTCCGATTATATCGTTATGCTGTATATTTAGTTACACCTACCATGTAACGGTTCTTTCGTTACACATACGAGCGTCTGAATCGAACATAAGGTTGGATGGTTAGACGGAACGATAATTGTAACTGAGTTGTATTCGATTATATCGTGGTGATGTTTATATAGTAATACTCACCAGGTGACTGTTCTCGCGTTATACATACGAGCGACCCAATCGAACATAAGGTTGGATGGATAGACGAAATGATCATTGTATCTGAGTTGTATTCGATTATATCGTGATGACGTTTATATAGAAATACTCACCAGGTTACTGTTCTTTCGTTATACATACGAGCAATCGAATCGAACAGAAAGTTGAATGGATAGTATCTGGGTTGTATTCGATTATGATGTTATGCTGTGTATATATTTATACACACTAGGTGACGGTATTCCCGTTTCACATACGAGCGACCGAAACGAACTGAAAGTTGAATGAATAGACTGAACAATCAATGTATCTGGGTGGTATCCGATTATATCGCAATTCTGTATATATAGTGATACTAACCAGGTGACGGTACTTCCGTTACACATACTAGCGACTGAATCGAACAGAAGGTTAAATGGTTAGACGAAACGATAATTGTATCTGAATTGTATTCGATGATATCGTGATGATGTTTATATAGAAATACTCACCAGGTAACTGTTCTGCCGTTCAACATACAAGCGACCGAATCGAACAGGAGGTTGAATTTAGTATAGATTGAACAATTATCGTATCTGGGTTGTATTCGATCATGTTCATATAGTTATACTCACCAGGTAACTGTTCTTCCGTTATACATACGAGCGACTGAATTGAACAGGAGGTTGAATGGATAGAATCGTGATGATGTTTATATAGTTATACTCAACAGGTGACTGTTCTCCAGTTATACATAAAAGCGACCGAAACGAACAGAAAGTTGAATGTATAGACTGAACAATCAATGTATCTGGGTGGTATCCGATTATATCGCAATTCTATGTATATAGTGATACTTACCAGGTGACGATACTTCCGTTACACATATTAGCGACTGAATCGAACAGAATGTTGAATGGTAAGACGAAACGATAATTGTATCTGAGTTGTATTCGATGATATCGTGATGATGTTTATATGGCAATACTCACCAGGTGACTGTTCTCGCGTTATACATACGAGCGACCCAATCGAACATAAGGTTGGATGGATAGACGAAATGATCATTGTATCTGAGTTGTATTCGATTATATCGTGATGACGTTTATATAGAAATACTCACCAGGTTACTGTTCTTTCGTTATACATACGAGCAATCGAATCGAACAGAAAGTTGAATGGATAGTATCTGGGTTGTATTCGATTATGATGTTATGCTGTGTATATATTTATACACACTAGGTGACGGTATTCCCGTTTCACATACGAGCGACCGAAACGAACTGAAAGTTGAATGAATAGACTGAACAATCAATGTATCTGGGTGGTATCCGATTATATCGCAATTCTGTATATATAGTGATACTAACCAGGTGACGGTACTTCCGTTACACATACTAGCGACTGAATCGAACAGAAGGTTAAATGGTTAGACGAAACGATAATTGTATCTGAATTGTATTCGATGATATCGTGATGATGTTTATATAGAAATACTCACCAGGTAACTGTTCTGCCGTTCAACATACAAGCGACCGAATCGAACAGGAGGTTGAATTTAGTATAGATTGAACAATTATCGTATCTGGGTTGTATTCGATCATGTTCATATAGTTATACTCACCAGGTAACTGTTCTTCCGTTATACATACGAGCGACTGAATTGAACAGGAGGTTGAATGGATAGAATCGTGATGATGTTTATATAGTTATACTCAACAGGTGACTGTTCTCCAGTTATACATAAGAGCGACCGAAACGAACAGAAAGTTGAATGTATAGACTGAACAATCAATGTATCTGGGTGGTATCCGATTATATCGCAATTCTATGTATATAGTGATACTTACCAGGTGACGATACTTCCGTTACACATATTAGCGACTGAATCGAACAGAAGGTTAAATGGTTAGACGAAGCGATAATTGTATCTGAGTTGTATTCGATGATATCGTGATGATGTTTATATAGCAATATTCACCAGGTAACTGTTCTTCCGTTTTACATAAAAGCGACCGAATCGAGCAGAAGGTTGAATGGATAGATTGAAAATTCATCGTATCTGGGTTGTATTCGATTAGGTTTATATAGTTATACTCACCAGGTAACTGTTCTTCCGTTATACATACGAGCGACCGAATTGAACAGAAGGTTGAATGGATAGACTAAACAATGATCGTATCTGAGGTTGTATTCGATTATATCGTGATGATGTTCATATAGTTATACTCAACAAGTAACTGTTCTCCAGTTATACATGAGAGCGACTGAACTGAACAGAAGGTTGAATGGATAGACTGAACAATCATTGTATCTGGGTTGTATTCGATTATATCGTGATGATTATCATATAGTATGTCTAACCAGATAACAGTTCTTCTGTTACACATACGAGCAACCGAATCGAACAGAAGGTTGAATGGATAGTATCTGGGTTGTATTCGATTATGATGTTATGCTGTGTATATAGTTATACACATTAGGTGACGGTATTCCCGTTTTACATACGAGCGACCGAAACGAACAGAAAGTTGAATGGATAGACTGAACAATCAATGTATCTAGGTGGTATCCGATTATATCGCAATACTGAATAAATAGTGATACTCACCAGGTGACGGTACTTCCGTTACACATACTAGCGACTGAATCGAACAGAAGGTTAAATGGTTAGACGAAACGATAATTGTATCTGAATTGTATTCGATGATATCGTGATGATGTTTATATAGAAATACTCACCAGGTTACTGTTCTTCCGTTTAACATACAAGCGACCGAATCGAGCAGAAGGTTGAATTTAGTATAGATTGAACAATCATCGTATCTGGGTTGTATTCGATTATGTTCATATAGTTATACTCACCAGGTAACTGTTCTTCCGTTATACATACGAGCGACTGAATTGAACAGAAGGTTGAATGGATAGACTAAACAATAATCGTATCTGGGGTTGCATTCGATTATATCTTGATGATGTTCATATAGTTATACTCACCAGGAAACTGTCCTTCAGTTATACATAAGAGCGTCTAAACTGAACAGAAGGTTGAATGGATAGACTGAACAATCAACGTATCTGGGTTGTATTTGATCATATCGTGATGATTATAATATAGTATGTCTTACCAGGTAACAGTTCTTCCGTTATACATACGAGCAACCGAATCGAACATGAAGTTGAAAGGGTAGATTGAACAATCATTGTACCTGGGTTGTCTCCGATTATATCGTTATGCTGTATATTTAGTTACACCTACCATGTAACGGTTCTTTCGTTACACATACGAGCGTCTGAATCGAACATAAGGTTGGATGGTTAGACGGAACGATAATTGTAACTGAGTTGTATTCGATTATATCGTGGTGATGTTTATATAGTAATACTCACCAGGTGACTGTTCTCGCGTTATACATACGAGCGACCCAATCGAACATAAGGTTGGATGGATAGACGAAATGATCATTGTATCTGAGTTGTATTCGATTATATCGTGATGACGTTTATATAGAAATACTCACCAGGTTACTGTTCTTTCGTTATACATACGAGCAATCGAATCGAACAGAAAGTTGAATGGATAGTATCTGGGTTGTATTCGATTATGATGTTATGCTGTGTATATATTTATACACACTAGGTGACGGTATTCCCGTTTCACATACGAGCGACCGAAACGAACTGAAAGTTGAATGAATAGACTGAACAATCAATGTATCTGGGTGGTATCCGATTATATCGCAATTCTGTATATATAGTGATACTAACCAGGTGACGGTACTTCCGTTACACATACTAGCGACTGAATCGAACAGAAGGTTAAATGGTTAGACGAAACGATAATTGTATCTGAATTGTATTCGATGATATCGTGATGATGTTTATATAGAAATACTCACCAGGTAACTGTTCTGCCGTTCAACATACAAGCGACCGAATCGAACAGGAGGTTGAATTTAGTATAGATTGAACAATTATCGTATCTGGGTTGTATTCGATCATGTTCATATAGTTATACTCACCAGGTAACTGTTCTTCCGTTATACATACGAGCGACTGAATTGAACAGGAGGTTGAATGGATAGAATCGTGATGATGTTTATATAGTTATACTCAACAGGTGACTGTTCTCCAGTTATACATAAAAGCGACCGAAACGAACAGAAAGTTGAATGTATAGACTGAACAATCAATGTATCTGGGTGGTATCCGATTATATCGCAATTCTATGTATATAGTGATACTTACCAGGTGACGATACTTCCGTTACACATATTAGCGACTGAATCGAACAGAATGTTGAATGGTAAGACGAAACGATAATTGTATCTGAGTTGTATTCGATGATATCGTGATGATGTTTATATGGCAATACTCACCAGGTGACTGTTCTCGCGTTATACATACGAGCGACCCAATCGAACATAAGGTTGGATGGATAGACGAAATGATCATTGTATCTGAGTTGTATTCGATTATATCGTGATGACGTTTATATAGAAATACTCACCAGGTTACTGTTCTTTCGTTATACATACGAGCAATCGAATCGAACAGAAAGTTGAATGGATAGTATCTGGGTTGTATTCGATTATGATGTTATGCTGTGTATATATTTATACACACTAGGTGACGGTATTCCCGTTTCACATACGAGCGACCGAAACGAACTGAAAGTTGAATGAATAGACTGAACAATCAATGTATCTGGGTGGTATCCGATTATATCGCAATTCTGTATATATAGTGATACTAACCAGGTGACGGTACTTCCGTTACACATACTAGCGACTGAATCGAACAGAAGGTTAAATGGTTAGACGAAACGATAATTGTATCTGAATTGTATTCGATGATATCGTGATGATGTTTATATAGAAATACTCACCAGGTAACTGTTCTGCCGTTCAACATACAAGCGACCGAATCGAACAGGAGGTTGAATTTAGTATAGATTGAACAATTATCGTATCTGGGTTGTATTCGATCATGTTCATATAGTTATACTCACCAGGTAACTGTTCTTCCGTTATACATACGAGCGACTGAATTGAACAGGAGGTTGAATGGATAGAATCGTGATGATGTTTATATAGTTATACTCAACAGGTGACTGTTCTCCAGTTATACATAAGAGCGACCGAAACGAACAGAAAGTTGAATGTATAGACTGAACAATCAATGTATCTGGGTGGTATCCGATTATATCGCAATTCTATGTATATAGTGATACTTACCAGGTGACGATACTTCCGTTACACATATTAGCGACTGAATCGAACAGAATGTTGAATGGTAAGACGAAACGATAATTGTATCTGAGTTGTATTCGATGATATCGTGATGATGTTTATATGGCAATACTCACCAGGTAACTGTCCTTCCGTTTTACATACAAGCGACCGAATCGAGCAGAAGGTTAAATGGATAGATTGAACAATCATCGTATCTGAGTTATATTCGATTATGTTTATATAGTTATACTCACCAGGTACCTGTTCTTCCGTTATACATACGAGCAACCGAATCGAACATAAGGTTGAATGGATAGATTGAACAATCATCGTATCTGAGTTGTATTCAATTATGTTTATATGGTTATACCCACCAAGTTACTGTTCTTCCGTTATACATATGAGCGACTGAATTGAACAGAAGGTTGAATGGATAGACTAAACAATGATCGTATCTGGGGTTGTAATCGATTATATCGTGATGATGTTTATATAGTTATACTCACCAGGTAACTGTTCTCCAGTTATACATAAGAGCGACTGAACTGAACAGAAGGTTGTATGGATAGACTGAACAATCATCGTATCTGGGTTGTATTCGATTATTTCGTGATGATTATTATATATTATGTCTAACCAGGTAACTGTTCTTCCGTTATACATACGAGCAACCGAATCGAACATAAGGTTGAATGGATAGATCGAACAATCATTGTATCTGGGTTGTCTCCGATAATATCGTTATGCTGTATATTCAGATACACCTACCATGTAACGGTTCTTTCGTTACACATACGAGCGTCTGAATCGAACAGAAGGTTAAATGGTTAGACGATGCGATAATTGTATCTGAGTTGTATTCGATGATATCGTGATGATGTTTATATAGCAATACTCACCAGGTAACTGTTCTTCCGTTTTACATGAAAGCGACCGAATCGAGCAGAAGGTTAAATGTATAGATTGGAAATTCATCGTATCTGGGTTGTATTCGATTAGGTCTATATAGTTATACCCACCAGGTTCTTCCGTTTTACATACAAGCGACCGAATCAAGCAGAAAGTTAAATAGATAGATTGAATAATCATCGTATCTGGGTTGTATTCGAATATCTCGTGATGATTATTATATATATTTTGTCTAACCAGGTAACTGTTCTTCCGTTATACATACGAGCAGCCGAATCGAACATAAGGTTGAATGGATAGATTGAAAAATCATTGTATCTGGGTTATCTCCGATTATATCGTTATGCTGTATAATTAGATACACCAACCATGTAACGATTTTTTCGTTACACGTACGAGCGTCTGAATCGAACATAAGGTTTGATTGTTAGACAGAACGATAATTGTAACTGAGTTGTATTCGATTATATCGTGGTAATGTTTATATAGTAATACTCACCAGGTGACTGTTCTTGCGTTATACGTACGAGCGACCCAATCGAACAGAAGGTTGGATGGATAGACGGAATGATCATTGTATCTGAGTTTTATTCGATTATATCGTGATGAAGTTCATATAGAAATACTCACCAGGTTACTGTTCTTTCGTTATACATACGAGCAACCGAATCGAACAGAAGGTTGAATGGATGGTATCTGGGTTGTATTCGATTATGATGTTATGCTGTGTATATAGTTATACACAGTAGGTGACGGTATTCCCGTTTCACATACGAGCGACCGAAACGAACAGAAAGTTGAATGGATAGACTGAACAATCAATGTATCTGGTTGGTATTCGATTATATCGCAATACTGTATATATAGTGATACATACCAGGTGACGGTACTTCCGTTACACATACTAGCGACTGAATCGAACAGAAGGTTAAATGGTTAGACGAAGCGATAATTGTATCTGAGTTGTATTCGATGATATCGTGATGATGTTTATATAGCAATATTCACCAGGTAACTGTTCTTCCGTTTTACATAAAAGCGACCGAATCGAGCAGAAGGTTAAATGGATAGATTGAAAATTCATCGTATCTGGGTTGTATTCGATTAGGTTTATATAGTTATACTCACCAGGTAACTGTTCTTCCGTTATACATACGAGCGAACGAATTGAACAGAAGGTTGAATGGATAGACTAAACAATGAACGTATCTGAGGTTTTATTCGATTATATCGTGATGATGTTTATATAGTTATACTCAACAGGTAACTATTCTCCAGTTATACATGAGAGCGACTGATCTGAACAGAAGGTTGAATGGATAGTCTGAACAATCATTGTATCTGGGTTGTATTCGATTATATCGTGATGATTATCATATAGTATGTCCAACCAGATAACAGTTCTTCTGTTACACATACGAGCAACCGAAACGAACATAAGGTTGAATGGATAGATTGAACAATCATTGTATCTGGGTTGTCTTCGATTATATCGTTATGCTGTATATTAAGTTACAGCTACCATGTAACGGTTCTTTCGTTACACATACGAGCGTATGCATCGAACATAAGGTTGGATGATTAGACGGAACGATAATTGTAACTGAGTTGTATTCGATTATATCGTGGTGATGTTCATATAGTAATACTCACCAGGTGACTGTTCTTGCGTTATACATATGAGCGACCCAATAGAACAGAAGGTTGGATGGATAGACGGAATGATCATTGTATCTGAGTTGTATTCGATTATATCGTGATGAAGTTTATATAGAAATACTCACCAGGTTACTGTTCTTTCGTTATACATACGAGCAACCGAATCGAACAGAAGGTTGAATGGATAGTATCTGGGTTGTATTCGATTATGATGTTATGCTGTGTTTATAGTTATACACATTAGGTGACGGTATTCCCGTTTTACATACGAGCGACCGAAACAAACAGAAAGTTGAATGGATAGACTGAACCATCAATGTATCTGGGTGGTATCCGATTATATCGCAATACTGAATAAATAGTGATACTCACCAGGTGACGGTACTTCCGTTTCACATACTAGCGACTGAATCGAACAGAAGGTTAAATGGTTAGACGAAACGATAATTGTATCTGAATTGTATTAAATGATATCGTGATGATGTTTATATAGAAATACTCACCAGGTAAGTGTTCTTCCGTTTAACATACAAGCGACCGAATCGAGCAGAAAGTTGAATTTAGTATAGATTGAACAATCATCGTATCTGGGTTGTATTCGATTATGTTCATATAGTTATACTCACCAGGTAACTGTTCTTCCGTTATACATACGAGCGACTGAATTGAACAGAAGGTTGAATGGATAGACTAAACAATAATCGTATCTGTGGTTGCATTCGATTATATCTTGATGATGTTCATATAGTTATACTCACCAGGAAACTGTTCTTCAGTTATACATAAGAGCGTCTAAACTGAACAGAAGGTTGAATGGATAGACTGAACAATCAGCGTATCTGGGTTGTTTTTGATTATATTGTGATGATTATAATATAGTATGTCTAACCAGGTAACAGTTCTTCCGTTATACATACGAGCAACCGAATCGAACATAAGGTTGAGGATAGATTGAACAATCATTGTATCTGGGTTGTCTCCGATTATATCGTTATGCTGTATATTTAGTTACACCTACCATGTAACGGTTCTTTCGTTACACATATGAGCGTCTGAATCGAACATAAGGTTGGATGGTTAGACGGAACGATAATTGTAACTGAGTTGTATTCGATTATATCGTGGTGATGTTTATATAGTAATACTCACCAGGTGACTGTTCTTGCGTTATACATACGAGCGACCCAATCGAACATAAGGTTGGATGGATAGACGGAATGATCATTGTATCTGAGTTGTATTCGATTATATCGTGATGACGTTCATATAGAAATACTCACCAGGTTACTATTCTTTCGTTATACATACGAGCAATCGAATCGAACAGAAGGTTGAATGGATAGTATCTGGGTTGTATTCGATTATGATGTTATGCTGTGTATATATTTATACACACTTGGTGACGGTATTCCCGTTTCACATACGAGCGACCGAAACGAACAGAAAGTTGAATGGATAGACTGAACAATCAATGTATCTGGGTGGTATCCGATTATATCGCAATTCTGTATCTATAGTGATACTTACCAGGTGACGGTACTTCCGTAACACATACTAGCGACTGAATCGAACTGAAGGTTAAATGGTTAGACGAAACGATAATCGTATCTGAGTTGTATTCGATGATATCGTGATGATGTTTATATAGCAATACTCACCAGGTAACTGTTATTCCGTTTTACATACAAGCGACCGAATCGAGCAGAAGGTTAAATTTAGTATAGATTCAACAATCATCGTATCTGGGTTGAATTCGATTATGTTTATATAGTTATACTCACCAGGTAACTGTTCTTCCGTTATACATACGATCGACTGAATTGAACAGAAGGTTGAATGGATAGACTAAACAATAATCGTATCTGGGGTTGTATTCGATTATATCTTGATGATGTTTATATGGTTATACTCACCAGGAAACTGTTCTCCAGTTACACATAAGTAAATATACTGCACCGGTTCGGGACCATTTTTCAATTTTCTAAGTCATTTTTCCCCAGATTCAACGGAAATTACAGTGTTGCCATTTGAAAGCCCCATAAGAGCCCATGTGTTAGAGAGAGATGAAAGATATAATTTTTCCGTAGATCTACCTACTTTTTTCGCGAATTCTAAGGTCCCAAAACCCCGAAATTGGCTAATTCAAGGTCAAACTCTGCGATAGCTCTAACCGCAAAGATAACACTCGCGCTAACACGCTGAAGGCATAGGCGTCGACAAAAAACATTTACAGGGTGATTTAAATTATCTCAGTCCAAAAAAAAATATACAAGGTGATTGGAGTACAGCGAAAAAACATATACTGGAGGAAACATATCGACGAAGCAGGTGCGTACTAGGACTGTCATATCAACGCGACAGCAATGGTATGGGAGAACAACAAAAACCATAAGAACATAATTATCACATCATCGACGGGTGTATTGCAGACGGTGCGTACTAGAGGCGATAGCAATAATAAGCCAATGAAACATACACACAGAATGATTAGAAAAATCTGGAATATCATGTAGCGGGGGATTTCACAGCAAGGGGTCTGCGATTTAAGTATACTGAATAAATATTAAGGCCACGATAAGTACACAGCGCAAACCTCGATGTTCTATATAGGCGTAGCCCCGCTGATTATTCAACGTCCCACGGTAGAAAAGATCAACTATTTTCCTATTATTTTTCCATCAAAAAACGATAACTACGTGTAGCGGAAGCCTCAGTCAAATTGATAAATATTTTCAAGAAGGAAATTACCATTTAGAGCGATAATCGCCATTAGCGCACCTCGTTTACTCTTCGTATCACAGCAGGGTTTTGCATAGCAAGAATAAACGGTCAACTATTATCAAATATAAGTCTCTACGCTTCTGAAAAGTATGTGAAGCCATCAGGCTATCACTATCAACGATGTCCAGCGTTATTCACATTCATTTCGCGACGGCGCGCCTACAGTGTTGTCGGACGTTCAAAAATATCCAAGTTTGACCACGCAGAGCTGACATAAATGCCACGCAACTTTCAAGCATGTTCCCCAGAATGAAAAGACTGATGATGTCTGAACGTTTTTACACATTTGTCGATAATATCGTTAACATCTAAGGCTGCCATAATGAATTATGTGAACCGAAAAGAAATTGAAAAATATTTTCAGGGAAAACAAGGCACATTACTTATTCAATTAAACACCTAGTCCAGATCGCTAAAGTCAGATTAATATAGAAAATACATAGTAGCGTGCCACATTATCATGAAAAATCATTTAATATCAAAAAGCAAGTCGAAATATCATTGCAGTTATAAAGGTATTAACGTCTAACTTGGTGAAGAAGAAAAATGATTTCGTATTCTAAAATAAACGATGTGAAAATCATTCACAAGCATAAAGGCATTAACGTCTAACTTGGTGTGAAGAAGAAAAAACGATTTCGTATTCAAAAATAAACGAAGCCAAATTCTTGCACAGGCAAAAAAAACATCAAAGTCTAACTTCATTATTATTGGCGAAGAAGAAAAACGATTTCATACTCAAAAATAAATGAGCCAAAAATCATGCACAGTCAAAAAGGGCATTGATGACTAACTTCATTATTGAATTAGCTCATTCAAAACAAGAATTTAAGCCAGAAGAACACTCCTATACCGTTGAAAACACTGATGCATTTAAGATAGATAAGATAAGAAGTCAAAGTCAACTTTATTATTGATCTAGCGAAATTCATCTTTCGGTAACAAGACCCAAACATTGATAATGGAGAAACAAGGAAGCGATGTGCATCTAATATTTACATATTTATGAAACATACCTTATTGGCAAATCCCAACACAACGCTCTCACGATGAAATCTGAACAATGAATGGGAATAGAAAATCAACGATTTCAATAATTGAAAATCTATCAACCCCAATCCCCATGCACAATTCATTACCGTATACAAACATTCGAATTCAAAATCAACCGAAAACTAAAAAGTAGCTGGCGACTAGCGCTATACTGATATCAAACCGCAGATAAAGTGTTTCCTTTTACATGAATGAATTCCCGTAATTATTCGAATCTTACTTATAATGGAAATATATTATGGGGAAAAATAAATAGAGAATCAAAGACGAAGAAATTAGATCATATAGGGCATATAGAGAGATATCCCAGAAAAGCTGAATTATATTAATTAAATTCGTACATTCCAAGATTTGCTATATATCAATTGATGACTCATATATAACTTGATTGAACAAAATAGATAGATAGATAGATAGATAGATATAATTTATTTTCCAACAGGTATACACCCAATTACAGGAAAAGCAGTGGAAATTCTTAAAATAACAAAAAACAAACAAAATTCAATCATATTATTCAAATAATAATAATTAATTTTGTGTTCAATCAATTATACAGGAAAGAATATGTTTAAGAGAACCGTTGTTTGAGTCACACAGATCACAAATCAGATTAAAATTCCAACCCATCAAAGACACAGGTGATCACATTGGTTCGAGAAGCCTCACAATAGAATTTATATTTCGTATCTGGAATTCAACCGTGGTATGCGATAGTTATTTTTGCAATAGACAGGGACATATAATACTATTATTATTCATCAAATTATGTAGAAAAGAAATAGTAATAGAAACTCTACGTGTATTCAAGGAAATTACATCGAAATTATCAAGAAGCATAGAATAGTCAATTCCCCATTCAGGATAATTCCCTGGTACTTCAAATAGCAGGAATTCAAGGAATAATGATAATAAAAGGTCTTGATTCATGCTGACCTGCATTGAGTGCATACTTTCTGAGGGAGATTATGTCACTCTGCAATTTTCTTGATAGCTTTAATAGGAATTAAAGGGCGGTTATCCGATAGTCGTTATTACAAAGCAAAAAATTCAAAACAATATCATAGAAACCAGGCAAATATTTACGTTCACAGATATCATTAACGCCCTACCAATAGAAAAATGCAGGAGGAGTTCTGAATAAATTTCAGCTATCGAGAATTCTAAATCATATATAAAAAGTTTGGCAAAACAACAACACCCAGTATGACATATCGATATAGAACATCACCTATCCATATTACACTGAATCAGCAAGAATAAAATAAAAATGCTACAATATTTGCGAGAAAAGCCATATCTGAGAAACGCTCGACTAAAATTTAGGTATAAAATTAACAGGATTACAATAAACCAGACTGGCCTAACACGAGCGATGAGCGAACTATTTTCTCCCGATTGATCAATGAAAATTCAAGTATGCAAAAAGTGACATAGAATAAAACAAATGTTAGATTTGTGATTCACATAATGTGTAGAGTTCAAAAACAATAACTTCCAGTAACCATTTTATATTCAACAGAGCTAGGATGGAAGGAGGATTTCGAAAATGCCAACTAATCTATATACAAAATATAGTGGTTTACGAGAAAAGGGTGAAACATTCTAATGTAAAACTAAGCGAGCGAGGAACATCTCATCGAAATTCATATTGAAATTTTCACCCTCAAATATTGGCACAGGACACATAATGTATTGTCGCAAGTGAGACATCCATTAGGCATTTCTTCAACTACGATTACCCAACGTACTCTAAAGGGCACTGTCGACTCGAGGGTTGTTACATAAATTTGGCACAATCAATTTGTCGCGTCAGAAAACATTCGCGATAAGCATGGGCTACTGTTATATTTGATTCAACGTTTTGCGCCAGGAAAGTAGTTATTATTAGACTACCAGACATTCGATGATTAATATAAATTGAATATACTATTTTTACATAATATTTTAAACATTATCGTTTCTCATGATGAGGGGAAAATATCTTTCAACATCTCAACTTATTTTAAAATCTGCACGTGGAGAAATTCTCCCAGGAAATGTACTTTTCAGATAACAATTCATTTGCAGGAAATAAGCAAAGTTGATAATAACCTCAAAAACAAATCATGCAGGAAATGTTCGAAGTTGATAGTAACGTTCTGAAACCACATTAACCAAATATGCAGGAAATGTGTAAATTTGATAAAGAATAATCTCGAAACACAAGCATACATTTGCAGGAACTGGCGAGAAATCCCAAACCGCAATGAAAATACGCATAATGATAACATAGAACATTCTAGAACATTGATAACCCTCAGATTGATAGTATAAAAGCACGCGTGGACCACTCATTCGATATCAGCGCGCCGAATAGTGATCCGCTATAGTTATTCAGTGCTTAGTGAACAGTGCCAATCAACTTCTTAGTGTTTGTGTATTCATTCCAATGAAGTAAGTAATAAACTAGCAGGACTTCTTGCTTTTGAAGTTAATTATTTCAAACTTACTTCACAATATTTCATATTGAAGTCCTTCTCTTCACCGGCATCGCTGCTAAGAGTTCACACATGCTCACTACCCGCATGCTTCTTCAGAAGCAAATCATTTTGAGTTATGATTTCTTAAAGAGGATCTATACGTTATTTTCAAGTAAACTCATTTTTCCCCGATATCTGAATCATGTCTAACGAAAGCAGTCTACCTATTGAAGTACTGGGCAGCGCCCCTTTTTCAACCAACTCGATTTTCACATTTCCCTCATACAATTATTATTCTAGACTCAATCTAAGCATATTTTTTATCAGGTTAATCAACTTCGATCTTACAAAGAGCCTTCAATGAACTCAGCCGCGATTTCCAACAGCAAAGATCATCGAAATAATTAGGGTAAGCTAATTTTGTGATTAGATACTATTGATTTCGCGAAATTTATAGAATTTATGCAAAATGGAAGATCATATTCATACTCACGATTAGGATCAAATTTTCATATGAAACAATAGCAGGAAATTATAGTTCTGATCCATGAAAATTTGCAGCTTCAATCAATAAAAATCAATTCTGAAAATAGTAAAGTATTTTAAGAAATTGATTAATTTAGACGAAGTCAAATTGAACAAGAAATTTGAATGATATCATTATATTCAGCATGTTCGATGTAAACTCAGATAATCCATTATTCGCAATAATTTCAGTAGGTAGAATAAGAGTCAAAGAATTTTATAACATCGTATATTAAAAGATTATATCAGCATTTTTAAGTTCAGTAATAATTTGAACGATTTCTTCATCATGGTCCCCATATGCTTCAATCAAATATTTCAATCGGTCAACCAAAATATTCGGGTCCTCCCACTCATCCAAAATATTGGTCGATTGTTTTTCTTGTGCCTCTTCACAGGCTTCGTATCTTGTTGCACCTTTACGGTTGGTCTTATTTTTGAAAAGGGGTTTGATGATTTCATTGAATTTCTTCTTGTCGGCTTGTCCCTTCAACCGCCCTAGAGTATCACGGTGAGCAGCGGTACTTTACAATATCTGTTTATACATCCGATGATCCATAGGCGTATAATTTTTTGGGTTTTTAGAAAATAGTAATTCTAAAAGACCATGAGTACTTTTAAAATTGACATTATCTACGACTATATGTTTATCATCAAAACGTAAATTCTTATTTCCAAGTATCCATTTGCCATCAACATATTTTGGTCCATAGGCATTGTCATACTCTTTACAGTGATATTTATCAACTGTTTGATGTGATGAATACGATTCTGTCTCCATTGATATTTCGATGCGATCACTGCGCTGTCTAAACTAGAACTGATCCGTTTACTGATATACACCTATATATGTTTATCTGAAGACTTCTGGAGATATCTGAAGATATCTGGAGGATATCTGAAGAATTTTGACGGCATCTGAAGCCTAATGAATTCGTGATGCGAAGCCTTCTGAAGCACTTCCTCTCAGACACTGTTGCGAATATTATCGCATTCATATTGTCTGATTGATCTGGGATTTCGGAGAAAGAGTTCATTGACTTTTTCTCGAGCTATTCAGATTTTTGGCTGATCAAGTAGACCTTCGCCCTCTGGATTGTAACGTTGGAGAGGCGGATATGAAAGTTATGAAAACTGAACGGAAAAGTCTTCGACTTTATGAACATTTTTCATGTGTCGGTATATGTATGTTCTATTCATAAATTTCAACATATCTCACACAATAGTTTACGTCGATCATATGCATATTGCCACTTTTTGAAACATTCATAGCAATCCCAGGGGTATTTGTTGAAAGGAATCCACTCTCCACTATTATGGCCTCCTTTTATGAAACATTTATCGCAACGTTCTCGTGCAGTATCAGGATACTCTCGATGGCAGCTAGCGCAAATATTCATTATAACTGCTCCGTATGACAGTCAGATGTGTAATGATCCATGAAGCATTTTCATTTGTATTTATCCAAGTGAACGTGTAAAGTCTTCAGCAAGATTGGAGCGGGTCAGGCTAATCTTCATTCATCCTGAGCATATTTGCTAAATTTTCAGGCTGTTTTTAGGTTAACCACTGGGTGGATCGTAATAATATCTTTCAATTTTGTGCGGTTGGCTACTCTGACTCACGATTCAGTTTTTGCGGTTGGCTACATTGTTTATCATGATTTATCTATCTCCCATCATCAGGATATATATCTCATTCCATCACTGACCACGCTTGAGTGCAGACGTATTTTCGGTGCGCATAAGCAATAAAAGTTTGTGATAATATAAAATCTTCCAGATAGCCCACAAGGATGTCTCTATTCGCCGACTTGGTGAAGCATATTGCTACCATATTGGGAGTTCTGACTCCTAATTATGACGAAAATCGTGCGAGAGAAGGGCTGATGGAATGCCGAAAGGGGATAAAGCGTATGAATTATGCCTTAAGATCTGCAAAAACTCTGGGGAAAAAGCAGCATCTGGAGGCTTGTCTAAGAAATTTGAAAAGCTTGCGGAACCAGTTCAGAGCTGCGCAGAAGAAGGGGGCTGGACTTGAATCTAGAAAGGAAACTCCGTGGGATAGAGTTCGCTGGGACGACTCTACATCTGCGTTTCAATCTCGCATTAGAACTGGTGTCATTTCCAATCTAAAACATAAGGATCCTGAGGCTTTTTTGAAGGATTGCAAAGCATTATTCAACCGACGTATTCAGAACGCACTCAAGAAGGATGCTGCGGTTAAGGTGAATACCGTTTTCTGTGGGGAGTTTGAGATGGTAAAGGGAGATAGTGTGCTTAAAGAGTACAAGTACTTCACCACATCAAACTCACCCATTCACAAGGATACGGACATTGGTGAATGGTTCGATGAGAAGGTCATTGACCCAATGTTGAGGGAGCTAGAGGAATTCCAAGAGCGGGATAGTGGTTAGGCGTTGAAAGCTGTCATTAACTTGGGGGTCAACATCAACAAGTTCACTCCTCAACTTGGATCCTCATATATTGAACTGCCTCCACAAATCCAACGAAAACAGGCTTGCATCAACGTTAAGAACGATGACGATTTATGCTTCGCTTGGGCAGTGACGTCCGCTCTGTATCCAGCTGATGCCCATAGTGACAGAACTTCATCATACCCCCACCCATCCTCTGTTCTGAAATTGAAGGGAATTCAGTTTCCGATGACTCTCAAACAAATCCCCAATTTTGAGCGACAGAATGACGTGTCAATTAATGTTTACATCCTTCAGAAGGAGAAGAAAACGTTCACCACACTGCCCACCTACCTAACTAAGGATAAGAGGGATAGGCACGTCAACCTCCTTCTTATACAAGATAGCTACTCTGGAGATAATTTTCCAGTTAGCTATCACTACGTATGGATCAAGAACCTGTTCCGACTCTTATCGAAGCAGCTGAGCAAAGAGGATCATAAAAAGTATTTCTGCGATCGCTGCCTCCACTACTTCAGAACGCACGACAAACTGGCAGCACACTCTATCGACTGTGTTAAGATGAACGAGACAGCTATCAAAATGCCGGAAGTAGGGGAAAATATCCTCAAATTCAAGAACCATAAGAACAAGGAGAAGGCACCATTCATAGTCTATGCTGATTTGGAGAGTGTTTTGAAGCCTACTAGCGATCCGAAGAAGCCGCAACACCACGTTCCAGCTGCCGTTGGATATTATATGAAATGTTCATATAATGATTCTATATCATTTTATAAGAGCTTTCGTGGGCAGGACTGTATGGCGTGGTTTGCTGGTGAAATGGCACAGCTGGCAGAAGATATGGCTACGGTGTTTTGGTGTCCGTTTAACATTCATATGACTGTAGAACAAGAGGCAGAATTTCAGGTGGCTACACATTGTCACATTTGTGAACAACCATTCAGTGTCGAGGATAAGAAAGTTAGAGATCATAACCATTTGATTCCTGAGAATAACTATCGTGGTGCCGCACATGAATCCTGCAACATCAACTACAAGGATACACACATAGTTCCAATAGTTTTCCATAATCTGAGTGGTAATGATGCACATTTCATCATGGCAGACATTGCATCTAGAATTAATGGTACTATCGACTTACTTCCAATAACGAAAGAAAAGTATATTTCCTTCACCAAGCATGTTGACGGGACTTCTATTCAGTTCAGATTTATCGATAGTTTTCGATTTATGAATTCCTCTCTCGACAAATTGGCTTTATATTTGGAAGAATTTCCTAATTTGAGGTCCCAATTCCACAACATCTCCTAACAGCAGTTTCAGCTCTCAACTAAAAAAGGGGTGATGCCGTATGATTATGTTGACTCTTTTGAGCGTTTCAACGAAACTCAGCTACCTCCAATTCATTCTTTCTACAACAAACTGGACGATAAACCTTGTCCCCGCCGGCTCTACCATCGAGCACAGCTTGTGTGGAACACATTCAACTGTCAGTCTTTGGGAGAATATGTGGATCTTTACATGAAAACTGATATACTTCTTCTCGCTGATATTTTTGAGCAGTTTAGAGCCAGCTGCCACAGCACATATGGTCTCGATCCTGCTCATTATTTCACCTTACCTGGATTTACGTGGGATGCTATGTTGAAGTATACAGAACAAGAGCTGGAGCTCCTTACTGATTCTGATATGTTTTTGTTTGTTGAGAGGGGAATTAGAGGAGGTCTCAGCCAGGTCTGCTCAAAGCGTTACGCTAAGGCTAATAATAAATACATACCACATTACGATTCAACAAAACCAGACTTATACTTGATGTACTTTGACGTTAATAACCAATATGGCTGGGCTATGAGTCAATATCTGCCATATGGAGGATTTGAATGGGTGGATACAAATATAGACGTCACTGCGTTTTCGGACGATGCCGATGATGGATATATGTTGGAGGTCGATTTAGAATATCCACAAGATTTGCATGATGCCCATAAAGACCTACCGTTTTGCTCTGAACACATCAACCCCAAGACAAGTAGGTCACCTAAGACTTCAAAAGAGCTAACCAAACTGATGGCAACTTTACGATGTAAAGAAAAATATATAATTCACTATCGCGCTCTCAAGCAGGCGTTAGCACATGGGTTGGTGTTGAAGAAGATCCATCGCGTGCTGAAATTCAAACAATCACCCTGGCTGAAATCGTACATTGACCTGAACACAACCCTCCGAAAACAGGCGAAAAATGAGTTTGAAAAGAACCTTTTTAAACTCATGAATAATGCCGTTTTCGGCAAGACAATGGAAAACATAAGAAAAAGGGTGAATGTCAAGCTCTTAACTGAGTAGGCTGGACGATATGGTGCTGAAGCATATATTGCCAAACCTGAGTTCAAGAACTGCACCATTTTCAATGAGAATTTGGTTGCAGTGGAGCTCAGGAAGCTACAAATTTTTCTAAATATGCCCATATATGTGGGGCAAGCCATCCTCAATCTGGCGAAGACAACCATCTACGACTTCCACTATGACTATATGCGTAATGAGTTCGGAGATGGTTGTTCCGTTCTCTACACCGATACAGATTCTCTCATCTATGAGCTTAACGATCAAGATCCTTATAAAGTAATGAAGCGAGACTGCCGCTCTCACTTTGACACTTCCGACTATCCTAATGATAATCCATATGGAATTCCTCGAGTCAATAAAAAAGTTCTCGGAATGATGAAGGATGAAAATAATGGTATAATTATGACGGAGTACGTAGGTCTTAGATCGAAATTATATGCAACGAAGGTGCTGATGAGTGAGAAGGAAATCGAAAAGAAGAGGAAGGAGCTGATTGATGAAGATTATGATGATGATGAAATCGTCGAGATCATGAAGAATTTGGATATTACTAAAAAAGCAAAGGGAGTGAAATCGTCTGTAGTAAAAACTGTGATTACTTCTGATGATTATGTTGAATGTTTGAAAACATATCGACAAAAAACAGTTTCCCAAAATTTAATAAGAGCTCACAAACATCAGGTATTTTCAACTTTACATCGAAAAATTGCATTAAGCCCCAATGATGATGAAAGGTATATCATCCCAGGGACCTGTAAAACCTTACCATGGTGCCATTATTCTATACCCCAAACATCAAATTCTATGGATATTGACAGTTAAATATGAGAAGCAAATATTTTAATATATAGATTTTATCAACTTTCAATTATATTAATGACTTGATGAATGATTGGGTGAACAATCAGTCTATTGACAAAAAAGATGCCATTATCAAGAGATAGCTAATCACCGATTAGAGTGTTTTGACCCGAAAAAGAGCCATTAAAAGATGCCATTATCGAGAGATAGCTAATCACCGATTAGAGTCGTTTGACCCGAAAAAGAGCCATTAAAAGATGCCATTATCGAGAGATAGCTAATCACCGATTAGAGTCTTTTGATGAAAAAGAGCCATTAAAATATGTCACATAAATCAGATTGTTGACCCAATTTTTCCTCGCTGGAAGTGGTTGAAGTAGGCCTCTCGGGGAAGCTTTCCATTATAAAAAGAAGCAACGCACCAAAGCTCTACCTCCTGGTGGTGTGGAAATGAGCTGCGATGTCTTTTTCAGTAATCTGTTGTCTATTGACTCTTCTTAATAGAAACCAATTTTCCATCTTCAGAGTTCCATATTTCAGGTAGTAATTTTTTAACAGTATCACTATTACTGCTTGTTCCTATCAATTCTGATTTTCCTAAAAGATTTCTAATTTATAACATCCTCATTGGATTTTGAATCACCTTGTATATGATAATGAAATATACGTTTCTGAATGGGATTTTTTTCTTTATAGAAAATGCATCTTCATTGTATTTTTTGAACCACCTTGTATATAATGATAAAATATATGTTTTTTGATTGAGATTTTATTCTTTATAGAAAATGCATCTTCATTGGATTTTTTGAACCACCTTGTATATAATAATAAAATATATGTTTTTGATTTAGATATTATTCTTTATAGAAAATGTCCTTATCATCAGGATATTGCACCGATGCTGAGACTGATGTTGATGAATTCATTGCGCGGGTTAATGCGATCTTCCGGGTGAATAGAGAGATGCCCCGGGAAATGGATGCGGCATCCATCATCACGTGAGTTTGTTATAGTTTCCACTACTTCTCTTCCTAATATCATTATTTCCATAGAATTGGCAATGAGAGCGATGTTCCTGATGAAATGGCTCATGATGATTACGAATATGTAGGATATGAGGACATCGTGGCTATGTCTAATCGGCCTCGTAGGGAAATGATGTATGTAGTGTATATTTGATAATTGATAATTAATTTCAGTTTTTCACTGATCTTGTTATTATTCTAATTATTATTATTACAGAAGTGACGACGAGTGTGACGATTTTGTTGAAATTGATCATGATGCTGATGAAGTTATAATAATGTGAGTTCCAAATGAAAGTTTTCACTAATCTTATTATTATTCTAATTATTATTTTTACAGAAGTGATGGCGAGTGCGACGATTTTGCTGACATTGATCATGATACCAAAGAAGTTATAGTAATGCGAGTTCAAATAATATTTTTACTACTCTTGTTATTATTCTTATTATTATTTTTACAGGAGTGACGACGAGTGTGACGTTTTTGCTGAAATTGATCATGATGCCGATGAAGTTATAGTAATGTGAGTTTCAAATAATATTTTTACTACTCTTGTTATTATTCTAATTATTATTTTTACAGGAGTGACGACGAGTGTGATGTTTTTGCTGAAATTGATCATGATGCCGATGAAGTTATAGTAATGTGAGTTCCAAATAATATTTTTACTACTCTTGTTATTATTTTAATTATTATTTTTACAGGAGTGACGACGAGTGTGACGATTTTGTTGAAATTGATCATGATGCTGATGAAGTTATAATAATGTGAGTTCCAAATGAAAGTTTTCACTAATCTTATTATTATTCTAATTATTATTTTTACAGAAGTGATGGCGAGTGCGACGATTTTGCTGACATTGATCATGATACCAAAGAAGTTATAGTAATGCGAGTTCAAATAATATTTTTACTACTCTTGTTATTATTCTTATTATTATTTTTACAGGAGTGACGACGAGCGTGACGTTTTTGCTGAAATTGATCATGATGCCGATGAAGTTATAGTAATGTGAGTTTCAAATAATATTTTTACTACTCTTGTTATTATTCTAATTATTATATTTACAGGAGTGACGACGAGTGTGACGTTTCTGCTGAAATTGATCATGATGCCGATAAAGTTATAGTAATGTGAGTTCCAAATGATTGTTTTCACTAATCTTATTATTCTAATTATTATTTTTATAGAAGTGACGGCAAGTGTGACGATTTTGCTGAAATTACTCATGATACCAATGAAGTTATAGTAATGTGAGCTCTAAATAATATTTTCTACTACTCTTGTTATTATTCTAATTATTATTTTTACAGGAGTGACGACGATTAAGAGACTAATGGTCTATGAGGATTGAGGTTTCTGATAATGAATATGATGAATTATTGTTATCATTTATGTTCATATTAGAGCTAGTAGGCGGCACTATACCAAACATCACTGGTGAAGTCTGTGTTGTAGTCTTTAAAGGGTGACCCTTCCGTGTGTGGATCGTTGGCTGAACTAGTGCAACTGATGAGGCTTGGCATATCGAAACGTAAAACCCAAACGAAATCATAGAAAAATATCAATTTATTACATATAAATTGTAGTTTCCATATCGTAATTTACTTGTATATCTACATTTATATACTTTCGTTTCATGAGTATTGTTTTAATATTCTTTGTTTGCAAATAGACAAATTATTATTTTAATTACATTGTTTTATTACAAAAAGCTTCCAGAAGCAGATCAGTTTTCCTGCAACTTCTCCACACAGAACAAATTATACTGAGGTTTTTATTCTATGTCACTTTTTGCATACTTGAATTTTCATTGATCAATCGGGGAAAAATTGTTCGCTCATCGCTCGCGTTAGGCCAGTCTGGTTTATTGTAATCCTGTTAATTTTATACCTCAATTTTAGTCGAGCGTTTCTCAGATATGGCTTTCATCGAAAATATTGTAGCATTTTCATTTTATTCTTGCTGATTCAGTGTAATATGAATAGGTGATGTTCTATATCGATATGTCATACTGGGTGTTGTTGTTTTGCCAAACTTTTTATATATGATTTAGAATTCTCGATAGCTGAAATTTATTCAGAACTCCTCCTGCATTTTTCTGTTGGTAGGGTGTTAATGATATTTGTGAACGTAAATATTTGCCTGGTATCTATGATATTGTTTTGAATTTTTTGCTTTGTAATAACGACTATCGGATAACCGCCCTTTAATTCCTATTAAAGCTATCAAGAAAATTGCAGAGTGACATAATCCTTCTCAGAAAGTATGCACTCAATGCAGGTCAGCGTGAATCAAGACCTTTTATTATCATTATTCCTTGAATTCCTGCTATTTGAAGTACCAGGGAATTATCCTGAATGGGGAATTGACTATTCTATGCTTCTTGATAATTTCGATGTAATTTCCTTGAATACACATAGAGTTTTATTACTATTTCTTTTCTACATAATTTGATGAATAATAATAATATTATATGTCCCTGTCTATTGCAAAAAATAACTATCGCATACCACGTTTGAATTCCAGATACGAAATATAAATTCTATTGTGAGGCTTCTCGAACCAATGTGATGCGTAGATCACCTGTGTCTTTGATGGGTTGGAATTTTAATCTGATTTGTGATCTGTGTGACTTAAACAACGGTTCTCTTGAACATATTCTTTCCTGTATAATTGATTGAACACAAAATTAATTATTATTATTTGAATAATATGATTGAATTTTGTTTGTTTTTTGTTATTTTAAGAATTTCCACTGCTTTTCCTGTAATTGGGTGTATACCTGTTGGAAAATAAATTATATCTATCTATCTATCTATTTTGTTCAATCAAGTTATATATGAGTCATCAATTGATATATAGCAAATCTCGGAATGTACTAATTTAATTAATATAATTCAGCTTCTCTGGGATATCTCTCTATATGCCCTATATGATCTAATTTCTTAGTCTTTGATTCTCTATTTATTTTTCCCCATAATATATTTCCATTATAAGTAAGATTCAAATAATTACGGGAATTCATTCATGTAATAGGAAACACTTTATCTGCGGTTTGATATCAGTATAGCGCTAGTCGCCAGCTACTTTTTAGTATTCGGTTGATTTTGAATTCGAATATTTGTATACGGTAATGAATTGTGCATGGGGATTGGGGTTGATAGATTTTCAATTATTGAAATCGTTGATTTTCTATTCCCATTCATTGTTCAGATTTCATCGTGAGAGCGTTGTGTTGGGATTTGCCAATGAGGTATGTTTCATAAATATGTAAATATTAGATGCACATCGCTTCCTTGTTTCTCCATTATCAATGTTTGGGTCTTGTTACCGAAAGATGAATTTCGCTAGATCAATAATAAAGTTGACTTTGACTTCTTATATTATCTATCTTAAATGCATCAGTGTTTTCAACGGTATAGGAGTGTTCTTCTGGCTTAAATTCTTGTTTTGAATGAGCTAATTCAATAATGAAGTTAGTCATCAATGCCCTTTTTGACTGTGCATGATTTTTGGCTCATTTATTTTTGAGTATGAAATCGTTTTTCTTCTTCGCCAATAATAATGAAGTTAGACTTTAATGTTTTTTTTGCCTGTGCAAGAATTTGGCTTCGTTTATTTTTGAATACGAAATCGTTTTTTCTTCTTCACACCAAGTTAGACGTTAATGCCTTTATGCTTGTGAATGACTTCCACCTCGTTTATTTTAGAATACGAAATCA
Organism: Chrysomela aeneicollis; assembly: GCA_029955515.1. NCBI lineage: Eukaryota > Metazoa > Arthropoda > Insecta > Coleoptera > Chrysomelidae > Chrysomela > Chrysomela aeneicollis. Next base: position 2,121,070 of record JARUHQ010000025.1, read on the forward strand.
TTTTTCTTCTTCACCAAGTTAGACGTTAATACCTTTATAACTGCAATGATATTTCGACTTGCTTTTGATATTAAATGATTTTTCATGATAATGTGGTACGCTACTATGTATTTTCTATATTAATCTGACTTTAGCGATCTGGACTAGGTGTTTAATTGAATAAGTAATGTGCCTTGTTTTCCCTGAAAATATTTTTCAATTTCTTTTCGGTTCACATAATTCATTATGGCAGCCTTAGATGTTAACGATATTATCGACAAATGTGTAAAAACGTTCAGACATCATCAGTCTTTTCTTTCTGGGGAACATGCTTGAAAGTTGCGTGGCATTTATGTCAGCTCTGCGTGGTTAAACTTGGATATTTTTGAACGTCCGACAACACTGTAGGCGCGCCGTCGCGAAATAAATGTGAATAACGCTGGACATCGTTGATAGTGATAGCCTGATGGCTTCACATACTTTTCAGAAGCGTAGAGACTTATATTTGATAATAGTTGACCGTTTATTCTTGCTATGCAAAACCCTGCTGTGATACGAAGAGTAAACGAGGTGCGCTAATGGCGATTATCGCTCTAAATGGTAATTTCCTCCTTGAAAATATTTATCAATTTGAATGAGGCTTCCGCTACACGTAGTTATCGTTTTTTGATGGAAAAATAATAGGAAAATATTTGATCTTTTCTACCGTGGGACGTTGAATAATCAGCGGGGCTACGCCTATATAGAACATCGAGGTTTGCGCTGTGTACTTATCGTGGCCTTAATATTTATTCAGTATACTTAAATCGCAGACCCCTTGCTGTGAATTCCCCCGCTACATGATATTCCAGATTTTTCTAATCATTCTGTGTGTATGTTTCATTGGCTTATTATTGCTATCGCCTCTAGTACGCACCGTCTGCAATACACCCGTCGATGATGTGATAATTATGTTCATATGGTTTTTGTTGTTCTCCCATACCTTTGCTGTCGCGTTGATATGACAGTCCTAGTACGCACCTGCTTCGTCGATATGTTTCCTCCAGTTTATGTTTTTTCGCTGTACTCCAATCACCTTGTATATGTTTTTTTTTGTACTGAGATAATTTGAATCACCCTGTAAATGTTTTTTGTCGACGCCTATGCCTTCAGCGTATTAGCGCGAGTGTTATCTTTGCGGTTAGAGCTCTCGCAGAATTTGACCTTGAATTAGCCAATTTCGGGGTTTTGGGACCTTAGAATTCGCGAAAAAAGTAGATAGATCTACGGAAAAATTATATCTTTCATCTCTCTCTAACACATGGGCTCTTATGGGCTCTTATGGGGCTTTCAACACTGTAATTTCCGTAGAATCTGGGGAAAAATGACTTAGAAAATTGAAAAATGGTCCCGAACCGGTGCAGTATATTTACTCACATAAGAGCGACTGAACTGAACAGGAGGTTGAATGGATAGACTGAACAATCATCGTATCTGGGTTGTATTTGATTATATCGTGATGATAATCATATAGTATGTCTAACCAGGTAACAATTCTTCCGTTATACATACGTGCAACCAAATCGAACATAAGGTTGAATGGATAGATTGAACAATCATTGTATCTGGGTTGTCTCCGATAATATCGTTACAATACTGTATATATAGTGATACTTACTAGGTGACGGTACTTCCGTTACACATACTAGCGACTGAATCGAACAGAAGGTTAAATGGTTAGACGAAGCCATAATTGTATCTGAGTTGTATTCGATGATATCGTGATTATGTTTGAATAGCAATATTCACCAGGTAACTGTTCTTCCGTTTCACATAAAAGCGACCGAATCGAGCAGAAGGTTAAATGGATAGATTGAAAATTCATCGTATCTGGGTTGTATTCGATTAGGTTTATATAGTTATACTCACCAGGTAACTGTTCTTCCGTTTAACATACAAGCGACCGAATCGAGCAGAAGGTTAAATGTATAGATTGAACAATCATCGTATCTGGGTTGTATCTGATTATGTTTATATAGTTATACTCACCAGGTACCTGTTCTTCCGTTATACATACGAGCGACTGAATTGAACAGAAGGCTGAATGAATAGACTAAACAATGATAGTATCTGGGGTTGTATTCGATTATATCGTAATGATGTCTATATAGATATACTCACCAGGTAACTGTTCTCCAGTTATACATAAGAGCGACTGAACTGAACAGAAGGTTGAATGGGTAGACTGAACAATCATTGTATCTGGGTTGTATTCGATTATATCGTGATGATTATCATATGGTATGTCTAACCAGGTAACAGTTCTTCTGTTACACATACGAGCAACCGAATCGAACATAAGGTTGAATGGATAGATTGAACAATCATCGTATCTGGGTTGTCTCCGATTATATCGTTATGCTGTATATTTAGTTACACCTACCATGTAACGGTTCTTTCGTTACACATACGAGCGTCTGAATCGAACATAAGGTTGGATGATTAGACGGAACAATCATTGTAACTGAGTTGTATTCGATTATATCGTGGTGATGTTTATATAGTAATACTCACCAGGTGACTGTTCTTGCGTTATACATACGAGCGACCCAATCGAACAGAAGGTTGGATGGATTGACGGAATGATCATTGTATCTGAGTTGTATTCGATTATATCGTGATGACGTTCATATAGAAATACTCACCAGGTTACTGTTTTTTCTTTATACATACGAGCAACCGAATCGAACAGAAGGTTGAATGGATAGTATCTGGGTTGTATTCGATCATGATGTTATGCTGTGTATATAGTTATACACATAAGGTGACGGTATTCCCGTTTTACATACGAGCGTCCGAAACAAACAGAAAGTTGAATGGATAGACTGAACAATCAATGTATCTGGGTGGAATCCGATAATATCGCAATACTGTATATATGGTGATACTTACCAGGTGACGAAATGATAATTGTATCTTTGAGTTGTATTCGATGATATCGTGATGAAGTTCATATGGAAATACTCACCAGGTTACTGTTCTTTCGTTATACATACGAGCATTCGAATCGAACAAAAGGTTGAATGGATAGTATCTGGGTTGTATTCGATTATGATGTTATGCTGTGTATATTGTTATACACACTAGGTGACGGTTTTCCCGTTTTACAAACGAGCTACCGAAACGAACAGAAAGTTGAATGGATAGACTGAACAATCAATGTATCTGGTTGGTATCCGATTATATCGCAATACTGTATATATAGTGATATCAACCAGGTGACGGTACTTCCGTTACACATACTAGCGACTGAATCGAACAGAAGGTTAAATGGTTAGACGAAGCGATAATTGTATCTGAGTTGTATTCGATGATATCGTGATGATGTTCATATAGCAATATTCACCAGGTAACTGTTCTTTCGTTTTACAGATTAGATATGAAAAAAATTATAAGTAAGTTCAGATGAATTCACTGGCGAAATTTTCGAGTTATACATTTAGGTTCTATCTTTTGACTTTAGAAATGCGAATATCGTGGTTGCTTGTGAATTCACATAGGAATACTTGTGTAGGTAATGTCCCGATCACAATCATGGAAAGTAAGTATTCTGTTTTCAAGAAATATTCGAAGAAAGCAGCTTCCATTTATTCCTCGACAACAAAATGAAATCAGTGGATTACTAAAAAGAAAAAACTTATTTATACTTGGTGTCAACGGAAAACACTGTTTTACTATTGATTTATATTATTTCTAATCTCAGTTGAATAGGCATGTTGAATATTGAATATATAGAGATAGTTTAAATCGTACATGGTATGTAATGATTGGTAATGAGGAATCATAGATGAAAACGAACACCATTGTTCATTCGTTCCCTGTATAAAGTATAGAGTAGACCAGATTGATTAGAACCGTTCGGCGCGCAGAAACAAATCAGTAGATGCTCTGAGCGCTTGTTGCATAAATTAACATAAATCACCACACATTATTATGTATTGCTCTTTACTCCTCTCGGGTAATTTATGAGGCAGAACAATGGTGTACTGTGTATATTTGTTATAATGCGCACCAACTGAAGAAAAATTGCGAAATTGGAAATTTTAAACGAAGATTTTCATATTCAGATATACCAAAGTTTACCGAATACTATAAATTGGTTCACTCCAAGGAATTCGTTTGTCGGTACGGCTCAGGATTGCATTTTTTGCGATTTCCATAAATCATATTGCCGACAGACGATGTCCGGAAGCCGCCGGCCGCATGACAGTTATACGAGGGCAGTTCCTATTCGCGATATCTACAGGGGACCTTCCGAAGTTGAAACTTCGCTTGCTCGGTTGTATCAGACAGATAAACAAAGATACGAAAGTAGTTGTTTGTCGATCAACTTCTAGAAACATGATACATAAACTCATGAATAAATGATCTAAGGAACAGATCAGAGTGATTTACTGATGAAATGATAAACATACGTTCAGAAAAACATGTTTTATTAACAAAAATAATACAATTACATAATGTTATATGTTTATAAATGATTTAAAATATTAAATTTTACATTGCATGATTTATGTTTCCTAACAATCTTCATGTCCTGGTTCATGAATTTTAAAGTAAAGTATATCCGAACTCTTGTATATAAAGATATATAATAATCGAAGGGGAATTTTTGACAAGGATGTGAGAAAAGAATTTTCGAGTATTTTGTTTTCAAATACTGTCCAATTCCCTTCTCACTGCTGATTTTATCAAAATTTGCAATGAATATGTTTTCCATCTCTATTACATGGTCAACAATATCTCTTGATGGTACGGTTAATCCACCAAACGATTTTTTGTCAGTACTGTAAGCCTTTAGCTTACAGAAAATTACATAAGATTATTTCATCATTTGAATCTATAAACTTCACTGAACCAACCTTTCTGAGAACCATCTTGAGGCAGACGCTATGAAGGAACAGCATAGCTATGAATCCGAGAATTCACAATATCATCGGCTCTAAAATGTAAGCAGCAAATTTTAATTCTATTGTGACTCTGCTCTGGGGTAAGATTAGCATATCTATGATTCCCAATGAAGCCTAATACATTTTTCCAACGTTGACACCTAAAAAAATTCAAGTATATCAATCGATAAACTGAACATTTTGAAAAAATATTGAAATGAATTAGGATTGGAAAATGCCGGCGGAATATTTCGTTATGAATAATTTTATACAACAAAACCATAAAAGGTATAGATAGGTAAAATAAAAATTAATGGTGAATATATTGAATGTATACCTTTCACTGTACTTTGGGCAGCGGAAAAACGAAATACCTGGGCTCCCCACCGTACTCAGACAACCATCCACTGAGCAATACGTCGACATTTTCACAAAATAAATATTTCGAACTCCGACCGAACACAACACAATCACCATACCAAACAATACAGACAACCTTTATATCTCGTGGGCCGACGAGAACTGGTAACTTCAAGCGACACACTGTACTACCTCGGCTGGTAATTACCCGCTGTCGCTAGCGGGCGGCGAGATTTGGATATACACAGAAATCTCGATAAGGAAACGAATAACAAATTTGACAATGAAATTTTTGGAAGGATAGGTATCTGATCTCACTTTCGTAAGCCTGGTGAGATATGAGATCACTAGATATGTTATTTTCGAAAGCAATTTCATGATCTTGAAAAACTGCCGCCCCTTTCAAATCGAACAAAAAAAATTGTAATTGACACATTTACGTCATAAAATAATATACCTCGAGATATTCAATGAAATAACCATCGTTTCATAATAAATTTAATGAAATAGGTTTGAAAAATAGGTTTGAAAAATTAATATACCTGAATATCGTGTATTCAGGTACGCGGTGATCATTTATAATGTCCCCCCATCCAACTTCGTTATTTTTCACATTAGACAAAAATGGTGAAGGAAAAAGTAGTACAGGATGATGCAAGCTATCTGCAGAATATATTGCTTTTTCTACAGGATGTTTCAGAAATGCGTGAATTTCCACTAAGCTGCTACATTCGAAAAAAAAAAACAAATTCCCGTTCTTGCGGCTGTGAATCAGCCATCTCCAATACGAGACCCCTATTCATGACCTTTTTCGAAAAAAATACGGATGATTTTATTTTGAAGTAAGGAACAAAATCGTATTAAATTCAGAAATTCAATAACTGAAACAACTAAACTACGCAACAACTTATTTCGTCCGACCCCAAAATGTTACCCCTGTTAGAATCTGAATAACTTTTTTCTGCTTCTTTGAACAATTCGAATTATGTTTACACTGTTCGTTAGCCTAGTCCTTCAACTACAATCTCGTTAGTACTCTTTCAAAACATGAGGTTTGGTGTTATCTGAAACTGTGCAAAATTTAGTTGAAAAATATTGTTGAAACTTTTCATCGATCTTATGAAATGTTTTCTTATCAGGAAGATGCATCTATGAAGTTTCCTTTGAGCAATTTCAACGTTATCTGTTTTCATAAAAAAATATTTTTCATTTTCTGAATGAGGCATTTCAATAAAAATAATATGTTATATTGCTTCAACGTGTAACTGTCACTACTGTCAGTAATAAACAAAGTTTTTGTTTTTTCGTGACCGCCTAATTCACCGTTACCTAGAACTGAAATCTCAAGAATGTAGCCGCTTAGTGGAAATCCGAATATTTCGAAAACTATTAGATTTCACAGAATTGTTTGGGAATTCTAGAAAATCAACAATAAAATATAGGGTGTTCCATTTAAAAATATATAACTTTGACTTGTCATGCATTTCTGAAGCTGTATAAATAACAATGTATTCTGCATCATCCTGTACAACTTTTCTTCATTATTTTCGTCTATGTGAAGAATAAAAAAGTTGAGAGGGGGAATATTATAAATTTTTCACAGTATAGATAAATGACACACCAAACAAATCAAATAATTAGAATTTATTATTGCATATATCGAAAATAAATTCGCAATTGAAAAATCACTGCCGAAATTCAATAAAAATTGAAAATATAGTAATTAAAAAATGCAATTAAATGTATATAGGTACTGAAATATTTTTTGTTACAAACATTTTCTCACAGTCCAATAGGTGAAAGCGCTGAAAATATTTGAAATCTATAGATCAGAAACAAGGAGAATTGAATTACCACCACTTATTCCTACTACTACTATCATATCATATTCTTCGTGAGGAGTTTAAATTTTATTTCGGTGTCGGAAACGGAATTGTTAAAATTATGAGTTTGAAGAATATCTTTCATGGAAACGAAAACGTCAACATTGTAATTAATAGTTTCAAATTACCTAAAAATTATGGATTTATGTTCGATAATATTCATGCAATATTTCAAATGGTATTCATGACTCGAATATAGCTGAGCGATAAATAATAATCATAATATCATAAAGTTAGTGAATATAATCAAGGCCCTCTACAGTCCTAGAAGATATCCGGGAATCAAATAATTATACGCTAACTGGCATCAATGGGGATGCTGGTAGGAGTGGTAGAAATTGTCGGAGTTTCGTTTCAGGTCCGTACTAAAATACAAATGTCAACGATTTTCGAATTTGTTTTCAAACACCGGATAATTTTCAGATTCTGAAATATTTTAAACCTCTTCGGATATTTTGAGCACAGTGGAAAAAAACATTGATAGGTTGATGTGCTGCTATACTGTGCGAGGTTTTTTTATTGTAGAGGATGGCTCAATTTCCATGCTACAAAGTGATCCTGTCAAATGACGTCACTGCTTTGCCCTCATAGGATTTTTGCATTTAGATGACCAAGGGTAACACAATGACCAGGCAGGTTTCTAAGAAAACGCTCTGAGCGTTCTAACGGGCGGATATTACATGACATATTTGTACTTTTTTCATCATGGGTGAATTTTTAGGATTGAGGTGTCCAATAAAACTGCACAAATTAATCACCTCAATCAAATTATATCAAAATCAAGAACTGACACATTTTCGCTTTACACAATGAAATTTCACTAGATTTTGGATACACCTTTGCTTGTCCAATAATAGTTTTTGATGGATCAATTGGGTTTGTTACTTGCTGTAGCCCTCAATCTCTGGCCCTAAATACACCATGTTCCATACATAATTTCCTATAAAAACCATATACATCTGTTCAGCTATCATGTAAAAAGATTATCACTTGATTTTTTGCAAAACATATTGACACCATCGACTATCGTGGTTCTTACCTGATACTATAGTGAAGCGGGAAAAATCGAATTTTGGGTTCATCAAGCCCAGTTTATTCAAGTTTTTTCCATAGTGATTTTGGCTTCTGACGATACTTATGCAATGTTGTTATTGGTCGTATTTTAATCGACTCATAATCGAAATTGATATTGACCAATAATAACATTAGATTTTTCACCGCTTGTATCGCCAAAGCCAAAATCTATAAGCAAAAAACTGAGCCTTATACGTCATTGTGATTCCGAAATGAGAGCTACGAAGTTTCATATGTGTATTCCCATGCTGAGACCATATCATTTGAAAAACCTTCTTGAAAATATCAAGTAGTTAATTCTCGAGTTATTGTCGTCCTATAATAATAAGACTTTCATTGAAATAATTATACTATCCAATATTTTTATTTTTCAAGTTGTCGATATAAATTATTCAATAAGTATAATATTCCTCAATGCAGCCCTGACGAAAACAATATTATCCTATAATGTTCAATGTACATGAGATTTTGGGGTGACACCTGTTGAGAGCGCTTTCTGACTAACGCGAATTGGAAATAGTAGATGGACGTGAAGGTTTCTACAGGCTTTTCAGACTTCCTATTATTTATCCACGATGTGGTCACCATAGAGACCTCTTACGGAATGGTCGAAAGTACGGCCCGTGACCCTCCTTTTAAGAGCAGGGATTCAGCAGTGCTGCTGAAATTTCCGATAGATGTCCATACTGTGAACATATGGTAATAAAAATTCATAGATCAAAAAGACATAGGCGAAGCAGGAGATGTCTTCCTAGATCATAGTACTCGCTAGTTTTAGCAGAGTTCAATAAGTGTCGCTCGAACAAATCGTGAGATTTGTATTTTAGAAGTACAGGGTCGGCGTTGGTGTGGATTTTGCCCAGTAATGCGTGCATCCAGAATATTTGATAGGATATAGAACTTGTAAAGATGATGTTTTGGAGCTCAGTATATTGAATTTTGTCAACAGAAAACTTCGTTTTTTGACCAATATTATTTGATATTTATTTTAAAATGTGCAACATGTAACATTGTTTTGATTGTTGTGGTTATTAAGATATTGATTTATAGAGAGAGCATTTTTATTCTTCATTCAATTATAAAGGTATGATTTTTCAGCAGAAAGAAAGAGTTTTATGTTGAAATGTTTGATTTATATAAATCTCAAACTTTTTGAAAGGTTAGCATTTTTCCCTTGTTTTACGAACAAAGTTGCCTACTAGTGGGGCTCCACTGAAATTATAACTATAAATCTAATTACGTTAGAAGAAACCTTCATCATCAAAATCGAACCTGAAAGGAAGTCAACCAGAGGGTTTTCGTCCTATGAATGAAACGAAGCTTCAAAAACAAATTCATATACAGGGTTATTCAAATTCGACGATCACCATTGGGATCTCGAGAACCGTAAGAGATACAAAGAACTTCAAATTGGGTCAGAGTTGCGGAATTTTATGGTCATTACTATGGTGAAAAAAAATTCACGATAGCGATTTCGAACTATTCGAAAAAAAAAACTGAATTATTGAATTTTCTATTCCATTTCATTCTTGCTTTATAACTGGAGATACAAAAACAACTGAAATAACTTCTTCATCGCCACATTTTGCGATCTACAAAATAACATTATTAGATCGTGAGTTCGACCTTTCGTCTTCTCGCGGCCATCATCAACTTTTTTTTTTCAATACGAAGATGAATCTTTTCCATATTTTTCACCATGAACTGACACCTGAAATACAACATCATTTATGGTTACTTGATCAACAACCCTTTCGCGATTGAAATTCGTCAATAATAAATAAATGAAATAAATCAATTCTTTGAGTGTCCATGTATTTCAGAAGTCAGTCCATATTGAAAAAAAATGGGGAAATATGAACCTTCGTAATGAAACATAAAAGTTAATGATGGCCGTAAGAAGACGAAACGTCGAACTCGAAATCAAAGAATGCCATTTTGAAGATCGCAGAATGTAGCTTTCAGTTTTTTTCTAGAATAAAATAAAATAGATAATTCAAAAATTCAGTTTTTTTCGAATGTTTTGAAAACTAAATGAGCTGGCGCGGATTTTTTTTCATTTACAATATCTCTGATCTCATCTACAATGATTCATTTCAGGACGCTAGATTGAAAACAATACTCAACTCAGAAAAAAATCGAGTCTCTCAACATTCTGAAAATGCAATAATATTGAGGGTGTTCCATTTGAAAATCAAGAAAATTTACACTCATGGCCAAATTGTTGTGGTCCGGCTCTGATAAATGTCGAAAACACCGAAACATGTGCGAAACCTCACTTACCATCAGCATTTGTGCAATGTTGCCAAACCTATTGTTCGCATCTATGAAATTACGAATATAGTGTAGGTATATTCGATTCGTTAAACTTATGAATTTACTTTTTAAATAAAATTTAACCTAGAATGCATAAGAACTGCAATGTACCATGATATGTCACTATTACTTATAAAGAGTGTTTTCTAGTAAGAAATCCGTGGGGTGATTTCTCTTCAGGTTTAATCCTGAAAATAAGTTCCTATAAATATTTGTTAAAAAATTATTCCAAGAAAGGAGCTAGGCTGCTAGGCTCCTCAAAAGAGTGCACCCTAAACCGGAAGACGGTTTTTCCTCAATAGTATTCCCGAAACCGTTCATCAAAAAATCATGAAATTCGAGGTGCTGAAATATCCTAGACTAGAAGCAAGTAAAAGTACCTACTTTTTCATCCTATAGGCCTTATAGTATAGGGACTCGAAATATCTACCTGTCACCTTGATTTCATTTTGAGTTGGTTGCAAAAAGATAATTTGTCACTCGAAAGGGTTATTATTTTCCCACAACACTATAATTTATTGCAATGCTTACTCTATCCACGGTTTTTTATTCAAAAAATAAGACGATTCAGATTATTATCAACAGTATCCATTGCGAGTAGGTATGTGGCATGGATGCATCGATGGATCATATTATATGAGAACTTTTGATAATAAGTTCTCATTGCTGTCTTCATCCACTCCTGTCAGACTTATTGAATTCTGTCTGTAATGTAGCTCCATGGATTCTAGTTTATTATCCACCAGCTCTATTTTAATCGTATTTGCTTGTGACACAGAATTTTACCGAGGATAATTGAGATATTATATTTTCCATCTTGGTTTCTACATTGTCGAATCTCTTACCTAAATTACCGATTTGTTCTTCTATTCTGGCATTCAATTTTGGAACCAATTTTGTTCGGACAAAACTACTGTTGGCTATACGAGAGAAACTAAAATGCTCGCCTCAAATGGTCAGACCATATTGAAGAGGATTGTGTTAAATTGTCTAGAACTTGTTATGCCTTAGCAGTAACGTCTAAGCACTGCAGTCAGAATATAGTTAGACAACTTGTATGAAATATGCTATAGTTCACCGGGGATATGCCTCAGATGCTGAGAGAGTTTTTTAATTGCAAAAACGTGCGGTACGAATTATAGGCAATCTTGGATTTTACGATTAATGCAGAAATATTTTTAAATCATCTAAAATCCTAACTTTAGTATCTGTGTATATATATGAGGTTGTTTGTTATGTTTTCAAAAATAAGGATAGGTTTAACGAAGTGACATCTCAGCATCCATATAATACAAGAAAAAAGAGCAGCTCCCACCTAACAAGCATGATACAAAGCTGTACAAGAGGGGTTTATTTTATATGGGATGTATGTTTTACAATAAGATACCAGATATTATCACAAATTGTAGGAATTTGAATATTTAAAAAAAAAAGGGGAAGTATTTATGTCAGAAGAAAAATTTTACACAGTTAGTGAATTTGATGCATGAACTTGAATATTAGTCCATTTCCTCATGAGTCTAGTTTGTATATTTTTATGCAATCTATTCACATTGACGACATTTTTCAACAGTATGTTAGCATCCTGTTTCTGAAAGTGAATGACTAAATAAATAAATAAAGTAGCTCGTACACAATCACCCAGATAGCACTGGACGTCCCGGGGACGTCCATTTTATGTCCATTTCAAGTCCGAACGTCCAGGACCTAGTTTGGACGTTTTGGGGACGTACATGCGTGGACGTTTCTAGGAATACATTTTTTTTTTCAGATACAAATGTGATTCATTGCTGCTTCGAGATACAAATGCGATATCAATGAAATAAATGGTAAATATCAGCTGTTGGTATCGTTTTCCTCATCACTGCTCATACATAAAAAGTTACCAACTTCGAAGATGCGATATAAAAAAAATCGCTATATCAAATCCATATAAATTTGAGATAGGTGTACATAAATGAGTATGTCGAAATAAGAACTCAAAAAACCCCAATGTTGAAAAAATATATAACATTTGAAATCCTGTTGGAAACCATGACTCCTGGAAGTATGGTTCGGATTCCAGCATAAGCTGATGTTGGTCTCGCTTCTTCCACCCGTATGAATTTGACTCATGGGGAGTTCCCAAACTCGAAATTGCGATATATAAATACATATACATATATTATAAATATTAGACAATAATAATTCATATAATAATGAATAAACATATATATAGATATATAATATGTCAAATTGACATATATAAATGATCAAGTAATATAAACCATTCAAAATTATTGTTGTTTAAATCTTCATATTGATTTATACGAATCGAGATACATATAAAATAAATCAATAAGAAGACAGCAGCTACCATACTAGGCAGATTGATTCGATAACGAGAGTCAAGCAACGTCAGGCGAGGATAGAACTTGGATGGGTGACCGTATAGTTCGAATGGCTCTTTTTATTTTACTCGGACCTATTATGGACGTCCCCAAGACATTCTGATTAGTAACAATGGACGTCCCCAAAACGTCCATAAAACGTCGGTCGTCCGGAAATGGACGTTTTTAAGACGTCTCGAATGTCCAGAGTGGACGTTTTTAAAACGTTCTTAAGACGTACTTGTGCTGACTGGGCAAAAGCTCAATGTCAATACTAGCAAAACAGTGTTGGTTCCATTTAACAAAAGGCGAAACTCTGAATGAAATCCAGCTCACTTTTTTTAAAGAAGTTGAATATTTGGGCGTGGTAATCGATAAAAATCTGACATAGAACTTGTAACGAAAAGAACCGTCATGTTTCGTCTTCTATTTGAAATTAATCTTTTGGGTTAGTCTGTGGGTCTGCGTATAGGCCACTTGTAAAACATGTAGGTGCATTTGAGGTTGCCTAGGTATTCAGGAAATAAAACACCTCGATGTAAAAATCTATTCGTTATCGAGAACGGGTGTTTATATAGCATGTTCTGTTTTATGAATCGTGCATTTTGAGTATCGGCGAGGAAACGAATGATTTGCGAACAAAGCATTGCATATGGCTGTACGCTTGAAAATACCTGAAAAACGGGAATCTCAGGACCTGTGCCTGATTTTCTTTGTAGGTAGGTAACGATACATTGATTGGTAATTGAGTGGTACATGTTAAAAACCCTCATCCTGTCTCTTTCATAGAATCTTTAGGCAATACCTGATCTGCATTTCTTTCTATCGTATTGTTCAGTCACTACCATAAGCCTACTGCCTATAAAATTCATATCTACTGGTTATACTGAACGATCATCAAACTCATGGTCATCTACGCTTCATTGATATGGTGGCCAAAACTGAAACAAATTTCGGCACAAGTCAAGTTGCAAAAAGTGCAGCTGCTACCTTATCTAGGAATCACAGGTACGTTATTCACATGCCCTACTGCAGCCTTAGATGTAATGCTGAATCTTCCACCATTGCACCTGTGTGTGATGAAAGAAGCAGCAACTAGTGCCCTCGGACTGAGTCAGACAATGAATATGAAATCAAAAAATCGTATTGGAAACTTGAAGATTTCGAAAAATATTTCCCTATGACCCATCTCTATACTGACAGATATCATGCCAGTTAGGTACGACTTCGACGCAGTTTGAAGTGGTCATAAACAACCATTAAATTCGTACAGAGAACGGACCTCAACTGACAAGGGATGCATTAGTGTGGTATACTGATTGATCCACGATGGATGGAAGGGCTGGAATAGGAGTTACAGGGCCAGATTTCAGACTCTCAAAACCCCTAGGCAACACCCCAAACATCTTTCAAGCAGAAGTATATGCTACAGGGATATGTGCCCAGGAGTGCCTCGAAAGCTCGCTCGAAAGGGACACTCGAAGGGCAAAAATCTATATTCTATCAGAGAGCCAAGCAGCACCTGAAGCTCTGATGATGCCATACACTGGTGAGACTGAGCTGACTTGGGACTGTGAACAATCCCTGAGTCAACTAGCAGCGAACAACCAGGTCACTATGATGTGGGTGCCAGGCGAAGGCAATCAAATACAGGAGACTAAACTTTTCATTGTTAAATCGCTTTCATAGCCGATCAGTCATTGTTTGGATGTTTGCAACGAGTGCAAGAGAGAAAAATATACGAACGGGGCGCTTTGGCAACAATGTATGTTTGAAGCTTCTCATCATCGTCAGTGTCGTGCTGGCGTATCAGTCATGAGTCATGTTAATATCACATCTGTATATTTTCCTTCAAAATACTTCTTGTTTCTTTCATACTTTTTTATTTCCGCGAAAATGCATCCACGACTTTGTGCCGTTCTATTATGTACCTACTAATGAAACTAAACAATAAAAAGTGATAGGATTTCATCACATGAATTCGCCAGTTACTTCTTCACAACAGACATGGTAAAATACAATTTTGGAAAGCATGGGTAAGAAAATATACAAATATAGTTTGTTTGAAGAACCTTTGTGGTAACATGATTCAATTTAGCATCAGAATATCTACAGAGATCACTGCTGAATATTGTGGCACTTGTGCTTACCATTTTGATACTGGAAATGGGTTAACATATACCTCAAAAAGGTTCAAGGTAAGTCTTTCTGTACTGTATTGGGTAGTGAACTGATTTCTCGAGTGTTTTCTCTTCTATTTTTTCATCCTTGTATGATATTATAATAAGTATTATTTTTGCTTTTCGAAACCCCTAAACTGATGTTGATTATACCCTTGAAAATAACATATAATGTATAGCCCTTGATTATGTTTACATAGATATATTATTTGACAACATTTTACCTCACTATATATGATTGCTACTACATTAATTACAAGGTAAGACAAATTTTCTTCTTGCAATCTGCTCACACTGCTGTTTCAAATATTCACTCCACACTTTGATTTATACCTATTGAGAGCTGATCTCAGCTGTGCAGATAACTTTACATATTCTCATATCAATTTCTAGGGTATTCAAAGTATTTTATATTCATTTAATAAATATTTCTCATTTTTAATATGATTTTGTATGAACCAGCTGATGATTTGATTATGCCAACTATGTATGTCCAGACTAGTCCACAGGAAGAATGTTCAAAACCATGCATGATCTTTCATGAAGTGTTCTATTTCATAATCATTTAGATAAGTAAGATGAGTTACCTCTATTAACTATACCTATTGAACTGAGCAACTGATTTTACTTATTTATAACAGGTATGTGTAATTTTTCCAGCTTTCCACTCATCCATTTAGAATAACATGAAATTTCAACCTGTTATCCCAGTTCTCACTCCTAATCCAGATTGAAATAAATTTCAACAAAATAAATACAGAATGGGATTGAATTTTCAATACCTACGACATGATAATTTATTCAATTATAAAATAACAAGTACGATGTGGTAATCCGGTTTTTTCAAAGCAATCATCTATGTTTGAAAACTAGTCCATGATTGCATAGTGAAAAATTATCAAGTTTCAATATATCTACACATAAATCATACTATAATTATGCACAATACATGAAAAGTTATACATAGAGGTACCTATAAGTATGAATAAATATCAACATAAACTAAATTATATAATAATGCATATTTCTTATATCTTGTATATTATATACATGTACAAAAACAATTATAAAACAATGTGTAATGAATATAATTTCATTCAACTATATTCTGTACTCAATATTTAAACAAATTCATTGAGATTTGAAAAATTTCTTTTTTTTTTTCAGATAAAACCAGGTTTACAACAGTGTTGAAAACACTTTCAATTTGCTATTTGAGGCTACCATCAATGAGAGGAACGCAAACAAGTTTTTCGAAGAATCAAACAATATGAATCTTCAGTGGTGAATGTGAAGTTTTTTGTGATGTACTTGAAAAAATGAAACAAATTGGTATCATTTGAAGTAGGTCCTTTCAAATAGAGTGAAAAAATAAATTAATAAATGCTGAAAATAATTTTTCTTCATGTTTATTTCTATATTTGTAGATTCTTTTGACTACTTCTAAAGTTGAAACCATCCTTTGAACCCCATCCAGTTCTTCATGAATATTCACAGGTATCAAGTCCCAATATAATATTGAAAATAGATACATTTTCACTCTGAAACAAATAAAAACATTCGAGACTACTGACCAGTATCTAAAAAATGTTATAGAAAATAAAAAATAACAGTTTGAAAGCCAAAAACCTATCGAGGAAAACAGCAGATTGAATAATTTTGATTCATTTTCTATCAATAGAAAATAGAGATTTCGGAAATTTCATTACAATAAGCTGAGTTATTCATATATATAAATGAAAAATATGAATTGAGTTTCTTGCTTGCTTCAGAATCTTAATGCCTTTTATGTTGTATGTATGCATTCACATTGCTCAAGTAGGTACTCACCAAAAAATGTTTCACAAAAGTTCTTAGCATAAGCAAATGTGAAATTTGAATATTTCCTGGACACAACTGTTGTAGTTAGTAGTAGAGCATAGTGTATATACCTTGGCTACATCAAATATTAGGTGCTAATCACACTGAAGAACAACATGATATTGATTATATCTGAAAATAGAAGGAAGAAAACCAGCGAAACCATAGTGGTTTTGTGACACATTCAAACAACTCACCATAATAAATGATCATTGAACTGTTCCATACACATCAGGTGTAAAGGTACCATTATGATTAATTTTCATCATTTCATCACTGCTCATCTGAAATAAAAATATATCTATACATACTACTGATACTGAAGGTACAAAATGAGGTAGTGAATTATATCCAAATTATAAGGAAGGAATTGTATCGAAACTTAAGTCCATTTCAGTTTTTTATAGTAATTACTAAATATATTCATAAAATGGGTAAGTATATAGTTAGATTACAAAACGTTCTGTTGAAGAGTGGTGAGACCAAAAGGTATAGAATTCAGGAACATTATAATTGGATAAACAGAGTATTTAGAACGGTGTTTGCTGCATTGAAATTACGCTGCTAAATGCAAGAAAACTGCATTGTGAATTTTAAACTGTTGAATATCTTGCCATATATTGGAAAATAACACTCACCTTTAAGCATGTAGGTACTTGAGATTGAGATTGGATGAGAGGTTATGTGCCAGTGCTTCCAGTTTACATTGTGCGATTGAGATCATCTCATGTGATTCGTGAGGTTTCGACTGGAGGTTTAAGAATACCTTATTAGCAGTCATAATATGTATGCTCATTGTCAATATTTTTGAAATATCAACGTTAAGTTACCGTCAGAGCAGGATATTTCGAATCTGGCACCTACTTTTGGACCGGACGCCTCTGTCTAATAAACATAACCTCTATTTTGGTGAATGATCCACCCTTTTACACACAAATGAACCATATTCGCACACAAATATTGTTTTTGAAACTCACAAAAAAGTAAAATGGCCAAAATAATTCAAATCGGTATCAACGAAATAAGAGGGCAATTCTGCAACCTCGCAAGGGTCAAACTTGTAAAAATAGTCGAATGTTCTAGTGCGGCGTTGCCGATAGTGCTGATTTGTATGGTGAAATATGATGAAAGACGAATTAATTTCATCAGAATGTACATCATTAAATCAAAAACACTATGATTCGATGATAACTCCGATTCATAAAAAGGAAATGTAACAATTATGTTTCTGTCAAGTAAAGTTATTGTTTTGTGTGAATTAATCAATTGACTGCAAGATTGCATAAATCGTATAATCTGGCAAACATATTATTGGAGGAAAAGAGACAGAAAAGAAGGATCGAACGATGAGTGATCGCGCAAAAACGTAGATGATGAAGTCTCTAGTGTTTGAATGTCTTTGGTTCCAGGTCATATGGGAATTGAAGGCAACGATGAAGCAGACTGTCTTGCCAAAGAAGGGGCAAATACACAATTTCTCGGCCCAGAACCCTTCTGTGGACTCTCCAAGGCCCACTTGAGGAAAGAGGTTCGACGTTGGGAAGTGGATGAAATGAAATCTCACTGGAATAAAGTGCCAGGACAAAGATAAGCGAAAAGGCTAGTGAGCCTTTCGCCAAGGAAAGCTAAACAGCTTATCGAGTTGTACAAAAAATACTTGAAACTGATAACGGGATTCCTCACTGTCCTCTGAGGTATCACCTCAAGGAGATGGGTAAAACAGAAACAGAATGCTAGTTGCCGCTAATTCGAGAACTTCACTGAAACTGCAGAACATTTGCATCGCGAATGCACTCTTCTGCAAGAGGCTCAAGTTCGCACGAAGTCTCGGAATTCTGGGACTCGAATAGATTGAGGGTTATGCACAAAATATCTAATAGATCGAGGTGCTCGAGAGGCTGCACAGCCTTAAAGAACGCCCCTACAATCTACAATCTACAAGATGCGAGAGGTATTCGAAATGTGATAAATTTCTATTTCACCCTGTAGATCAAGAACAGGAAGGGCTACGAAAGTTATCTTTTCAACAATGTATATCTCTAAAGACCACCGCGATCGTGCAAAAGTATCGAAAATTGGACCCAATGTATAATTTTTCAGATTTGAATGATATCAGATGTCATAATAAATCATTGGCAGAACCTCAGACTGTCACAAATTTGATTCTAATGATATTTTATCGCAATCCCATAATTTTATGGATATTGCGTTATAGATGAAGTGATCATTATATCTAATCGGGAAGTCCAACTAACGATATTGATAGAGGTGATTAAGTTTCAAAAGTTTTACCGTTTCGCTATGAATTTCCGTCACGCTAGTCGTGAACCACCCTGTATATCTGTTCAATAAGAGCTAAATATTGAATTATAGTTCGATGAATATCGGGTTGTAGAGATACATTGAATCTTCATAACATTGTTCCAGATACAACGATACCTACAACATTGTCGCAACATCGAGTTGGTGTTATATTTATTATATGGATATTCGGAAATCGATACCTATGTGTGAGATTTATGGATTTCGTCAGAAATCATAATTTGTATATCAGCGCAACATTTAATATTTTCAATTTTTATAACAATATGTACACATCAATATTGCAACTTTATTGAATTTGCAACTGAAATCATCAATACCATATCATTATCGTTTAACAAACCTACGATATTCAAATATTGGGCCGATCCGAAACCGATTCCTAGCCGATATTTTGTGCTACTGGGTGTATCATAATCCTGTTATACCCGGTATATAATCGTATATATTTTAATGACATATCAATCGTCCATGAACTATTTTCAGTTGCAATTCTATTCATCTGCTACATTCGGTGCTTAACTATTAATAGATTATAGTTGAAAACAAATATAGATTGATAGGTTCGATCAAACTAACTCATCCTACGGTATCACAACAATTGACTCCGTGAGTGTATAGAAATATGTGTGAAATCAACAAATTTGTGAGCATTGAGAAAGCTTTGCTTCAGTTGCCTAAGGAGGATTACATAAACATTAAGAATGTGTTATGCGGAAACCAAACATAGTAAGTAAAAATAATATTAACGGTACCCAAGGGTTGTAACGTCGATATTATATTATCCACGAATTTGATGAAAATATTTTATCACGTTCCTAGCTTTCCAAAATTGGCTCGATTATGGGTGACCCAGGTAACTAACTGTAGATTTGTTGATTCAAATCAATAAACTAAATAAATAAAAAAAAAGAATTTCATTTTTAGTTTGACCATTGATATTCAGATGACATCTTGTAAATTATATACTATATTCGCATTCTATATGAAATCCTCGATCTGTTCATGTTGACAATCGCCGAAACGAAATGTCGCACACCAGTTGACCAATTTCGAAACGACTAATCCATAACTTCTTTAAGCAATATCTTATATTCGACAAACAATACAATAGCAGGAATCTTATGTTCGAGAGCTGGCGACTGAAACAACTTCCTCATAAGTTACCAAAGGTTTGACTTGGCACTTCTGGACTACTTTAGATCGTTATTTCAAAACCGCCCGTCTGCCTTTCTGAATGCTATAATTTGCATTTGAAGTCAGGACATTTATTAAATTTATCAACTTCAACCCCGTCTGCAGTTTGAATGCGACCGTCTGCCAAAGTTTTCTTTGCGAGCCTTGGTTTGTAACATTTTTAGTAAAACTTTGGCACAAAAACTACGGTGCGCCATATCAAAACAAAACATATGGTTTTTCAATATTTATATCAAGAAGAGTGTTTTTCCAAAATTTATTCGACTGAAAACCGCCAATAGAGATCCAGCAGCACAGTGTGGAGTGTTAGCAGGACAGTTGAAATGGATGTATGAACTCAGAAAATCACAATACAGAAATATATATATATATATATCTCAAGGTAATACATACAGAATTATCTATCTATCTATCTATCTATCTATCTATCTATCTATCTATCTATCTATCTATCTATCTATCTATCTATCTATCTATCTATCTATCTATCTATCTATCTATCTATCTATCTATCTATCTATCTATCTATCTATCTATCTATCTATCTATCTATCTATCTATCTATCTATCTATCTATCTATCTATCTATCTATCTATCTATCTATCTATCTATCTATCTATCTATCTATCTATCTATCTATCTATCTATCTATCTATCTATCTATCTATCTATCTATCTATCTATCTATCTATCTATCTATCTATCTATCTATCTATCTATCTATCTATCTATCTATCTATCTATCTATCTATCTATCTATCTATCTATCTATCTATCTATCTATCTATCTATCTATCTATCTATCTATCTATCTATCTATCTATCTATCTATCTATCTATCTATCTATCTATCTATCTATCTATCTATCTATCTATCTATCTATCTATCTATCTATCTATCTATCTATCTATCTATCTATCTATCTATCTATCTATCTATCTATCTATCTATCTATCTATCTATCTATCTATCTATCTATCTATCTATCTATCTATCTATCTATCTATCTATCTATCTATCTATCTATCTATCTATCTATCTATCTATCTATCTATCTATCTATCTATCTATCTATCTATCTATCTATCTATCTATCTATCTATCTATCTATCTATCTATCTATCTATCTATCTATCTATCTATCTATCTATCTATCTATCTATCTATCTATCTATCTATCTATCTATCTATCTATCTATCTATCTATCTATCTATCTATCTATCTATCTATCTATCTATCTATCTATCTATCTATCTATCTATCTATCTATCTATCTATCTATCTATCTATCTATCTATCTATCTATCTATCTATCTATCTATCTATCTATCTATCTTTTTTTTTTTTTTTTTTTTTTTTTTGCTCTTTACGGAGTGTCGGATTCTTACCGACTAAAACCTCTCCTCCCTCTCGCGCTCTTCACACCGGCATCCGCTCGCGCATTACTTCAGTGTGAAGGCTGTCTGTTAATCATTGATCTCTACTCTCTCTCTCCTTGGTTTCTATGATAAGCCTTATAACTTTGTAAGCTTCCGTCCATGTTTTTTCGGAATGAATTAGGCATTCCATCATATTGGTTGCATTGAAAGTCCTTCTTATTGTTGTCTCGAACTGCCTTCGCGTATCTTCCCATTTAGGACACATGAACAGTGTATGCGCAGCATCATCCACCTCTAGACAATACACACATTCTTCAGATTCTACTCTACCCCGCTCGAAGAGGTACTTCCTGAAACAGCCGTGGCCTGATAATGCTTGGGTGAGATAGTAATCGACCTCCCCGTATGGTCTATCGAGCCATATTTTAATCTCTGGAATGAGACTCCAGGTCCAACGTCCATACCTTCCTTGGTTCCACTTGTACTGCCATCGGGCCATCAGATTTTCATTTGTAGTGATTCTCAGTACTCCATTATATTTTGCCACTCTCTCTTGGATTTGTAACTCTATCGGGGGAATTCCTGCAATTACTCCTACGCCATCTGTCGATACCGTTCTATACGCACTGCATATCCGTATACAGATTTGCCGCTGTACTCTACTGAGTCTTTGAATGAGCTTCTTATTTCCTGTGACAGTGTGCCATACTGGAGCAGCATAAAGCAACTGAGAGTGAACCACACTGGCTAGTATACGCCTCTTCGATGCTTTAGGGCCTCCAACATTTGGCATGAGACTACTCAGGGCTGCTACGGTCTTTTCGGCTTTTTCAATAGTCTTACTCACATGTTGTGCGAATGTCAGTTTAGTGTCTAGCCATACACCAAGGTATTTGATTGCTGTGTTGATTTCAATCACACTCCCCTGAATGTTGAAGTGAATGGGGGAGATTTTCCTCTTCGTTGTGAGGAGTACCGCCTCAGTTTTCTGTGGGGCTAATTGAAGGTCATTTTTTCTCATCCAGTTCAAAACACGTTGTAAAGACGTGTTAGTAGTGTTCATCAATATCTCCTCATTTTTGGCCGTTACTACCATCACCACGTCATCTGCAAATCCAATCAACGTGACCCCTTCTGGTTGCTCCATTCGCAGTAGGTCATCGTACATAATGTTCCATAGGGTCGGACCAAGTACTGACCCCTGAGGAACACCACTACTTACTTCGATGTTTTTCGACGTGCCTTCTGCTTCTAGTTGTATTTCCCTTTCCGAAAGGTAAGAAGCGATGATACGAACAAGGCATTTGTTGATACCCATCCTATCCATTTTCTCTAAGATCAACTGCCATGATGCACTGTTGAACGCATTCTTGACATCTAGTGTAATTGCCGCACATAGTCTACGGTGTGCGGCCGAGTAAGCTGCTGCATCTCTGGCGATCCTCAGAACTTCTCCTATAGCGTCTACTGTTTGCCGCCCTTCTCTGAATCCAAACTGTCTATCGGAGAGACCTCCAGTTCGCTGAATTTCTTCGTTGATTCTTATTAGTATCAAGTGTTCATATAGCTTTCCTTCCACGTCTAGTAGGCATATTGGTCGATATGCCGCGGGATTATCTAGGGGTTTATCTCCCTTCCTCAATAATACCAATTTCGCACACTTCCATTCCTTAGGAAAATTGGCTCTGGTAGCTAGGTCGTTATAAACTGCTAGAACGATTTCTGGTCTTTCCATTGCCAAGGATTTGATTATTTCTGGTGGTATTTGGCCGGGTCCTGGAGCCTTATTACTCTTGAGTTTCTGGCATGCCATTTTCAGCTCGTCCAATGTAAAATTTAAAAACTTATCTTCTATATCACAGACAAATATCACTTGCTGATGAACTGGAAATAGACAGTCAACTACTTCCTCCATCATTTTCATCGTCAGCATTGGTCTCGGAGGATAGCCGATAATCCTCTTCATGACTATTTTGTAGCCATCCCCCCAGATATCACAGTCAATTTTATCACAAAGCGCTTTCCAACTTGATCTTTTTGAAATTTTAATTGCATTTCTGAGTCGCTTCTTTGCTTCTCTATATTCCTCCCATTTTCGGTGGGTATCTTCAGGCGGAGCTCTCCTAGCATTCCTGGTATAAATTCTCCTCTTCTTAACGCATTCTGTACGAAGTTCAGCGATTTGCTCTGACCACCAGTAAACTGGTTGTTTTCCTCTAGTTATTCTTCTCCTTGGCATTGTTCTATCACAGATTTTGGTGAGTGTCTTCGAGAGGTTGTTGGATGACACATCATTCGATGATACAATTCCTTCCAGGGCGAGTTGTAGATTCTGGTGGTTCAGTTTCCTCACTTGCCAACCTCTATTTGTGTGATCTCGATTGGAAAACATCCTTTCTCTCGCAATATCACATATGATATAGTTATGGTCGCTCAGGGTTTCTTTTCCGCTTACTTCCCAGAACTCTATCTTGGCTTTCACATCTTCAGTTACTATTGTTAGGTCTAATATTGATCCGTAGTCCTGCCTTTGAAATGTTGGCTTATTTCCTTGGTTTGCGATCACAAGTTCATTTGCGGCGATCCAGTCAGTTAGAATTTGGCCTCTTCTGTCCGTAATATCCATGCCCCATTGCGGGGATTTGGCGTTGAAGTCACCAGCTACGATTGCACTTTCATTATTGAGCCTGATTCGCCTTTCAATCCTGTAAAGGGTTTCTTCCAAATCATGTATGTCATCGTTACCTGAGGAATAACAACTATAGACCGTAAAAAGTGATGTGTCGACGTATGAAAAGCCAGGGCCATGACCTTGCGTTTTTATATAGGTATTTCGATCCAATAATTTGATGGCTGTGTCCAATTCTGGGTCATAAACCCAGTCCTTTCTACACCTTATTGCGTTCCGATTTGGTTCACTTATAATCAGGATACTTGCGTTGAGGTCCTTTGCAGTTGCAAGGGCCATATCATGGGCTGGACGACTTCTATTCGTGTTTATCTGGAGAATTCTAAACATCGTGAATATTTTCTGGTATTGTCTCCTTCATCATCGCTGGGTTTCTATAGCATTTTGTACTTCCTGACTGGTGACCCTCTTGCCTGCAGTGGACACAATAGGCCTCATTTTTGCACGAAGCAGCCTTGATATCTATCTATCTATCTATCTATCTATCTATCTATCTATCTATCTATCTATCTATCTATCTATCTATCTATCTATCTATCTATCTATCTATCTATCTATCTATCTATCTATCTATCTATCTATCTATCTATCTATCTATCTATCTATCTATCTATCTATCTATCTATCTATCTATCTATCTATCTATCTATCTATCTATCTATCTATCTATCTATCTATCTATCTATCTATCTATCTATCTATCTATCTATCTATCTATCTATCTATGTCGCGTCATAGTCGACTTTAAGTTGCATTCAATAAATAATAAGTATATGTAATTAAGCCAAGCCACTCAAATACCATTAATATTTGAAAGTAGTATATGTCCCTCCCTGTTGCTTGGTAAAGCTTTATATGCCTAACCGCGCATGAACAATAGAAGAAGAAAATAAAATATACGCTTTTGAGACACAGTGAAGTGAACCAGCCAAAACTCCTCTCAATCTGAGAAACTCAAAAAAAAGGTGATCAAAATCACGAACCAAAGTGCATCGAGTGACCCCCTATCCTGTGTGGACAATCATTGAAAACTGCCATTGTAGAACATCCCGGCTTCATCAGGTAGGAAGTGGCACCAAGCATTTTTTTTTCCTTTTATGTTTGATCATTGGTAAAATACAGTCCATCAAACCTCACTCTCATAACATTTGGTCCTTCGAGGCAACGGATGTTTTCTCAGAATTTATTGTATTTTTTGGCTTGGTTTAATTAATTACTCAATCATTTCATTGGAAATCATATCGCTATCTCTTTTACACTCGCATTTAAAATCTCTCTCTCTAGTGCCTCTTTTCTGTTCAGAATTATCATCATTCTGTTCGTACTAGAGGTTGCAAAAACTAGTCAAGGTTCACGTTTTTTGCCAAGGGAATCCTCAATCCGCTTGGTCAGTTTTTTGCTACGTTCACCTCCCAGCTGATTGCTCATTTGTTTACTGATTTATCGGAATTTGGATTTTCGTACGCGTATCTCTTGTGAATCACCCATAATAAATGATTCTGGAAGATAACTGACTCCATTGGCAACGTTACTCTCGCAATCATAAGCGTACTCACTACATCACGCACTCTCTCACTCACACACTTGTTCACTCATATAATCACGCACTCACGCAATTCCTCACTCACGTAATTCCTCATTCACGTATTCGCTCACTCAAGTACACACTTACGTATCCAATCACGTTCTCACTCACTCAATCAATCACTCATTTTCACGAATTTGTTTAAAATGGCAGCTAATGTAAATAAACTCAAACAACAGATTGCATTTCGTGACATGAATGTTAACGAATTGAAAACTGTCTTTCAACATTCGGCTATGGCTGAAGCAGATGCTACATATCATCGCGCTTTCAGAGTGGCATTTCGGCGTTATGATGTAATTCGTGAAGAATTTAAAAAGGCGCATCAGAATATTCTCTCAATTGGCGCGCTCATTGACGGTACCAATCTCGAAGATCACGAAAAAATTAGGAAGGCTTTCGAAGATGAAGCTATCTCTATTGAAACCACTTACTATACTCTTTTTGGCGATCAAAGCGAACTTCCGAATAATCCTGTCGTTACGCAACCGAATGTAAAACTGCCCCGAATTGAAGTTCCGAAGTTTTCTGGAGACTACAAAAGATTCACAGGCTTTATTGATATATATGATTCTCTAGTACACAATAATCCTAATCTCTCCAATATTGAAAAATTCACTCATCTCTGCAACTCTCTACAGGGCCCAGCTTTATCAATGACTCAATGTACCCCTCTCACAGGAGATAACTACGAAATAGCCTACAATGCTCTAAAAAAGAGATTTCATAATAAAAGATTAATCGCGACGGCTTATCTCCAGGAAATTGATAATTGCAATAAAATCCCAGAAAATAATGTAAATTCGTCGAATTTGCGCAAATTAATAGACACTTTCGATGAAAACATATCAGCTCTAAAAAACATGAAATTTCCTGTCGATAAGTGGGATTTTATCTTATTCTTTATGTTATTGAAACGACTTGACTCACACACAATAACTCAATTTGAATTCAAACAAAACTCTACAGACATCCCCTCTTATGATTCTCTCAAAGAGTTCATCACACAACAGTGTAATGCCTTAGAAACCGTAGGTGCGTCACAAAAGGTTTCTAACAAAGTGCCTCACGTCGACAAGAGAGCTTTTTCTCGCCCCTCGTATACCAATTATCAGAATCCCGTGAGGTCGTCGGCGTTGATTTCGATTTCGAACACTGGAAATAAAACATATTGTTTCGCTTGCAAAACCTCAGATCATGCCATTTATACATGTCAGGATTTCTTATCAAAATCGTCACAAGAAAGAAATGATTTTGTTAGGGCGAATAATTGTTGCTTGAATTGTTTAGGAACAAAACATCATGCAAGAAATTGTGCCTCACGAGCAAATTGTCGGATTTGTGGTCGAAAAGGACACCATACCTTGTTGCACATAAACAATTCGGAAACCAATCAGGTGACTCGTGTAAACAATGAGCCAACGAATGCGCGCGTTTCGAATCATTCGCAAACCGGCCCGGCGGCGGCGACGTCCGCGGCTGCTGCTAGTCTCGCGGGACTAGTAAACCATGTACAGGGCGTTCTTCTCGCCACCGCACAAATGGAAATTGTAGACTTCTCCAATAATTCTCGGAAAATTAGGGCCTTACTAGATTGCGGAAGCCAAGTTAGCTTTATAACGCAGAAATGCGCTAATCAACTAGGATTATCTCGATTCAAATCCTCTATTTCAATAAGTGGAATTGGTCAGATGCAAATGAACTCCACCTCACACTCAATCACTTGTCGCATTCACCCCATTGGTAAAAATCACCCCTCACTTGTTCTCGATGCTATTATTTTACCAAATATTTGTACGGATCTACCTAATTCAAACATTAGCTACAAGTCTTGGTCACACATTCAAGGTTTGCCTTTAGCAGATCCTAATTTCCATACTCCTGGGACTATTGATATGTTATTAGGTGCGGATATTTTCGCTCAAATACTTCTCAACGATAAAGTGACAGGAGATAAGACAGAGCCGATAGCACTCTCAACGATTTTTGGTTGGATTTTGATGGGATCGACACCTACCTCAGATAATTCTATGCACACAAACTCTCTCACATGTCTTGTCGATTCACTTAATCTGGATAAAACTCTAACAAAATTTTGGCAAATCGAAGAAATTCCCGAAATCACTCTAATGTCCCCCGAAGAGGAAGCATGCGAAAGACATTTTCTGAAGAATGTTTCTCGCACACATACAGGGAGGTACGTGGTGTCTTTACCATTTAAAAATGACTTCATCCCTTATTTTGGTGACACTCGCACCCTCGCTTTACGTAGATTTGCTTCATTGGAGAAAAGATTATTAAATGACCCCGATCTATATGAACAATATTCCGTTTTCATGAGCGAGTATTTAGAATCTGGTCACATGGAAAAAATCGATGAAAGTGCCGTACCCATAAAAAATGTATTTTATATCCCTCATCATGGTATTTTGAAACCAGAAAGCACTACAACTAAATTACGTGTAGTTCTAGATGCATCGGCACATATTCCCGGTTATCCATCTCTAAACGAGTCCCTTTTGATTGGACCCAAGTTACAACAGAATATTGTTTCACTCCTACTGAATTTTCGATTCCCCTCATACGTTTTGTCCGCAGACATAAAACAAATGTATAGACAAATTTTAATCTCACCTGAACACATGAATTTTCAAAGGATAGTTTGGAGATTTTCTCCCAATGACCCCATCAGGGATTATAAATTGAAAACAGTGAGTTTTGGAGTAGCCTCGAGCCCATATCTCGCTCTACGAACAATATTACAGTTATGTAATGATGAAAGAGACAGATTCCCCCGTGCAGCTCACATTCTGGAAACATGTCTTTATGTTGACGATCTATTATTTGGCAGTGACTCTTTCGACGAAACACTATCTCTACAAAAGGAAATAGTTGAATTGTTTGCTTCAGGCGGTTTTCTTTTACGCAAATGGGGAAGTAATAATCAAAAGCTCATTTCGGATTTACCGAAAGAATTTCTTCAGAATGAATCTCTCTCATGTGATTTTGAAAAGGATCATGTGATCAAAATTCTCGGTTTGAAATGGCATTCCTATTCAGATTCCTTCTCTTATGATGTAAAGCCTCTCAACCGCACTTGTACGAAACGAGTGATACTGTCTGAACTTGCTAGAATATATGACCCGTTAGGATTCCTAGCACCATTGACGTTCTATGCAAAATTACTTATACAGAATCTCTGGTCTCGGGGATTATCATGGGATGAAGATCCTCCATCTGAAATCAGGAGAAGTTGGGAGCGGTATGTCACTGAACTCCCTTTTCTATCTTCATTTCAACTACCAAGACACATTCTTTCCAAGTTGCCTGGTTCCTTTTCTCTCCATGGCTTTTGTGATGCCTCAGAACGTGGTTATGCGGCGATAACCTACCTCAGATTTTGCCCATTGGGCTCTGATAAACCTCAAATTTCTTTAATTTGTGCAAAGTCCAAGGTAGCCCCCCTCAAACGCATCTCACTTCCAAAACTGGAATTATGTGCTGCGGTTCTCTTAGCTAAACTCGTAGATTTTGTTCTCTACACTTACAGAGGTAAATTTGTGATAGACGAAATATTCGCATGGTCAGACTCTACAGCTGCTCTCACATGGATCAAAAACTCACCCCATAAATATAAATCTTTTGTCAGCAATAGAAGTTCCTATATCCAAGAAAAAATCCCTCCTTCGAGCTGGCGTCACGTGCCTACCAAACTAAATGCGGCCGACTGTGCTAGTCGTGGTATTTTCCCCTCAGAATTATGCCATCATACTCTTTGGTGGTCTGGGCCAGAGTTTCTACTACTATCACCTGATCTTTGGCCATATCTACAAATTCCAACTTCGGTTCCTGAATGTGAACTAGAAGAACGCAAATTAACATTGTTTAATGTTGTAACGTTAGACTCCTTAGATCATTTACTCGATAAATTCTCCTCCCTCGCCAAAATAAAAAGAATCGTGGCCTATATCTTACGTTTCATACATAATGCACGCTTTCCTCGTGATAAAAAAACTGGATTTCTAAATCAGTTCGAAATTCAGGAAGCACTTTGTCTTTTAATAAAACGAAATCAGCAAACTCATTTTTTTGCTGATATTTCCAGGCTCGATAAAAACAACCTGTTTCCAAACCACTAAGAAAATTGTTTCCCTTCATGGACCCCTCTGGTCTTCTCAGGGTCGGCGGTAGATTGCACTTTTCCCAATTGTCATATGACAAAAAACACCCCGCTTTGTTACCGCGTGTGAGTCGATTGACTGATCTTGTCATCGAAGAGACTCATAATTCGAATATGCATCCGGGCGTTCAGGCACTGCATTTCTTAATTCTGCAGAATTTCTGGATTTTGTCGGGGAGAAGGGCGATTAGAAAAGTTGTGCATAAATGTATGAAATGTTTTCGTCTCAATCCTGCTCACTTCCAACCCCCTATGGGTGATTTGCCGTCGTGTAGAATTTCCCAGGTCAAAGCGTTTTCAATTGTGGGAGTGGACTATGCGGGACCATTTACTATCAAACTCGGCAAAACGCGAAAATCCTCGGTATCTAAGGCATACATTTGTCTCTTTGTGTGTTTCGTAACCAAGGCACTACACGTTGAACTGGCATCAGATCTATCCACTGAAGCTTTTCTCGCTTCTTTTAGGCGGTTCATAGCACGTCGCGGAAGGTGCAGTCAGCTGTACAGCGATTGCGGCACAAATTTTATTGGCGCTCAACGGTATCTCTCTGATATTATGGTTACCGTTGCAAAGTCAGAGTCTATCTCTTGGACTCATCACCCCCCTAGAGGAGCTCATTTCAACGGATTGATTGAAGCTGGAGTTAAGTCTGTCAAAACCCATTTACGGCGTGTAATTGGGGAACAGATATTAAGTTACGAAGAATTATATACTATTCTTGTCCAAATCGAGGCGGTACTCAACTCGCGTCCTCTCTATGCTTCAAGTAATGATCCACAAGATTTCTCAGTTTTAACCCCCGGTCATTTTTTGACGCTCGAACCATTAACTTGTGTTCCAGACTCTGATTTGAGTCATTTAAAGATGAATCATTTGACAAGATGGCAACTTTTAGTGCGTTTACATCAAGACTTTTGGTCTCGTTGGCACAAAGAGTACCTCCATAATCTCCAGCAACGATCAAAATGGACTGACACTTCAAAACCCATTCTACCTAATACACTGGTATTAATTAACGACGAAAATACGTCTCCTCTGAACTGGCCGCTCGGCAGGATTGTGGAATTACATCCTGGCAGGGATGGTATCACCCGGGTAGTTACTGTGAGAACAAAAAATGGGCTCCTGAAGAGACCGGTAATAAAACTATCGCCGCTTCCCCTATCAGATATTTAAATTTAAAATAATAAGTATGTATTTTAAAGGTCGGCGGTATGTCGCGTCATAGTCGACTTTAAGTTGCATTCAATAAATAATAAGTATATGTAATTAAGCCAAGCCACTCAAATACCATTAATATTTGAAAGTAGTATATGTCCCTCCCTGTTGCTTGGTAAAGCTTTATATGCCTAACCGCGCATGAACAATAGAAGAAGAAAATAAAATATACGCTTTTGAGACACAGTGAAGTGAACCAGCCAAAACTCATCTCAATCTGAGAAACTCAAAAAAAAGGTGATCAAAATCACGAACCAAAGTGCATCGAGTGACCCCCTATCCTGTGTGGACAATCATTGAAAACTGCCATTGTAGAACATCCCGGCTTCATCAGGTAGGAAGTGGCACCAAGCATTTTTTTTTCCTTTTATGTTTGATCATTGGTAAAATACAGTCCATCAAACCTCACTCTCATAACAATCTATCTATCTATCTATCTATCTATCTATCTATCTATCTATCTATCTATCTATCTATCTATCTATCTATCTATCTATCTATCTATCTATCTATCTATCTATCTATCTATCTATCTATCTATCTATCTATCTATCTATCTATCTATCTATCTATCTATCTATCTATCTATCTATCTATCTATCTATCTATCTATCTATCTATCTATCTATCTATCTATCTATCTATCTATCTATCTATCTATCTATCTATCTATCTATCTATCTATCTATCTATCTATCTATCTATCTATCTATCTATCTATCTATCTATCTATCTATCTATCTATCTATCTATCTATCTATCTATCTATCTATCTATCTATCTATCTATCTATCTATCTATCTATCTATCTATCTATCTATCTATCTATCTATCTATCTATCTATCTATCTATCTATCTATCTATCTATCTATCTATCTATCTATCTATCTATCTATCTATCTATCTATCTATCTATCTATCTATCTATCTATCTATCTATCTATCTATCTATCTATCTATCTATCTATCTATCTATCTATCTATCTATCTATCTATCTATCTATCTATCTATCTATCTATCTATCTATCTATCTATCTATCTATCTATCTATCTATCTATCTATCTATCTATCTATCTATCTATCTATCTATCTATCTATCTATCTATCTATCTATCTATCTATCTATCTATCTATCTATCTATCTATCTATCTATCTATCTATCTATCTATCTATCTATCTATCTATCTATCTATCTATCTATCTATCTATCTATCTATCTATCTATCTATCTATCTATCTATCTATCTATCTATCTATCTATCTATCTATCTATCTATCTATCTATCTATCTATCTATCTATCTATCTATCTATCTATCTATCTATCTATCTATCTATCTATCTATCTTTTTTTTTTTTTTTTTTTTTTTTTTTTTTTTTTTTCTATCTATCTTTTTTTTCTTTTTTCTATCTATCTTTTCTTTTTTTTTTACTTTGCTTCCGCACATGCACAGGAATCGCTGGTCAGCATACATCTGTGTTTGTGTGGATTCAGTCTCATTCAGCTCTGCGTAGCTGCCTATCTCGGAACAACCTTTCGTCTTCCCCTTTTTGTTTCATTATTTTCCTTATGTACTCTGTGATCGATTTCCACTTAATCCTATTTTCCAACATTTCTTCAACCATATTGTTCTCGTCTAGGTTGATTCCTACTTCTATATTAACTCTGTGTCTATCCCTTTCCCACCTCGTACATTCAAACAAAGTATGTGCTGCTGTATCCACGTTTTCGCAGTAAGCGCATCTTTCATCTGGTGTTTTCCCTATTCTATGAGTATAGGCTCCGAATGAACCATGTCCCGTGAGTATCTGGGTAACAAAGTAATTCGTCTCTCTGTGCCGACACTCAACCCATTTCTTCACGTCTGGTATGAGTGTCTTCGTCCACTGAGCTACTCTCGAAGTATCTATCCACTGTTGCTGCCATCTCTCCAAGCTTGCCTCTCTTTCTTCTTTTTTGACTCGTATTGTATCTTCGTCTCCTCTCTCGAAAATTCTTCTCCTTTCCTCTATTAGAATGTCTATTGGTAGTATTCCAGACACTACTTGAGCAGCGCTTGCTGATATGGTTCTATATCCACTTATCACTCGCAGAAGCGCTTTACGCTGAGTACTTATGAGCATTTGTTTGTTACGCTTTATATTCAGTGCCTTGTGCCA
The DNA here is from genome assembly GCA_029955515.1 of Chrysomela aeneicollis. NCBI lineage: Eukaryota > Metazoa > Arthropoda > Insecta > Coleoptera > Chrysomelidae > Chrysomela > Chrysomela aeneicollis. Next base: position 2,154,758 of record JARUHQ010000025.1, read on the forward strand.
TATCTGTGATCCATATGTTAAAATCGATTGTGTTACGTTGTATAACATCTCTCTCTTCCTGTTTCCTGGTCCTCGTATATTTGGCATTATTCTTGTTAGTGATGCTACATTTCTGTCTGCTTTTTCTACCGCATACTTGATGTGTTCCCCATGAGTCCCCTTCCCATCTATCATTATCCCTAGATACTTCACTTTGTTCTTTGGCATTATTAGTACACCTCCTAGATCGAAATGAATATTTCTCCTCTCTCTTTCTCCTTTCAATATGACTGCCTCCGTTTTTTCGGGAGCCAGTGTCAGGTGGTTTCGTTTCATCCACGAATCTACGATTTCCAGGGCGTCGTCACCTTTGGACACAAGTTCTTCCGCCCGTTTAGCCGTCACTATGATGGCAAGATCATCAGCAAAACCTACTGTCCATGTTCCGTCGGGTAGTTTCTCTTTGAGCACGCCGTCATACATAATGTTCCATAATGTTGGTCCTAATACTGAGCCCTGTGGTACACCGGCAGTGATCTCATATATTTCTCCTTTTTCTATTCTCAAAGTTCTTTCTTTGAAGTAGCTGCTCACAATATTAATGAGGTATTGTGGTATTTCTCTTCTATAAAGCTCTTCCATGATTGTTTTCCATGGTGCTGAGTTAAATGCATTTCTCACATCCAAGGTTATCAGAGCGGCCCATCTCATGGTATTTTCCTTCGAGAGTTCTATGACCTTCATTACTGCTTGTATTGTGGATTTACCTTTACGAAAGCCATATTGGTGGTCTGATAGTTTTTCAGTATTTTCCAAAGCTGCTTCTAGTCTTTTCTTTATGAGTTTCTCGTATAACTTACTCATTGATGTAAGTAGGCATATTGGCCTGTAGCTTATGTGGTTTATGCCAGGTTTCTTAGGTTTTGGTATAAGTACCAGAACCGCTTTCTTCCAACTATTTGGAAAGCTTTGTTCTCTCAACAATCTGTTTATCACGTTTAGTAGCCAATTTGGTGCAATGTTGCCTATAATTTTGATAGCTTCTGCAGGAATGCCATCATGTCCAGGAGCTTTGCCATCTTTCAGTTCCAGTAGTCCTTGACTAATCTCTTCCTGCGTGAACATCGCAATATTCTCGACTCTCTCCATTTCTCTCCACTTATCAAATCTTGTTGGGAACAGTTCTTCTACTATTACCATTTTTTCTTCTCGATCCAGATCGAAAGAAGGGTATGCTTTCAGATTCTTGACAGCTATTTGGTAGCCCTGTCCATAAATGTCTCCATCTAGCTGATCGCACAATTCTTGCCAGTGTTTATTTTTTGAATTATTTATTTTATTTTGCAGTTCCTTCTTGGCTCTTTTATAGGATTCTTTTGAGTCTAGTTTTTCTTCCTCCGTGTACCTATCGCTCTTGGCTATTCTCGAGGCATTCCTTCTTTTCCTCAGACATTCGTGCCTTTTGTACGCTATTTCATCATTCCACCAATATGGCATTCCTCGTACAGTTTTCACCCTCCGCGTGCTTCCTTCGTATGCCTCTTTGAGTGTTTCTCCTAGAAATTCAACTGTATCTTGTTCTTCCTCTCTATCTAACTTCCATTTAACCATTTCTTCAAATACTTTCCAGTCGACTAGCTCTTTATCTTTTGGTTCAGTAGTTGGTTGCATATCATCTTCGATGTCAAAAAATATGTCTCTGTGATCGCTTAAGTTTTCTGAAATGGAGACTTCCCAGTTCGATATGCGTCTTGCTATTGATTGGGTTGAGCAGGTGATGTCTATAAATGATTCAGCATTTCCTCTCACAAAAGTAGGGACCGTACCAGTGTTGTGTATAACCATATTCAATGCTGTGGTCCATTGGGTGAAGTATTCGCCTCTTTTATCTGTAGTAGGGGAGCCCCACTGTGGTGATTTCACGTTGAGGTCCCCTGCCACTATACTCTCGCCTTGTATGCACCTACAATTGGTCATTACAGCATCTATTTCTTCTTTGAAAGTTTCTAGTGAGATGTTTGGGGAGCTATAGCAGCAGTGGATTCTGTAGTCTTTGAAATGTACTGTTAGTACCCCCTGTCCCGTTTCCAGTTTGGTAACCTTGGTTCTTCTATTTCTGAAGTATATTGCTACGTCTTTTCTATGGTCTGTAATCCAACCTCTACCCTCAATAACTTTCTTGTTAGGTTCGGTAACCATTATAATATCAACGTCTTTCTCAGTAGCTGTAGCGAAAGCGATGTCATGAGCTACCCTTCTCCTATTCAAATTACATTGCATCACCCTGAGCCTTTTTTTTCTTCCTGTCCCTAACCTTACCTGGTTCAAACCAGACATGGAATATAATTTATCCCTCTTGAGTTCCTCCCTCCTCTTCTATTTAGCCTTTCATGATTGACCAATTTCTTGAAAGTGGGGCATCTCATACTATCCATTCTGTGTCCTTCTTTTCCACAGATTGGACAGTATTGGTTTTCCCGACATTCTTTCACTTTATGCCCTGTCTTTCCACAATTCAGGCATCTCTCCTCCCTTTGGGGTCCGGTGCAGTTTCGTGCCAAGTGTCCATAATCTTGACACTTATGGCATTTTGGTGGTATAATCCGTTCTCTCACATGGCAATTGATCCATCTTATTTTGATTTCTCCTGATCTTGTTATTCTTTTTGCTACGTCTTCCCTGATTTCAATTGTGGCGTTTTGATTTCCGCCATATGCCGGTCTCATAGATTTAACTACTACATCGTTTTCTCCCACTCCTGTCTTCAAGATTGCTTCCTTTATCTCCTCTTCTGTGGTTATTCCATCTAAACCAGTAATGTGTAGGGTTTTTTTCCTGGTTCTGTTGCTTATGATAGTCTCGGTATTTGGAGACCCTTTTGTTATGAGCTCCTTGAGTATTTTAGCATCTTCTTCTCCTCCTTTCACTGATATTATCAGATCTCCATCCTTGCTTTTTTTAACTGCTTTCACTTCATAGTTTGTTTTCTGAATCTCACCTTTCACTGATCTGAGGATATCTGCGTATTGTCTCCCTCCAGACTTTACAATGACTGTCCCTATATCTGGATATTTCCTATTGTGCTGACTTTCATTTTTTTGTTTGTTTCCTTGTATTGAATCATCCTTCTGTGTATGTATTGTGATATTGATATTGGTTCCTCTGAATAGATATTCCATTATTTTCCTTGTTGTTTCTCCGTTGATATTTTCTGGGGCTGGTATATTTATTTTTTGTCTGTTTTCTTTGCAAGTGATTGCTTTGAGTCTACCCATTGCTTTCACGAAGTTGGGTACCCTGTTCATATCATCAACGTTCTCTTGTGCATTCAGAGCGAAAACGTATTTTTCCATTTTTCTATATCCATTTTGTTCTGGTACTTCCGTCGTTTGCTTGATATATGCAATACATTTCTCCTGTCCTTCTGTTTTCAGTGATTCTATGAGCTCAGGAAATCTTTCTTTGTACCTCTTTTCTATTCCCCTATCCATATTTGGTTGTTCTGCATACACAGCCAAGTCTCCTTCTCTTTCTATAAGTGGGTTTCCTGTTTTCATTTCTGTTACTTGGAAAACTTTTTCAGGCCATTGTTGGTCTACAAGATTCAATAGGTCTTGTTCGTCTAGGATATTTTGCAGCTTTTGGTTTATTTCCGCACACTTTTCTTCCTCTCTCATTTCCTGTTCTTCTTCGCTTTCTGCTTCGTCAAACTGAGTGCCGAACGTACATTTGTTCGTTTCCGTTTGTGTACCGATTGTCTTCGTCTTTATTTTGTCGTGTTTCTGTTTGGGTTCTTGTGTTACCCTACTCAAATCCTTCAGCCACTCATTAAGTTCCTTGCTTTGTAATCTCTCAACCTGAAGGGTAAGTCTACTAGATATTTCTTTCAGTTCTTTTTTGGGGTTGTACATCTCATTCAAAGTTTTCTCTAGTTGGTGCACCTGGCCACATATTTTCTTTATTATATTAGCAAAAATGTTTTTTTCTGTATCGTCCCTATGCGTTTCAGGGCTCTTGTCTGGCCTCTTCCGTTTACTCATTTGTTTCACACCATCTGATTTCGAATAGTATTCCCATGGTTTCTGAGCTTCATGTGAAACAGGAGTATTCGGTCTGGTAGGCGATCTCGCTATGGAGTCTCTTCGGGTAAAAGGGTTTGCCATATCTGTTCCAGTAATCAGAATACCCGCCCTGGCCTGGTTCATCACCAAGGGAGAGCCGCAGTCGCTGGCTAACGGTCCAGAGAGGCCTGCTTTACCGCCATCTGACTGGACCGGTACTGGGGTTCCGAGTCCCTGCACCGTAAATAAATCGTCTTTGGTTTCCATTTCCATTGACAAGTTTCTTTGGTATCCCTCTTCGTCTGACTCTTCACCCTAGACCTGTTCGGTATGGGAGGCCCTGCCAGTAGCTGAATGCTACAACCGACATAGCTCTGAGGATCATTAGAGTACGCAAACCCCACCACCACGTTAAGGTGGAGATACCGTCGGTGGGGATCTATCTATCTATCTATCTATCTATCTATCTATCTATCTATCTATCTATCTATCTATCTATCTATCTATCTATCTATCTATCTATCTATCTATCTATCTATCTATCTATCTATCTATCTATCTATCTATCTATCTTTCTATCTATCTATCTATCTATCTATCTATCTATCTATCTATCTATCTATCTATCTATCTATCTATCTATCTATCTATCTATCTATCTATCTATCTATCTATCTATCTATCTATCTATCTATCTATCTATCTATCTATCTATCTATCTATCTATCTATCTATCTATCTATCTATCTATCTATCTATCTATCTATCTATCTATCTATCTATCTATCTATCTATCTATCTATCTATCTATCTATCTATCTATCTATCTATCTATCTATCTATCTATCTATCTATCTATCTATCTATCTATCTATCTATCTATCTATCTATCTATCTATCTATCTATCTATCTATCTATCTATCTATCTATCTATCTATCTATCTATCTATCTATCTATCTATCTATCTATCTATCTATCTATCTATCTATCTATCTATCTATCTATCTATCTATCTATCTATCTATCTATCTATCTATCTATCTATCTATCTATCTATCTATCTATCTATCTATCTATCTATCTGTCTATCTATCTATCTATCTATCTATCTATCTATCTATCTATCTATCTATCTATCTATCTATCTATCTTTTTTTTTTTTTTTTTCCGAGAAGAGGAAATCTTGCATGAGATTCTGGTCTTTCCAGAATGTCGGATTCTTACCGACTAAAACCTCTTCTCCATCCGCATCTTCCACTGGAACCGCTCTCGCATTACTTCAGTGGAAGTGCATTTGCCTGACGTAGTCGACAATATTCTCTCTCTATCGTCTTTCTCTTTGTTCTCGATTATGTGCCTTATAATCTTGTATGCACTTTTCCACCCTTCCTCACCAGATATCAGAGACGCCATCATATTCTCTACTTCAAAAGGTGCACCTGTTTCAGTTTGAAATCCTTGGCGAATCACTTCCCATCTGTGACAAGCAAACAAAGTGTGTTCTACGTCATCTTGCTCTCCGCAGTATGGACAATTTTCCGATTCAGCTCGCATGCGATTGAAGAGGTACTTCCTGAAACACCCGTGTCCACATAATGCCTGTGTTGTGAAATAGTCGACTTCTCCATATGGCCTGTTTGTCCATTCCTGTATATTTGGTATCAGCCTGTGCGTCCATCTACCATATTTACCGTTAGTCCATTTTCTCTGCCATCGTGCCATAAGATTCATTCTGGCGATAGGTCCGACTACTCCTCTGTATTTTTCGTCTCGTTCTATTATCAGAAAGTCGATGGGCGGTACTTCTGCGATAACTCCAGCTGCTTCTGTTGAAATAGTTCGATATGCAGAGCATATCCTGATGCACATCTTGCGTTGGATGCTGCTTAGTTTCGCTACAAGTTTCTGGTTACTTGCAGCTGTATTCCAGGCTGGTGCACCATACAGCATTTGGGAATGGGCTACACTCATGAGCAACCTTTTTTTGGATGCCCTTGGTCCTCTTACATTTGGCATAAGTCCAGAAAGAGCTGCCACTGTTTTCTCCACTTTCTGAGATACTTTATGCACATGCTCCGCGAAAGTCATCTTTGTATCCAACCAAATTCCTAGGTACTTGATTGCCTTCTTTGGTTTCAAGTCGAATTCAATAAGGCCTATTTTTCTTTTAGTCGTTAGCAAGACTGCTTCTGTTTTTTCTGGCGCCAATTGTAGCCCATTATTCTCCAGCCAGTTCGACACGCGTTGCAGTGCTATATTCGCTGCACACATCAGACTCTCTTCGCCTTTGGATACTACTACCATGGCAATATCATCCGCGAAGCCTATAAGGGTTACTCCTGCCGGTTGTTCCATTCTTAAAAGCCCATCGTATAATATATTCCACAGCGTTGGCCCCAGCACTGATCCTTGTGGTACTCCGCTGTTGATTCTTCTAGGTTTTCTTGTATCCTCTGCTTCAAGAATGATCTCTCTTTCTGACAAGTAGGCCCTTATTACATTGATGAGGCTTTCATTTATCTCCCTTCTCCTTAGTTCATCTAAAATTATTTGCCAACTAGCGCTATTGAAGGCATTTCTTATGTCCAATGTAATGATCGCGCATAGTCGTCGGTGCGCTGGAGAGTATTCTTGTCCTGCTTCCTTTGCAATTTTCAACACTTCCTCTATGGCGTCTACGGTCTGTTTCCCCTCAACAAAACCATACTGTCTCATTGACAGTCCTTCCGTGCGCGATATTTCCCTCTTGAGTCTAATGAGGATGAGTTGTTCATAAAGTTTTCCCTCTACGTCCAGCAGACAGATTGGTCTGTGTCCAGATGGGCTTTCTATGGGTTTGTCTGGTTTCCTCAGAAGCAGTAGTCTTGCTCTTTTCCATTCTACTGGAAATTCTCCGCGGCTGGCCAAACCATTATATACCGCCAGTATATAATGAGGGTCATTCAAAGCGAGAGCTTTAATTATCTCTGGTGGTATATTACCAGGTCCGGGAGCTTTATTGTCTTTTAACTTATCACATGCTACACGTAACTCGTTTAGGCTAAAATTTAAAAATATCACATTTGTATCACAGTTGAATATCACATCTTGATGCACAGGAAATAAGTGGTCTACCACTTCTTCCACCATATGCATAGGCATTCTTAGTCTGGGAGGGTAGCCAGTCAGGCTCTTCATGACGATTTTATAGCCATCCCCCCAGATATCACAGTCGACTTTATCACAGATAGTTTTCCAACATTTTCGTTTGGACTCTTTGATGAAATTTTGGAGTGATTTTTTTGACTCCTTATACTCGTCCCATAGCCTCTGACTTTCTTCTGGCCGATTTGTCCTCACGGATCGTGTATAGAGCCGCCTCCGTCGCATACAGTCTTTTCGGGCTTGAGCGATCTCCTCACTCCACCAGTAGACAGGTTGGTTTTTTGATGAACTCCTTTTCCTAGGCATTGTTTTGTCACAGAGCTGGTTCAGTGAGTACGTTAGCCCTCGTGCCGAATTATGCATGGTCAGTAGGAGGTGCGTTAGGTTGGAGTACCCCCTCCACTCCACTTTTCCATTTCAAGTGCGTCAGTATGGACCATCCCCACTCCTCGTCGATTCAGACCATCGACCAATCAGAGGCCAGCTTTGCCCCGCCCCCTTTTATTGGCGGGAAATTCAAATCATGTGGTATTTGGGTTCGGGCCCCTCGGACTTTGGTCCACCCCTTCGTGCCCACTCGGGCCTCTTCGGGCATCATCGGACTCCACTACATCCCCTTGGCTTCCTTAGGCCTCCACTGTACCCCCTTGGCCCCCTAGGCCCCCACTGTACCACCTTGGCCTCCACTGTACCCCCTTGGCTCCCTAGGCCCCCACTGTACCCCCTTGGCCCCCCTCAGGTCTTCGCTGTACCCCCTTGGCCCCTTAGGCCTCCACTGTATCACTTTGACCCCGAATGACCCGTCAAGCGACCTCCGTCAGCGACATGTAACGCAGCGACACCAGCGCCACTACAACAACGCCATCTGATGGCGAGAATGGAAACTAAAGACATCTTCAATCTGAAGACATCTTCAATCTGAAGACATCTTCCATCTGAAGACATCTTGCAGACCACACCCTCAATTGACACTACCCCCTTAGGCCTTTTACGCTGTACCCCCCTTTGGACCCTTAGCGCTGCGCAATCCGAAGACATCTTGTGACGTCATATTCCATTTAAAAAAAAGCCAGTACAATCAGGATTCGAACCCGCACCAATATGGTGCAAAGTTTCAAGACCAAACGCTTCGTCCACGCGGCCACTGCGGGACATATCAATTAACATTTCTAAAAATAAACCGATGCGGTGATTTGTGCTTTGTGGAACGTAGCAACCTCGGCAAGCGGGGAGCAGGGAAACGAACAATGGCTTATTCATTCATTATACATCAGTGTATAAATAGAGATAATCGCATTCAAGGTCAGGTTCGCTGCATTCCAATGATGACTCAACATATCACGCCATGATGCAACAGCGTGATGTATTCGAGCAGATCCATGGAGCAGGGAAAGGAACAATGGCTTATGCATTCAATAAACATCAGTGTATTAATAGACATAATTGCATTCAAGGTCAGGTTCGCTGCATTCCATTGATGATTCAACATGATACAATATTTCGCGTAACGTTACAAAGATAAGAGACGACAAAGCGACTGACACTGTTGCCAGACGTTTGAAAAAATGAGGCATTGATGCCAGACGTTTGAAAATATCTGGAAATATACCATAATGCACCTACAGCTTACCCAAGTGGAATCCGAACCACTCCGAACCACCACGTGTGAACACCTTAAATTGATGTATACAGGGTGTGCTTGCTGAAGTTAGGCGTCTGACATCTAACTTTTGGTAGCCAACTGTCAAATGTCAAATGTCAAATGTCAAATGTCAAATGTCAAATGTCAAATGTCAAATGTCAAATGTCAAATGTCAAATGTCAAATGTCAAATGTCAAATGTCAAATGTCAAATGTCAAATGTCAAATGTCAAATGTCAAATGTCAAATGTCAAATGTCAAATGTCAAATGTCAAATGTCAAATGTCAAATGTCAAATGTCAAATGTCAAATGTCAAATGTCAAATATCAAATGTCAAATGTCAAATGTCAAATGTCAAATGTCAAATGTCAAATGTCAAATGTCAAATGTCAAATGTCAAATGTCAAATGTCAAATGTCAAATGTCAAATGTCAAATGTCAAATGTCAAATGTCAAATGTCAAATGTCAAATGTCAAATGTCAAATGTCAAATGTCAAATGTCAAATGTCAAATGTCAAATGTCAAATGTCAAATGTCAAATGTCAAATGTCAAATGTCAAATGTCAAATGTCAAATGTCAAATGTCAAATAGCCGCTATCTCTTGGTCACACCCTAACAATGACGCTACGGACGGTCCAATTAGAAGTTATAAAAAGCGTTGTAATAATAATCCAAATTGCACAAGATGATGCAATCTCCACATTTCGTCGATATATCAACAATGAATGGGGCCTTCCATAACTTTGCAGGTGGTCACGGCCATAATTATTTATAGATAGCGATGATGATGTCATGCTTATCTCAACATTTCGGTCAATACATTGATGAACAATGGCGTATTTCATAAGTTTGCACGTGGCCAGCGATGATATCATGAATCATGACTTCAATTGTTTACAGATTGCGATTTTGTTATATCCTTGAATAACAGCTCGATATGCAATTATGCACTTTTCGATCACCACGTCTGAATACTCCAAATTGATGAATAAAGTTTGACGTATGACAAGGTGTGGCTGCCTGAAGTTGGGTATTTGACATCTGACGTATGACGTCATCATTTCAAAATGATTGCTGATATCACAAGGTCACTAAGTATTTAGTAATTTTCATATTCAATATACTTACAGCTCACACAAATAGAATCCGAACCACCACATTGATATCGACATAGCAGAATCCATAATCAAAATTGTCGCTAATATCACAAGGTCACCAACTGTTTAGTAATTTTCGTGTTATAAAGTTAATATACCTACAGCTCACACAAGTAGAATCCGAACCACAGCATTGATATCGACGCAACAGAATTCATGAACTCGTTAATATAAAGATGTCAATGTCAAAATGATTCATTTTCTCTACGAAATATCAAAAAATATTCACTTCCGGTTTAATAAAAAGCGACATAGAGAAAAACTAATGTTTTATTCGTGATCCCCATGACGTGTAAACTTCAAAAACATCAACTTCTGGTTTCACTTCCGGTTTCCATTTCTCCACTTAACATAGTCATGTGGGTACTCTGAGAGAAGGATTTTTCACGGACATTCCAAATATATCATTTTACCTATGTACAAAGTCTCAAGGTTAAAGAGATATCAATCAAAATAAATCGAAATAATGAAAAAAATCTATGTAAACAATTCACAATCTCTCCGTGTGATGATTTTCTGGTCGATCCAGCTTTTCGACGAATTATAAAAAAAATATTCACTTCTGGTTCATCATAAATCGATATAGAGAAAAACTAATGTTTTATTCGTGATCCCCATGACGTGTAGACTTCAAAAACATCAACTTCCGGTTTCACTCCCGGTTCCCATTTTCCACTCAACATAGTCATGTGGGTACTCTGAGAGAAGGATTTTTCACGGACATTCTTAATATATCATTTTACCTATGTACAAAGTCTCAAGGTTAAAGAGATATCAATCGAAATTAATCGAAATAATGAAAAAATCTATGCAAACAATTCACAATCTCTTCGTGTAATGATTTTCTGGTCGATTCAGCTTCTCGACGAATTATCACGAAATATTCACTTCCGTTCATTAAAAAGCGATATAGAGAAAAACTTATAGTATATTCGTGACCCCCATGACGTGTAGACTCTTAAAACAACAACTTCCGGTTTCACTTCCGGTTTCCATTTTGTCAGTACACAGGGTCATGTGGGTACTCATTGAAAAGGATATTTCACGTACATTCCGAATATATTAACTTACATATATACAAAGTCCAAAGGTTTGCGAGATATCAATCAAAATATATCTGAATAATAAAAAAACAATAAAAACTGTTCACAATCTCTTTGAGTACTGCTTTTCTAACCGATCTATCCCCTTGATGAATTATCGGAATATATCCTCTTCCAATTCGTAAAAAATCGAGATATAGGGAAAAAATGAGATGTTCGTGATCCCCATAACGTTCGGACATCGAAACAACAACTTCCAGTTTCACTTCCGGTTGAAATTTTTTCAGTAAACAGAGCCATGTGGGTACTCTGAGAGAAGGATTTCTTACGGGCATCCCGAATATATCAACTTACCTATATACAAAATCTCAAGGTTTGCGAGATATCGACGAAAATTGGTGAAATAATCAAAACAACACTGTTACACGCAAGAAAGTGCTATGAAGAGTCGATTCGAGTCCACGGTTAACTCATGTTTACATCTTATTAATCAATATTCTAGTAGGAGACTAAAATTTTTGTACAACTCATATCAGGAAATGCCATTTACACCATTATGAAAACCTAGTAGGTGAAATGTTGAATAGAAAATCGATAATCAATTTTAGAGTAATCGATAACATATGGAATACGATCGGAACTCTCGAGGTGAATGTTTCAAAGTCATAGGGTTAATAAAGTTTCAAAAAAAGCTCTGTTCAAGGTATGTTTATAAATTCCAAGGCTATATAACTATTAAGATCACATTATATTGGAACCAGGTACTTCAATCATTGATCTACTCAAAAAATATGTCTCGAAACAGAAATAATTTTCTATATTTAGGATTGCTCTTCCAGCATCGGCAATACATGGAATATTATCGGAAATCTCGGGGTGAATGTTTCAACGACTAAGAATTATCGAAATTTCAAAAACGGAGCTCTGATCAAGGTATGGTTATAAATTCAAAAGCTGTATAACTATTCACATCACATTATATTGAAGCCAGATACTTCAATCATTATTCACCTCGAAAAATATGATACGAAACATATATACTTTTCTATATTTGGGATCGCACTTTCAGCAAAGAGAATATGTGTCAACGTCTACAAAAATCAATGCTTTCATTCAAAATGTTTTCGATAGGTCTAACGATGGAACCAACAGGCTGATAAAATACAGGGATGTAAAAACTATCTAGTCTGGAAGAAATATACTGGGTGTGTAAGAAATTACACTTAATATTTTCAATAGGTGTACCGTTCGAAAAATACAAATGTACTGACTGGTACAGGATGTATCAAGAATTAATGATGACGTTTAACGTTTGATAGGTATAATTTGATAGTTGACGCTCAACGACTGGAAATTGAGAGCCTTGGTCACGTGAGGGTGGATATGGTTGTATTATGATCAGTGACGAAAACAATTTTATATTGATGAAAAAAGAAATGGGTACTCCAGAAGAATGTTTTTTCACGGACATTTCGAAAATTCAACTTGTATATATTTTGAGACTCAAGACCAAAATTGATATTAATTGATAAACATTCATAACAATGACAAACCTTACGAAAAAACGCGCAGACATCGCACCCTTATCAAAAAACTATCAAAAATGATAAATAGCACGACGAAAAGTCAAGCATGCGTCTTACATATATCATGCTAACGTCGTGTATCCATCAAAGATCTATCAGACAACGTCGTCTAAAATTTTTGAATACTATGATTCGCATGACAAAGCGTCACGCATTCATTAAACAAGTAGAAGACATCAAAATTCATCACGCATACATCACCCATACGTCGCACATGCGTCGAACATACGTCATGCAAACGTCACACATTCATCGAGAATCTATCGAACAGCAACATAAAAACGATTGATAACGTACTGACATTACAAATCCAAAATGGTAGCTATTGAAGTTCAGCATCTGGCATCTGACATTCGGTGTCCGACATTTGACGCTTGGCGTACTAAGATTTCTGTTGTTCACCAACATAAAGTTGTAGATATAAAAATAATTATAGGGCAATCATTGAAGAACATTAAAAACGTTAAAAAAAAACATGACGCATGCGTTGTGCATACGTTGCGCATACGTCATACATACGTCGTGCAAACGTAGCGCCTATATCAAACATCCATAATACAACGTGTTTTAAACCTTGAAATGAGAAAAAGCATGACATGATATCCATCACGCATTCATTTTATGACGTTGAAAATTTTGAAAATAAAAACTCCACGCATGCGTCGTACGTACACCACGCTGACGTCATGCCTTCGTCGGAAATCTACCGAGCAACGTATAAGAGCTTCAAAAACAATAAATAGCATGACGAAACGTCAGACATGAGTTATACATATATTGCATCGACGTAGTGTCCTTGTGAAAAATCAATCAAACAACGTATGAAAATGTTCAAAACGATTTATAAATTCAATAACCATCACTTATTCATTGAACAATATCAAAAACTTTGAAAAAACACTATACGAAAATTGTAGGGATGTCATTGAAAAATTCAACGACAGACGACAAAGAGTACTAGAAGCAAGAGAAGTGAGTAATTGAAAGATTCGACGATAGGGTCGATAGGAGTGAGTGAGTCATAGACGAATGACCCGGTGTTGAAACCAGATTATTATGATACAGGGTAACACAAAATTCTCAATGAATCATCACATGGAATATTCACTTCCGGATGGCGGAAGATCTACGTGACTGAATAGCTATGTTCAAAACTTCAATTATAATTATTAACATTAGTTTTGAATTCGTTAAATTATGGTTACATGAAAATAGTACAGTATATGACATAATACATCAAGAGTATATTCATTTCATTATGGCTTCCAAATTCAAGTTGATCTATGTGATGAAATATGTATAATGAATCATTATTTACCACCACTTTCACAATTATTCACCAACAGATGTCAACCTCAATGAAAAACCCATACACTCAGTTGAAAAACCTCGATATCAATATAATGATGGATTCAGGAATGCTAGTAAATGGAATAATATCAAACCTAACGTCATACATGACGTAGAACCTGACATCATACGCGACGTCTGAGACGTGTGTAAGACTCAGGTTTTCGATCGAGTAAGCTTCATGAATGTGGAAGAGGATCGTTTGCTAGGTCACACTTTTTTTTTCAAGTTCTCAAGAAATTAGCAAATTCATTGCATGGATCTGGTGGTAACAATAATCATTTTATAAAAAATAGAAAAATAATCCACTTTCATCTTTCAAATTTGGTAAATGTTATACATAATAATTCCTAGAGGAAAAATAAAAACGAAGAATTATAGATTTTTATATATATATTTCTCACACATTATTCAAATCTCTCAATACATTCATTTTATGAAGGAACAAATATTCCCTGAGTGCATTACTTACTAAACTGTCATTTGATATTTCACATAATGAATACAGAGCTTCAAAATAATCAATATAACCAGCATCTTTATTGAAAATCGATTTAATCAAATTCAAAATATTATTTTAAAATGTACAGAAGTTCATGTTTTCCAGTAAAACCACCCGATGGCCCACTAAACTTCGATGAACTTGAAGAATCTGCGTAGCATCCTCGACATCGATAAGGAACTCGACATCATGTTTTTTGACGAGTAGACATTTGATCCCATCAAACACCAATTGTGATACTTTGCAGAAATCTCCACATGGAAACGTTACTGGCTCATATTCATCTTGGTGGGTTGGTAACTTCTCGTAGAAAAAATTGTCCAATGCTCGTTTCAGTAAATCAGTGAAAGTTTTCCATTCCGTTGTACAAAAAGATTGTTTATTTGGTTTGTATGGTTGTGATAAAATTATAGATGGATTGAATTTTCTTGCTGGAATCAAACCAACCCCTACCTGGAAGGATCTCAACTGGAATAATGTGTAGAGTAGGTAATGTTCCTCAGCTCGGGCTGCATTTTCGTACATCTCCAACACTTCATCTAATTCTTGATGATATTCCGCACTATTGAAAGATGATTCGGTGGAATTTGAATCAATATCGTCTTCTGACACACTTACATAACCACTATCTCGACTTGATGTTGACATGATAGACTAAGTAAAAATACTTTCAGACTGAGATCAATTTCATGTATCTATTTATAGTTCCCCTCTACATTCGAGAACAATAGAGTTGAAATCATTATTGCGAGATGAATCTTGACATATCAAATATAAGAATAATGCTGATTCAAGTAGAATAGCAGAAAAACAAAGGTATTTCATGAATGCGTTGCTTATCTCCCCACATGATGCCCTGAGGAATGCAAAGTTGCATATCGAATATGAGATGTAATAAACATGATGATTCAGGGAGATAACATCAACATCATCACAATCTTTGAATTATGGTCGTGATTCATGATATCATCATCTACCACCTGCGAACTTATCGAAGATCTCTTCTATATTGTCGATTCATCTGATGAAATACAGAGGATAAGCATGACATTATCATCGCCAAATGAAATCCGAACCACCACATGTGAAAACCCCAAATTGATGGATAATATTTGACGTATGACAAAGGCGTACTAGGGCTGCTGGAGTTTGGCGTCTGACATCTGACAGTTAACGTTTGACGATACGTCATGCATACGAAGTCTTTTTTCAATAGAAAATCTATCAATCAACGCACAAAAACTTCAAAAACAATGGAAAGCATGACGAAACGTCAAGCATATGCGTCATACATACATCGCGCAGACATCGTGTGTTTCTTAAAAATCTATCAAACAATATATTAAAACTATAAAAACGAGTACTAGCATGACTAGATATAATGCATTCATCAAATAACATCGAAAACGATGAAAAACATCACGCATACGTCATGTAACTTATGTCAACTGTCAAGTATTCCATGGCGCTGTGTCATATGTCAATCGGATAGTGTTCCATAATGCTGCTGATGACGCCAGAGTATGGAAACGCAACGCGTCATAGACTACTAGCTCGACCAATCAGAAGCCTTCATATCCCAAACCACTTTTTTTTTTTGGCGGGAAATTGAAGTTATTTTTATGATATCACCCTTTAGCCCCCCAGGTCACCGCTGTGCCCCCTTTATGCGTAACACGTTAGACTCTGAGTTTAGGTGAAGCTTCGTGACGTCAGATTCAGAGGTTAGGTTGAGTCTCGAGACGTTAGACTCAGAGGTTATGTTAGGGCCCCGTGACGTTCGATTCTAACGTTAGGTTAGGTTGGATCTCGAGACGTTAGCCTCAGAAGATAGGTTAGGTCTCCGACCTAACCTAACCTAACGACCTAACGTCTCGGGATCCAACCTAACCTAACGTTAGAATCAAACGTCACGGGGCCATAACATAACCTCTGAGTCTAACGTCTCGAGACCCAACCTAACCTCTGAATCTGACGTCACGAAGCCTCACCTAAACTCAGAGTCTAACGTGTTACGCATAAAGGGGGCACAGCGGTGACCTGGGGGGCTAAAGGGTGATATCATAAAAATAACTTCAATTTCCCGCCAAAAAAAAAAAAGTGGTTTGGGATATGAAGGCTTCTGATTGGTCGAGCTAGTAGTCTATGACGCGTTGCGTTTCCATACTCTGGCGTCATCAGCAGCATCATGGAACACTATCCGATTGACATATGACACAGCGCCATGGAATACTTGACAGTTGACATAAGTTACATGACGTATGCGTGATGTTTTTCATCGTTTTCGATGTTATTTGATGAATGCATTATATCTAGTCATGCTAGTACTCGTTTTTATAGTTTTAATATATTGTTTGATAGATTTTTAAGAAACACACGATGTCTGCGCGATGTATGTATGACGCATATGCTTGACGTTTCGTCATGCTTTCCATTGTTTTTGAAGTTTTTGTGCGTTGATTGATAGATTTTCTATCGAAAAAAGACTTCGTATGCATGACGTATCGTCAAACGTTAACTGTCAGATGTCAGACGCCAAACTCCAGCAGCCCTAGTACGCCTTTGTCATACGTCAAATATTATCCATCAATTTGGGGTTTTCACATGTGGTGGTTCGGATTTCATTTGGCGATGATAATGTCATGCTTATCCTCTGTATTTCATCAGATGAATCGACAATATAGAAGGGATCTTCGATAAGTTCGCAGGTGGTAGATGATGATATCATGAATCACGACCATAATTCAAAGATTGTGATGATGTTGATGTTATCTCCCTGAATCATCATGTTTATTACATCTCATATTCGATATGCAACTTTGCATTCCTCAGGGCATCATGTGGGGAGATAAGCAACGCATTCATGAAATACCTTTGTTTTTCTGCTATTCTACTTGAATCAGCATTATTCTTATATTTGATATGTCAAGATTCATCTCGCAATAATGATTTCAACTCTATTGTTCTCGAATGTAGAGGGGAACTATAAATAGATACATGAAATTGATCTCAGTCTGAAAGTATTTTTACTTAGTCTATCATGTCAACATCAAGTCGAGATAGTGGTTATGTAAGTGTGTCAGAAGACGATATTGATTCAAATTCCACCGAATCATCTTTCAATAGTGCGGAATATCATCAAGAATTAGATGAAGTGTTGGAGATGTACGAAAATGCAGCCCGAGCTGAGGAACATTACCTACTCTACACATTATTCCAGTTGAGATCCTTCCAGGTAGGGGTTGGTTTGAGTCCAGCAAGAAAATTCAATCCATCTATAATTTTATCACAACCATACAAACCAAATAAACAATCTTTTTGTACAACGGAATGGAAAACTTTCACTGATTTACTGAAACGAGCATTGGACAGTTTTTTCTACGAGAAGTTACCAACCCACCAAGATGAATATGAGCCAGTAACGTTTCCATGTGGAGATTTCTGCAAAGTATCACAATTGGTGTTTGATGGGATCAAATGTCTACTCGTCAAAAAACATGATGTCGAGTTCCTTATCGATGTCGAGGATGCTACGCAGATTCTTCAAGTTCATCGAAGTTTAGTGGGCCATCGGGTGGTTTTACTGGAAAACATGAACTTCTGTACATTTTAAAATAATATTTTGAATTTGATTAAATCGATTTTCAATAAAGATGCTGGTTATATTGATTATTTTGAAGCTCTGTATTCATTATGTGAAATATCAAATGACAGTTTAGTAAGTAATGCACTCAGGGAATATTTGTTCCTTCATAAAATGAATGTTTTGAGAGATTTGAATAATGTGTGAGAAATATATATATAAAAATCTATAATTCTTCGTTTTTATTTTTCCTCTAGGAATTATTATGTATAACATTTACCAAATTTGAAAGATGAAAGTGGATTATTTTTCTATTTTTTATAAAATGATTATTGTTACCACCAGATCCATGCAATGAATTTGCGAATTTCTTGAGAACTTGAAAAAAAAAGTGTGACCTAGCAAACGATCCTCTTCCACATTCATGAAGCTTACTCGATCGAAAACCTGAGTCTTACACACGTCTCAGACGTCGCGTATGATGTCAGGTTCTACGTCATGTATGACGTTAGGTTTGATATTATTCCATTTACTAGCATTCCTGAATCCATCATTATATTGATATCGAGGTTTTTCAACTGAGTGTATGGGTTTTTCATTGAGGTTGACATCTGTTGGTGAATAATTGTGAAAGTGGTGGTAAATAATGATTCATTATACATATTTCATCACATAGATCAACTTGAATTTGGAAGCCATAATGAAATGAATATACTCTTGATGTATTATGTCATATACTGTACTATTTTCATGTAACCATAATTTAACGAATTCAAAACTAATGTTAATAATTATAATTGAAGTTTTGAACATAGCTATTCAGTCACGTAGATCTTCCGCCATCCGGAAGTGAATATTCCATGTGATGATTCATTGAGAATTTTGTGTTACCCTGTATCATAATAATCTGGTTTCAACACCGGGTCATTCGTCTATGACTCACTCACTCCTATCGACCCTATCGTCGAATCTTTCAATTACTCACTTCTCTTGCTTCTAGTACTCTTTGTCGTCTGTCGTTGAATTTTTCAATGACATCCCTACAATTTTCGTATAGTGTTTTTTCAAAGTTTTTGATATTGTTCAATGAATAAGTGATGGTTATTGAATTTATAAATCGTTTTGAACATTTTCATACGTTGTTTGATTGATTTTTCACAAGGACACTACGTCGATGCAATATATGTATAACTCATGTCTGACGTTTCGTCATGCTATTTATTGTTTTTGAAGCTCTTATACGTTGCTCGGTAGATTTCCGACGAAGGCATGACGTCAGCGTGGTGTACGTACGACGCATGCGTGGAGTTTTTATTTTCAAAATTTTCAACGTCATAAAATGAATGCGTGATGGATATCATGTCATGCTTTTTCTCATTTCAAGGTTTAAAACACGTTGTATTATGGATGTTTGATATAGGCGCTACGTTTGCACGACGTATGTATGACGTATGCGCAACGTATGCACAACGCATGCGTCATGTTTTTTTTAACGTTTTTAATGTTCTTCAATGATTGCCCTATAATTATTTTTATATCTACAACTTTATGTTGGTGAACAACAGAAATCTTAGTACGCCAAGCGTCAAATGTCGGACACCGAATGTCAGATGCCAGATGCTGAACTTCAATAGCTACCATTTTGGATTTGTAATGTCAGTACGTTATCAATCGTTTTTATGTTGCTGTTCGATAGATTCTCGATGAATGTGTGACGTTTGCATGACGTATGTTCGACGCATGTGCGACGTATGGGTGATGTATGCGTGATGAATTTTGATGTCTTCTACTTGTTTAATGAATGCGTGACGCTTTGTCATGCGAATCATAGTATTCAAAAATTTTAGACGACGTTGTCTGATAGATCTTTGATGGATACACGACGTTAGCATGATATATGTAAGACGCATGCTTGACTTTTCGTCGTGCTATTTATCATTTTTGATAGTTTTTTGATAACTGTGCGATGTCTGCGCGTTTTTTCGTAAGGTTTGTCATTGTTATGAATGTTTATCAATTAATATCAATTTTGGTCTTGAGTCTCAAAATATATACAAGTTGAATTTTCGAAATGTCCGTGAAAAAACATTCTTCTGGAGTACCCATTTCTTTTTTCATCAATATAAAATTGTTTTCGTCACTGATCATAATACAACCATATCCACCCTCACGTGACCAAGGCTCTCAATTTCCAGTCGTTGAGCGTCAACTATCAAATTATACCTATCAAACGTTAAACGTCATCATTAATTCTTGATACATCCTGTACCAGTCAGTACATTTGTATTTTTCGAACGGTACACCTATTGAAAATATTAAGTGTAATTTCTTACACACCCAGTATATTTCTTCCAGACTAGATAGTTTTTACATCCCTGTATTTTATCAGCCTGTTGGTTCCATCGTTAGACCTATCGAAAACATTTTGAATGAAAGCATTGATTTTTGTAGACGTTGACACATATTCTCTTTGCTGAAAGTGCGATCCCAAATATAGAAAAGTATATATGTTTCGTATCATATTTTTCGAGGTGAATAATGATTGAAGTATCTGGCTTCAATATAATGTGATGTGAATAGTTATACAGCTTTTGAATTTATAACCATACCTTGATCAGAGCTCCGTTTTTGAAATTTCGATAATTCTTAGTCGTTGAAACATTCACCCCGAGATTTCCGATAATATTCCATGTATTGCCGATGCTGGAAGAGCAATCCTAAATATAGAAAATTATTTCTGTTTCGAGACATATTTTTTGAGTAGATCAATGATTGAAGTACCTGGTTCCAATATAATGTGATCTTAATAGTTATATAGCCTTGGAATTTATAAACATACCTTGAACAGAGCTTTTTTTGAAACTTTATTAACCCTATGACTTTGAAACATTCACCTCGAGAGTTCCGATCGTATTCCATATGTTATCGATTACTCTAAAATTGATTATCGATTTTCTATTCAACATTTCACCTACTAGGTTTTCATAATGGTGTAAATGGCATTTCCTGATATGAGTTGTACAAAAATTTTAGTCTCCTACTAGAATATTGATTAATAAGATGTAAACATGAGTTAACCGTGGACTCGAATCGACTCTTCATAGCACTTTCTTGCGTGTAACAGTGTTGTTTTGATTATTTCACCAATTTTCGTCGATATCTCGCAAACCTTGAGATTTTGTATATAGGTAAGTTGATATATTCGGGATGCCCGTAAGAAATCCTTCTCTCAGAGTACCCACATGGCTCTGTTTACTGAAAAAATTTCAACCGGAAGTGAAACTGGAAGTTGTTGTTTCGATGTCCGAACGTTATGGGGATCACGAACATCTCATTTTTTCCCTATATCTCGATTTTTTACGAATTGGAAGAGGATATATTCCGATAATTCATCAAGGGGATAGATCGGTTAGAAAAGCAGTACTCAAAGAGATTGTGAACAGTTTTTATTGTTTTTTTATTATTCAGATATATTTTGATTGATATCTCGCAAACCTTTGGACTTTGTATATATGTAAGTTAATATATTCGGAATGTACGTGAAATATCCTTTTCAATGAGTACCCACATGACCCTGTGTACTGACAAAATGGAAACCGGAAGTGAAACCGGAAGTTGTTGTTTTAAGAGTCTACACGTCATGGGGGTCACGAATATACTATAAGTTTTTCTCTATATCGCTTTTTAATGAACGGAAGTGAATATTTCGTGATAATTCGTCGAGAAGCTGAATCGACCAGAAAATCATTACACGAAGAGATTGTGAATTGTTTGCATAGATTTTTTCATTATTTCGATTAATTTCGATTGATATCTCTTTAACCTTGAGACTTTGTACATAGGTAAAATGATATATTAAGAATGTCCGTGAAAAATCCTTCTCTCAGAGTACCCACATGACTATGTTGAGTGGAAAATGGGAACCGGGAGTGAAACCGGAAGTTGATGTTTTTGAAGTCTACACGTCATGGGGATCACGAATAAAACATTAGTTTTTCTCTATATCGATTTATGATGAACCAGAAGTGAATATTTTTTTTATAATTCGTCGAAAAGCTGGATCGACCAGAAAATCATCACACGGAGAGATTGTGAATTGTTTACATAGATTTTTTTCATTATTTCGATTTATTTTGATTGATATCTCTTTAACCTTGAGACTTTGTACATAGGTAAAATGATATATTTGGAATGTCCGTGAAAAATCCTTCTCTCAGAGTACCCACATGACTATGTTAAGTGGAGAAATGGAAACCGGAAGTGAAACCAGAAGTTGATGTTTTTGAAGTTTACACGTCATGGGGATCACGAATAAAACATTAGTTTTTCTCTATGTCGCTTTTTATTAAACCGGAAGTGAATATTTTTTGATATTTCGTAGAGAAAATGAATCATTTTGACATTGACATCTTTATATTAACGAGTTCATGAATTCTGTTGCGTCGATATCAATGCTGTGGTTCGGATTCTACTTGTGTGAGCTGTAGGTATATTAACTTTATAACACGAAAATTACTAAACAGTTGGTGACCTTGTGATATTAGCGACAATTTTGATTATGGATTCTGCTATGTCGATATCAATGTGGTGGTTCGGATTCTATTTGTGTGAGCTGTAAGTATATTGAATATGAAAATTACTAAATACTTAGTGACCTTGTGATATCAGCAATCATTTTGAAATGATGACGTCATACGTCAGATGTCAAATACCCAACTTCAGGCAGCCACACCTTGTCATACGTCAAACTTTATTCATCAATTTGGAGTATTCAGACGTGGTGATCGAAAAGTGCATAATTGCATATCGAGCTGTTATTCAAGGATATAACAAAATCGCAATCTGTAAACAATTGAAGTCATGATTCATGATATCATCGCTGGCCACGTGCAAACTTATGAAATACGCCATTGTTCATCAATGTATTGACCGAAATGTTGAGATAAGCATGACATCATCATCGCTATCTATAAATAATTATGGCCGTGACCACCTGCAAAGTTATGGAAGGCCCCATTCATTGTTGATATATCGACGAAATGTGGAGATTGCATCATCTTGTGCAATTTGGATTATTATTACAACGCTTTTTATAACTTCTAATTGGACCGTCCGTAGCGTCATTGTTAGGGTGTGACCAAGAGATAGCGGCTATTTGACATTTGACATTTGACATTTGACATTTGACATTTGACATTTGACATTTGACATTTGACATTTGACATTTGACATTTGACATTTGACATTTGACATTTGACATTTGACATTTGACATTTGACATTTGACATTTGACATTTGACATTTGACATTTGACATTTGACATTTGACATTTGACATTTGACATTTGACATTTGACATTTGACATTTGACATTTGACATTTGACATTTGACATTTGACATTTGATATTTGACATTTGACATTTGACATTTGACATTTGACATTTGACATTTGACATTTGACATTTGACATTTGACATTTGACATTTGACATTTGACATTTGACATTTGACATTTGACATTTGACATTTGACATTTGACATTTGACATTTGACATTTGACATTTGACATTTGACATTTGACATTTGACATTTGACATTTGACATTTGACATTTGACATTTGACATTTGACAGTTGGCTACCAAAAGTTAGATGTCAGACGCCTAACTTCAGCAAGCACACCCTGTATACATCAATTTAAGGTGTTCACACGTGGTGGTTCGGAGTGGTTCGGATTCCACTTGGGTAAGCTGTAGGTGCATTATGGTATATTTCCAGATATTTTCAAACGTCTGGCATCAATGCCTCATTTTTTCAAACGTCTGGCAACAGTGTCAGTCGCTTTGTCGTCTCTTATCTTTGTAACGTTACGCGAAATATTGTATCATGTTGAATCATCAATGGAATGCAGCGAACCTGACCTTGAATGCAATTATGTCTATTAATACACTGATGTTTATTGAATGCATAAGCCATTGTTCCTTTCCCTGCTCCATGGATCTGCTCGAATACATCACGCTGTTGCATCATGGCGTGATATGTTGAGTCATCATTGGAATGCAGCGAACCTGACCTTGAATGCGATTATCTCTATTTATACACTGATGTATAATGAATGAATAAGCCATTGTTCGTTTCCCTGCTCCCCGCTTGCCGAGGTTGCTACGTTCCACAAAGCACAAATCACCGCATCGGTTTATTTTTAGAAATGTTAATTGATATGTCCCGCAGTGGCCGCGTGGACGAAGCGTTTGGTCTTGAAACTTTGCACCATATTGGTGCGGGTTCGAATCCTGATTGTACTGGCTTTTTTTTAAATGGAATATGACGTCACAAGATGTCTTCGGATTGCGCAGCGCTAAGGGTCCAAAGGGGGGTACAGCGTAAAAGGCCTAAGGGGGTAGTGTCAATTGAGGGTGTGGTCTGCAAGATGTCTTCAGATGGAAGATGTCTTCAGATTGAAGATGTCTTCAGATTGAAGATGTCTTTAGTTTCCATTCTCGCCATCAGATGGCGTTGTTGTAGTGGCGCTGGTGTCGCTGCGTTACATGTCGCTGACGGAGGTCGCTTGACGGGTCATTCGGGGTCAAAGTGATACAGTGGAGGCCTAAGGGGCCAAGGGGGTACAGCGAAGACCTGAGGGGGGCCAAGGGGGTACAGTGGGGGCCTAGGGAGCCAAGGGGGTACAGTGGAGGCCAAGGTGGTACAGTGGGGGCCTAGGGGGCCAAGGGGGTACAGTGGAGGCCTAAGGAAGCCAAGGGGATGTAGTGGAGTCCGATGATGCCCGAAGAGGCCCGAGTGGGCACGAAGGGGTGGACCAAAGTCCGAGAGGCCCGAACCCAAATACCACATGATTTGAATTTCCCGCCAATAAAAGGGGGCGGGGCAAAGCTGGCCTCTGATTGGTCGATGGTCTGAATCGACGAGGAGTGGGGATGGTCCATACTGACGCACTTGAAATGGAAAAGTGGAGTGGAGGGGGTACTCCAACCTAACGCACCTCCTACTATGGTCCTCTGTGGATCTTCCATCGTTAGCTGAAGGAGTTTCTCTCTGTCCAGTTTCCTAACCTGCCAGCCTACATGACTAGTAATTGACCGAGGTGGTAATGGATTTCCTGCTGTGATTTCAAATAAAATGAAATTGTGGTCGCTCAGGGATTCAAGATCGCTGACATACCAGTTCTTGATGTTTGCCTTGATGTCGGCAGTCGCGAGTGTCAAGTCCAGAATAGAGGAATAATCACGCCTTTGGAACGTTGGTTTGTTCCCTTCATTAACTACAACCAAGTCATGTTCGGCTATCCATTCCGTGAGTAGTTGTCCCCTTCTATCTGTCGCTTCCGTGCCCCATTGAGGAGATTTCGCATTGAAATCTCCTACGATGACTGTTTTTCTCCCGTTATATCCAATCAATCTCCCAATTTCCAACAGGATCCCTTCAAGATCATCAATCCCTTCATTTGGTGAGGCGTAGCAGTTGTAGACAGCAAATTCTGGCGTTACTATATAGGAAAAACTGTAGCCTTTTCCGTGTTGCTTTATGGTGATCTTCTCGTCAACTCGTATAGCCGTATTGAGATCATCATCGCAAAACCAATCTTTTCTGTTTTTAACTGCATTTCGGTTAGGTTCACTCATAAGGATCACTCCAATATCCATGTCCTTCGCCAAAGCAAGCACTAAGTCGTGGCATGGCCTCCTCCTGAAGCTGTTGATTTGTAGGAACTTGACCATGGCTCTAGCTCGGAATCTCAGCTGGTTGTAGTGTACTCAGCTTCTGTCTTCCATTATCCGCGAGACATCTTATGCTCCCTGAATGATGGCCATCCTCTTTACAATGGACACAGTGGGGATTATTTATACAGTCCGCCGCTTTGTGACCTCGCTGAGCGCATCTCAAACCCTGTACCCTGTCTGGTACTTTACAGTGCGCTTTCTCATGCCCATATTCCCAACATTTGTAGCATCTATCTATCTATCTATCTATCTATCTATCTATCTATCTATCTATCTATCTATCTATCTATCTATCTATCTATCTATCTATCTATCTATCTATCTATCTATCTATCTATCTATCTATCTATCTATCTATCTATCTATCTATCTATCTATCTATCTATCTATCTATCTATCTATCTATCTATCTATCTATCTATCTATCTATCTATCTATCTATCTATCTATCTATCTATCTATCTATCTATCTATCTATCTATCTATCTATCTATCTATCTATCTATCTATCTATCTATCTATCTATCTATCTATCTATCTATCTATCTATCTATCTATCTATCTATCTATCTATCTATCTATCTATCTATCTATCTATCTATCTATCTATCTATCTATCTATCTATCTATCTATCTATCTATCTATCTATCTATCTATCTATCTATCTATCTATCTATCTATCTATCTATCTATCTATCTATCTATCTATCTATCTATCTATCTATCTATCTATCTATCTATCTATCTATCTATCTATCTATCTATCTATCTATCTATCTATCTATCTATCTATCTATCTATCTATCTATCTATCTATCTATCTATCTATCTATCTATCTATCTATCTATCTATCTATCTATCTATCTATCTATCTATCTATCTATCTATCTATCTATCTATCTATCTATCTATCTATCTATCTATCTATCTATCTATCTATCTATCTATCTATCTATCTATCTATCTATCTATCTATCTATCTATCTATCTATCTATCTATCTATCTATCTATCTATCTATCTATCTATCTATCTATCTATCTATCTATCTATCTATCTATCTATCTATCTATCTATCTATCTATCTATCTATCTATCTATCTATCTATCTATCTATCTATCTATCTATCTATCTATCTATCTATCTATCTATCTATCTATCTATCTATCTATCTATCTATCTATCTATCTATCTATCTATCTATCTATCTATCTATCTATCTATCTATCTATCTATCTATCTATCTATCTATCTATCTATCTATCTATCTATCTATCTATCTATCTATCTATCTATCTATCTATCTATCTATCTATCTATCTATCTATCTATCTATCTATCTATCTATCTATCTATCTATCTATCTATCTATCTATCTATCTATCTATCTATCTATCTATCTATCTATCTATCTATCTATCTATCTATCTATCTATCTATCTATCTATCTATCTATCTATCTATCTATCTATCTATCTATCTATCTATCTATCTATCTATCTATCTATCTATCTATCTATCTATCTATCTATCTATCTATCTATCTATCTATCTATCTATCTATCTATCTATCTATCTATCTATCTATCTATCTATCTATCTATCTATCTATCTATCTATCTATCTATCTATCTATCTATCTATCTATCTATCTATCTATCTATCTATCTATCTATCTATCTATCTATCTATCTATCTATCTATCTATCTATCTATCTATCTATCTATCTATCTATCTATCTATCTATCTATCTATCTATCTATCTATCTATCTATCTATCTATCTATCTATCTATCTATCTATCTATCTATCTATCTATCTATCTATCTATCTATCTATCTATCTATCTATCTATCTATCTATCTATCTATCTATCTATCTATCTATCTATCTATCTATCTATCTATCTATCTATCTATCTATCTATCTATCTATCTATCTATCTATCTATCTATCTATCTATCTATCTATCTATCTATCTATCTATCTATCTATCTATCTATCTATCTATCTATCTATCTATCTATCTATCTATCTATCTATCTATCTATCTATCTATCTATCTATCTATCTATCTATCTATCTATCTATCTATCTATCTATCTATCTATCTATCTATCTATCTATCTATCTATCTATCTATCTATCTATCTATCTATCTATCTATCTATCTATCTATCTATCTATCTATCTATCTATCTATCTATCTATCTATCTATCTATCTATCTATCTATCTATCTATCTATCTATCTATCTATCTATCTATCTATCTATCTATCTATCTATCTATCTATCTATCTATCTATCTATCTATCTATCTATCTATCTATCTATCTATCTATCTATCTATCTATCTATCTATCTATCTATCTATCTATCTATCTATCTATCTATCTATCTATCTATCTATCTATCTATCTATCTATCTATCTATCTATCTATCTATCTATCTATCTATCTATCTATCTATCTATCTATCTATCTATCTATCTATCTATCTATCTATCTATCTATCTATCTATCTATCTATCTATCTATCTATCTATCTATCTATCTATCTATCTATCTATCTATCTATCTATCTATCTATCTATCTATCTATCTATCTATCTATCTATCTATCTATCTATCTATCTATCTATCTATCTATCTATCTATCTATCTATCTATCTATCTATCTATCTATCTATCTATCTATCTATCTATCTATCTATCTATCTATCTATCTATCTATCTATCTATCTATCTATCTATCTATCTATCTATCTATCTATCTATCTATCTATCTATCTATCTATCTATCTATCTATCTATCTATCTATCTATCTATCTATCTATCTATCTATCTATCTATCTATCTATCTATCTATCTATCTATCTATCTATCTATCTATCTATCTATCTATCTATCTATCTATCTATCTATCTATCTATCTATCTATCTATCTATCTATCTATCTATCTATCTATCTATCTATCTATCTATCTATCTATCTATCTATCTATCTATCTATCTATCTATCTATCTATCTATCTATCTATCTATCTATCTATCTATCTATCTATCTATCTATCTATCTATCTATCTATCTATCTATCTATCTATCTATCTATCTATCTATCTATCTATCTATCTATCTATCTATCTATCTATCTATCTATCTATCTATCTATCTATCTATCTATCTATCTATCTATCTATCTATCTATCTATCTATCTATCTATCTATCTATCTATCTATCTATCTATCTATCTATCTATCTATCTATCTATCTATCTATCTATCTATCTATCTATCTATCTATCTATCTATCTATCTATCTATCTATCTATCTATCTATCTATCTATCTATCTATCTATCTATCTATCTATCTATCTATCTATCTATCTATCTATCTATCTATCTATCTATCTATCTATCTATCTATCTATCTATCTATCTATCTATCTATCTATCTATCTATCTATCTATCTATCTATCTATCTATCTATCTATCTATCTATCTATCTATCTATCTATCTATCTATCTATCTATCTATCTATCTATCTATCTATCTATCTATCTATCTATCTATCTATCTATCTATCTATCTATCTATCTATCTATCTATCTATCTATCTATCTATCTATCTATCTATCTATCTATCTATCTATCTATCTATCTATCTATCTATCTATCTATCTATCTATCTATCTATCTATCTATCTATCTATCTATCTATCTATCTATCTATCTATCTATCTATCTATCTATCTATCTATCTATCTATCTATCTATCTATCTATCTATCTATCTATCTATCTATCTATCTATCTATCTATCTATCTATCTATCTATCTATCTATCTATCTATCTATCTATCTATCTATCTATCTATCTATCTATCTATCTATCTATCTATCTATCTATCTATCTATCTATCTATCTATCTATCTATCTATCTATCTATCTATCTATCTATCTATCTATCTATCTATCTATCTATCTATCTATCTATCTATCTATCTATCTATCTATCTATCTATCTATCTATCTATCTATCTATCTATCTATCTATCTATCTATCTATCTATCTATCTATCTATCTATCTATCTATCTATCTATCTATCTATCTATCTATCTATCTATCTATCTATCTATCTATCTATCTATCTATCTATCTATCTATCTATCTATCTATCTATCTATCTATCTATCTATCTATCTATCTATCTATCTATCTATCTATCTTTTTTTTTTTTTTTTTTTTTTTTTCTGTTAGAGGAGGGGAAATCTTGCATAAGACACCGGTCAAGGTAGTGTCGGATTCTTACCGACTAAAACCCCTCCTCTCTCCTAGCTCCTCCCACTGGAACCGCTTGCGCATTACTTCGGTGGGGGTGCTGTCTGTTACATCCCTTCATCCATCTCTGTCATCTCTTTCTTTTCTCTCGATTATGTCTTTCACGACCTTATAACTTGTTTTCCATCCCAGCTCCCCTGATATCAACGACGACATCATAGAATCTGCCCTGAATGGAGTTCCAATCTCTCTCATATATTCTTGGCGCACTATCTCCCATCTAGGACACACAAACAGAGTGTGTTCCACATCATCCAGTTCTCCACAGTATCTGCAGTTTTCTGACTCCGACCGCATACGGCTGAAGAGATATTTTCTGAAGCATCCGTGTCCACTTATTGCCTGAGTTATGAAATAATCCACTTCTCCGTATGGTCTGTTTATCCACTCATCAATATTTGGTATCAGTCGATGAGTCCATCTTCCATACTTTCCATTATCCCATCTTGTTTGCCACAGTGCCATGAGATTTCTCTTTGCAGTGGGTCCATGAGTACCTTCGTACTTTTCTCTCCTTTCCCCTATTAGAAGGTCGATAGGGGGCACCGCGGCTATTACCCCTGCTGCTTCTGTTGATATAGTTCTATAAGCAGAGCATATCCTGATACTCATTTTTCGTTGAATGCTGGTCAGTTTCGCTGTCAGCTTCTTGTTATTTGTCACTCTGTGCCACGCTGGAGCGGCATACATGATCTGAGAATTGGCAACACCCAATAGTATTCTTCTTTTGGATGCCCTTGGTCCTCTCACATTCGGCAATAGTCCGGAAAGCGCCGTTACAGTTCTTTCCACTTTCTGTACAACTTTATTGATATGTTCTGCGAAAGTAAGTTTGGTGTCTAACCAGACTCCCAGGTATTTGATTGCTTTCTTCGGCTCCACCGTGAAGCCTTGTAGGTGGAATTTGATCTGCCCAATTTTCCTCTTGGTTGTGAGCAGAACCGCTTCTGTTTTCTCAGGCGCTAGTTCAAGATCGTTGTTCTCCAACCAGTTAGCAACACGTTGAAGTGCAGTGTTAGCTGTGTACATGAGACTTTCTTCGCCTTTAGCGACCACTATTAAGGCAATATCATCAGCAAAGCCTATTAGGGTAACTCCTTTTGGCTGTTCAGTTCTTAGCAGTCCATCATAAATCAGATTCCACAGTGTTGGGCCCAGGACCGATCCCTGTGGTACTCCGCTGTTTATTCTCCTGGATTTTGTTGAGTTTTCTGCTTCCAGAATTATTTCTCTTCCTGAGAGGTAGGAACTTATTAAGGTTATTAGACTCTCATCTATCTCTCTCCTTCTCAACTCATCAAGGATTCTCTGCCAGCTTGCACTATTGAAAGCATTTCTGATGTCCAATGTAATCATTGCACAAAGTCGTCGATGTGCAGGGGAATATGCTCGCTCCACTTCCCTCGCAATTCTCAGTACTTCTTCTATGGCGTTTACCGTTTGTTTTCCCTCAATGAAACCGAATTGCCTCTCTGATAATCCGCCTGTGCGTGTTATTTCCTTCTTGAGTCTTATTGCGATTAATTGTTCATAGAGCTTTCCTTCTACATCCAGCAGGCATATAGGTCTGTATGCGGACGGACTATCATCAGGCTTATTAGGTTTTTTGAGAAGAAGTAACCGCGCCCTTTTCCATTCCACGGGAAATTCTCCACATCCGGCCAATCGATTGTATACAGCTAGTGCGTATTCCGGATTATGCAAAGCCACTGATTTGATTATTTCTGGCGGAATATTTCCAGGCCCAGAAGCTTTATTGTCTTTCAATTTTTCACACGCTATGCGTAACTCATCTATACTAAAATTCAAAAATATCACATTCCTATCACAGTTGAATATCACTTCCTCATGCACTGGGAAAAGGTGGCGTACCACGTTTTCCACAGTTTGCATAGGCATTTTCTGTCTGGGTGGGTAGCCTATAAGGCTTCTCATGACAATCTTATATCCATCTCCCCAGATATCACAGTCAATATTATCACAGATCGTTTTCCAGCAGTTCTGTTTGGCTTTCTTGATAGAATTTTGAAGAACTTTTTTGGAATCCTTATAGTCGTTCCACAGCCGCTGACTTTCTTCAGGTAGATTCCTGCTAGCAGTTCTCACATACAATCTTCTTTTACGCGTACATTCCTATCGGGTTTGGGCTATTTCGTTATTCCACCAGTAAACAGGTTGTTTCCTCGATGCACTCTTTTTTTTAGGCATCGTTTCATCACACACCTGGCGCAATGTGCTCGTAAAATGAACAGCTGCCGTATTCCTGGGCACATCCACGTTTTCCACCCTAATCTGGTTTAATTTTTCTTTGTTCAGTTTCTTTATCTGCCAGCCTTTCTGTAATATACTCGCTTGTGTTTGCATCTGATTTTTTTCAATGATCTCGAAGAGGATGAAATTATGATCACTTAATGTTTCTAGATCACTTACATTCCAGTTTTTGATGCGTGCTTTGATATCAGCTGTGGCTATCGTCAGGTCCAAAATGGCGGAGTAGTCGCGTCTCTGGAATGTTGGTTCATTTCCTTCATTCACGATTACCAAGTCATGTTCTGCCATCCATTCTGTGAGTAGTTCTCCCCTCCTATCTGTTACATCCATGCCCCATTGCGGAGATTTAGCATTGAAATCTCCCACTATAATTGCTTGCTCCCGATTGAGCCTGATTAATGTTCCGATTTCCCAAAGGATTCTTTCGAGGTCGTCTAATCCTTCATTTGGTGAGGCGTAACAGTTATAGATGGTGTAATCTGGCATCTATCTATCTATCTATCTATCTATCTATCTATCTATCTATCTATCTATCTATCTATCTATCTATCTATCTATCTATCTATCTATCTATCTATCTATCTATCTATCTATCTATCTATCTATCTATCTATCTATCTATCTATCTATCTATCTATCTATCTATCTATCTATCTATCTATCTATCTATCTATCTATCTATCTATCTATCTATCTATCTATCTATCTATCTATCTATCTATCTATCTATCTATCTATCTATCTATCTATCTATCTATCTATCTATCTATCTATCTATCTATCTATCTATCTATCTATCTATCTATCTATCTATCTATCTATCTATCTATCTTTTTTTTTTTTTTTTTTTTTTTTTTTTTTTTTTTTTTTTTTTTTCCGAGAAGAGGAAATCTTGCATGAGATTCTGGTCTTTCCAGAATGTCGGATTCTTACCGACTAAAACCTCTTCTCCATCCGCATCTTCCACTGGAACCGCTCTCGCATTACTTCAGTGGAAGTGCATTTGCCTGACGTAGTCGACTATATTCTCTCTCTATCGTCTTTCTCTTTGTTCTCGATTATGTGCCTTATAATCTTGTATGCACTTTTCCACCCTTCCTCACCAGATATCAGAGACGCCATCATATTCTCTACTTCAAAAGGTGCACCTGTTTCAGTTTGAAATCCTTGGCGAATCACTTCCCATCTGTGACAAGCAAACAAAGTGTGTTCTACGTCATCTTGCTCTCCGCAGTATGGACAATTTTCCGATTCTGCTCGCATGCGATTGAAGAGGTACTTCCTGAAACACCCGTGTTCACATAATGCCTGTGTTGTGAAATAGTCGACTTCTCCATATGGCCTGTTTGTCCATTCCTGTATATTTGGTATCAGCCTGTGCGTCCATCTACCATATTTACCGTTAGTCCATTTTCTCTGCCATCGTGCCATAAGATTCATTCTGGCGATAGGTCCGACTACTCCTCTGTATTTTTCGTCTCGTTCTATTATCAGAAAGTCGATGGGCGGTACTTCTGCGATAACTCCAGCTGCTTCTGTTGAAATAGTTCGATATGCAGAGCATATCCTGATGCACATCTTGCGTTGGATGCTGCTTAGTTTCGCTACAAGTTTCTGGTTACTTGCAGCTGTATTCCAGGCTGGTGCACCATACAGCATTTGGGAATGGGCTACACTCATGAGCAACCTTTTTTTGGATGCCCTTGGTCCTCTTACATTTGGCATAAGTCCAGAAAGAGCTGCCACTGTTTTCTCCACTTTCTGAGATACTTTATGCACATGCTCCGCGAAAGTCATCTTTGTATCCAACCAAATTCCTAGGTACTTGATTGCCTTCTTTGGTTTCACGGTAACATCATGCAAGTCGAATTCAATAAGGCCTATTTTTCTTTTAGTCGTTAGCAAGACTGCTTCTGTTTTTTCAGGCGCCAATTGTAGCCCATTATTCTCCAGCCAGTTCGACACGCGTTGCAGTGCTATATTCGCTGCACACATCAGACTCTCTTCGCCTTTGGATACTACTACCATGGCAATATCATCCGCGAAGCCTATAAGGGTTACTCCTGCCGGTTGTTCCATTCTTAAAAGCCCATCGTATAAAATATTCCACAGCGTTGGCCCCAGCACTGAACCTTGTGGTACTCCGCTGTTGATTCTTCTAGGTTTTCTTGTATCCTCTGCTTCAAGAATGATCTCTCTTTCTGACAAGTAGGCCCTTATCACATTGATGAGGCTTTCATTTATCTCCCTTCTCCTTAGTTCATCTAATATTATTTGCCAACTAGCGCTATTGAAGGCATTTCTTATGTCCAATGTAATGATCGCGCATAGTCGTCGGTGCGCTGGAGAGTATTCTTGTCCTGCTTCCTTTGCAATTTTCAACACTTCCTCTATGGCGTCTACGGTCTGTTTCCCCTCAACAAAACCATACTGTCTCATTGACAGTCCTCCCGTGCGCGATATTTCCCTCTTGAGTCTAATGAGGATGAGTTGTTCATAAAGTTTTCCCTCTACGTCCAGAAGACAGATTGGTCTGTGTCCAGATGGGCTTTCTATGGGTTTGTCTGGTTTCCTCAGAAGCAGTAGTCTTGCTCTTTTCCATTCTACTGGAAATTCTCCGCGGCTCGCCAAACCATTATATACCGCCAGTATATAATGAGGGTCATTCAAAGCGAGAGCTTTAATTATCTCTGGTGGTATATTACCAGGTCCGGGAGCTTTATTGTCTTTTAACTTATCACATGCTACACGTAACTCGTCTAGGCTAAAATTTAAAAATATCACATTTGTATCACAGTTGAATATCACATCTTGATGCACAGGAAATAAGTGGTCTACCACTTCTTCCACCATATGCATAGGCATTCTTAGTCTGGGAGGGTAGCCAGATCTATCTATCTATCTATCTATCTATCTATCTATCTATCTATCTATCTATCTATCTATCTATCTATCTATCTATCTATCTATCTATCTATCTATCTATCTATCTATCTATCTATCTATCTATCTATCTATCTATCTATCTATCTATCTATCTATCTATCTATCTATCTATCTATCTATCTATCTATCTATCTATCTATCTATCTATCTATCTATCTATCTATCTATCTATCTATCTATCTATCTATCTATCTATCTATCTATCTATCTATCTATCTATCTATCTATCTATCTATCTATCTATCTATCTATCTATCTATCTATCTATCTATCTATCTATCTATCTATCTATCTATCTATCTATCTATCTATCTATCTATCTATCTATCTATCTATCTATCTTTTTTTTTTTTTTTTTTTTTTTTTTTTTTTTTTTTTTTTTTTTTTTTTTTTTTTCGGAGGAGAGGAAATCTTGCATTAGACCCTGCTCTTTACGGAGTGTCGGATTCTTACCGACTAAAACCTCTCCTCCCTCTCGCGCTCTTCACACCGGCATCCGCTCGCGCATTACTTCAGTGTGAAGGCTGTCTGTTAATCATTGATCTCTACTCTCTCTCTCCTTGGTTTCTATGATAAGCCTTATAACTTTGTAAGCTTCCGTCCATGTTTTTTCGGAATGAATTAGGCATTCCATCATATTGGTTGCATTGAAAGTCCTTCTTATTGTTGTCTCGAACTGCCTTCGCGTATCTTCCCATTTAGGACACATGAACAGTGTATGCGCAGCATCATCCACCTCTAGACAATACACACATTCTTCAGATTCTACTCTACCCCGCTCGAAGAGGTACTTCCTGAAACAGCCGTGGCCTGATAATGCTTGGGTGAGATAGTAATCGACCTCCC
This sequence comes from Chrysomela aeneicollis, assembly GCA_029955515.1. Classification (NCBI taxonomy): domain Eukaryota; kingdom Metazoa; phylum Arthropoda; class Insecta; order Coleoptera; family Chrysomelidae; genus Chrysomela; species Chrysomela aeneicollis. The sequence continues at coordinate 2,190,960 of JARUHQ010000025.1, forward strand.
CGTATGGTCTATCGAGCCATATTTTAATCTCTGGAATGAGACTCCAGGTCCAACGTCCATACCTTCCTTGGTTCCACTTGTACTGCCATCGGGCCATCAGATTTTCATTTGTAGTGATTCTCAGTACTCCATTATATTTTGCCACTCTCTCTTGGATTTGTAACTCTATCGGGGGAATTCCTGCAATTACTCCTACGCCATCTGTCGATACCGTTCTATACGCACTGCATATCCGTATACAGATTTGCCGCTGTACTCTACTGAGTCTTTGAATGAGCTTCTTATTTCCTGTGACAGTGTGCCATACTGGAGCAGCATAAAGCAACTGAGAGTGAACCACACTGGCTAGTATACGCCTCTTCGATGCTTTAGGGCCTCCAACATTTGGCATGAGACTACTCAGGGCTGCTACGGTCTTTTCGGCTTTTTCAATAGTCTTACTCACATGTTGTGCGAATGTCAGTTTAGTGTCTAGCCATACACCAAGGTATTTGATTGCTGTGCTGATTTCAATCACACTCCCCTGAATGTTGAAGTGAATGGGGGAGATTTTCCTCTTCGTTGTGAGGAGTACCGCCTCAGTTTTCTGTGGGGCTAATTGAAGGTCATTTTTTCTCATCCAGTTCAAAACACGTTGTAAAGACGTGTTAGTAGTGTTCATCAATATCTCCTCATTTTTGGCCGTTACTACCATCACCACGTCATCTGCAAATCCAATCAACGTGACCCCTTCTGGTTGCTCCATTCGCAGTAGGTCATCGTACATAATGTTCCATAGGGTCGGACCAAGTACTGACCCCTGAGAAACACCACTACTTACTTCGATGTTTTTCGACGTGCCTTCTGCTTCTAGTTGTATTTCCCTTTCCGAAAGGTAAGAAGCGATGATACGAACAAGGCATTTGTTGATACCCATCCTATCCATTTTCTCTAAGATCAACTGCCATGATGCACTGTTGAACGCATTCTTGACATCTAGTGTAATTGCCGCACATAGTCTACGGTGTGCGGCCGAGTAAGCTGCTGCATCTCTGGCGATCCTCAGAACTTCTCCTATAGCGTCTACCGTTTGCCGCCCTTCTCTGAATCCAAACTGTCTATCGGAGAGACCTCCAGTTCGCTGAATTTCTTCGTTGATTCTTATTAGTATCAAGTGTTCATATAGCTTTCCTTCCACGTCTAGTAGGCATATTGGTCGATATGCCGCGGGATTATCTAGGGGTTTATCTCCCTTCCTCAATAATACCAATTTCGCACACTTCCATTCCTTAGGAAAATTGGCTCTGGTAGCTAGGTCGTTATAAACTGCTAGAACGATTTCTGGTCTTTCCATTGCCAAGGATTTGATTATTTCTGGTGGTATTTGGCCGGGTCCTGGAGCCTTATTACTCTTGAGTTTCTGGCATGCCATTTTCAGCTCGTCCAATGTAAAATTTAAAAACTTATCTTCTATATCACAGACAAATATCACTTGCTGATGAACTGGAAATAGACAGTCAACTACTTCCTCCATCATTTTCATCGTCAGCATTGGTCTCGGAGGATAGCCGATAATCCTCTTCATGACTATTTTGTAGCCATCCCCCCAGATATCACAGTCAATTTTATCACAAAGCGCTTTCCAACTTGATCTTTTTGAAATTTTAATTGCATTTCTGAGTCGCTTCTTTGCTTCTCTATATTCCTCCCATTTTCGGTGGGTATCTTCAGGCGGAGCTCTCCTAGCATTCCTGGTATAAATTCTCCTCTTCTTAACGCATTCTGTACGAAGTTCAGCGATTTGCTCTGACCACCAGTAAACTGGTTGTTTTCCTCTAGTTATTCTTCTCCTTGGCATTGTTCTATCACAGATTTTGGTGAGTGTCTTCGAGAGGTTGTTGGATGACACATCATTCGATGATACAATTCCTTCCAGGGCGAGTTGTAGATTCTGGTGGTTCAGTTTCCTCACTTGCCAACCTCTATTTGTGTGATCTCGATTGGAAAACATCCTTTCTCTCGCAATATCACATATGATATAGTTATGGTCGCTCAGGGTTTCTTTTCCGCTTACTTCCCAGAACTCTATCTTGGCTTTCACATCTTCAGTTACTATTGTTAGGTCTAATATTGATCCGTAGTCCTGCCTTTGAAATGTTGGCTTATTTCCTTGGTTTGCGATCACAAGTTCATTTGCGGCGATCCAGTCAGTTAGAATTTGGCCTCTTCTGTCCGTAATATCCATGCCCCATTGCGGGGATTTGGCGTTGAAGTCACCAGCTACGATTGCACTTTCATTATTGAGCCTGATTCGCCTTTCAATCCTGTAAAGGGTTTCTTCCAAATCATGTATGTCATCGTTACCTGAGGAATAACAACTATAGACCGTAAAAAGTGATGTGTCGACGTATGAAAAGCCAGGGCCATGACCTTGCGTTTTTATATAGGTATTTCGATCCAATAATTTGATGGCTGTGTCCAATTCTGGGTCATAAACCCAGTCCTTTCTACACCTTATTGCGTTCCGATTTGGTTCACTTATAATCAGGATACTTGCGTTGAGGTCCTTTGCAGTTGCAAGGGCCATATCATGGGCTGGACGACTTCTATTCGTGTTTATCTGGAGAATTCTAAACATCGTGAATATTTTCTGGTATTGTCTCCTTCATCATCGCTGGGTTTCTATAGCATTTTGTACTTCCTGACTGGTGACCCTCTTGCCTGCAGTGGACACAATAGGCCTCATTTTTGCACGAAGCAGCCTTGTGACCATCCTTCCCACACTTCAGGCACAGGTTTTCCCTGTCGGGGCCACTGCATTGGGACTTCACATGACCGTACTGCCAGCATCTGAAGCATTTCAAGTCCTTCTTTCTTTCTATAATTTTGCAATCAGTCCACCCAATTCTGATTTTTCCCAGTTTGGTTAACTTCTCAGCGTGCATATCTGACGTTATTATGGTGACGTTTTGCTTGCTCCCATGGGCCGGCCGTAGTGTTCTTAGTTCATAATTTTCTGAGTTGATCGAGGTTTCTTTGAAGATAGCATTCTTTATCTCTTCTTCAGTAACTGCTTCATCCATTCCTCTCACATGAAGTACCTTCTTGTTCAACAATAGGGATGTGGTTGCATCTGGCACTTTTGCCTGAATTTCTTTTTTCAGGGCTTCAGCTTTTTCGGCACCATTCCGGATTGTGAGTAACAAACCTCCGTTCTTCGTCTTGATAATTTCTTTCACATCCACACCGATTCCGCTGGGATCCACCGTTTGTCTTACCGTCTTCAGTAAATCAGCGTAGGTCTTGTTCTCCATTTTAATAAGAATCGCCTCATCCCTTGGTTTAGTGCGTCTCTTCTCCTGCCCTATACTTTTTGTAGGAGCATTCATCATATCATTCCTGGGAGTTTGGGTTCCTAGGACTTGCGGCTGTTTGTTCCTGAACAGAACAAGTTGTATGTTGGTGCCTGTGAATATATATCTCAGTATACGGTCGAATATGATCCCGCTTATGCCATCCAATTCAGGAACAGCAAGTTTTGTTTTTCCACCTTGAACCATGAAATTTCTGACACTCTCCAAAGCTTGGTACATGATGTCATCCTTTGCATCCTCTTGTCTCTCCTGTTTGTCTGTAACTATAGGGTAGTAGATTCCTCTTGTCGTGTATGTCATGTTACCATCCCGGTCTGGGAAGCCAAGTGAGTGTGTCATCATAGCTGCCTCCCCTTTCTGCTTTTCTTGGCTCCTCAGACCATTTCTTCCTCCAAACTTGTTAATTGTTGTGGCAACCGTTCTGTCTATCTATCTATCTATCTATCTATCTATCTATCTATCTATCTATCTATCTATCTATCTATCTATCTATCTATCTATCTATCTATCTATCTATCTTTTTTTTTTTTTTTTTTTTTTTTTTTTTTTTTTTTTCACGAGATTCGTTCTGGAACCGCCAGAAGCATTACTTCAGAACGAAACTGTGGGTTATCTCTGCGTCCTCATTTTTTCTGATTCTCCTTTCTTCTTCATTATATTTCTTAGCATTTTTGTTATTATATTCCATGTTTCCTCATCCCGCATTATCAAATCTCCGATGTTTTCTTGTGTTATGACTGTATTGCATTCCATATTCGCTGTTATTCTCGTTTCTGTCCACCTTGCACATTCAAAAAGTGTATGCTGTGCTGTATCAGAGTCATTGCAATACCAGCATTTATCGTTCTCAGCCTTTCCAATCCTATGTAGGTATGCTCCAAAAACCCCATGTCCAGTTATGGCCTGTGTCAGATAATAGTCCACTTCTCCCCATCTTCGTTCTTTCCATTCTCTGACATCTCTTATGAAAATTTTCGACCAGCCCTCGTACCTTTCCCATTCTAGCTGCCATTTCATCATCGCTGTGTCTTCAGCTTCTATGGTATAGTCACTTCCTCTCTCATATATGGTAACTCTTTTTTCCACATTGAGTTTGATTGGCAAAACTCCTGCAATGACGAGCACTGCGGTTGTGGGAACTGTTCTATATGCCGATGTTATTCTAATTGCCATTCTCCTGTTTATTCGCTCTAGCATATTCTCGTACTTTTTGAATTTCAATGCTTCTTGCCATATTGGGGCTCCATATAATATTATTGAGGTGACTGCGGTCATCAGAATCCGCCTTTTGCTTGCTCTAGGGCCACTCACGTTTGCCGTTATTCTTGTCAGATCATTTAGTACTTTGTTGGCCTTCTCGCAAGTTTTTTTAATGTGTGTTGTCATTCTAGCACCTTTATCCAAATATACTCCCATATATTTGAGTCCGCTTCCGATGTTCACCTCTATTCCCCCGACACTTAGTAGAGAGCCATCCATTTTCCTTTCTCCTGCTAGTGCAACAATTTCAGTTTTAGCTACAGCTAACTTCAGTCCTATTGCCTCCAGTCTGTTTGTTATTATGTTCAAGGCGTACTGTGCAGTTTCCTCAGTATTCACTCTATTTTTTTCCGTCACTAGAATGGCTAGGTCATCCGCGTATGCGACCAGCTTCACTCTTTCTCCCAAGTTGATTTTCAATATTTCATTGTAAAAAATGTTCCATAAAATTGGTCCTAACACCGAGCCCTGTGGGACTCCGCATGTGACTCTTTTCAACCTACCATCTTCTAATAGTATGTATCTTTCTTCCAAATATGACTGAATTATTTTTTGTAAATATTCACTTATGCCTGCTTTCTTCATTGCTGTCATTATTCCTCTCCAAGGAGTTGTGTTGAAGGCATTTTCTATATCAACAGTGATCATCACGCAACAGCACTCTTTCCTCCTAGCGTTTTCTCTCACATCTTTCACATTGCTGAGGGCTGTTATAGCAGATTTCCCGGTTCTATACCCATGTTGATTATCAGCTATCTCATTATTTTCTGTGAGTTCAGATTCTAGTCTACCTTTGATGAGTTTCTCTAGAAATTTTCCTGAGCTATCTATGAGACAAATAGGTCTATGCTTTGTTTGGGCTCGTGGATCTTTCTTTGGTTTTGGTATCAAAACCAACCTTGCTATTTTCCATATCTTCGGAAATACACCCTGTCTCAAGCACATGTTCATAACATTTTTTATACATTCCGGATTTCTCTCACTGACCGCTTTTATAACTTCAGGTGGTATGTAGTCTGGGCCTGGTGCTTTTCCTATTTTTACCTGTTTGGAAACGACTGTAATATCTTCATTTGTAAAATTTTCTATATTTAGTTCATCAACTTGTATCTGGGGCCATTCAGTCATCGGATGGTTGGGAAAAAGTTTCTGGATTTCCTGGTCTGTTTCTTCTGGGCTCAAAGTTAAAAGTTGTTTGACGTTCAGTCTGTTGGAAACTATTTTATATGCTTTTCCCCATATGTCATCATTCAACTCTATGCAGAGCTTTTTCCAGCATTCTTTCTTCCTCTTTATTATCGTATTCTTCAAAACTTGTTTAGCATTTCTTGAATCTCTGTTTGTCTGTTCCCATTCGTCTCCTCTGTTGTTTGTCTTTCTCAGCCTTGTTAGTCTCCTTCTATATTTAATACATGTTCTTCTTTTTTCTGCTATCTCATCTGTCCACCAGTAAGTAGAAGGGTGATGCTGCTTCGGATTTTTCCTTCTGGTCAAGTATTTGTTACACTTCTCTTTTATAATTCTGGTCAGTTCTACGGCAGCTGCATTCGCCTCTATATTCAGAATTTGTATGTCTTCGCAATTCTCTTTGAGTTTCTCAATTCCGTGTGCCGATATTTTCCACCCGTTATGTATGTGATTCGGTATTATGTTATTTCGTTGCGAAGATACTTCGAAACTGATTGTGCGATGGTTGCTCATGTTCTCCATCTCTTCTAAAACTTTCCATTCTCTTATGTACGTACTCACATTCGATGTTGCTAATGTTATGTCAATTATAGATGATCCATTCGCATTAAGAAATGTTGGGGTGTCTCCGACGTTTATTATCACCAGATCATTTGTTTCTATGAACTCTTCCAGTGCCTGACTTCTGTCATTAGTTATCATTGATCTCCATGCCATTGATCTATCTATCTATCTATCTATCTATCTATCTATCTATCTATCTATCTATCTATCTATCTATCTATCTATCTATCTATCTATCTATCTATCTATCTATCTATCTATCTATCTATCTATCTATCTATCTATCTATCTATCTATCTATCTATCTATCTATCTATCTATCTATCTATCTATCTATCTATCTATCTATCTATCTATCTATCTATCTATCTATCTATCTATCTATCTATCTATCTATCTATCTATCTATCTATCTATCTATCTATCTATCTATCTATCTATCTATCTATCTATCTATCTATCTATCTATCTATCTATCTATCTATCTATCTATCTATCTATCTATCTATCTATCTATCTATCTATCTATCTATCTATCTATCTATCTATCTATCTATCTATCTATCTATCTATCTATCTATCTATCTATCTATCTATCTATCTATCTATCTATCTATCTATCTATCTATCTATCTATCTATCTATCTATCTATCTATCTATCTATCTATCTATCTATCTATCTATCTATCTATCTATCTATCTATCTATCTATCTATCTATCTATCTATCTATCTATCTATCTATCTATCTATCTATCTATCTATCTATCTATCTATCTATCTATCTATCTATCTATCTATCTATCTATCTATCTATCTATCTATCTATCTATCTATCTATCTATCTATCTATCTATCTATCTATCTATCTATCTATCTATCTATCTATCTATCTATCTATCTATCTATCTATCTATCTATCTATCTATCTATCTATCTATCTATCTATCTATCTATCTATCTATCTATCTATCTATCTATCTATCTATCTATCTATCTATCTATCTATCTATCTATCTATCTATCTATCTATCTATCTATCTATCTATCTATCTATCTATCTATCTATCTATCTATCTATCTATCTATCTATCTATCTATCTATCTATCTATCTATCTATCTATCTATCTATCTATCTATCTATCTATCTATCTATCTATCTATCTATCTATCTATCTATCTATCTATCTATCTATCTATCTATCTATCTATCTATCTATCTATCTATCTATCTATCTATCTATCTATCTATCTATCTATCTATCTATCTATCTATCTATCTATCTATCTATCTATCTATCTATCTATCTATCTATCTATCTATCTATCTATCTATCTATCTATCTATCTATCTATCTATCTATCTATCTATCTATCTATCTATCTATCTATCTATCTATCTATCTATCTATCTATCTATCTATCTATCTATCTATCTATCTATCTATCTATCTATCTATCTATCTATCTATCTATCTATCTATCTATCTATCTATCTATCTATCTATCTATCTATCTATCTATCTATCTATCTATCTATCTATCTATCTATCTATCTATCTATCTATCTATCTATCTATCTATCTATCTATCTATCTATCTATCTATCTATCTATCTATCTATCTATCTATCTATCTATCTATCTATCTATCTATCTATCTATCTATCTATCTATCTATCTATCTATCTATCTATCTATCTATCTATCTATCTATCTATCTATCTATCTATCTATCTATCTATCTATCTATCTATCTATCTATCTATCTATCTATCTATCTATCTATCTATCTATCTATCTATCTATCTATCTATCTATCTATCTATCTATCTATCTATCTATCTATCTATCTATCTATCTATCTATCTATCTATCTATCTATCTATCTATCTATCTATCTATCTATCTATCTATCTATCTATCTATCTATCTATCTATCTATCTATCTATCTATCTATCTATCTATCTATCTATCTATCTATCTATCTATCTATCTATCTATCTATCTATCTATCTATCTATCTATCTATCTATCTATCTATCTATCTATCTATCTATCTATCTATCTATCTATCTATCTATCTATCTATCTATCTATCTATCTATCTATCTATCTATCTATCTATCTATCTATCTATCTATCTATCTATCTATCTATCTATCTATCTATCTATCTATCTATCTATCTATCTATCTATCTATCTATCTATCTATCTATCTATCTATCTATCTATCTATCTATCTATCTATCTATCTATCTATCTATCTATCTATCTATCTATCTATCTATCTATCTATCTATCTATCTATCTATCTATCTATCTATCTATCTATCTATCTATCTATCTATCTATCTATCTATCTATCTATCTATCTATCTATCTATCTATCTATCTATCTATCTATCTATCTATCTATCTATCTATCTATCTATCTATCTATCTATCTATCTATCTATCTATCTATCTATCTATCTATCTATCTATCTATCTATCTATCTATCTATCTATCTATCTATCTATCTATCTATCTATCTATCTATCTATCTATCTATCTATCTATCTATCTATCTATCTATCTATCTATCTATCTATCTATCTATCTATCTATCTATCTATCTATCTATCTATCTATCTATCTATCTATCTATCTATCTATCTATCTATCTATCTATCTATCTATCTATCTATCTATCTATCTATCTATCTATCTATCTATCTATCTATCTATCTATCTATCTATCTATCTATCTATCTATCTATCTATCTATCTATCTATCTATCTATCTATCTATCTATCTATCTATCTATCTATCTATCTATCTATCTATCTATCTATCTATCTATCTATCTATCTATCTATCTATCTATCTATCTATCTATCTATCTATCTATCTATCTATCTATCTATCTATCTATCTATCTATCTATCTATCTATCTATCTATCTATCTATCTATCTATCTATCTATCTATCTATCTATCTATCTATCTATCTATCTATCTATCTATCTATCTATCTATCTATCTATCTATCTATCTATCTATCTATCTATCTATCTATCTATCTATCTATCTATCTATCTATCTATCTATCTATCTATCTATCTATCTATCTATCTATCTATCTATCTATCTATCTATCTATCTATCTATCTATCTATCTATCTATCTATCTATCTATCTATCTATCTATCTATCTATCTATCTATCTATCTATCTATCTATCTATCTATCTATCTATCTATCTATCTATCTATCTATCTATCTATCTATCTATCTATCTATCTATCTATCTATCTATCTATCTATCTATCTATCTATCTATCTATCTATCTATCTATCTATCTATCTATCTATCTATCTATCTATCTATCTATCTATCTATCTATCTATCTATCTATCTATCTATCTATCTATCTATCTATCTATCTATCTATCTATCTATCTATCTATCTATCTATCTATCTATCTATCTATCTATCTATCTATCTATCTATCTATCTATCTATCTATCTATCTATCTATCTATCTATCTATCTATCTATCTATCTATCTATCTATCTATCTATCTATCTATCTATCTATCTATCTATCTATCTATCTATCTATCTATCTATCTATCTATCTATCTATCTATCTATCTATCTATCTATCTATCTATCTATCTATCTATCTATCTATCTATCTATCTATCTATCTATCTATCTATCTATCTATCTATCTATCTATCTATCTATCTATCTATCTATCTATCTATCTATCTATCTATCTATCTATCTATCTATCTATCTATCTATCTATCTATCTATCTATCTATCTATCTATCTATCTATCTATCTATCTATCTATCTATCTATCTATCTATCTATCTATCTATCTATCTATCTATCTATCTATCTATCTATCTATCTATCTATCTATCTATCTATCTATCTATCTATCTATCTATCTATCTATCTATCTATCTATCTATCTATCTATCTATCTATCTATCTATCTATCTATCTATCTATCTATCTATCTATCTATCTATCTATCTATCTATCTATCTATCTATCTATCTATCTATCTATCTATCTATCTATCTATCTATCTATCTATCTATCTATCTATCTATCTATCTATCTATCTATCTATCTATCTATCTATCTATCTATCTATCTATCTATCTATCTATCTATCTATCTATCTATCTATCTATCTATCTATCTATCTATCTATCTATCTATCTATCTATCTATCTATCTATCTATCTATCTATCTATCTATCTATCTATCTATCTATCTATCTATCTATCTATCTATCTATCTATCTATCTATCTATCTATCTATCTATCTATCTATCTATCTATCTATCTATCTATCTATCTATCTATCTATCTATCTATCTATCTATCTATCTATCTATCTATCTATCTATCTATCTATCTATCTATCTATCTATCTATCTATCTATCTATCTATCTATCTATCTATCTATCTATCTATCTATCTATCTATCTATCTATCTATCTATCTATCTATCTATCTATCTATCTATCTATCTATCTATCTATCTATCTATCTATCTATCTATCTATCTATCTATCTATCTATCTATCTATCTATCTATCTATCTATCTATCTATCTATCTATCTATCTATCTATCTATCTATCTTTTTTTTTTTTTTTTTTTTTTTTTTTTGTTTTTTTTTTCTGGTACGTGGATGGGAAATCTTGCATAAGACACCTGCTGTTAGGTAGTGTCGGATTCCTACCGACTAAAACCCCTCCACTTTTCTACCTCACCACACTGGTATCCGCTTTCGCATTTCTTCAGTGTGATAGGTTGTCTCTGTTCACCTCTGTTCTCTTTCTTTCGTCTCGATTATTTCTCGGATGACTCTGTAGGTATAAAGCCATCCTTCCTCAGATGTCACCAAACTGGTCATCATGTTCTCTTTAGTGAATCTGCACCTTGCTTCATCAATATATTTTTGTCTGGCATCTTGCCATCTGGGGCATGTGAATAGCGTGTGTTCTACGTCATCTATATTGTCGCAATATTTGCAGACACTTGTTTCAGCTCGTCTCCTATCATACAGATACTTCTGGAAGCAACCATGCCCAGAGATAGCTTGTGTCAGGTAGTAGTCAATCTCACCGTAGGGTCTATTTATCCATATTTCGATATCAGGTATCAATTGCCAAGTCCATCGTCCATAGGTTCCATTTCTCCAGTCTTCCTGCCATTGAGTCATGAGCATTTGTCTTGCTTCTGTCCTCGTTTCACCGTCATATGTCCTCTTTCTCTCTTCAATTAGTAATTTTATTGGAGGTACTCCTGCTATAACTCCCGCTGCTTCTGCCGATGTTGTTCTGTAGGCGCTGCATATCCTGATACACATGAGTTTTTGAATCCTCTTGAGTTTATTGAGTAATTTCTTGTTTCTGATTACTGAATTCCAAACCGGGGCTGCGTAGAGTATTTGAGAGTGTATAACACTCGACAGTGTTCTTCTTTGAGATGTTCTAGGTCCTCCAATATTTGGCATCAAACTTGATAAAGCTACGACGGTCTTCTCTGCTTTCTCGATGGATTTATTTATATGTTCGGCAAAGGTAAGTTTGGTGTCTAGCCACACCCCTAGGTACTTTATCGCTTTTCTCACTTCGACTATGGTGCCTTGTATTTCGAATCGTATTGGTGCAATTTTTCTCTTCGTAGTAAGGAGAACTGCCTCGGTTTTCTCAGGAGCTAATTTCAGTTTCATGTCGTTCATCCAGTTCGTTACTCTTATGATTGCTGTGTTCGCTATGTTCATCAACGTTCGCTCGTCTTTTGCTACTATTATCATCGCAGTGTCATCTGCAAATCCGATAAGTGTAACACCATCAGGTAATTCTATCTCTAGTAGATCGTCATAGAGAGTATTCCAGAGAGTAGGACCTAAAACGGACCCTTGTGGAACACCGCTACTTATTTTCATAGTTTCGGAGGTTTCTCCATTGTCTAGTATCACTTTTCTTTCAGACAGGTACGATGCTATTATGCTCACTAGGTTTTCATCAATTCCTCGATTCCGCAGCTTAGTTAGAATAAGTTGCCAAGATGCACTATTGAAAGCGTTTCTCACGTCCAAGGTGATCATCACACAAAGTCTACGGTGGTGATGAGAGTAGGCTGCTGCGCTTTCTGCTATTCGTATCACATGGTTGATGGCATCTACGGTCTGGCGGCCTTCACGAAAGCCGTATTGTTTATCTGAAAGATCTCCTGTACGTGATAGTTCTTTCTTGAGTCTTCCTAGTAATAGTTGTTCATACAGTTTACCTTCTACATCCAATAAGCATATTGGTCTGTACGATGCTGGGTTATCTAAAGGTTTGTCCGCCTTTCGTAGGAGCACCACTTTTGCTATCTTCCACTCTTCTGGAAAGTTTGCTCTTCTTGCAAGGTCATTGTATACTCTCAGTATTTGGTTAGGTAATTCTATAACTACTTGTTTCAATACCTCAGGTGGGATGTTTTTGGGTCCTGGAGCCTTGTTATTCTTCAGTTTTGAGCATGCGACTTGTAATTCTTCTGGAGTAAAATCTAAAAATCTAGCATTATTATCACAGTCAAATATCACAGTTGGGTGTATGGGAAATAAAAAATTTGCTACTTCCTTCAGTTTTGATAGGGTTAGGTTTGGTCGGGGTGGATAGCCAATCATCCCCTTCATCACTATTTTATATCCGTCTCCCCAGATATCTTGATCTATATTATCACAGAGTGCTCTCCAGCTAGCTTTCTTTGCCCTTTTGATGCTGTTTCTTAGGCGTACTTTGCTCTGCTTGTATTCTTCCCATAGTTGATTGTTTACTTGAGGCTGATTTCTTCTAGCATTTCTGGTGTATATTCTTCTATTGCGTACACATTCTTTACGAAGTTCAGCAATTTCATCTGTCCACCAGTACACTGGTCTTCCTCTGCTGACAGGTTTTTTCTTTGGCATCGATTTATCACAGATGGTTACTAGATTCTCAGTGAAACTTTTTGCTGACGTCATGTTATTGTGGTTTTTCGCTTCTTGTAGTGCATGGTGTAAATTTTGTCGATCTAATTTCCTTACTTGCCAACCAATGGCTTCTCGTCTAGTTCTATTCACTTCCCTTTTCTTCTCTATATCAAAAATTATATAATTGTGGTCACTTAAAGTCTCTTTGTCGCTCACATGCCACTGAGTGATTTTGGCATCACATGTCGCTACTGTCAGGTCTAGTATTGAGGAGTAGTCTTGTCTCTCAAAAGTGGGTTCATCTCCTTGGTTTATGATAGACAGGTCATTCGCGGCCATCCACTCAGTTATCACTTGACCCCTCCTATCTGTGGTATTCATACCCCATTGAGGAGATTTGGCGTTAAAATCCCCTGCGATAATTGTCGTCTCACTATTCGCTCTGACCTGTCCACTAATTTCATCAAGGGTTGCTTCTAGGTCTTGTATTTCATCATTCCCAGAGCAGTAGCAGCTGTATATTGTGAAACCACTGGTAGCTATATACGTGAATCCTAAACCACACCCCTGCCTTTTGATTGTTAATTTTGAGTCTATTATCTTAATAGCAGTATCTATTTTTTCGTCAAACAACCAGTCTTTTCTATGTTCTATAGATTTTCGATTTGGTTCCGATATTATAATCAATCCAGCTCCTATTTCCTTGGCATGTGAAAGTGCCAAGTCATGTGCCGGACGGCTTCGATTGACATTAATTTGAAGAACTCTAATACTGGTTGGTGGGTCTTGGCGGTACCTCCATCTTCCTACTGTCTTTTTTCATTTTACACTTTGGGTATCCTGTCTGATGTCCTTCTTGCTTACAGTTAATGCAATATGAAACATTCGTACACTCATTCGCCCTATGTCCTGCTTTGGCACACTTCAAACAGAGGCGTTCTCTATCCGGTCCATTGCACTCTGTTTTTATATGGCCGTGCTCCCAGCATCTATAGCATTTGACGTCTTTTTTTCTTTCAAATATTCTACATTGTGTCCAACCAATTTTTAATTTTTCCATCTGTATGAGTTTTTCTCCATCGTTTTCGGACATGACCAGTGTTGCGTTCTGTTTATTTCCATATGCAGGTCGTAAGGCTCTAACTTCAAAGGTCTCTGGTTTGATTGCGATTGCTTGACATATAGCTTCTCCAATCTCCTCCACAGTAACTGCATGGTCCATATCTTTCAGATGTAGCACTTTTTTGTATGTTAGTAGTGATGTCCTGACTTCTGGTATTTTTTCTGTGAGTTCTCTCTTCAAAATTTCAGCTTTTTTTGATCCATCCTTCACTGTAATAAGTAGTTCTCCTTTTTTGGTCTTCAGGATGTCTTTAATATCGACTCCAACATCACTTGGATTCACTTTTTTCCTGACCGTTTTCAGGAGGTCCGAATAAGACTTGCCTTCCATTTTAATGAGAAGAGCGTCTTGTCTTGGTTTTTTCTTTATTGAGTTAGTATCTGCTCTTCTATTCATGTGCGAAGTTTTTGACGTTGTATTTTGTTTCATACCATTTGTATGATTTTCCTGCGGTTTAAATAGGGATATTTTCACATTTGTTCCAGAAAAAAGAAACTCTGTGATTCTGACGAACATAGTTCCTCGTACTCCTCTTATCTCGGGAAGAGCTACTGACATCTTTTTGTGTTCAAGTACGTGGCTTCTGATTTTCTCTAGAGTTTTGAACATAACTTCATCTTCTGTATCATCACTGACCATGTTGCCAGTAATCACAGGATAGTATATACATTTGGATGTGCATGAAAAACTGCCATCTTCATTCGGAAATCCAAGCGAATGAACCATCATGGCGACTTCACCTTCTGATTTGTTTTGTCTTTCAAGCCCTTCTTTCCCTCCGAATTTTCCTATGGCAGTACCAATTTCCTTGTCTTCGGAGTCGAAATATTTGTCACATGGAAGTATTATATCGTATTCGCTGGGAGCCTCCCAAATATGACCGCGTTCAATATTGATTCTAGGAAATACCTCATCTCTCCAGTCATCTTCCGTTATCTGTCGAAATGCCCCGATATTTTCTTCTTGTGTGAGTTCTCGTCTTCTTTTTATTCTTCGTTCTTCTTTCTTGCATTCCTCACAATAGGTACCAGATGGACCCTTCCTGAGTTCGGCCATTTCACGTTGATGTTTCTCTTCTATAACCTGCATCTGTTTCTTCAGATTGGAGTTCTCAATACGCAGTGCGCGTTCTTTTTCGTCTGTTCCCCTGTCTTCCACTGCTTGTTCCAACCAATCTGTCAGTTCTTTGCTCTGTAATTTTTCGGAATGCAAAGTTAGTGTGCTACAAAGCTCTTTCACTTCATGCTTTGGTTTATACATTTCTCTTACCACTTTTTCTAGGTTTTGGATCTGATCAATTACACCTTCCAGTGTTTTTTTCAGAATCAATCCACAATTACTGGATTCCTCTTTATTGATTTCTGAAGTCAGATCTATTCTTTTTCGCTTATTCGTCTTGACATCTTTCATATCCTGGTTTCGTACCGGTCGGTCTTTTGCACCAGATAAAGATGTGGATCTCATCCTGCTTGGAGGTGATCTGCCAATTGAACTCCTTCGTTCAAACGGATTCAATCCGTCTGCCCAATTATAGCCAGTCACAGATGTTATCCCTTCGGCCTGGTTTGCCGCCGAATGGGAACCGCAGTCGTATGCTGACGGTCCAGTGGGGCCTGCTTCAACACCCACTTTCTGGACCGGTACTGGGGATCCGACTCCCTGCACCGTAAACGATTCATCCATTTCCTTGCTCATATCCATAATCCATTTTATTGAGGTCAGAAGAAAAAGAGATAAAAGAAAGAAAATAGTGACCTTTCGCCCTCGAATACTCTAATAGCTGAAAGGTCGGAAAAACAAGATGTGATCGATCAAGAAAGATCTATAGAAAAGACGAAAGTGTGAGGGGTTCGACATAAGACTAGTTGAAGTATGTCAGAACCCAGCTCGGGTACCTCGGGTTTGCCAGTACCCGTACTCACAAGAAGTGAGCCCCTGAGGGCATCTATCTATCTATCTATCTATCTATCTATCTATCTATCTATCTATCTATCTATCTATCTATCTATCTATCTATCTATCTATCTATCTATCTATCTATCTATCTATCTATCTATCTATCTATCTATCTATCTATCTATCTATCTATCTATCTATCTATCTATCTATCTATCTATCTATCTATCTATCTATCTATCTATCTATCTATCTATCTATCTATCTATCTATCTATCTATCTATCTATCTATCTATCTATCTATCTATCTATCTATCTATCTATCTATCTATCTATCTATCTATCTATCTATCTATCTATCTATCTATCTATCTATCTATCTATCTATCTATCTATCTATCTATCTATCTATCTATCTATCTATCTATCTATCTATCTATCTATCTATCTATCTATCTATCTATCTATCTATCTATCTATCTATCTATCTATCTATCTATCTATCTATCTATCTATCTATCTATCTATCTATCTATCTATCTATCTATCTATCTATCTATCTATCTATCTATCTATCTATCTATCTATCTATCTATCTATCTATCTATCTATCTATCTATCTATCTATCTATCTATCTATCTATCTATCTATCTATCTATCTATCTATCTATCTATCTATCTATCTATCTATCTATCTATCTATCTATCTATCTATCTATCTATCTATCTATCTATCTATCTATCTATCTATCTATCTATCTATCTATCTATCTATCTATCTATCTATCTATCTATCTATCTATCTATCTATCTATCTATCTATCTATCTATCTATCTATCTATCTATCTATCTATCTATCTATCTATCTATCTATCTATCTATCTATCTATCTATCTATCTATCTATCTATCTATCTATCTATCTATCTATCTATCTATCTATCTATCTATCTATCTATCTATCTATCTATCTATCTATCTATCTATCTATCTATCTATCTATCTATCTATCTATCTATCTATCTATCTATCTATCTATCTATCTATCTATCTATCTATCTATCTATCTATCTATCTATCTATCTATCTATCTATCTATCTATCTATCTATCTATCTATCTATCTATCTATCTATCTATCTATCTATCTATCTATCTATCTATCTATCTATCTATCTATCTATCTATCTATCTATCTATCTATCTATCTATCTATCTATCTATCTATCTATCTATCTATCTATCTATCTATCTATCTATCTATCTATCTATCTATCTATCTATCTATCTATCTATCTATCTATCTATCTATCTATCTATCTATCTATCTATCTATCTATCTATCTATCTATCTATCTATCTATCTATCTATCTATCTATCTATCTATCTATCTATCTATCTATCTATCTATCTATCTATCTATCTATCTATCTATCTATCTATCTATCTATCTATCTATCTATCTATCTATCTATCTATCTATCTATCTATCTATCTATCTATCTATCTATCTATCTATCTATCTATCTATCTATCTATCTATCTATCTATCTATCTATCTATCTATCTATCTATCTATCTATCTATCTATCTATCTATCTATCTATCTATCTATCTATCTATCTATCTATCTATCTATCTATCTATCTATCTATCTATCTATCTATCTATCTATCTATCTATCTATCTATCTATCTATCTATCTATCTATCTATCTATCTATCTATCTATCTATCTATCTATCTATCTATCTATCTATCTATCTATCTATCTATCTATCTATCTATCTATCTATCTATCTATCTATCTATCTATCTATCTATCTATCTATCTATCTATCTATCTATCTATCTATCTATCTATCTATCTATCTATCTATCTATCTATCTATCTATCTATCTATCTATCTATCTATCTATCTATCTATCTATCTATCTATCTATCTATCTATCTATCTATCTATCTATCTATCTATCTATCTATCTATCTATCTATCTATCTATCTATCTATCTATCTATCTATCTATCTATCTATCTATCTTTTTTTTTTTTTTTTTTTTTTTTTTTTTTTTTTTTTTTTTTTTTTCAAACCCACCCATCGATTTGTCCATCACACAGGAACAACTTTCGTATTTCTTCTATGTGATAGACTGTCTCTACATTCAACTCCCCTCTCTCTCTTTCGTTTCTATAATTCTACGAATAGCTTTATAGGCGCAGTTCCAACCTCTTTCTGATGTTACCAGACTTCTCATCATATTTTCCCGTGTGAATGGTATCCTTGCTTCCACCTCGTACTCCCCTCTTTCTTCGTGCCATCTGGGACAGTTGAAAAGCGTATGTTCCACGTCATCTGGTTCTTCACAATACGTGCAACTGTCATTCTCAGCTCTCCTTCTCTCGAACAAATATTTCCGAAAGCAGCCATGTCCAGAAAGTGCTTGTGTGATATAGTAATCCACCTCCCCATGAGCTCTATTTAACCATATCGCGATATCTGGTATTAGTCGCCAGGTCCAGCGTCCATATGTTCCAGTTCTCCATTTCTCCTGCCATTTGTTTTTGAGTTCTTCTTTAGCTCTTTCTATGGGAGGAACACCCGCTATGACACCCACTCCTTCTGCAGATATGGTTCTATATGCGCTGCATATCCTGATGCACATAAGCCTCTGGATCTTCTGTAGCTTTCTTACGAGTTTGCAGTTTTTTGTAATTGCATGCCACACCGGAGCCGCATATAAGATCTGGGAGTGTATCACACTCAGAAGAGTTCTCCTCTTCGATGCTCTAGGTCCACCAATATTCGGCATCAGGCATGACAGGGCCACCATAGTTTTTTCCGACTTTTCTACAGTCTTGTTCACATGTTCAGCAAACGTGAGTTTTGTGTCTAGCCACACACCAAGGTACTTGATTGCCTTACTCGGTTTAACTATGGTACCCCGAACTTCGAACTCTATTGGGTCTATTTTCCTTTTTGTGGTCAGGAGAATTGCCTCTGTCTTTTCCGGCGCCAGCTGGAGTCGTCTACCGTCCATCCAGTTCATAATTCTTATCAAAGCGGTGTTTGCATTATCCATTAGGGTCTGCTCCTCTTTAGCTACCACTACCATGGCAACGTCGTCTGCAAAACCTATCAAAGTTATACCATCAGGTAGTTCAATTCTCAACAACTCATCATATAAGACGTTCCATAGAGTAGGTCCCAGCACTGATCCCTGAGGCACACCACTGCTGACGCTGATTACTTTTTCTGTCCCTTCGGCCTCTAATATTATTCGCCTCTCTGACAAGTATGACGCTATAATACTCACCAGGCTCTCATCTATTTCTTTTTTTCTGAGTTCTTCGAGGATCAGTTGCCATGAGGCACTGTTGAAAGCGTTCTTCACATCTAGGGTGATCATTGCGCATAGTCTTCGATGGGCATGTGAGTAAGCTGCAGCTTCCCTCGCTATTTCCATAACCCTTTTTATCGCGTCCACCGTCTGTCTGCCTTCCCTGAAACCGTATTGTTCCTCCGACAGGCTTCCAGTGCGTGTTAGCTCTTCTTTCAGCCTCGCCACTATAAGGTGCTCGTAGAGTTTGCCCTCAACATCCAACAAACATATCGTTCTGTATGATGATGGATTATCTACTGGTTTGTCACCTTTTCTTAACAGTATTATCTTCGCTATCTTCCATTCTGCTGGAAAAATTTCCCCTTTTGCTAGCGCATTGTATACTGATAGAGTATAATCTGGTAGTTCTACAGATACTTGCTTCATTATCTCAGGTGGTATGCCTCCGGGTCCTGGTGCTTTTTTTTCCTTCAGTTTGCTAGCTGCTGCTTGTAGTTCATCTATTGTAAAATCTAAAAACCTAGCGTTAATATCACAGTCAAAAATCACAGATTGGTGTATGGGAAATAGGTGGTGAACTATTTCTTCCATCTTTGATAACGTTATATTTGGTCTTGGCGGGTATCCAATCATGCCTTTCATCACTATTTTGTATCCATCTCCCCAGATGTCCTCGTCTATCTTATTACAGAGTGCTTTCCAGCTGTCTTTCTTCGATCTTTTAATGCTATTTCTCAGCAACTTCCTGCTTTCCTTATATTCCTCCCATAATATCTATCTATCTATCTATCTATCTATCTATCTATCTATCTATCTATCTATCTATCTATCTATCTATCTATCTATCTATCTATCTATCTATCTATCTATCTATCTATCTATCTATCTATCTATCTATCTATCTATCTATCTATCTATCTATCTATCTATCTATCTATCTATCTATCTATCTATCTATCTATCTATCTATCTATCTATCTATCTATCTATCTATCTATCTATCTATCTATCTATCTATCTATCTATCTATCTATCTATCTATCTATCTATCTATCTATCTATCTATCTATCTATCTATCTATCTATCTATCTATCTATCTATCTATCTATCTATCTATCTATCTTTTTTTTTTTTTTTTTTTCTGTTAGAGGAGTGGAAATCTTGCATAAGACACCGGTCAAGGTAGTGTCGGATTCTTACCGACTAAAACCCCTCCTCTCTCCTAGCTCCTCCCACTGGAACCGCTTGCGCATTACTTCGGTGGGGGTGCTGTCTGTTACATCCCTTCATCCATCTCTGTCATCTCTTTCTTTTCTCTCGATTATGTCTTTCACGACCTTATAACTTGTTTTCCATCCCAGCTCCCCTGATATCAACGACGACATCATAGAATCTGCCCTGAATGGAGTTCCAATCTCTCTCATATATTCTTGGCGCACTATCTCCCATCTAGGACACACAAACAGAGTGTGTTCCACATCATCCAGTTCTCCACAGTATCTGCAGTTTTCTGACTCCGACCGCATACGGCTGAAGAGATATTTACTGAAGCATCCGTGTCCACTTATTGCCTGAGTTATGTAATAATCCACTTCTCCGTATGGTCTGTTTATCCACTCATCAATATTTGATCTATCTATCTATCTATCTATCTATCTATCTATCTATCTATCTATCTATCTATCTATCTATCTATCTATCTATCTATCTATCTATCTATCTATCTATCTATCTATCTATCTATCTATCTATCTATCTATCTATCTATCTATCTATCTATCTATCTATCTATCTATCTATCTATCTATCTATCTATCTATCTATCTATCTATCTATCTATCTATCTATCTATCTATCTATCTATCTATCTATCTATCTATCTATCTATCTATCTATCTATCTATCTATCTATCTATCTATCTATCTATCTATCTATCTATCTATCTATCTATCTATCTATCTATCTATCTATCTATCTATCTATCTATCTATCTATCTATCTATCTATCTATCTATCTATCTATCTATCTATCTATCTATCTATCTATCTATCTATCTATCTATCTATCTATCTATCTATCTATCTATCTATCTATCTATCTATCTATCTATCTATCTATCTATCTATCTATCTATCTATCTATCTATCTATCTATCTATCTATCTATCTATCTATCTATCTATCTATCTATCTATCTATCTATCTATCTATCTATCTATCTATCTATCTATCTATCTATCTATCTATCTATCTATCTATCTATCTATCTATCTATCTATCTATCTATCTATCTATCTTTTTTTTTTTTTTTTTTTTTTTTGTTAGAGGAGGGGAAATCTTGCATAAGACACCTGATGTTAGGTAGTGTCGGATTCCTACCGACTAAAACCCCTCCCCTGTCGTCTCGCTCTTCTCACCGGAATCCGCTTTCGCATTACTTCGGTGTGAAGGCAGTCTTTGTTAGTTTCTGCTATCTCTCTCTTTATTCTCTATGATGTACCGTATAACCACGTATGCTTCTCTCCAGGTTTCTTCTGATTCCATCAGGCTTTCCATCATATTCTGCGCATTGAACGTGTTTTCAGTTATCCTCTGATATTCCATTCTTTTTTCCTCCCATTTGGGACATATAAAGAGTGTGTGTTCCACGTCATCAATCTCTCCGCAATATGTACAGTCACTCGATTCCACTTTTCTTCGATCGAATAAATATTTCCTGAAACACCCATGTCCAGAGAGTGCTTGGGTAAGGAAGTAGTCCACTTCCCCGTAGGGTCTGTCTAGCCATTTCTGAATCACAGGTATCAGTGTCCAGGTCCAGCGCCCGTATGTCCCATTCGCCCACTTATCTTGCCATTTACTGGCTGAGTTTGCTTTGGCGGTTTTCTTGTCCAATCCGTTGTATGTTTCTAGCCTCTCGTCAATTTGGAGTTCTATAGGAGGGATTCCACTGATCACTGCCACTGCTTCTGTTGATATCGTTCTGTATGCACTGCATACCCTGATAGACATAATTCGTTGTATTCTCATGAGTCTTCGTAGAAGTTTCTGGTTTTTGGTCACTGTGTGCCACACCGGTGCTCCATACAGTAACTGCGAGTGTATCACGCTTGACAGTACTCTTCTTTTCGAGGCTCTAGGTCCTCCAATATTTGGCATTATGCTAGAAAGGGCCGTTACAGTTCTTTCAGCTTTTTCTATTGACTTGTTCACGTGTTCGGCGAAAGTCATCTTCGTGTCTAGCCATACTCCGAGATATTTCAGCGCCTTACAGGGAGTCACTGGTGTACCCTGAACATCAAAATGGATCGGCAGTATCTTTCTTTTTGTTGTTAGGAGTACTGCTTCAGTTTTTTGTGGAGCAAGTTGGAGGTTTTTCCTTTCCATCCAATTTGCTACTCGCTGTAGACCTGTATTCACCGTGTTCATGAGAATCTCCTCGTTCCTTGCCATCACAATCATGGCTACGTCGTCTGCGAAACCTATAAGTGTAGTTCCTGCTGGTAGTTCCATTCGAAGTAGATCATCATAAAAGATATTCCACAGAGTTGGGCCAAGCACTGATCCTTGCGGGACTCCACTGTTTATTGACAAATTCTTCCTAGAGTCTTCTGTTTCCAGAATAAGTTCTCTCTCAGATAAATAGGATGCTATGATGCCTATAAGATTTTTATTTATTTTTCTTTTCCCTAAGTCTTCCAAAAGTAGTTGCCAAGATACGCTGTTGAATGCATTTCTGACATCCAGTGTTATCATAACACATAACCTTCGGTGCGCGGCCGAATAGGCTGCTGCATCTTTAGCGACCTCTAGCACTGTTTTCAGGGCATCCACTGTCTGTCGTCCTTCCCTGAATCCATACTGTCTATCTGATAGACCTCCAGTTCTTTCAAGCTCTCTATTCAGCCTGATGAGTATCAACTGTTCGTACAGTTTGCCCTCTACATCTAAAAGACAAATGGGTCTATATGAAGCAGGATCATCTATAGGTTTATCTCCCTTCTTCAATAGAACGAGTTTCGCCTTCTTCCATTCTCTTGGGAAGTTAGCCCTATTTGCCAAGCTATTATAAATTTTCAACACATACTCAGGTTTCTCCAGGGCTACCTGTTTAACAATTTCAACTGGAACATTACCTGGTCCTGGTGCCTTCTTATTTTTGAGTTTCCTGTAAGCAACACACAATTCATCGAGTGTAAAATCTATAAATATATCTCTATCTAAATCTATATCACAGTCGAATATCACTTGTTGATGTACTGGGAATAAGTGTTGAGCCACTCCTTCCACAGCTTCCATCGAGAGGTTTGGTCTGGGTGGGAACCCTACCATCTGTTTCATCACTATTTTGTAGCCGTCCCCCCAGATATCACAGTCTATATTATCACATAGTTCCTTCCAGCATTTTCGTTTAGCTTTTTTGATAGCGTCTCTCATTCTTTTTTTACTAGCCTTATACTCTATCCACAAAGTTTGGTTTATTTGTTCCTGGTTTCGCCTTGCGCCTCTACTGTATGCCCTTCTATTGTGTACACACTCTCTGCGGAGATTTGCAATATCTTCATTCCACCAGTATACCGGAAGCCCTCTGGCAACGATTTTCCTCTTAGGCATTGTGTAATCGCAAATATTTACAAGTGTTCTGGAAAAATCACTTGCCGATATTGTGTTGTCATCAATCTCATTCACAGCATGACCAAGTCTTTCTCGATCTAGTTTCCTCACTTGCCATCCACTAGTAGTCTGTTTCACATTAGTCTGTCTCCTTTTTTCAACGATATCGAACAAAATGTAGTTGTGATCACTCAAAGATTCTCTGTCACTCACTTTCCATCCTGTGACTTTCGCAGTTATGTTCTCTGTTGTTATCGTCAGGTCTAGGATGGAAGAGTAGTCCTGTCTTTGAAAGGTTGGTGTTTCTCCCTGATTTATTATGTTGAGGTTATTCTCAGCAATCCATTCAGTGAGTAATAGTCCCCTCCTATCTGAATAGTTCATACCCCACTGCGGAGATTTCGCATTGAAATCTCCAGCCACAATAGCCTTCTCCTTATTTATTCTTATTTTTCTTTCGATCTCATTTAAGGTTTGCTCGAGGTCTTGTATGTCATCATTTCCAGAGGAGTAGCAACTATACATGGTGAAGTCTTTGGTTGCTACATATGTGTACCCTTGACCATATCCTTGTTTTTTCACAACAATATTGCGGTTCAATATCTTTATTGCAGTATCTAACTTTTCATCATATACCCAGTCCTTCCTATTTCTGATAGCATTGCGATTAGGTTCACTTATAAGTAATATTTCGGCCCCTACTTCCTTGGCAGTAGCAAGTGCCATGTCGTGGGCCGGCCGACTTCTATTGAGATTGATTTGAAGTATCTTCATCACAATCAGTATTTTGCCTCACCGCTTCCGAAACTCTCTGGTCTCGACTTCTCTTACAATTTGGGTTTCCAGATTGATGACCTTCTTCCTTACAGTGTACACAATACGACTTATTTTTACAAGTATTGGCCTTATGGCCTTCCTTTCCACATTTCAAGCATAGTGCTTCTCGATCAGGGCCACTACAAGTTGCCTTGATGTGTCCATATTCCCAACATCTGAAGCACTTCAAATCATTTTTCCTCTCCATGATTCTGCACATTGTCCAGCCAATTTTAATCTCTTTCAACCTAATGAACTTTTCAGCGTCTTCCTCAGACATCACTATGGTTGCATTTTGTCTGTTACCATATGCCGGTCTCAGGGCTCTAATATCAACATTCTCTGGTTCCATACTAGTTGATTTGGAAATGGCTTCTCTTATTTCTTCATTTGTTACTACCTCATCCATGCCCTTTAGGTGTATCACTTTCTTATTCGTCAAGTGGGATATGGTGGCATCCGGTATCTTTCCAATGATTTCTCCTTTCAGAATTTGAGCCTTATCGGAACCATTTTTTATTGTGAGGAGCAAGTCACCATTTCTTGTCTTGATCACATCTTTGACGTCCACTCCGATTTCACTCGGATCAACAGCTCGTCTAACGGTTTTCAGTAGATCAGCGTACGGTGTTCCTTTCATGTGAATGAGGAGAGCGTCCTGCTTTGGTTTCTTCGGTTTCTCTACCACGTCCCTATTGCTCGTCATGGACTTCTATCTATCTATCTATCTATCTATCTATCTATCTATCTATCTATCTATCTATCTATATATCTATCTATCTATCTATCTATCTATCTATCTATCTATCTATCTATCTATCTATCTATCTATCTATCTATCTATCTATCTATCTATCTATCTATCTATCTATCTATCTATCTATCTATCTATCTATCTATCTATCTATCTATCTATCTATCTATCTATCTATCTATCTATCTATCTATCTATCTATCTATCTATCTATCTATCTATCTATCTATCTATCTATCTATCTATCTATCTATCTATCTATCTATCTATCTATCTATCTATCTATCTATCTATCTATCTATCTATCTATCTATCTATCTATCTATCTATCTATCTATCTATCTATCTATCTATCTATCTATCTATCTATCTATCTATCTATCTATCTATCTATCTATCTATCTATCTTTTTTTTTTTTTTTCTATCTATCTTTTTTTTTTTTTTTTTTTTTTTTTGTCTCTCGCTCCACTCCTTCCACTGGAACCGCTGTCGCATTACTTCAGTGGGAGGAGAGTCAAATGTTATCAATTATATCAGTCACCTATCTCTTTATTCTCTTTCTCTATCATCTTTTTCTTTGTTTTCGATGATATGTCTGATAGTTTTGTAGGATTCTTTCCACCCGTTTTCCCCTGACATAAGTTTATTCATCATACTTCTTGCTTCGAAAGGTATTCCTGTTGTTGCGAAGAATTGTTGGCGACTCCTCTCCCACCTATTGCATATAAACAATGTATGTTCTGCGTCGTCCCGTTCCCCACAATATGGACAGTTTTCTGACTCCGCCTTCATGCGACTATAGAGGTATGCTCTGAAGCAGCCGTGCCCAGAAATTGCTTGTGTTATGTAGTAGTCTACTTCTCCATAGGGCCGGCGCATCCACTCTTCTATATTGGGTATTAATTGGTTTGTCCATCTCCCATACTTGCCAATGTTCCATCTGATTTGCCACCTTGTCATGAGGCTTTCTCTTGCAGTTACCCCAGCTGTTCCTTTGTATTTTTCTCTTCTCTCTAGGATAAGAAGATCAATTGGTGGTACCCCTGCTATAACTCCAACTCCATCAGTTGAAATCGTCCTGTATGCAGAACAGATTCTGATACAAATCTTACGTTGTAAGCTGGCAAGTTTTGCTACCAGTTTTTGGTTACCTGTTACGGTATGCCAAGCCGGTGCAGCGTACAAAATTTGGGATTGAGCAACACTCATTATTACCCTCCTCTTAGATGATCTGGGTCCCCTGATGTTTGGCATAAGCCCAGACAGGGCTGCCACTGTCTTCTCTACTTTCTCTGATATTCTATCTACGTGTGCAGCAAATGTG
Organism: Chrysomela aeneicollis; assembly: GCA_029955515.1. Classification (NCBI taxonomy): domain Eukaryota; kingdom Metazoa; phylum Arthropoda; class Insecta; order Coleoptera; family Chrysomelidae; genus Chrysomela; species Chrysomela aeneicollis. The sequence continues at coordinate 2,218,187 of JARUHQ010000025.1, forward strand.
AGCTTCGTGTCTAGCAGAACGCCAAGATACTTAATGGCTTTCTTTGGCCTTATCTTTACATCTTGCACCTCGAATTCGATCGTACCTAGTTTCCTTTTAGTTGTGAGGAGGGCAGCTTCGGTTTTTTCCGGTGCTAGTTCGAGTCCCTTTGTTCTCAACCAGTTGGATGTGCGTTGCAAGCTTATGTTTGCTTTGTGCATTAGGTTCTCTTCACCCTTGGCGACCACTATCACAGCTACGTCGTCAGCAAAAGCTATCATCGTGACTCCTTCTGGCTGCTCTATCCCAAGTAGTCCATCATACAGCAGGTTCCACAACGTTGGTCCCAACACTGACCCCTGTGGTACGCCACTGTTTATCTCCCTGATTTTCGTGTTGTTTTCTGCCTCCAATATTATCTCTCTTTCTGAAAGGTACGATCTTATTATACTAATAAGGCTTTCGTCTATTCCTCGATTTCTCAAAACATCTAATATTTCCTGCCAACTTGCACTATTGAAGGCATTTCTTATGTCTAGAGTTATTATCGCACACAGCCTTCGGTGTGCCCATGAGTGTTTTTCTGCAACTTCTCTTACAATTTTGAGTACTTCTTCTATGGCATCCACTGTTTGTTTACCCTCAACAAACCCGAACTGCCTCGGCGACAATCCACCCGTGCGTGTTATTTCCCTTTTGAGTCTAATGAGAATCATTTGTTCATAGAGTTTTCCTTCCACGTCGAGTAGGCATATCGGTCTGTGTGCTGAGGGGTTTTCTATGGGTCTATCAGTTTTCCTTAATAGTAATAGATTTGCTCGTTTCCACTGTCTGGGGAATTCCCCACGGCTAGCCAGGTCATTGTAAACAGCTAATGTGTACTCTGGATTGTTCAGCACCACGGTTTTGAGTATTTCTGGCGGAATATTTCCAGGACCAGGAACCTTCCTTTCTTTCAACTTATTACAAGCTTCACGTAACTCATCTATGCTAAAGTCTAAAAATATCACAGTTCTATCACAGATGAAAATCACATCCTCATGCACTGGAAATAGGTGGTCTACCACTTCTTCCACAGTTTGCATGGGTATTTGTAGTCTGGGAGGGTGGCCAATCAGATTCTTCATCACAATTTTATATCCATCCCCCCAGATATCACAGTCTATACTATCACAGATTGTTTTCCAAGAATCTCTTTTAGATTTTTTTATCAAATTCTGGAGTCGTTTCTTACTCTCTTTATATTCGTCCCAGAGCATCTGTCTTTCTTCCAGAACATTTCTCCTAGCAGATCTCGTATAGAGTCTTCTCTTGCGTGTGCAAGTCTGACGTGCCTGAGCAATCTCGTCATTCCACCAATACATGGGTTTTTTCTTTGAGGTACCGCCCTTTCTGGGCATTGTCTGGTTGCATATCTGAGTTAATGCTAGACTAAAGTTTTCCGCAGATGTGATTTCTTCCCAATTCTCCATCTTCAACTGTTTCAGCTTATCCTTGTCCAGCCTGTTGATCTGCCAGCCACTTCGATTTGTAGTTCTTTGGCCTGGTGCCAACCCGTTGTTGGCAATTTCGAACGTGATGAACTTATGATCACTCAGTGATTCAGCTTCGAGGACATTCCAATTTTGGATGAGAGTTTTTATGTCTGCAGTGGCTAGCGTGAGGTCAAGGATTGAGGAGTAGTCTCGCCTCTGAAATGTTGGTTTATTTCCTTCATTGACTATCACGAGATCATTTTCAGCAATCCACTCTGTGAGTAATTCACCTCTCCTGTCTGAAACGTTCATGCCCCATTGAGGGGATTTCGCATTGAAATCTCCCACAACGATCACTTTTTCTTTATTTTGCCTCATCAGCCTTCCGACGTCCCAGAGTATTCTCTCGAGGTCATCTAGCCCTTCATTTGGAGAAGCGTAGCAGTTGAAGATGGTAAAATCGGGTGTCACTATGTATGTAAAGCTGTGACCTGCTCCGTGTATCTTTATAGTGATGTTATCTAGAATTTTAATGGCGGTATTGAGATCATCATCGCAAAACCAGTCTTTTCTGTCTTTCACTGCGTTCCTATTCGGCTCGCTGATGAGTATTATTCCAGCTCCAATGTCGTTAGCCATAGCGAGCGCCAGGTCGTGGCATGGCCTTCTCCTGAATGCGTTGATTTGGAGAAATTTAACCATGTTTTCAACTGGTTTCGACAACTGTTCGAGGTACCTCGTGCTCTCCCTTACCCATTCTTCCTAAGCATTTTGGACTGCCAGATTGATGCCCCTCCTCTTTACAGTGGACGCAATATGGGGGGTTTACACAGTCTGTTGCTTGGTGCCCTTCTTTTGCGCATTTGAGACATAGTGACTCCCTGTCTGGCCCTTTGCAATGAACTTTAATATGGCCGTAATTCCAGCATTTAAAACACTTCTGCTCCTTTTTCCTCTCCAGGACTCTACACTGCGACCAACCGATCTTTATTTTACCTAAATCTACTAACTTTATTGCATCAGGTTCTGGCAGAATAACTGTGGCATTCTGTTTACTTGCCATAGTAGGCCGGAGAGCCCTCACTTCAATATCTTCGGGTCTTGCCATTATAGATTCTGAAATAGCATCTTTAATTTGTTCCGTCGTCGAAATCTCATCCATATCTTTGATATGGAGAACTCTTGTGTTCCTCAAGAAAGAAGTAGATACTTCCGGAACATTTTCCATTATTTTCTGATTGAGAACTTTGAGTTTTTCTGCACCGTTCTGTACAGTTAGTAGGAGTTCTCCATTTCTGGTTTTTCTCAGTTCCTGTATTTCCACACCAATTTCACTGGGGTTCACTGACTCTTTCATTTTCTTCAGTAAATCTGCATAGCTGATGTTTGGCATCTTGACGAGAAGTGCATCCTGCTTCGCTTTTTTCTGCTTGGGTACTGTGTTCGTTCGAGAGCTCACTTGTTTAGTTTCATTCCGTTGTCCGCCTGTTCCTTTAATTAGTGCTATTTCTATGCCAGAGTCAGCGAATAAAAATTCAATAACTCTGCATATGACCAGTCCAGTTATTCCCTCTATTTCGGGTATGACCAGTTTCGTTTTATTATGTTGCAACATAATATCTTTCACGGCTTTGAACGATTTTAGGATATTCTCATCGTCTGCTTCCTCGTTGAAGCCACCATTTGAGATGATGGGGTAGAGTATCAATCTGGCTCTATGAATTAGGTTTCCTGCATCATCCGGAAAGCCTAAGGAGTGAACCATTATTGCTACCTCCCCCTTCTTCTTATTCTGCTTCTGTATTCCCTCTTTGCCCCCAAGTCTATCCATAACCATTGCTACTGATCCATGTGGGGATTGCAGATCTGCACTGCTTGGAAGAATCCATGTATTCTCACTATCAGTATCCCAGAAACTTCCGTGTTGGATAGTCATTTTGGGAAAAATTCCGTCCCTCCAGTCTTCTTCCGTTACAAGTTTGAAACTTTCATAGGTTTCTTGCACTTTCAGTGCTTGTTTTCTTCGCTGGTTGTGCTGCTTCTTCCTGCAGTTGTCACACTGAGTTTGGTGTGAAAGGTTTTCCAACTCAGTTTCTTGTATAACTTGCATGTTTTGTATCTGTGTTTCAAGTTCGCTTATTCTATTTCTCTGTTCATTGTCACGTTTCTCGCCCTTTGCTTCGTGTGCCATTTGGTCTAGCCATTTCTTGATTTCAACTTGTTGAAGTTTTTCTAGTTGCAGGGTTAATTTAGCGGATATATCGGTGAATTCTTTCTTTGGCTTGTACGTTTCTTGCACTACTTTCTCCAGCTGTCTGATATGCTTTTCCATTTGATACATGATATTCTTGAAGGTCTGAGGATTGTTCGGCTCTTCCTTATGTCTCTTTCCAGTATCTTCAGTGTCGTCCTGTCTCATGCGCTTGACCGTCTGCTCTGGCATTGAGTACGTTCTCGACCTTGGAGGGGTCCTTATCAAAAGGTCTCGTTTTTGTATTGAACCTGATGCTGTGTCCTCTACATCTGAGGTTTTTGTTACGTCTTTTGTATCTTTTATATTTTCCATATAAATCCCACGAGTTGGGCAGAAAATGGGTCCACCGCAGCAGTGCTCCCATACTGCGGCAAGGTCTGCAATACAACCGATAGCGACCACAATATCGGAGGACATCGTTCGTGACTCTTTCACGGCAGAGTCATTCATCCTCTGGGCACGATTTGTTTACACCTCAGGATTTCCGGATTTTTTCTCGAGGTTAACTCCTCTAGACCCTAGAGTCATTTCTACCTTCTTCGTCGGCTCTGACCTTACTTTCCACTGGGGTTGGTTACCCAGTCTCCGGTGAGGTTGCTCAGATTAACCGGGGTATACCAGCTCCGAGTGTGGAGCTTTCGTGGAGGTGAAGATAGGTAGGTATCTATCTATCTATCTATCTATCTATCTATCTATCTATCTATCTATCTATCTATCTATCTATCTATCTATCTATCTATCTATCTATCTATCTATCTATCTATCTATCTATCTATCTATCTATCTATCTATCTATCTATCTATCTATCTATCTATCTATCTATCTATCTATCTATCTATCTATCTATCTATCTATCTATCTATCTATCTATCTATCTATCTATCTATCTATCTATCTATCTATCTATCTATCTATCTATCTATCTATCTATCTATCTATCTATCTATCTATCTATCTATCTATCTATCTATTTATCTATCTATCTATCTATCTATCTATCTATCTATCTATCTATCTATCTATCTATCTATCTATCTATCTATCTATCTATCTATCTATCTATCTATCTATCTATCTATCTATCTATCTATCTATCTATCTATCTATCTATCTATCTATCTATCTATCTATCTATCTATCTATCTATCTATCTATCTATCTATCTATCTATCTATCTATCTATCTATCTATCTATCTATCTATCTATCTATCTATCTATCTATCTATCTATCTATCTATCTATCTATCTATCTATCTATCTATCTATCTATCTATCTATCTATCTATCTATCTATCTATCTATCTATCTATCTATCTATCTATCTATCTATCTATCTATCTATCTATCTATCTATCTATCTATCTATCTATCTATCTATCTATCTATCTATCTATCTATCTATCTATCTATCTATCTATCTACGGAATTATATTGGTTTTACTCCTAATAATTTGTATTTTCTTCAGTTCAGACCATTTCTCCTTTGTTGATCTATTTTGCAATTTATAATTCAAATATACCTTTTTTCAGATTTAATTGCCGATGTTGTTAAATTACGTAATTTTTTGTAATAATCAAAATGTCTCGGTAATTGAGTTGTTCCATACTTTTGAAGAGCTCTATCACGGAGTCGTTGCATTTACTTAATATTATCTGTTATCCAAGGAGCATAGCTATGTCTCTTATGGGGGCAAAATGATCTTAGTGGTGCATGAAAATCTAATAAGCGAAGCAGGTAATTATTCAATAAAAGAACTTTTGTTTCCACATCGTCACTGTCGTATATAGATTCCCATGGCATTTGTACAAGATCTCAATAAAAATTATCGCGATTTGTGCTACTAATAGGCCTATAAGTAACTGTTTTCCTGATGTCTGACCGAACAATATCAATTTTGAATTTGCAATGAGTTGTGAAGTGATAATAAATTTGGAGATTTTCAACAGACGCATCGCATATTTCTGGGTCAAAATTTGTAATTATCAAATCTATCAGTGACATATACGTACTAGTTCCAGATATGCGAGTAGGTTGATGTAATGATTGTTTAAAGTTGAAGGACTCAAGAATATAATTGAAAGAAGCCGTGAAATTAGAATTGATGTCGAATGTTAAAATCACCCACATATATAATATCGTTATAATTCGAAAATATATCAGAGAAAAGATCCTCTACCTGATCCAGAAATAAAGCTTGATTTGATTTTGGTGGCCTGTAAATGGTTCCTATAACTATTACGAACCTTTTCAGAAGAATTTTTAGCCATATATTTTCAAGAATTTCGCTACTTTCCCTTATCACTAATTCGAATCTGGATTTATTTTTGATATATATCCCAAAGCCGCCCCCTCTAGTGGGCCTATCATTTCGGACGAAATTGCAGCCATCTATATGAACAATGACAGTATTCAGAGCAGGATATAGCCAAGTCTCAGTTACTCCCACAACATCTCAGTCATCATCAACAACCCATGTTTTTAATTCTGTGAAGTTCGCTGTCAGAGATCTGACGTTAGTATGTGCAACTGTCAAAACTTGCGACATTACCCAGTTCCAGTTGTCTATAAAAAATAAAAAAAGGGATACAAAACAGAGAAAAAATAGGTGATAGAAATTGTAGTGAGAAAATTATTAGATTGAACTCTGATTCAACAGTAGAATAAGATTCGTTCAAATAAACCCTTAGTGCACCACAGTTCAGTGCATCCAGAGAAAAAGAAAAAGAAATGATATATTATTGGGAAAAAAAGAATAGGACTACATCATATTTGAAATATAACTCCAGTAGCTCCACTTCATACGCAGTCCTAACAAAAAAAAACAAATGATATTACTAGCTTTTCATTATTTCAATGAATTAAATATATAGAAAAAAGAAAAATCATTCAAGTACATGAAAAATATTGTTAATCGAGTACCTAAGGTGAGAAACAAAAGAAATCATCAAGTATTGATGAAATTTGAAACATTATCTGAATAAACATATGATAATTATAATTATGAGCATGATAATCAAGCAATTAAAGTGGTGAGGTCTTCTTCGTCATTGATGCGATGGACTTCATTGTTGCTCTTAACGTAAATGAATCCGTTCCTGCTCCATACGTCTTTCTTGGGAAATTTGGCAACCGCGCATTTAAGCAGCAGAAGCCTTGATTGTGTCAGGTTTTTTTGAATTGAGTTGCCCGTGGATTTCAGGTACTTGCGATTCTTCAGAATCGAGGCGGGCAGGACAAGGTCACCAAAACGAACCAGAAGTGGAGGTGGTTTATCACCTGCGTTGTTTTTATTTTTATATGGAATACTATGACATCTTTTTATATCGTTGATATTGAAAGTTTTGATATTGAGTTTTTCAGGAACCAATTTCACTACACCTGCTTCCAGAGCTTCGGATGCGTTCTCTTGTAATCCAAAAATACGTACGTTTTTTGCTCGTGAATACTGCTCCAACTTATCATTGGCTACAAGAAGCTAATTGTTGCTGTATTTCAACTGGTTTATTTCGGCTTCGAGGTTAGTCACTATTGTATCGTATTTCTTGGTGACACTTTTTATAATCTTATCCGCGAAGCTTCGTAGATAATCTTCAGTAAACGTACTCTTGATTTTGTTTTCCATTATATCGGCTATTTCTTTCAAGTCTTTTTTTGACAGAACCATGGCTGTAGCAGAATGGCGTCAATGAAATAATGTTTATGTTGTCGTTTTACCTTTCGCGTGATGAAGGGACTGGTACTAAACACACACACCGATTTCACAGGGATGATTAATGAATGCCGTTTCGAAAAGCCAGCAGTATATGGGAATACTTAATTTAAATATAGAAATTACACTCAAGCGCAAACTAGCGTGCGCACTATAGATCCGCTATCTTCTAATTAGATAAAAACCATGTGAATCCAGTAATCAAAACTGAAATCATAGGTCTTTTATCTTTGTATTCGAAGCAGAATTATTTATAACCAAATTAATTCTTCTTCAGAAGGGCTTATCATGGAAAATCCTTTGATTCCGTTACTTGTAGAAATTTTTATGGATAACTCAGAGATGGTCATTCATGAACATTCATTTATGAAACATTTATTGTATTGGTATCGGTATGTGGACGACATTTTAGTTTGTTTCACGGGAACCAATAGACAATTGGTATTTTCCATGATAATATCGATAAACTTCACAAAAATATAAAATTCACTATTGAAATAGAATCGGAGAACTCAATCAATTCCTTGGACTCGACAACAACGAAACTAAACAAAAAACATGATTTTTAAATTTTTCTTAAACCTTCCCACACCGATATCACTATCCATTCCGACTCTAATCATCGCTATCAACATAAAGTTGCAGCTTATCATAGTGTGATTCATAGATTGTAAAATACAGCGTGTAACAAGAGTATTCATCACGAACAAGGTGGTTCAAAATTCTGAACCAGCCGTTTAGATTTTCGACACCCTATATCTCTGTGATCGTTTCAGGTAGACCCAATGCGAAAGATCTATGAAATCAGTTTCTCAAGAAAATTCTGAAAATGCAGAGAAATATAACCTATATCACATTCAAATGAAAAAATTGTCCTTTTTCAACAGAAAAAACTTGGCAACAGTGTGCCAATTTGAATCCGCCATATTTTAAACTAGAGGATTCAGAATTTCATGAAAATTGGTTAAGCGGTACCTATCTGATATATTTTGCCGTTTCCATACTTTTCTAACACGCTGTATATCAACTGTCCTTATTTTATCAGGAACCCGAAAATTATCAGCATTTTTTTTTCTGATAAATGAACATTATATTATTCAACGAGCGCATAATGATGGTTATCAAGTACCCACGAAGCTGAAATTGCACGAGCCGAAGGTGAGTGCATTGAAAATACCTTGAAAAGAGCATCTGACAATAAATCAAAAAAAAATAAAAGAAAAACAGCCGATACGAAATACAGAACGATAAATTTACAAATACACTGTTTAAGTCATGAAGTCCGTTAAAACAAAAAAACATTTGTCAAGTAGGTATTTTTCAAGATACCAGCAATAATCCTCAATTTTTTTTGTGCTGTAAACACGTCAGTAGCTGAAGACGACTTTCTCAGCAGCAGTAGCACCTTCATCGTCGGAGATGGTGACGATGCTGATGCTTCCAGACTGTTCAATTTTATTGGCAACAGCCACTTCCGGTGCATCACCCACGACGCCTACTCCACTGGTTCCCTCATCAATGGCGGCGATCGTATCACCGTCCGCATTGGTTCGAGCACTAGCCGGCTTTATCACGTCCACTCTGAGGACGTTGATTGCCGGCTTTCGCTCTTGTTGAGCGGTTCGCCGTTCCGCGTACCACTCAGCAATATCACCTCCGCGGTAGGGGTTTACCTTGCCACTATTATTGAGGAACTTGTGGAGTATCATTGAAGAAGAGGAAGATTTGCCCTTCTTGCTAGGGCCGGCCTTAGATGGCCCCGCAACCGCCTTCGGGCTAATCTTCCTCTTCTTCGAAGGTGCCTTGGGCGATGCTTTCGAAGACGTCGATGTCCTCGATGATAACACCCTCTTTCCACCAACACGGCTACCAAAGATCTTTTTCTTTGGTTGCGGTGGTGGTGCAAAATCGTCCTCGCTATCATCGAGAAAGATATGTTGAAGGGGGTTAGCAACCCTTCTTTTTGACGAGGACATGCTTTTCCCCCCAACAGACCCCGATGATTTCGCGCCACAAACCTTCATTTTCTTGGTTTGTGGCGCGAAATCATCAGCATTGTCATCTTCGGGCAGGCTTTCAACCAACATTGACGCTTTGTCTGAAAGCGCCATATCCTCCTCACTCTCCGACGATGAAGATGATTCACTCACCCTGCGACAGCTCATCTTAGCCCCCTTGGAAGATGCCCCTTGCGACATCGCCGGCCTCTTCTTACCCCGGGTGCCAGCCACACCCACGGTATCGTCGCCGCACATGCTCTCCCACGTGTTAGCAAGAAGAGCTCCGAGATCAATATCATCTTCGGGAACATCAAATGCGTCCATGGTGATGTTCTCGAAAAATGATGAATTGAGGCCTGAAAAAATTTCGAGAAAAATATTAGGATGGTGTTACAAGAAGAAAAGTTGAAAATAACATACTTAATTGCTGGAGCTCCTCAGAATTGTCGGGAGCGGCAGAGGATTGAGCGGCGGCGGAGTTGTTGAAGGCCACCTCGTATTTCTATAACAATGAAAACATGTTAAGCCGTGTATTGCATTGTAAAGAGAAATTTTGAAATTATCGCAAAGAAAAATATTATAAGTTATAGGTTATTATAGCACTTAGCAAAACTCGACTATATCACAATGAGAATGAAGTATGTTATAGAACTCGAAAATTTATATTTCACTATATGCACTCACAAGGAAATACAATTGGTTCAGAAGTAATAGTCCAAAAAAAATTAGCTGGTGGTCTGGTAGCTCGAGAGGAGGGCAGGCAACGGTGTCTTCTAGACCGGGTCCAAAAAAACACTTGAAGATTCTATCACTTGAAAAAAGATTCAATATTAGTATAATGAAAAAAAAACAAGAGTAAGTGGCGGTTGCATAAAAGCCCGTCAAGCCTTCTGTTAACTTAACGTGGGATTAACTCTGCTAATGCGCGAGCTAAGGCATGCGTTGCCGTGGTTATAAACAAATTAAATTTTTAATCGTCTGTTAAATCTTTATGCAACCGGCCCTAAGAGTTTTCCACTTCGGAAAAATAATTCGACATTGAAGCAATGAGGAAAAACATTCAGAGTTGGAGAAATAGAAATAATCTGATGTTATCACAAGGAGAAAAATATTCAAAAGTCCCAGCTTCTATCACTTTGAAAATGATTCGATATCAATGCAATGAGAAAACATTCAGAGTCAAAGAAATAGAAATAATCTAATGTTATCACAATGAGAAAAATGTTCAAGTCCTACATTCACCACTTAGAATATAATTCGATATCACAAGTACAAAAATATGAAGATGTATACAAATTCACTATGCACACTTCAAAGGTAATACTCACAGTTGGTCTAGGAGCGTCTAGTCTGAGTAGTCCAACAGGAAGGCAGCGAACAGAATGAGTTGAAGATGAAAACACTCGAAGATTCTATCACTTGGAAAAAGATTCAATATTAGTATAATGCAAAAAAAACAAGAGTAAGAGTTTTCCACTTTGGAAAAATAATTCGACATTGGAGCAGTGAGGAAAAAAGTTCAGAGTCGGACAAATAGAAATAATCACACAACGAAAAAATGTTAAAGTCCCAGCTTCTATCAGTTTGAAAATGATTCGATATCAATGCAATGAGAAAACATTCAGAGTCAAAGAAATAGAAATAATCTAATGTTATCACAATGAGAAAAATTTACAAGTCCTACATTCACCACTCAGAATATAACACAAAATCACAAGTACAAAAATATAGATATATATACAAATTCACTATACACAGCCAAAAGGTAATACTCACAATTGATCTAGCGGCGTCTAGTAGGCAGGTCTAATCGAAGAGGAAGGCGGGCAGCAGAATGAGTTGAAGATGGGAACAGTTTGCAGATTCTATCACTTGGAAAAAGATTCAATATTAATATAATGAGAGAAATTGAAAGAGTTAGAGTGTTCCACTTTGAAAAATAATTCGAAATTGGAGCAATGTGGAACAAACATTCAGAGTCTGACAAATAGAAATAATCTTATATTATCACAACGAGAAAAAATGTTCAAGTCCCAACTTCTTTCACTTTGAAAATGATTCGATATTAATGCAATGAGAAAAATATTCAGAGTCAAAGAAATAGAAATAATCTGATGTTATCACAACGAGAGAAATCTACAAGTCCCAGATTCACCACTTAGAATATAATACAAAATCACAAGTACAAAAATATGGAGATATATACAAATTCACTATACACAGTCAAAAGGTAATACTCACAATTGATCTAGCGGCGTCTAATAGGCAGGTCTAGTCGAAGAGGAAGGCAGGCAGCAGAATGATAAATTCGAGTGCGCGCTTCGCTTTTGTACTCTTTCCTCCCTCCTAGCTGAGAGTGGGAGTGACTGATGACGGGTGACAGATGACGATGGCGCTACTGATGGCGGATGACAGCTGACACGGAACACCTCAACGATCAACTACGGGCACGGAACACTTCGCGATAGTTTGGTATGGCAAATAATAGTGATTGTGATAGATGGCGCCCCTGTTTCAAGGTCATTAGTCTTAATGGCAGGTGACGCTACTGATGGCAAGTGGCGCTACTGATGGCAAGGGCGACTGTCACGGTGGTCATCTTAGTCGGAAAGAGTATTGAAAAGCGGAGGTCATAGCGGTTTCAACTCCTGAGTCGACCACTAGTTTGAGAAGAACTCCTCAATTATTCTTCAGTCAATATGTATCCGAGTGCCTGGGATAACAAGCCAATTATTGCAGTGAGGCCGCTTATCGCTAATGGGGCGATATAACGGGGCCCCCATCTCCTGTACCAGCGCAGTCATCAAGTTCCGAAGCCCGATGCGATAGGTGTTGTAAAAAGCTGAGGAATTCCAACTTTGGAATCTGCCGCCCAACATGCCGGGAATGCAGCATGGGTAGAAGGCTGCACTTCCATAGATGTAGAAGCTGCCGGCAATATCGGAATGATTGCTGGCAAGGGATTTGCAGAGGTTGCAATTTCAGCAAGAAATTCTTTTGCGAGGTGGTGGGCCACTTTTATAGGGGACCCTCCGAACATTTGGACAAGTGTTGGTGCCTACCCCTCGAAGAGAGACTTCGAAGAAGGGCTAGGGATTTGGAGGTGCCGGCTCCAACATTCAGGTATTATAGGGGTGATATTGAAGGAGACTATTGAATCAGTGTGTATATTTGATTATTTATTTTTCTATTTATAAGTTTTTATTTTGTATATATTTATGTATTTCTAGTTCATAAGATTTTATTTTGTATATATTTGAAATTTGAGGGTGTATATATATTTATGTAAGAGTGTACAATGAGTAAATGAAAAAAACTAAATTATCTATTATTTTGATAAATTTGACAAGAGTTCCAAATTATATCGCCCAGTATTGAATACAAGTAATATTTTCACAAGTTGAAAAAATAATATAACTGAGAATAATATAACTGAGAAAACTAAGGTGCTCCCGGGGGGGGGGGGGTGGTGCTGATCGAATTCCACCTTGACACAAATTTTTGATACCTCGGCAAGGATTTCGGATTTCATGGGGGGGGTGCTGATCGAATCCCACCTTGACACAGATCTTAGGGGTGGTGCTCCAAGGGGGGCGGAGTTTTGGGGGGCGGAGCTTTGGGGGAGGGGGGGCGGAGTTTTGGGGGCGGAGCTTCCTCGGAGGGGGAGGGGGGTGGGCGTAGCCAATGTGAGACCCACCCACTTGTTGAGGCCCAGCCCTTTGGCTTCTCCCATTGGTCGTTACGCTCGGACCTCATTACACTAGCCCGCTTCTTGTTAACGCCCACCACTTCGGTTTCTTATATTCACCTTACTTCTCAGACATCATTTAAACTCCGTCTAACATGGTTCGCGCGTTGGAGTATCAATGCCCGATTACTTCAAGGCGTTATTGCTGCCGCAGAAAATGTTTCCACCTATTTGAATACAACGATGTGGTGGATGGGCTTGCATGCAGGAAATGTATGCATTATTGTTATTGCGTGTGCGACTGTGATTCACATAAATATGGGATTTTCACTTCTTTTGTGTGAACAGTCAGGCATCTACGAGAGAAATTGAAACGGTAGACACACGAGGACCACTTCTTACTTATTAATGGTGTATTCAAATCATGACAAACAATTTGTATTATGAAAAAAAAACATTGAAATATATATTATAAAAACGATACATATTCATTCATTCAACTTTCGGCCTCAACCTTATAGCCGTGTAAGGCGGCACTCTTGTCTTCTTCTTCCTGCGTAGCCCCCTTCTTGTGATAATGGGAGCTAAAATAATGGTTTCGTCGGAGTCTGATCCAGAGTCGAGTTCGTTGTTGTTCCCCATCTCAGCCCGCCGCTCGTCCAAAAACTCCTGCAGTATCTCATCGGCCCGCCGCTCCTCCAAGTGCCTTAGAACCATTTCGTCGATCTCCACCGGGTTGGTGCGCTGCCTCTCCTGTATGGCAGCCACCATTTGCCTCATGGACATGTTTTGATATTGTCCAGATATAATTGAATGCTCACTTGTAGATGGTTCTATAACAATTCAATGACTACTGCTCGACTCAGGAGTTGAAATTGCTATGGTTAAAATTGCTACCTCCTCCGCTCTTCAATGCTCTAAGATGGCCGCCGTGACAGCTGCCCAGCCAATTGTCACCTGTCACGTCAGTTATCACCAATCATACCAACTGTCAATCAGGAAGTGTTCTGTACCCGTAGTTGGTTGTATTTGGGATGTGTGACTTTTGACAGAAGTGAAGCGCCATCTACCGCACCAACTATAATTTACCAACTGCCATCCCCTATACCGGATGTCACCGGTCATACCAACTGTCGCGTCAGACATTCTCTACTTCGCCCATAAGAAAATTGGCGTGGAAGGTGTCAGGTAAAATAATCTCGAATAATATATATATATATATTTATTTACATCATAAGTACAATATGTTGGAATATAAATGTTTCATCACCATTTCAGATGTTGAGAGACCCAACTCCATACTGCGTGCGATTGCCTCAAGCTACAATTAACCCTTGCAGATAGCGTATGATTCATACATAGAGCAGCTTCTTTTTCGAATACTGGTACAGGGTTTTGAAGCCACATATCATGCTGATATTTTTCAATATTCACAATGTATGGCTTATAGGCCAATTGTTCTACATACAGGATAAGGGGATTAACTTACAGTCATACTCCACCAAAGTGTTTAATATGTAATCATAGACTTACATTAGGACATGTTTCGAAGGATTAATCCTTCATCATCAGCAATAGTAAAAAGTACATCTATTAAGAGAAAAAAACCATGTTAAAAATCTTGACACATCAAAAAAGAAGTACCTGAAAACTTACCCATGGTGACAGTGAAAATATAAACATGAAAATAAACTTAAATTGAAACAAAGGGGGTCGCACTAAGTGCGAACTCCCAATGTTAAGGGATCTTCAGAAATCTCATAATCAACCAACAATCAAAATTTTTTTATATAGGTGAATGTTAGGAAACCATGTATTATCAATCGAAAGAATGAATTACAAGTGAAGTGAAATGAGAAGTGAAACAAATCATATCAAGCACAGAAAATATGACAAATTATGAATTGACAACTGATTGAAACTATGGATAATGTAGACACCTGACTTCAAGGGGAAAGAATCATAACCACAAGTAACCAAGGTTAGTAAACAGAAAAGAAAAACAGAGAAATTGGAAAATTAAGGAATTAAACAACCTCAAACTGTCAAACTGAGTCTGCTCATTGAGACAAGCTGTCTCAGAATCCTTAATGCATTTATTGATTTCATAAGTTTCAAAAATATTGAGTTTTTTTACCCTTATCGCAGAAATGTAGAAATTTCAAACCAGAAGTTTGATCAAAAGTATGTTTATAATTAATAATGTGATTGAAGAAAACGGAATTAGAATTAATGGAATCTTTATCAGAATTATTATTATTCAAGCGAATATGTTCTGCAATCCTATGTTTGAATTTTCTGCCTGTTTGACCAATATAGCACATATTGCAATTAGGTTCTGAACAATTCAGTCTATAAACACCAGATTTTTCCAAAGGTGGGATTTTATCTTTGGAGTTAACAAGAGAACATTTTAAATTATTAGAAGTTTTGAAAGAAAAGGAATAATTATGAGAATGATCAGAATTCAATTTATTAATTAGAATATTTTTCAAGTCAAGAGAAATGGGACCAAAAAAAGACAAAGAAAAATGTTTAGTAACAACAGGTTGTTCAAAAATTGTGTGAGAAGAAAATATATTGGCATATATGTAATACAATCTGTTAATTAAATGTATAGGAAAACCATTATTGATAACTACTTGTTTAATGATATTAAGTTCTAAGTTGAAATTCTCTTCATTTAGTGGAATAGTGAATAAGCGATGGAATAAAGAATGGAAAGATGAAAATTTATGATTATAAGGGTGACATGAATTATATGGGATGATATTATCAGTACTAGTAGGTTTTCTGTAAATGGAAAATTGTAAGACATCAGATTTATGAATTAAAAGGTCTAAAAATGGAAGTTTGTTGTCAGATTCTTTTTCCATGGTGAAATTAATTCTGGGATGAACAGTATAAAAATCTGGTGTTTATAGACTGAATTGTTCAGAACCTAATTGCAATATGTGCTATATTGGTCAAACAGGCAGAAAATTCAAACATAGGATTGCAGAACATATTCGCTTGAATAATAATAATTCTGATAAAGATTTCATTAATTCTAATTCCATTTTTTCCAATCACATTATTAATTATAAACATACTTTTGATCAAACTTCTGGTTTGAAATTTCTACATTTTTGCGATAAGGGTAAAAAACTCAATATTTTTGAAACTTATGAAATCAATAAATGCATTAAGGATTCTGAGACAGCTTGTCTCAATGAGCAGACTCAGTTTGACAGTTTGAGGTTGTTTAATTCCTACATTTTCTAATTTCTCTGTTTTTCTTTAATGTTTACTAACCTTGGTTACTTGTGGTTATGATTCTTTCCCCTTGAAGTCAGGTGTCTACATTATCCATAGTTTCAATCAGTTGTCAAATCATAATTTGTCATATTTTCTGTGCTTGATATGATTTGTTTCACTTGTCATTTCACTTCACTTGTAATTCATTCTTTCGATTGATAAGACATGGTTTCCTAACATTCACCTATATAAAAAATTTTTGATTGTTGGTTGATTATGAGATTTCTGAAGATCCCTTAACATTGGGAGTTCGCACTTAGTGCGACCACCTTTGTTTCAATTTAAGTTTATTTTCATGTTTATATTTTCACTGTCACCATGGGTAAGTTTTCAGGTACTTCTTTTTTGATGTGTCAAGATTTTTAACATGGTTTTTTTCTCTTAATAGATGTACTTTTTACTATTGCTGATGATGAAGGATTAATCCTTCGAAACATGTCCTAATGTAAGTCTATGACTACATATTAAACACTTTGGTGGAGTATGACTGTAAGTTAATCCCCTTATCCTATAACTTCTACCTCCACTGTAAGAAATGGATCACCTACGTTGGTTGTTCTACATACTGTTGTAAAATCTCAAACTTTTGATGCCCCTTCACATAAACTATACTAGCGCTCGCAATAGGCTCAAGTACCTCACCCATCAGTTGATCATAGTCGATGAGCCCACTCGAGTATCTTATACCGTGGATGTTTCGTTCCACATAGGTTACTTGCTTCTTTTCACTCCGAGTTAAACTGTTATAGGGCTTAGGTGGTTTCAATATGTAATGATTAGTTTTCTCCCCATCTGTGATAGATATTTCTTTGGGGTGGAATACACTATTATCACTAAGCACGAAACCTTGCATGTCAACAGCGAGTAGTTTCATGGTGGCCGCCTTTCGTACAACTGACTCTAACACACCTTTGCGGTGAAGAATATCAAGAATGGGTGAGGGGTGGGGGGATTATAGCCTACTGCGCAATAATATCACAATAAATGTTTCGAGTATAGAAAAATATTATTACTTCAAAAATGGTAAATATAAACTTTACTACATATATTGCAACAAATAGAAGCAACACCTACCACAATTGTTTCATGAAGTTTTTCGATTACATAACTTCAAAATTGGTAAATATAAACTTTGCTGCGTACATTGCAACAAATAGGAGCAACACCTGTCACAATTGTTTCGTGAAGTGTTCGATTACATAATGTACATAAGAATGACCGAGGGACATTCATAAATTTATTTCGGTTAAGTGCTTTCTCGCTGCATTCGGCATCATCGTATACTTCATCCGTGAAATTGTCTACGCCTTGGTGCCCAACAGCGTTTTTGGAAGGCTGCAACAAGAAAATATACATTTATAATATGGAAATAATTCCCAAAATCGAGAATATTATCGAATAAAAAATATACTCACAGCTTTCCCCCTTTCTTTATCATGCTCCTGAATTGAAAGTTCCGCAAGCGTCTCGCTGACCTCGGTAGTAATCTCAACTGCTGTTGCCAATATCGCAGCTAGTCACCAACTCGGAGGAATGGAAATATCTTATACTCCTTATAGGGCTTGTAGCAGACAATCCTCCCCTCCCCCTACCCCCTCTCCCGGTATAGAGCTCACTGCTGAGGTTCTAATTGCTCCATCAATTAGCGAGTCTAATCTTTTTGACCGTTCAATATCCTCTCCCTGATCATTCTGCGACAAGTCGCTTATTGCCTGATGTAGCCAAATTGAATTTTGCCCTGGACTAAATCGATAAAAATCGATATCATTATGACCCCAAGGAAGAGTTCTGACAGTATTGGGAATAATAAACCGCTTATCGTCGTGATATGAAAGAGCAACTTTGTTTCTCATCTCCATGAAGATATCATGCTTATAGCTACGAAAAGAATTCATCTTGCGAAATATCAAACCGCCTTTCTCAACGATGTCTTTATAACTATCTAGAGATAGTTCGTTTTTTATAACAGCCCTGGAAACGCCTTTCGCTTTTTTCACCTCGCTAGTCGTTGAATTGACGCAATAAGCTTTGGCGCCAGTACCATAAAAACTAATTAAGGCATTGTTTGGGAATTCATCTTTCATTTTGCCGACGATCGATTCTGTGCGAGGCATGTTGAAATTATTATTTACAGGCTAATTAGATGTGTCGAAATATTCTATGTTTTCTTTCATAAAATCATAGAAATTTTCGCTATCAATTTTCAAGATGAGGAAATCAGTATCAGTATACAATAATGATGATGATGTTCCAGGAAAATTTTTTTTGATGCAATCATATAAGAAATCATAGATTACAATTTTCGACACATCTAATATACTGAAGCCCACATAGAGCGGTTTATCATAATGCACGCTAACCCTACCCATGTGAATTGCAACGAAATTTTCGTGAAATATCGTGCATGTCTTATAATTGGGAAGGGCCGTCAATGCATTAGCACCCTTCCGCTTCTTGATACTCTCCCAATGGGTCACAAGTTTGATATCGGTCCTTCTATCGACATTTTCCATAGTTTTACCATACACACAGTTAACCATCTTTTTAAATAAACCATTATCGGCTTTGTTCGTACTTTTATTGCGCATCTCAGTATTGAGGTCTACATATTTCTTCAACCAGCGAGATTGATTGAATTTAAGAACTCTATGTATTCGCGTCAAGATTAAACCATTTCTAATCGCCTGTTTCAAATTTCGATAATGGATTTTATAATTTAACTTATTCGATAAATTCGGAATCAGTTTCTTATGAGCGGATTTTGAACCTGGCGGGCTGATGGATTCCTCAAGAAAAGGTAAATCCGAGTGCGCATCATGTGAATTTTCAGGGTAGTGAATATCTACTTCGAGAACATACCCGCACGGATCATCATCTGCATTATTCGAGATATCCAAATTTGAGATTTCAACATCAGTTAACCATGTGAAACCAGACGTAGGTAGTGGTTGCGACATACTATGCCCATACAAGTTGGTCGCATCCAAATACATTATAAACGATGATGAATCATCAGGGTTGGAATTTGGGAGGAATTTATTATTAGCTACATGGCTTCTCATACTACACTGGCTGACACCGCCTCTTATTCCCTTCTTAAAGAAATTCACCATGTCGATGTCAGTTAAGAGTTCCAATTCCACTTTTGTGTAGCGCAACATAGCATCCCACGATAGACCAGGGGCTGTATAATATTGACACGGGTCCAACTTATATGTCTTCAAACTAACCTTCCGAAAATTTTCAAAAACATCGCATAATAACAAAACATCCGATTTCAGATATATGTCTTTGAAAGACGCCGTTACCATTTTTATTAAGAATTTTAGATAATTATATTACACTAGGTATTGGAATAATTTCAACATGCGGAATCAATCCAATACAAGTTCGATACCCACGGTCCGAAACTGAAGTTCACACGATTCGAAACAAAGAGGCATTCATTTAGGCAGCTAAGAGTGATAACAACTTAAAATTAATGATAAATAAGTCGGATAAATGAATGGGTTAGTTCAGCATTACTCGTACGTGAGAAGCTGAATCAGTGGGAAAGTCAGAATAAGACGATCACACTCACAGGGTGCAAATTATGCATTTTTTTGATGTGAACTGAATAGCGCCAAGCTAGCAAGAAAAGCATCAATTCGAAAAAACTAGGAGAGATCGAGAGGCAGTGGGTCGCCGGTTTTTGAGTTGTGCGGAAGGCTCGGTTCCGTGCAATAACCCACAAGTGTTTTGGTTGAGATTTTTTTTTCTTCTTGTGTTATATTTGTTGGGAAATAGATTTTCATTCGGGGAAAAACCGAGAAGCGAATTTTGATACAGAAAACTGGAGAGTAGATCTGTGTAATTGGGGAATTTTGAAAAATTCAGTTCGTTAAAGAAAAACCGAGCGATACGCGTAAATTTCGCGGTGGATCATAGTGCGTTTTGGGAAGATTCAATTTCGGACAAAAGTGTCTTCTATGTACCGTCTCGACGGACGAATAGGAATAGCCGTCACCTTCCAAGGAGCTAGAAGTCACAACGACGAAGGGGTGAGAATACTTGGTATTTTTGTTCTTTTCTTTTAACTAACATCCTATAAATAATTCCGTGGGTGAACTTCAGTTTCGCTTGTGCTTGGACGGATTGCATAGTCGCAGTTATTGTTTTTCTTCAAGGTATACCCTGTATGTTCTTTTGAATTTTATTTACAAGTATTAGAAAATATTTAACCATCTCATCTGATGATTCGTTTGATAATATCCATATACTTATTTTATTAATTTTTCAAAAATTTTGTTTATTTCTGTTTATTTCGTTGAATATATTTAATCATTTACTACCACGGCGTATTATTGCTGGTTATTGAACTGGCAGGGATAGCTAGGGGGGCGAAAATTATGTTCAATATTCTCTGTTTTTCAAGCAAACATAATTCACAGAGAAGAAAATCCTAGGAAAATCTAGCACTAATAAGCCTAGACGGCACACGCTCAGTTGAGGACTTAAGTGATTGATTTTCAAACCTAAACCAGTTGCCTTGAGAAAGATTTTCATAATATTTGGTTAAATTCTGTTTTCGAGAAAACAATCGTCAGTAGATGACATAATTTTAAAACAACAAACATCAGGCATTGTTACAAATGGTGACAGCGGTGGGATTATTTCTTGAGGATTTTTTTTTTCTAAGATAGGTTTCAACAAGAATTTGTTTTCATCCAGAACAAAGGAATAGTTTATGCCCTATTTTTTTTTTGTAAAATACAGATTGGTATAATCACAGCGGGTCTATAATGTTATGGTCATGAGATGTCGAATTGGTTTTGAATTGCGAAAAACATCCAATATTATCTTAGGTTGATTGCAATATCGTTATCTATTAGGGATTATTGAATCGCTTCAGGGTTCAGAATATCATGTAAGGGTTGTATCGATTTTCTTCAGATCAATAAAGTTGATAGAAGTAAATTTCATGAATCAAAAAAGAAATTTAATATATTTTGGTTGAATGAATCTCTCTGTAAAATGTTAAAATGTTTTTACTGAAACATCTTGAAATCAAAATAAAAGTTCAATTGAATTTTAATTAGACAAACAATTGAGTTCAGTCAACGCATTGTAATTTTCATTGTAAGTCGATCGGATTTTTTTTTTAAAGAGTTGACATTCACGAAAACGAAAAGTTATTTGAGTCAAGTTGATTTCATTTGAAGATTTTGATTTAGTTTCATGTCATTTCCCAAAATACCAGTCGAAATTTGATCTGTCGACTGAGATTCGAATATAATAAATAATTTTTGACATGAATATACCTGTAAAATCGATTGAATAATCAAGTAGGGATTTTCAGAATAGTATCGTCGGAGAAGAAGCCATAACGATTGGTAGGTTTATGCTTTGGCTATTATTTTAATTAGTGCATGCTCATTTCACCCACTTATACTAACATCTAAATATGACTACAACAGGAGCCGCGAGTACTACTGCTACTCCACCAGTATATACGTCAGCACAAATGATGATTCCAATGGCGTACTCATTGGGAATGGTTGCGGCAACCCTAGATTCTTTTTCAGGAAAGGATGTCGTTCGTTATTTCGAAAAATTAGAGCAAAGGTCTAATTTAGATGGATGGTCTGAGGATCAAACCCTCAAACTATTGAAATTCAAATTGGTAGGTGAAGCTTACAATTATTTCAAGTCTGATCAAAATCTAGATACATTATCTTTTATTGATTTTAAAGCACGATTCATTGAAAAATTTTTGCCTATCAAATTGCCGGGGGAAAATCAATTGATTTGGAGTAGGTGTTACCAGCGCCATGAACGCGTTTACGAATTTTGGGGGCGAAACTATTGAATGAAGATCTTGAAAGAGCCGCAGATGACGAAGTGGCAGTATTAAAAAAGAAAAATAAGGAGATAATGATGAACCAATTTAAATTAGGACTCCGCAAGGATTTGTTGAAAGAAGTTGGGATTTTAATGTTGAAAGAACCGGATTTGGATTTGGAAAAGGCAGAAAAATTAGTGAAGCTGCAAGAGACGACCCTGATGATGATTCAAGGAAAGGGAAATTTTACGAAAGTTTCACAGATAAATCAAGAAAAGACATGCTATACCTGCGGAAAACCAGGACACCTGTCGGCTGTTTGCAGAAATAGGCAAGGACAATTTCGAGGCAACATATAGAGTTGTCACAAATGCGGGAATATGGGACATTTTGCAAGAGAATGCCGAAGTGAAGGCGTCATCAAGAAAACTATTTGTTTTCGGTGCAACAAGGATGGACATTATGCGAATGTATGTCCGGAAAAACTAGAGCAACAGAATCCACCAGTAAACGGAGATGCTAACAGGCGATATAAATCTCGCGAGATAAGGCAGAATGAAAATCCAAGGAGGGGATTCACACCACGGGATGGTGATATAAGGAATCAATCAAATTCGAGGAATTTTGGAAATGGGGCACCACGAAGTAACCACAATGGGGCGATTCCTAAAGCACAGGGTTATAATGAGCGGAATACGTCAAGAAATTCGGAGAATGATTTAAACTAAATAGGCCGATTTCACGTCCCCGAGAAACCGGCCGATACGAAAGACTATACAGGGGAAAAAGAAACATGAAGAAATATTTGCAGAACTCGGAACAACGAAATTGGAAATGGATGCACGGTAGAAATTACCATTCCGGAGTAGGAAATTTGGTGAATGAACCGGAAAGAAGAAAGTCAATTAAAAAAATGAGAGTTCAAAAAGAAAAAGAAATTTTAAGAATCCCTCAGGTAGAAAGACATGAAATCCCGTATATAGTAGTTATGCAAGTGAACGGTGAACCTTGTAACTGTTTAGTGGATACTGGAGCAGCGGTGACATTGATACGAAAAAATATGGTGCAAGAATCGGATATTGATTCCAAACGAATAAACGACGTTTGTTTGGTTAGCGTTACGGGACATCCGCTGAAGATTTTTGGAACGACAAAAGTTAATTTCGGGATTAATCTAGGTATGGTTGAAGCCAACTTCGAAGCGTATGTATGTGAAAATCAAACTACCGGAATTACTCCAGTTATTTTAGGAAGAGATTTTTTGGTTACGAATAATGTTCAACTATCGTATGGACCGAACCCAGTAATGATTGTATGGGGACACGAAGTAAAATTCCATTTCAAACAAGAAGTAGGAGAGGACATATGGGAAATTGAAAAAGGAATGAGAAAATTTCATTGGAATGGAATACGTACATCAGACACAAATGAAAGAAACATTAGAAATAGAAAAATTGTGTGGAAACATCCGGGATCTCGAGGAGAGAGACGAAGATATCCAATTGGATGGAATTTATGGCTTGAACATATCAAAAACTTTTATAAAAACCCGATGTGGAATAAACTGAACTCCTTAGAAAAAAGCCGAGAAGATCTGGAGCCGAGAGTCGTGGAAGAAAAAGCGGAACGAGTGGAAATGATAGTGGTCCACGAGACAGGAACACAAACATGTGAAAAATGCCCTAAAGAAACACGTGAAGAAAATAATAGTGGGGAAATGAAAGAAAAATTGCCGGTCTTGGTAAACGTAGAAATTCAAGAATATGGGGAACTGAGTGAGGATGACTCAGACTATGAAGGGTACAATGAAAATATGATTCGGCCTAGGTATCCAACAAAAAAGAAACAAGCCCAGGAACAACTCCATGAAAATGAGTCAACAAACGAAAAGGAAGTTCCACAGGAACGAGAAGACGAACGGAAATCACAGATTCAAGAAAGGAAAGTAGAAATAAATCCTTTCAGGAGTTCCAGTAATAAGATGAACCACACAAAGAAAAATATATCATGGGAAATGGATATAATAAAAATGGAAAAGAGCGACGTACAGCGAAAGGAAGAAGAACCTACATTAGAAATAAAACGTCGATGGGAAACGGATGTAGTAGCCGAATGTGATTTGGATATTCCTGCGAGATCAGAAATGATAGTAATGGGAAACTTGAGAAAGGATATAATTGGTGAATTTGTAGTATGTGAACCAGGAGAAATAGAAAACTCCTACATAATTACAGCGAAAAGCTTGGCAAAAAATGATAGTCAAGTACCGATAAGGCTGCTGAATATATCGTGGAAAAATGTAATCATAAAAATAAATCAGAAAATTGCCTATGCCATCGCCTGCGAAGAAGAGGAGAAGAAAATTGAAGAAGTTATAAAAGTCCAAAGTTTTGATTTCTCAGATAAAAAGTGGATCGAAGAAGGATTTCAATTAGATCACTTAAAAAAGGACACACGAGAAAAACTGGGAGAATTATTAAAACAATATAAGGATTTATTCAGAGACGACGGGGATGAACTTACTAGTACCACGAAAGTTAAGCACAGTATTACTTTGGAACCAGGGGCACAACCTATATGCCAGGCACCATATAGAATTCCGTATGGACAGAGGGAAGTTCTACAACAGGAAATCGATAGATTATTGAAGGAGAAAATCATACAACCATCTTATAGCCCGTGGTCAGCACCAGTAGTACTAGTTACAAAAAAATCACCTACGGGAGAAGAAAAAGTGAGGATGTGCATCGACTATAGGAAACTCAATAGCGTCACTAAAAAAGAATATTACCCACTACCAAACATATCCGACTTGATACAAGGATATAGTACAGGAAACAAAGTCTTGTTTTCAGTTATTGATGTAGCGGAAGCTTATCATCAGATTGACATGGAGGAAAAAGATATACCTCTAACTTAGTACATTCCAAGGACACTATGAGTACAGGAAAATGCCGTTCGGTTTGGTGAATGCGCCGAGTACATTCCAGAGATTTATGAATATGACACTTTCCGGACTAACAGGACAAAGTTGTATGGTATATTTGGACGACATAATTATATTCAACGCCGATGGAGAAGAGGATCATCTATGCAAAATAGCGCAAATCTTTGAAAAATTGAGAGAGGTTAATATCAAACTGAAGCCGAAAAAATGTAACTTTCTTTTGAAAAAGGTAAAATATTTGGGACATATGATCACACAGGAAGGCGTACTTCCAGATCCAGAGAAAATCGAGGCTATCAAAAAGTTTCCAATACCAAGAAATGTAAAAGGAGTCAGAGCTTTTATGGGAATTGTGAATTGGTATCGACGGTTTATACCAAATGTTGCAGAGATATCAGCGCCACTTGTTAACCTAACGAAAAAGAACGTAAAATTCGAACTGTCCCAAGAAGTGTTGGAATCTATAGACAAACTGAAGCAAAGCTTGACAGCCGAGTCTGTTTTAATTTTTCCAGACTTTGATCATCCATTCATCGTAGCTACTGATGCTTCAGGGCTGGGGGTGGGGGCAGTGTTGAGTCAACTAAAGGATGGGTACGAGAAACCAATACCTTACGCAAGTCGTGAATTTAAGAAAGCGGAACTAAACTACTCGACTACTGAAAAGGAGCTTCTGGGGGTGATATTTGGAATTCAGACTTTCCGATGTTATCTTTATGGAAGGAAATTCTCAGTTATTTCAGATCATAGACCTCTCAAATGGCTACTTTCAATGACGGATCCGGGATCAAGATTAACTCGATGGGCTTTGACACTAGCGGAGTACGACTTCGAAATTATACACAGACGAGGGAGACTTCATGGAAACGCCGACGCACTCAGTAGAATGTATAACGAAGAAGACCAGTATTATGATATAGAGTTTGAAGACTACGAAGAGTATTTGAAGATTTTTCCAAAATTGAAGATGAAAGATTTGACTATAAGACAAGGGGATTTATTTTCAACTCCCGAACACTATGCTTTGGCACATTGCGTATCTCAAGATTTTGCTATGGGAAAAGGAATCGCAGCACAATTTAAAAAACTATTCGGGTCAGTGAATTTATTAATGAAGCAGAAGAAAATGGTGGGGGAAGTAGCAGAGTAAAAACTTCCCGAGAGAAATATTTACTATATGGTAACGAAATTTAAATACTACGATAAACCCTCATATCGAAATGTCTGGAATGCTTTACGAAATTTGAAGAAGCAATGTGAAGATAATCAGGATAAAAAATTAGCGATGCCAAAAATAGCATGTGGTCTAGATGGATTGAGCTGGGAAAAGGTTCAAGCAATGATTGAGTTCATTTTCTACAACTCAGATATAGAAGTTTTTATTTACACTGTGCCGAAAGAAAAAATGTCAATTTCACTAATAAAAGAAGATGAAATGATAGAACCAGAATGGGATAGGGAGCTACTGAGAAAAGCGCAAGAACAAGATCTGTTTTGCAAGTCAGTCATAGAACAATTAGAACAAGTACAGGAAGGGATGGACGACGGATACTATTTGTCTAAAGATGGCATATTATATCGAATTGAGGATGATGCTGATAAATTGATAGTTCCAAAAATATACGTGAACAAAGTATTGGAAGATTTCCACGACTCCCCTTTTGCAGGACATCAGGGACAACAAAAAACTTTACTGAACGTAAAGAGAAGATTTTATTGGATGGGCATGAGGACAGACATTATAAATTATTGCACGAAATGTGACGCGTGTAATCGAAGAAAGACTTCGCCTCATCATAAGAAAGCACCTTTACAAAGATTTACCCCTACGCAAGAACCTTGGGAGTTAACGTCAATGGATATAGTGGGACCTTTAGTCACATCTATGAGTGGAAACAGATATTTATTAACGTTTCAAGACTATTTCACGAAATACCCCGAAGCCATACCCATACCAGATCAAAAAGCTGATACGATAGCTAGGGTATTTGTGGAACAAATCATAGTGAGACATGGAACCCCGAAAAAACTATTAACAGATCGAGGCGCAAATTTCATATCTAGTCTGTTTAAAGAAGTTTGCAAAATATGGAGGATAGAAAAAATTCAAACTGCTAGTTACGCTCCAACGTCGAATGGTCAAATTGAGCGACTGCACCGAGTTTTTAAAGATATGTTGTCACAATATATCTGTGAAAGTCAGAGAGACTGGGACAATTGGATACCGTTTGTCCTAATGGCATATCGAGGGAGTATACATAGCTCAACGGGGTATAGCCCATATTTCCTATTACATGGTCGAGATCAGGTACTACCTATTGATAGTTTCATTAAGTCTCAAAGGATAAGATACGATTACGATGAAAATTACGCATCGGAACTTCTGACGAGATTGAATCGGGTGTATACGGAAGTTTATTGCAATACCGAAAAGGTGAAAGATAAAAGAATCCAAAAATTCAACAAGAAATCAGAAGAGAAAACTTACGAGTTAGGAGACTTGGTATATCTGAAAAATCTATCCACTAAAATTGGAACTTCAAAAAAATTGACAAGACCATGGGTAGGACCATACCGAATTATAAAGTGTCTAGGCCCTGTAACCTATGAAATAAGGAAAGTTGGGACAAGACAGGATCAGATCGTACATGTGAATAGACTGAAAGCATATCTGGAAAATGTTGCAAAATACCCAGAAGACGAATATGAACAACCACAACGTACGAGGAAGGAAAGACAAGTAGAAAATTCAATCCTGCTTTGATTTCACCTTACTGGGCTGCTGAAGAAAGACAAGATGAGGACATGAGTGAAAATAGTGACGAAGCTGTATCAGAGGAAGAATCCGAAGACAATTTACTTGATGAACCAGAACCGGTTCTGAGACGTTCGACAAGAGTGCGAAACCCTCCTAACCGGTATACACCGTGAAAAACATTCACCACAAATATTTTTTTATGCCTCTGTAGAGGGGGGCAAAGACTAGCCTCTACCTGGATAGTGCACTACCAGTTGGGTAAGATTCCCATGACTAGTGCCAATTTTTCTTGGATTTTTTTTCAATTGGGGTAATATTCTTTTTATTTTTGCGAAATCATGTAGTCGATACTTTAATTCACGAGGTATATGTTCCTGGCTAATGCCAGTGAAAAAAAAATCACTTAGAAAATATTTTGAGTTATTTTTATACCAGGGGATCAGAACGGAAATTTTGAATGATTCAGAAACAATACCGGATCAGATATAACTGATCTGAATATTTTTCAGCTCTGACACTTTCCTGAAAAATACTTAGTTTAAAAGATGTATTATTGTATATTGTTATGATTAATAGGGCATGTAGCTGTATAGTGGATGATTCATTGTGGAACTATAAAATGTAAATCATACAGTATAAAATTTCATGAGGTCTAAACTCATTCGAGAACGAGTTCTGTAATTACAAGAAATGAACTGACATTATTGTTATGATGGGCTTGATATTTTTTTTTGTTATTGCTTCGTATTCTTTCGTTGTTAACAATGTATAGAATGAATCTTGACGAATTTGTGTGCATATTCAATAAAAATAATAATAATTGTGTAATTTCATGGTTGATTAGATGATTATTTAATCTAGATAGATATGAATAGAAATGGGAAAACAAAAAAAAATTGCAAAGAATGTACTGATTTCAATGATATCTCTCGAATTTGTGAGAAACAAAAGTATTGATTTGACTATCAAAATAACAACGCATAGGCGCATAGGTTGATTAGATAATGTTTAGAAAAATTATGTAGGGACTCATTGTACACGAAATTACTCATTATTGTAATTTGTGCTTAGGTAGTTCGCGAACCAGGAAAAGAAAATTTTTAAATAAACAGGGCCACACCATGGGTCATCACTTCAGGTCAAGGGCATGCAGCACCGAGATCTACAACAAGGCAATTACCTCTCTGCTGACCTTTCTTATAATTTCGGAATGTCGCGGAGTCATCGTTTATGACTGCAGTGATCATAACACGGACATTACGATGGTGTCAATAAGGGACGTTGCGAAATGCCCGGAACCGGAATCGCAATACTAGAGTGTCGAATCTCAGTTAAAAGTAATTCAGCGAAACGAAATGAACGTGATACAGGTCTGGACTTGCTTATAGAAATAACGCGGCTGATAACCCATTGCGGCATGCATAGCCACAGTTCGGTAGTGGCCGGAGGACTCTCAAATTTTGTATATCGACTCTGGGCAGACGAATGCTTATCACTACACCGGTATCATAGTATTCGTTTGTATCACCAGGAAATAGGAGATATAACCATGAACGGGACTACTACAACGTCGCTGACGATAGCAGGATCCGCGGACGTCGAGGGATCATGCAAGGGTACCACCTACCACGAAGGAGGTCGTACCTGGGAAGATGTAGTTATAACAGCCTCAATAAAAATAGAAGCAAGAGATTACCTAGCTCGAATAAAGATTGAAGAGAATCAGATGCAATTGTTGGGAGGAGTGACTTGTCCTTTTTTTAACAGGATATTGTTTTGACACCACGTTAGGGGAAAATGTTTGGAAAAGTAATACTCAAGTATCATGTGAAGATAAATTGAGTCTACTTTATCAAGGAAAGGCAGAAGTGGTAACTAATGAGGTCAACCGAGAACTTTACGTTGTAGTGGAGAGCGGAGATAAGATATTTGCTCTTACTTTATTGAAGAAGGGAATTATGTGTCACTCAGAAATCTGGATAACTGAGCACCCTAGGATAGTGATTTGGATTGAAGAATCTGGAAACATGTTGAATCCACAGATGGAAATATTACCATATAATACGGACTTAATGAGCTATGTCAATAGTAAATTCCTGTACGTAGATTAAGCTTATAAAAGAAATTTGGAAAAACTCTATCTGGACACCATCCACCGTAGATGTTTGGTACATCGTGAGGTCCTCAAAAATCGTTTATTGATGGCACCCATGATACCAACCCTGATTAGTCAAATAGTTCAGGAAGAAGGAGGACACGTGGGACGCGTGTTGGGCGAAGTTCTCTACATCATGAGATGTTTGCCAAAATCAGCCAATATTCGCCGAACAAACAAATGTCATCACGAACTGCCAATAGAAGTGAATAATCAATCCAAGTTTATGGCTCCGGTAACCCGGATCATTCAGGACCATGCGGAAGAAATAGACTGCAACGGACTTACACCGCCTCTATATTTCATTAATAATGAATGGATAGGACTTGCACCCTACCCCACTGTCAAAAAAGCACCCAATGAATTGGAAGTGAAAACGTCACCGAAACTGAATTTTTCACCTATATTACCAATAGGTTCAGCAGGACTATATACCCAAGAGGAAGTCCATAAGGCACAGCAAATATTAATGTTTGGATCACAAAGGAGAGCAGTAGGAAATATAATAGCTCGACGAGTTGTGGGATTGGAGACAGCAGGACAAGGATTTTCGACATTGAATATATTCAACCCAGAAGAAATGAAAAAACTAGCTCATTCTACGATGAGACAGGTATGGGGCTGGTTCACCGACGTTGGTATGTTTATGAGCGGACTCATAGGATTCTACACCATATTCAGAGTAATCAAATATGCCATTGGAGTGATACTGAATGGATTCCATCTATACAGAACAGCAGGCTGTGGCATCACGCTACTGGCAAGCTTATGGAATACCCTGACGATGTGGATAGTGTATCGCCAACGAGAAACGACACAAACTATCAACCCACGCGAGACCCCTAGTGCGGTAGTAACGGACACTGAAAAAGTTGAATCCCGTACGGAAAGTTCTGCACCACAAGCGAACTTGTACCCGGAACTTTCGAACGAAAGACATTGGACCGATAATCTTAAAAATCGCGAAACATAGATGTGGAAGTACCTCGAAAGACTTTTGTCGCGTAAAGACTTTAACAAGTGCGGTCCCGAAAAAAAAAAATCTGTCTCGTACACCGAATACGATTATTATTATATGAAGGTCGGTAGAGGTAGCCTTGCAACTTGCTTACGACGCATCACTCATCAGCAACTAAAATGCAACGTCAGTGCTTATGTCCGTAGTGCCGTAGTAAAGTCGGTAGTGCGGGAGTGAAAAGCTTTCATGTCGAGAAGGATGTTTAATAAACGAAACACTGTACCTACTATATAAGGGAAAAAAATGCAAACCTCCAATATTGAACAGGAAAGTGACTAGAGTTTGATCTGGGACTCAAAATTTTCAATGAAATATTTACTGGTCCTTATCGATAACAGTTTTGAGAAAAAGTCAAGGCAGTGTGTTGCCTTAGACTTTTTTCTCGGAGGGGAGCAGTGTAACAGGACGTCTTTGAAAGACGCCGTTACCATTTTTATTAAGAATTTTAGATAATTATATTACACTAGGTATTGGAATAATTTCAACATGCGGAATCAATCCAATACAAGTTCGATACCCACGGTCCGAAACTGAAGTTCACACGATTCGAAACAAAGAGGCATTCATTTAGGCAGCTAAGAGTGATAACAACTTAAAATTAATGATAAATAAGTCGGATAAATGAATGGGTTAGTTCAGCATTACTCGTACGTGGGAAGCTGAATCAGTGGGAAAGTCAGAATAAGACGATCACACTCACAGGGTGCAAATTATGCATTTTTTTGATGTGAACTGAATAGCGCCAAGCTAGCAAGAAAAGCATCAATTCGAAAAAACTA
This sequence comes from Chrysomela aeneicollis, assembly GCA_029955515.1. NCBI lineage: Eukaryota > Metazoa > Arthropoda > Insecta > Coleoptera > Chrysomelidae > Chrysomela > Chrysomela aeneicollis. Next base: position 2,250,070 of record JARUHQ010000025.1, read on the forward strand.
GGAGAGATCGAGAGGCAGTGGGTCGCCGGTTTTTGAGTTGTGCGGAAGGCTCGGTTCCGTGCAATAACCCACAAGTGTTTTGGTTGAGATTTTTTTTTCTTCTTGTGTTATATTTGTTGGGAAATAGATTTTCATTCGGGGAAAAACCGAGAAGCGAATTTTGATACAGAAAACTGGAGAGTAGATCTGTGTAATTGGGGAATTTTGAAAAATTCAGTTCGTTAAAGAAAAACCGAGCGATACGCGTAAATTTCGCGGTGGATCATAGTGCGTTTTGGGAAGATTCAATTTCGGACAAAAGTGTCTTCTATGTACCGTCTCGACGGACGAATAGGAATAGCCGTCACCTTCCAAGGAGCTAGAAGTCACAACGACGAAGGGGTGAGAATACTTGGTATTTTTGTTCTTTTCTTTTAACTAACATCCTATAAATAATTTCGTGGGTGAACTTCAGTTTCGCTTGTGCTTGGACGGATTGCATAGTCGCAGTTATTGTTTTTCTTCAAGGTATACCCTGTATGTTCTTTTGAATTTTATTTACAAGTATCAAAAAATATTCAACCATCTCATCTGATGATTCGTTTGATAATATCCATATACTTATTTTATTAATTTTTCAAAAATTTTGTTTATTTCTGTTTATTTCATTGAATATATTTAATCATTTACTACCACGGCGTATTATTGCTGGTTATTGAACTGGCAGGGATAGCTAGGGGGGCGAAAATTATGTTCAATATTCTCTGTTTTTCAAGCAAACATAATTCACAGAGAAGAAAATCCTAGGAAAATCTAGCACTAATAAGCCTAGACGGCACACGCTCAGTTGAAGACTTAAGTGATTGATTTTCAAACCTAAACCAGTTGCCTTGAGAAAGATTTTCATAATATTTGGTTAAATTCTGTTTTCGAGAAAACAATCGTCAGTAGATGACATAATTTTAAAACAACAAACATCAGGCATTGTTACAAAGTCATTTTGAGAAGGTAAACCTTTATGCTCCAATTTATCGATAGATAATAAAACTATACGGAAATACGCCTTTTCGCGTCATTAGCTTAAATTGTTCACGATCTTGAAATGCTCTCGCTGTCTCAACACACTGTTCCGTAGTCAGATTTTCAGCTAGAGAATGCAGCGGATCAGAAAGAAATCTATAGCTATCTAAAAAGCGCAACTTCATGAACATTTCATGATTTTTCCCATCTTTTTCCAAGTACTCATCAACAAAAACATGTTTCGTGAATGAAACATACTTTTCCTTACAATCCACCCTCTCTTCATACTCGAACAATTGTTTGATGAAGAGGTGACTATCATACCCGCTCATATTATGGAAAAAGATGGGGATGAAGTTAGGTAGCTTGAATTTCAAATTACATTCAGAATGTGCAGCGCCATCTCTTTTTTTACCAGCCAGGTGACAATGGTCTCTAATTTTAACATCTGTGGAATCAAGTGGCTCATCACAAATGTTGCAAATTGTAGCGGTAGCGAAATCAAGCTTTTCTGCAGCACTCAATTTAGCCATAGGAACAACACGTTTCAAATGCATATTATATATAGCCTTAACATTATCGACTAAACTGGAGACAAACTTTTTTGCTACACCTTTTTCTCGGAATGAAACAAATTCAGTAAGGGAATCATCGTAGGAGCATTTGATGAGATATGCAAATGAATGCGGCTCGTGAGCGAATGTTCTATTAGTATACGACCCCTTAGGATCTGGTTCACAAGTCTGGATGGGTTTCAGAACAGATTCAAAATCCGCATAAATAACGAATGGTACTTTCATCTGTTTCTCAAAACTTTCGAATTTTAAAATATTCCCGGGAGCGCTATTTCCGAATTTATCAATCTTGATTTCTGGAGATGGAACCGTAGTGTATGTATGATTGCAATCATTCAATTTATGGCGTAGCAACTTCGACTCATCGGAGAAACATATCATCGCAAAAGAAATTCCTATGCTCTCTGGCATTTAATTGGCTTGACACTAATCGCGATAAATTTTTTATCCAGCAATAATGCCCCTTACCGGAATCATCTGAGATATATAGTGAGTTTACATGCCTACCCAACCTATTCTTAGCATAATGAAGCGGCCCAACAACCTTATATTTCATTTTTTAATCCTCGAATATGCTTTCTAACCCATAAACATTGATAGAGCAATCATTTTGATTTTCGAACTTTGGAATATCACTTACTTTCATAGGAAACTCTATACCAACCAGATTCAATACTGTAGAAAAGTGTGGGTAGGAAGATGTTTCGGTATTCCTTATCCTCGCAGGATACAAAGCTGATGTGACTGCCCAGGCGAAACAATGCTCATCCTGATTTATAATGTTTACCACCGCTTTCTTGTTCGCAATATAGGTGGGCAGCTTTATGTAAGATCCACCTCCTAATGGACTATATTTATTAATATTTATTTCTAGGAACAAAATCTCTTCTAAAGCCCAACCTGTAATATCAAAGTAAAAAAAAGAAATAAGCAAACTTAGTCGACATCTGATTGTTTCAAACAACTCACCAGAATCACGTTCCTCGAATTCAATAGTTAGATTCGAAAGACAATCCCGAAATGCGTCAACGATATCTTCCAAATCTGGCGATGAAGCAATTATGCGATTCGGAGCCATGAAAGATTTCACATCTCTCACATCTCGGGTTTCAATGACATATCTGCCAAAAACTTCCATGTTCACTTCAATCGAGTGATGAATCAGAAGCATATTATCCAATAGAGATATAATTGTAGCTCTATTCTCATTGGAGAACGCATTTTAATCCAAAATGTTCGTTCTACACTCTAACCTGTAGCTAATAATGCGACATTTGAACGTGCTCTCGATCGCATATACACCATCTCTGTAGTGCATGCACGCATTAGAGCGATGCTCCAATGTTCTTTTATGAGCACCCATCCTATCTGATGGAACATCTTTAGCGCAGGGCACACATCTTTGCATACTTCTAGATGTCGATGGCGCTGGCGGATTCGAAATATCCAATCGAGCCCTTTTTGCACTAGGTTCACCCAAATCACCCAAATCACCAACACATGAAATTCTTTGATGGCGGCGTAAATTATCACTACGCGTAAAGGTTTGGAAACAAGCACTGCAGGTCAACATGATGATGATGATGTATAAAAAACGCTTTTATCACTCACGAACAAACAAAAAATGCTGATTAATATGTGATTCCCAAGAAACTGTGCTCCACTCTGCGCATCCTCGAATTTATAGAAGTACCGCCTCCCCCACTCTCGCCAACGCGATCTTGAACTCTCGTGGGGGAATGGCGCATGCGCACGCAGCAGCAGTGTTCAAGGTCGCACTCCCTCCCATTTCAGAGGTGTGAAAACACAAGGTCATGCTAACAGAAAAAGAGACCCCTCCTCAAGGACGCGCTCCTCTCAAGGCCACACCAACTCCCAAGGGCACCCTCCTCTCAAGGTCGCCAACTCGAGGTCACTCCTCCCAAGATCGCATCAAGGTCATTCATCCCAAGGTCACTCCTCCCAAGGTCATTGACCCCCCAAGGTCATTGACCCCCTCCCAAGGCCACGTGGGGGTGTGTGACCTTGGGAGGAGGTCTAGAACCGGCGAAAAACATCTACTGATAAAGCTTTGCATAATAACCTCAAGTGTAGGTACCGCCAAATTGGAACTAATAACATCAACTTTGAGGCTGTACATGCTCAGATTGTCAATTTATTCTTTTCAGTGGATGAAGCCAAGTTGGTTCCTCATAATCAGAAATATATACAGTTTCAAAACGATTTTTTTCACGTGCAAGCGATTTACATGCAGATATTCGAGGACGTGAAAGATGTTACTTTGAATCTAAATCAATCCACAAGCTCAGCAGGTCATACAAATATTAAATTGCCTAAAATCTCTTTACCAAAATTCAATGGAGACCTTACTCAGTGGCGTACATTCATAGACATGTACGATTCCATGATTCATGATGTTGATGGTATGTCAAACGTTGATAAATTCAATTACCTACTCACTTCATTACAAGGTGCTCCGTTGGCTCTGGTCAAGCGAACTCCTTTGACAGGTCAAAATTATACAGTTGCTTATAATTCGCTGAGAAAGCGCTATCATAACGATAGATTGATAGGGACTTCTCATTGGCGCGCAATTGAGCAAACTCGAAAATTAACTACTTCAGATAATTCTCAAGCCTTTCGACTTCTTATCGACACATTCAATGAAAACTTATCAATGTTGGAAAATTTAGGCCATGATATTAAAAAATAGGATTTTATTTTATTTAACATGCTATTAGATCGGCCGAATTCTTCAACTACTACCAATTTTGAATAAGAGTGCGGCTCTAAATTGAAAAATGATGAGTATTTCACAGTCCTATAAGAATTTGTGCAGAAGCATTGCGATGCCCTTGATACGGTTAATTTTAATTCTTCTCAGAAAAGAAAGTCATTCATACGACCCAAAGCGACAGATGCATTACTGAATAACACTGTTAGACAGCGAATGTCCTCATCATTAGTCTCAAATGCTCAAAAACTAGAATTTCAGTTATGTCATGGTGATCATATGATATATAATTGCCAAAACTTCCTGTCAAAGTCTCCGAATGATCGATACAGTCTCATTAAAACGTATAAGTGGTGCTCTAACTGCCTTGGGTCTAGGCACTCTGCTTCTCAATGCTCTTCGCAAGTATCTTGTAAACGTTGTTCAGGAAAGCACCACACCCTTCTACATTTTGATAGATCTTTTACTCACCCCTCGCATGCACCTCCTGCACCAGAAGTTATAGCTGGTTCTCATCATACCTTAAATAATACTCAATCTCCAGATAGGTCAATACCTTCCTCCTCTACTTCCGTCAATATGTTTACTCAATCGCACAGTACTGTTTTGTTGTCTACGGCTCAAATTGAAGTTCAGGCAAAAGATGGTAATTTCCGCAAGGCCCGAGTTATATTAGATAGTGCAAGTTAGTCTAACTTCATTTCGAGTAAACTAACTAATCAACTGGGAGTATGCAAGTCCAACCTCAAGATTTCAGTTGCCGGTATCGGTCAACTCAGTTCTCAAGCTAATCAAGGTGTTACCTGTATGGTGAAACCTGTTGATGCGGATCAACCCTCTCTAGTTCTCGATTGTATTCTCTCACCTACAATTTCTCCACCTCTTCCTGGAGAAACACTTTCTCACAAAAGCTTTCCGCAATTTTCACATTTGGAATTTGCTGATCCTCAGTTCAAAGAATCCCGTCCAATTGATATGCTATTGGGCGCAGATGTTTTTGGTTTTCTCCTCACTGGCAACAGTATAAGTACTTCTCTTCATGAACCTGTAGCTTTAGAAACCATTTTTGGATGGGTTATCATGGGTAGAGTTAACTATTCCTCGCAAAATGCTTCGCAACATCATTCCTTCTTTACTTCCACGGAATTAACTTTAGAAGACTCAATAAAACGTTTCTGGGAGTTAGACCAAGTCCCTGAAGTTTTCTCACTTTCACCTGAGGATATTTTTGTCGAAAATCACTTTCTCAAAACCTTTTCTCGTAGCAAATCAGGCTGATTCCAAATATGTTTACCCTTTCGTGACGGAGAACCCCACTTTCGGGGTTCCAGAGATATAGCCCTCCGGCGGTTTTTCTCTTCGGAGCGGAAACTCCTGCATAACCCTGAGCTCTATAATCTCTATGAAGAGTTTATGCATGAATATTTAATATCAGAGCATATGACTCCAGTGTGTTCCGATCAGTTCAGCAGTTCAGGTTATTATATTCCTCACTTTTGTATACTCCGCCCAGATAGTACCACCACCTAACTAAGGGTGGTATTTGATGCCGGCGCTCGTGATTTGAACTCAATTTTCCTCAATGATACTTTATTCACTGGGCAAAAATTACAAGATATCATCTCGATCATTTTGCGCTTCAGAGTACATGCAGTAGTGTTTACGGCGGACATCAAGCAGATTTTTCGTCAAATCATAGTATCCCCAGCACATCGCCACTTCCAACGCATAATTTAGCGTTTCTCGAAAGAAGAACCAATTCAAGAATTTCAGCTCAACACCGTGACATACGGTGTGTGTTCATCACCCTTTCACGCAATTAGAGTTCTTCTGCAGTTATCTTACGAGTACGAAAACGAATTTCCTCTAGCAGCCTCCATTCTAAGATCTGACACTTATGTTGATGATGTAGTCACAGGCGCTGATAATCTTTCAGATGCTCTCGAATGTCAACGTCAACTCATTGGTTTACTCCTCAAAGGTAAATTTGAATTACGAAAATTTGCTAGTAACGAACCCACTCTACTCTCCCATTTACCTCCCTCCAGTTTATCGTATGATTCTCTCTCCTTCGAAAGGGACATAATGTTGAAAATATTGGGGCTTCAATGGAACCCTTCTGCTGACGTATTCTCGTACAGTGTTCTCCCTATTGATAAGTCATGCACCAAAAGAAATGTTCTTTCTCAGGTGGCCCGTATCTTAGATCCGTCAGGATTTCTGACACCATTGGTATTATACCTCAAAATCATTTCACAAAAGCTCTGGACTGAAGGCCTCAATTGGGATGATCCCGTACCTTTCAAATTGTCGAATTCTTGGAATCACTTTCGAAAAGAGTTACCTTCCATCTCAAACCTCTCTATACCTCGCCTCATTTATCCTCGTTATACTGTGACCTGTTCCCTTCATGGGTTTTCGGATGCTAGTAAAGCTGGTTATGCGGGAGTCATTTATCTAAGGTGCGTTGATCAGTATCAGAATATCTCCACTCACTTAGTTTGTGCAAAATCTCGCGTAGCTCCATTGAAAACTATATCAATTTCTCGTTTGGAGCTCTGTGGAGCACTTCTCCTATCGAATTTGCTCTATTATACTCTCGAAATTTTAAAAACAAAAATACACATTGATGACATCCATAGTTGGACAGATTCCACAATTACCCTGACATGGATCAATGCTTCCCCACATAAATGGACTACCTTTGTTTGCAACCGAGTCACAGAAATCCAAAATAAAATTCCTTCGGCAACGTGGAGACATGTTAGATCCAAATACAACCCTGCTGATCCAGCTTCTAGAGGTCTCTCTCCGTCAGAATTATTGCAATGTAGGTTATGGTGGGCGGGACCGAAATGGCTTTCCCTGCCACATGAACAATGGCCTCCTGATATAGGAATACCCATTCACGACTTACCTGAGACTGATGAGGAAAGAAGAAAGGTAGTTCTCACTTCTACTACAGTGGTAAATCACCCATTCTCATCTCTTTTATCTCGGTATAGCTCACTTCTTAAGATACAACGAATAATCGCATATATATTGCGTTTCTGCTATAATTCCAAGCATACCGTTAATCGACATGTAGATATTTTCTCTTCTGAAGAAATGGAACTTGCACTCCTTCTGTTAATCAAATTCACCCAATCGGATGCCTTTCCTCAGGAAATTCAAAAGATAAAAACTAAAAAATTGTTGCCAAAACCTCTACAAAGGTTGACTCCTTTCTTAGACACCGCTGGAGTTATCAGGGTGGGCGGCAGATTAATACACTCGGAGCTCTCATTCGAAGCCGAACATCCTATTCTCCTTCCAAGCTCACACAGGTTCACGCAGCTTTTGATTGAACACACTCACCAAAAATACTTGCATCCCGGCCATCAGACACTTCAAAATTTACTAGTCCAACGTTACTGGATACTTGCTCCGAAACGCGCTATTCGGTCAGTGATATCGAAATGTATTCCATGTTTCAGACTCAATCCCTCTTCTCCTCAGCCTCTTATGGGCAATTTACCATCAGCTCGTGTCTCTCAAGTAAAATCGTTCGCCCACGTCGGAATAGATATGGCTGGACCTCTCTCTATAACTTTAAAGAGGGTTCGAGGTGCAAAAACATACAAAGCCTACATGTGTGTTTTTATCTGTATGGCAACGAGAGCTACCCATATTACGCTCTGTTCCGATCTCTCCACAGAGGTATTCCTGGCTGCTTTTCGGCGCTTTATAGCACTAAGAGGCAGGTGCAGTGACGTCTATTCGGACTGTGGCACCAATTTTCGTGGGGCCTCGAATTACATCTCATTTCTAATGAAACCTGTTTCTTCAGAAGAACAGATGAAATTTCATTTTAACAGCCCAATGAGTCCCAATTTCGGGGGGCTCTGGGAATCCCAAATAAAATGTATCAAGAGTCATCTTTATCGAGTAATAGGAAATCAAATACTGTCCTACGAAGAGTTGAATACTCTCTTGATTCAAATAGAGTCTATTTTAAACTCACGCCCAATGTGCCCTATCAGCAATGATCCCAACGATTTTCAGGCTCTAACTCCTGGACACTTTCTAACTCTCGAACCCCTCAATTCTTTGCCAGACCCAAACTTGGGTAACTTGAAAATATCCCGTCTCTCCCACTGGCAGTTGATACAGCGACTCCACCAGTCGTTCTGGGAACGCTGGCATAAGGAGTATTTGCACCATCTTATGCAACGGACTAAATGGATCCAGCCCTCCACACCGATAGAGCCTAATACACTAGTTCTTTTGAAGAATGAGCTCTCCCCACCATTGACGTGGCATTTAGGAAGGGTTGAACGAATTCATCCTGGGCCAGACGGTATAACCAGGGTAGTAACAGTGCGTACTAACAAAGGACTCTTACGACGTCCTGTGAGTAAAGTTTGTCCGTTGCCCATTGGCGCTCCCTAATTGAAATTCAAAACTTTTTATTTCTTTATTTTTTTTTGCTACCCATATTGAGCTCTTCTCTTCTCATCAAACTAGAGATTTCTAGATTAGATTTAGTATAATAGTTATTTGAAAAATATAAAATATTCATTTTAGATGGGCGGTATGTTCAGTTTTCATATTATTATGATATGTATACTTATAAAAGATAACAATATAAATATACCTTTCTAGAGTCTTGCTGAATTATGCAAATGATTTGTGCCACTCAGTATAGCGATTTGGGCTAAATATTTACGCGTGATAGTGACAAGAGAATGTTGGCCACTACTCCCCCCAAGAAGATTAAGACAGTGCGCAGAAGGCACTCTCGATCTCGTTATCATCACGTTAAGGTGAAACGTGGTTATCAGACTGAATCTCATTTTGTAATTGTGCAATTAAGCAATCAAACCCCCCAAAACTTAGTGACAATTCATACGGTGCTGCTTTTGTTGATGGGTAATCCGACATCAGAATCCTGAGGCGGCCGCCGCTTTTGACCAGATTCTTAGAACCCACAGGTGAGTGGCCATTTTCGCACCTCTTGTCACTTGCGATTCAAAATTATAAAAATATAAAATCTCAAAATATACAGTCCACTGTCTCTTTCTCGCCCACAGATGGTAGCCGGTAGACGTCATAAAACTGGCTAGTGTGGGCATCATAGGGAATGTACCGTCCTATAGTTCAATATCCTTGGGTGAATATAGCTTCTTATCGGAATCGAGATTCCACCTTTCAAATGGATACACTTTTGAGTTGAGATATAGTCGAATATTATTGATGTCGGCATGTTTGAAGTGTGTCGAATCAGCAGATCTGTCGTTGAAATTATTTGTGTGTTGAAATCCAATAATAATATAGCGGGGGCGTTCAAGACTATTTGTTGTCTTTATAGCCCAAATATCTGACGCAGTTTCTCGTAATGAATGCAGTTCATAAAGGTCCCACATTCTATAAGTCATTATTGATTCGACTAAGTAATTCGAGCTTTTGTCTATCTTCTGGCATGATATGCTTTATTTTCCATTCAATCTTATTTATTCTCAAGTCAGCATCAACCTCGCCAATGTATGAGTTTTTGAATGATCGAGCAATGATGAGTATAAGCTTTTGTTTAACATTCAGAATTCCCTTGGTGTAATCCTCAGCAAAACCCATCAAGTATTTGAGGGGTAATTTTCCACTGAAAATATGATTGGTGATATCCAAAATATCTTGTTTTTCTTGGTTGAGACCCCATCCTACAGTTTGCAAGGACTTGTTGTGCGTTTGTCCATGAAATACCATAGTTTTCATAGCAGTAGTTATTTCAGGCTTTCGAATTACAACTACTTGCTCACCTTCCATTTCGTAACGAATTTCGTCGAAGAGAAATGCATCATTCGATAAAAAGCAAACTTTGTTCGGGTCTGTAGGGGTAAATTTACCTTCGATGTATATATAACTTTCTGCTATATCCAATATTAGGTCTTAAAAATTGATAGAAATTCTGATCTCATCTGCATTCTTATGATATGGTGAGCCATACGGTTTGTAGGTATGTTCGTGAAGGCTTATCAATGAATGATCCATAGTTTGTTCATCGAAAACATCCAATTTATCACTTGAGGTTTGTGCCACCATATTTTTCAGTTTTTTTTTCGCAATTTCAATCCAACGATCGACTCAAGAAAATTTGTATCCTCGGCTGATAGCTTATGTCTTGACTGTTCAGAACAATAACGTGGAGTGAGCTTGTAATTGCGCGCACTCTTTTTTATATGCGTTCGGAGGTCTCTCGAAATTTTCCGGGGTCGTTTGAACGAGAATACCATCTTGGTTGATAATTTCTTCAGTTCTAGTTTCACTATGATTTTTTCTCCTCGAAAATCAATCGAAGCTCCGTTATCATTCAAGTAATGTTGTCGATGAACTGACGCCCCTCTGGTCTGACCGGCATGTAAATAATATTTCGAGGCTCCTTAGATAATTTGTATCCTGGTTCTACATCCATGTCGAATTCGAATAGAGTATGCGCCTCCCCACCATTGAAATATGCTTCAGATATTATATTGCAATCGATACGTATAATCCTTACTCTCATTATATCCACAGGTAATGCGGATTCATGTCATATATTTGGGTCCAATCGCTGAGCTTCAAATCCTAGAAGTGGAGCAATGGAATTCTCGTGTGATAAATCAATCTCAAATGTGGAATGGATCACACATTTTACATTATTATTGTTGGCTGGCAATGAAAATACATCATTCATATCATCAGTTGCTTTAGTCATTTGTGTTTTCATAATATTTTGTATAGTTTTATTAATCTCATCTATCTCATATACGCCAGGTGGAATGATCACAGGAATTGTTGAAGCATCAGCCATCGTTTTATAGCCGATTACATTATTCTTCTCATCCACATTGAGGATAGAATTGTAAGAGTAAAATCCATATAAGCCAAATCCATGACTATTGTGTATTGGCGGGTAAAAATTTGCGCTCAAGACGCTCGTTTGTCCAGTTAGTGTGAATGTTCGCGACTGCAACTATCAAACTGATCACAATATCATATCTCCACACCATTAATTGCTGTTTGCAGCATGAAGAAATGCACCGCTTTTTCCCGGTTATGGTAGGTTTGTAATCAATCCATTATTCGCACCAACGTTGACATCGCCCATGTTAAAGTAGCAGCAGAATATTTTTTTAGGTGTGGGACCGTCGTTTATGTCATAATTAGCTCCTTCAGTGTTTTCATCATGATGCTTATCACAATATTGATATTTCAAAATGTCCAAATCATTTTGTAGATAATCGGTCAGCTTATCCCACACCATGCATGCATGCATGCGATCATCACATCCTTTGGCATATCTGAAAGCTCTTCTTTGATCATTTTCAACAAAGTCCCCACTTATGAGTAAGTTTTCAGTGAATGACTCATTTTTTTGATGCTGTCACGATCCAATATGTCTATCTGCTGGAGAGAAACTTCAAGCATAAATGCCCACGGTCTTGAAAAGATGCCTATTCCATCTTCATAGGGCTTCAAATAAACATTTTTTCTATTTTCACCAATTGCAATAGCTTTCATATTCCTATTGTGGCGATTTACTTCAATAAGTTGTTCCCTACTCGATTTAGCAGTCTGAACTTTTTTCGCTATACCTGCAGCTGCTCCTGCGATACTTCCCAAAGCAGATAATCCTGCAAATATCGGTATGAGGGGTAAAATTCCTCCAATTTTGGGGATTGGAATTATGCGAGGTGTTCGAATATTCTTCTTACCTCCAGCAACTCTCAGATATTTTTTTGCAGCTGTTGGAGTGATACTTGACACTTTCTTCATATTCTTGTCGAGCTTCTGATCCTCACCTGCCAGACGCAAAGCTCCTCTGACTTTCTTAACTATTCCTGAACCGAAAGCAATTTTTTTAGTCATCCCAACTCTATTCTTGAATCTCCTAACTCTACGACAGCCCATAACAAATCGTCTCTTTCCTTTCATTATATTAGTCACCAACCAAGCTGCAGCTTTTTCTCCAATGCTTGCATCTTTTGATTTCACTTTTTCCCACGCAGCAAGCTCTAGTTGCTCATCTGCTTTATGTATATTCGTCAAGTTACTGCTATTCTGAGAGTAAGCAATATCGTGCTTTTCACATGCAACATCCAATTGATTGATTCCTGGATCACCTTTTTCTAATCGTTTCTGTAATTTGGTTCTAGGACCGCAATACTGATAACCTCCAGGTGAATGTAACTCAAATAAGAGTTTATTGATGAGATTATTAACTAAACCTCCACCGCTTTTACTCGATTTAGATGTGGTTTTACGTCTGCATCGCTCGACTTTCATAATATAAATGAGCTGTTTTCACTTATTTATCTTTATATATCATTCGAAGCTCGAACCATGCACATAGTGAAACAAAAAAAAATGTTGTGGACAATTGGGATCGCAAAATTGGGTATGGAAATGGGGAAGAAATACTCCGCGTCATGGGCATTTATTACCTTCCACTATTCGAAGTATTATTGTCGGTCCTTCGAATTGTGGTAAAACAAATGTGATAATATCATTGCTGACTCACCCATATGGGCTTCGCTTTGCGAATGTATATTTATACTCCTAGTCATTGTATCAACCAAAGTATATGTATCTTCAGGATGTATTACAACCAATAAAGGAGCTGGGATTTCATACTTTCAGTAATAATGCAGAGGTTATGGATCCATCGGAAGCTAAGCCAGATTCCATATTCATTTTTGATTATGTTATCACTGAAAATCAAGATTTGATCAGATCGTATTCCAGTATGGATCGCCATAAGCATGTAGACTGCTTCTATCTAGCACATACTTAGGAACTCTAGAATCCCAAAGCAGCTCATTTGTGACAACTCTAACTTCATCATCATGTTTAAACAGGATGCAACAAATCTACAACACATTTTTTCCGATCACGTATCACCTAGAATTTCAAGATATGTGTGACAAAGACAGCGAGATATGCAATGGTCGATATAGAAAAGGATTCGATAGTTTCATATATCCACGAGACCCGCATGCAGATAATCAATTGACCCTTGGACGTCGTGGTGACTACATAATCTAAATCAGAAGCTAATAGTGGTTTCTGAAAAGATTGAAATGGATGAGAATATGGAGAAGGATAATAATTTGAAACGCCAACTAATTGAAGCATGCAGTGAGACAAAAGTTCAATGCTATCAAGAGCATTCGTAACGAGAATCAAGTTTCTCTTGAGGAGATATATGAACCTATAACAAAACCCCTGAAGGTAATATCCGCTGCAACCCCTTTATCAGCAAGTACGCCGAAGAATGATAGTAGCAGAAATAACGAATTTTTTTCACCTAAATGGGAGAGTAATGCTGCATCCAACCCTTCTGAAATATATCCCATGGATACACCCCCTTCGTCAACGATGTCTTTATCAGATGATATAATTACACGCATAAAAGTGGAGCGGGATGAAATTGCGAATAGACACATACATTAAATGAAAACTGTAAACTTGCGTTATGATACTGTTTATGGAGTATATGAAGATTCCTCTACAAAACAATTGAAGGTTAGTAATGCCGAAGTCAGTTTTCCAAGCGGACACATTGCATTTCACATCGGGAAAAAATAAAACGATTCCCAGCCAATGCGAAATCATATGATATGATATTTCTCAAGCAACCGCCTGAAGGAATAGGATATGAGAACCATAAAATATTTGCAACCATAATGAAATTGACTCGAGCGCCATACAAGAATTTCGATTTGAGACAAGGGTTGAATACTGCCAACACTAAAAAACTTCGTGAATTGATCAAACCGTCAGTTGGTTTCCCTTACGAAATGAGAAAGAGAGCGGAATGGCGAATCAGAAGTTTCCTACACATAAATACTTAACCACCCTGAAAAAGGAGTATGTTTATTGAAATAAACCTAGAGAACTGATTAATCGATTGAGATTATTATGGAGTTCAAGAATGTCTGGACATACTGGTCATGATAACGAAATAATGTCGATAATGAAAGAATTGCGTGGAGAACGTATTGTGTATTAGATATCTGGAACATATTTTGCATATATCTTATGTTGAATATTGCTGAGATCGTCAGTTGCGGTCGATTTAGATGGAGAGTCGGTCAAATAGTGATTCATCCAAGAAACAATAATGAATAATGTGAAGAGACAAATCGCAAACGAACTCCACACACCTGCTCGTCGTAACTTTAGGAGAAGAAGAACAATTATCAAAGGATTTGCTGACTAACGGCAAATTGATCTTGCCGAAATGCAACCATATGCGGAAGAAAACGATGGATATAGATATATTTTGTTTGTGATCGATTGCTACACTGAATATCTGTGGGCTGAACCGATTAAAAACAAAACGGGTAAGGAAGTCACTGAAGAAATGAGGAAAATATTGGAATGTGCACAATACTCACCAAAACATATTCAAAGCGACGCTGGCAAAGAATTTTATAATCGATGGTTCAATGAATTGATGATCAAATATAAAATGATTCACTATTCCACATATAGTACGAAAAAAAATGCGATAGTTGAGCGAGTCATCAGAACATTGAAGAATTGGATATACAAAGAATTCACAGTTTTAGGTAAATACAAGTGGTTAAAAATATTACCCCAACAAATACATAGATATAATCATAAAAAACATCGCACAATTGGAATGGGGCCTGTTGATGTCTCTCCAACGACGTTCTTGAAAGCTTATAGTAATCCGGCTCCGAAACCAAAATTCCGAGAAGGTGAAATCGTGCGAAAAAGCAAGTACAAAGGTGTTTGAAAAGGAATTCGCAGCAAATTTCTCAACAGAACTATTCAAAATTTCTGAAGTGAAGAGAACTGACCCCACAACCTACTTGCTCGAAGATATGGAAAAAAATCCGATCAAAGGATGTTTTCATGAAAAGGAACTACTGAAAACAAGAAATCCAAATATATACTTGGTTGAGAAGATTTTAAAACGAAAAGAAGGAAGACGATTCGTCAAATGGTTGGGATTCTCGAATAAACATTACTCCTGGATCAAGGCATCAGATGTTGTTTAATGTATTGCCTCATTGAATAATAAAAAATATCATACTAATATGTTTTATTTATTTTTATTATTTGTTAGCAAGCTTATTCATGAGCGCAACTGGAAGCGCTGGATTTTTGTCCAGCTCCGAATGGATCAACTATTTTCCTTGTCGTATATGGGTTCCGCACTCAGCTCCAGAATTCTTCCTCAGAGTTTGTTTTTCGAAATTCAGGCACCAACATGTTCTGAAGTGGTGTTTAGCGTTCAAGAAGAAATGTCCCACATTCTCACATATAAATAAATCAGAAGTGCATGAACTACACATTCCATTGAAACAATCATATGAGTATTGCACGATATACAACGCTGCTTCAATGGGTAATCATATTTTATACAATTCTTGCATACATTCCTTCAAATTCCGAAGTTCGAATTTTTCAATTTCTTCAAGTCAAATTTTGAACATTTCTCCCAACAATCATCATCCATAGTTGGTCGTAGTATTTCTCGGGGCGGCCGATTCTCATGTATACATATCGGGAATAATCCAGTACATGGATTAATCTCTTTTGTGTTGTATGCACTATTGCAGTTGTAGCACATGATTGTGTCATCAATTTTCACTGATAAAGTCATCACTTTCGGCTTGGAATCCTACGATTTCGGAAACGGCATCTTTGACTATGTATTGTGTTCAATACATCCATGCGATATTGATACTAACACTGGGAGCACACTCACCTCCTCTATTTATAACTACTGAAATTGTGGCTCATACCGTCAGACTTCTCCTCATCTTCAGGAATATATAAAAAGAGAGGAGGGTTGTATGTGTGTCATCATTCACGGCGCAAATTCAGAAGAGTGTGCATCATAGTCACAATGGAAGGAATCTTCAATACTAGGAGAGAAATTGCACAAATGGACTTGAATATAATAGCTGTAAGTAGTCTGTCAAAATTATTGTCCATCAGATATAATCATATACTTATTTCTTATTTCAGATCATAGAGGATAAAGGGATAGAAGAAGAAGGAGCAGTGATTGTGAAATCGAAGAAGTCGAAGATGAAGGATTGGGAGATGACGTTCCCATTGTAGAAGACGAACTGCAGGCCATGCGTCGTCTCTCCAATGTGGAGGTCATTAGAAATCGCCCGAATCAGCTCTACTGTATCTCAATGAGCTTTGTGGTTGTTGGAACAACCGCTGGCGATAAGCATTTATGCTACAATTGCTTTATTTTATATACTCACAGGTCTCTGGGAGGATCGTACACCCACGTTGATGCGCACTACACGGCGAATTTCGACGGAATTCCTGTGACACAGTGCTGTGCGGTGTGTAGTGACCGCCTGTATTTGACGAAGTTGGTGGAAGTATGCATTATATGCAATAATGCCCCTCCATTGAGAGCCAGCATCGTCGATGGTGATCTTGTCATCGATTGATGATTGTATATTAATATGTTAATATGAGAAGAATGAAGTTGTTGATATAGTCCGATATATTATTTATACCTACCTAGCAGCTGTAGATGTAAGATTTATAGCACTTTAGATAAATTTGGTAGCAAGAAGAGGAAATCGATTAGTTTTTCACATGGCCGTCTAGGAATTGGATTCAAACTTGATTGTTTCGGAAATTATGATATACAGGGTAAGCGACTAGTGAATGTGGGTTATCCTTAAAGTGGTGAGGATATTATAACATTCTACAGAAGTCTGAAATGCTAGAGGCGCTCAACGAGATGAAGAAGTAAGTCAAAGATTATCCACAATTCTGCCAGAAGGTTTTCACGATGTCACCAGAACTAAATGATTCAATTGTGGCGGTGAATCTCACATCTAAAAGAATAGATGAAGCGATATCGAGCTACGATGCCAAGATGATGGAATGCGTTGATAGGATATTGAAATTAGAAGGCATGATGAGATATATAACTTCCCAAATGAATTAGTAGGTCTCTATCTACACGTGATTTTATTGTACAGTGTAATGAAAAATAATAAACAATGTCGAATTTATGACTTCAATTTTCAATGTAGAATATAACACATCCATGACCAAAGCGCACATGAAAATGCTTCATATTAGAATGTGCGCATGCGCCATATACTTAAACATAACCAACAAATATTTGCTCTGTTGATCCTTCAGATGGGTAATTATTTGTGGATGATCAATCAATCAATCAACTGCGCATCCAAAGAATCATAAATAAAGTACTGCGCACGCACTTACTATTGAAGGAAAGAACTTATCACAAGTTTTATGGAGGATATGTTCAAGTTGCTCAATACAGACCACAAATTCCTATACTGCGCATATTTTTTTCCACTGCGCATTTCATACACCCTATAATGGTCTATTTCGAAAACGGTGAGGCACACGCTTGCGCACAACTTTTGAATCACATCACCGCAGGCACCTAACAAAGGTTTTGAGCCCAGATGGTAATCCAATGTACTGCGCATAAGTTTGCCTCAAGACACACTCAAAAATGTTCATTTTGGTATATTTCGAGAACCGTTCGGCGTAGGTCGGCGCAGTTGATTTTGGCCACATAAATACCTAACAGTATTTTTTTTATTTATTTTTTTTTTATTTATTTTTTATGTGGAAAGAGAATCATAAACATAGGGTTGAAATCTTCAATATACAATTTATTCGAACTCGTCCCCACTAACATTCTTCAGTCTTGCCTGACAACTATCTGAAAATTTTCGAAAAATTTTTTTGTACTTCTCCACCTCCGACCGGCTCTCTTTCAGCTCCTGATCGGATTCGCTGAGTGCTGTCACACATGCCGTCACGTTTTCTCAATTCTTGCGGATCCGCTCATCTTGCTCGAGAATCTTGGATACTTTCTCCCGCTTCAGAGCCTCCATCTCCATCGCCATTCGCGCTGCTGCTGCTGCTCCTCTTTTTCTTCCTCCTTCCTCACCAGCTTCTGCTTCTCAACTAGCCTCTTAGCTTCCACTTCAGCTTTTTTCAACCGGAAAATCGCAGCTGCCAACTTCTTATCATAATCGTCAAACGCGACGAAGATATTCCTCTCCTGTGTGAGGGGGATATCTTCGTCGATATCTGGTGCGACATATTTTCGTGGGGCAGGTATTGGGGCTGCTCGGGTTGGCGTTGGGGCTGCTCGGGCAAGTATTGGAGATGATGGGGTCGGTGCTGGAGCGGCAGTCGACGTCGAGGCGATGGGCATCATCCACGGCGTTATAGAAACGCCTGTTTTGCGCCGACTATACGGCGTGTAAGCCGGCTCTCTTCCTTTTGGTTTCCTCTTCAACTCGGAGGATTTTTTAAATCCACTCGACTGCGTAGGCATCGGCGTGACGGTAAATTGCTGCCGGACAGTGACGTCCGAAACAATCGTAACAGACGACTGTTTATCAGCTCGCTTCCTTCTACTGGACGGCTTCCGTGGTTTCTTCAGCCCTACTCCGAGAGCTGTTCGAGTATCGGACATCGGCGAAATCACCGTCGGTGTTGCCAGACACTCCTTGGCCTCAAGAAATTCCTTCTCCTCCGGACTCGCCTCCACTTCAGTTATAGCTGCTATATCTGGCATCGATATAGCAGGATTCGGGGAAACAGCCGTTTCCATAGATGTCGGTATCGGGATCGTGTCGAATTCGATATCCGAATCGAACTCAATCCCCAACTCACTAATCAGGTCGTAGTAGGTTGCCATTTTGTTTTTTAGTGGTAGCACTTTGAATGAAGAAATACTTTGAGACTCAGAGCGCGTGGTAGCTTGATCAAGAAATAGTCAAGTCTGAATCGCTGTTCCTCGCTGAAGTGGTGAGGAAGCTTCATTCTCCCACTACTCAATCGAACGCTGACCGCGCATACGTCTACTGTTGTCCCTCTCACACTTCAAACATCGTGGCTATATAACACGCTTTCACAATCAGCCGTTGGGTGAGAGATGCGAGCATCTTTCTACCTGTTCGCTGGCAAGAGACCCATTGTTCCGTTATACACAACATTCCGATGTTATTCTCAAATAATGCTTTGCCATTTCTAACTCCACATTCCAACAGCAGACGCATAGAGTACAGTTTCACATAAAGTCATATTTGGAGAATTTTGTGACAAACATTCGAGGGAAAATCAAGATACACTATAGTGACGAAATATTTCATTTTATATTTATTTTATGGTGCATAATAACAATATACAACTATGTTCAGAACAATCATTACCTATTCGCATCAGGAATATACTACATTTCTTCCTCAAGACCTTTTATCAAATCATCAAGATTTCCATTTCCATAATGATTGTTATGTAATTCGTGTTCTAACTTATGCTGAATAATTTCCTGTTGACCCCACGGCAGAGTCTTAGTTGTATTAGGTATTACAATTCTCTTATCGTCGTGTGAGGA
The DNA here is from genome assembly GCA_029955515.1 of Chrysomela aeneicollis. Lineage (NCBI taxonomy): Eukaryota > Metazoa > Arthropoda > Insecta > Coleoptera > Chrysomelidae > Chrysomela > Chrysomela aeneicollis. The sequence goes on from JARUHQ010000025.1 coordinate 2,269,799, forward strand.
TAGGGCAATTTTGTTTCATGTATAAATATTATGCAGTTCACTAACAAAAGTATAGTCCTCCGAATGAATTTGTTTCTCGATCACAGATTTTTTTATACTCTTTGCTTTCTTCACTTCATTTTTCAACGATTGTACGTAATACGCTTTCGCCCAGTACCGTGAAATTTCATAATGGAATCGCTAGGAAATTCATCTTTCATTCTTTCAAGAACTGACTTTTCTATGGATATTCCAAGACCCTCCTTGTAATTAGAAGTATCGAAACTATCTGAATTATTTTTTATGAAATCTTAAAAATTTTCTGTTTCTACTTTGAGAATGAGAGAATCGGTATCTGTGTATAATAAGGACGCATTTCGCCCGAACTCTTTCTTTATACAATTATAGAAGAAATCGTATATCACAGTTTTGGATAATTCCAAAATGCAGAATCCCAAATACATCGGTTTGTCATTGTCGCTCATGTGTGTGTGTCAAATTTCATGTTTATTATTTTCCTTCTTTATTATTATTCTCTTGCGGAATTAGTATATTAGTTTATTTTAATCAAGTGATTTATAATTAATAATAATCATTTTCTGTATCAATTAAACATATATGGGTTCAAATGTTCAAATTATCGCGGTAATAAATTGATAGATGTACGCATATGCGCGGTGTGTAAGAATTGAAGAGAGAGCGAATGGTCGTTGTGGGTTTTAATTTCCGCTTCGGTGTGCGAAAAACTTTGTCTGATCTCGTGAACGAAGATTGTCCGGAAGCCTATTTTCATTTTTGAGTGACATATTCGTACCGCTTATCTCATATCGTATACGCGTCGATATCGCGTAAACCCACTTCAAGAGCCCAACCTGATCAAACAACCCGAAGAAGAAACCGGTCGATTACAGCATCACCCATCTATCTACGACGAGAGTGAGTTTATTAAGCTCTGTGATCGGGCCCTGTATATGGGTTATAAGCAGTTATAAGGTAGGATCTTGAAATTACGTTCAGCACAGCAATTTTTCTCCGTCAATGTTAATTTTTCAATACAGTCCATTCTATTTCGTCAAATTCATAAATTTCTATCCAAACAGTCATAATTGATTTTTACTTTACCCATATGAATTGCTACGAAATTTTCGTTGAATCTCGAAACAGTTCTGAAATTTGGTCGCGCTATATAAGCGCTGGCACCTGAGGTTCTGCGAATATTTTTCCAGTGAGTCAAAAGTTTTATATCACACCTCTTATCTACATGCTCCATCGTTTTATCATGCACCGAATTTACCATACCCTTATAATGTCCATTATCAAATTTATTAGTTGCCTTATTTCTCATTTCGGTATTTGGATCTATGTATTTATCGAGCCATGGAGACTGATTGAACGTCAGTATTCTATAAGTATCCACCAAAATTGAGCCGTTTTCAATTGCTTGCTTCAAATTCACATAATGAACGATGTATTTCTTCTTATTATTCAAATTTGGTATTATCTTTGGTATTTTGGATTTTGATTCTGGTGAAATGATTAGTGCACCTAGGCCGATATCATGACAAGATGGCCGCCATGGGGCAATGACGTCATCCAAGATGGCCGCCATGGGGCAGCTGTCAATTGTCATGTCAACTGTCATGTCATCTGTCAACTGTCATATGTCATCTGTCATTTCAACTGTCAAATATTCCATGTCATCTGTCAACTGTCATATGTCATCTGTCATTTCAACTGTCAAATATTCCATGTCATCTGTCAATCAGAATGTGTTCTATGCCTATTACGTCAGAGAGTGGGCTTGGGAACGCGACGCGTCATAGACCAATCAGAAGCCGTCATAGCCCCACCCACTTTTTTGGCGCGAAATTCAAGTTATTTTTGAGGTTATGTATTCTGCTTGCAACATGGGATATCGGCCCCTTTGCCCCCCTTCAGGTGCCCCCATTAATCCCCAGGTCTACGCTGTACCCCCTCAGTTCTCCGCTGTACCCCCTTAGCTTCTTAGGTTTTTGCTATACCCCCTTGACCCCCCTAAGACTGCGCCCCCTTAGCGCTCCGCATCCGGAAACATGACGTCATATTTTATTTAAAAAAATCCTTCTATCGGCGGGATTTGAACCCCAGACCAGCGGATTACATGTCCGATGCGTTCCCACAGAGCTACGACCACTATATAATTTAATTGCATTCAATGTCGATGCAACGTTATCGCTCAGCGTGACGTAGTCGAGCAGATCCGTCCCAAAGATAAGAGAACATAGCAACCTCGGTAAGCGGGGAGCAGGGGAAACGAACAATGGCTTATTCATTCATTATACATCAGTGTATGAATAGAGATAATCGCATTCAAGGTCAGGTTCGCTGCATTCCATTGATGACTCAACATATCACACCATGGAGCAGGGAAAGGAACAATGGCTTATTCATTCAATAAACATCAGTGTATTAATAGACATAATTGCATTCAAGGTCAGGTTCGCTGCATTCCATTGATGATTCAACATGATACAATATTTCGCGTAACGTTACAAAGATAAGAGACGACAAAGCGACTACCACTGTTGCCAGACGTTTGAAAATATTATGCATTGATGCCAGACGTTTGAAAATATCTGAAGATATCCCATAACGTACCTACCAAAGTAGAATCCGAACCACCACGTGTGAATACCTTAAATTGATGTATACAGGGTGTGCTTGCTGAAGTTAGGCGTCTGACATCTAACGTTTGGTAGCCAACTGTCGAATGTCAAATGCCAAATGTCAAATGTCAAATGTCAAATGTCAAATGTCAAATGTCAAATGTCAAATGTCAAATGTCAAATGTCAAATGTCAAATGTCAAATGTCAAATGTCAAATGTCAAATGTCAAATGTCAAATGTCAAATGTCAAATGTCAAATGTCAAATGTCAAATGTCAAATGTCAAATGTCAAATGTCAAATGTCAAATGTCAAATGTCAAATGTCAAATGTCAAATGTCAAATGTCAAATGTCAAATGTCAAATGTCAAATGTCAAATGTCAAATGTCAAATGTCAAATGTCAAATGTCAAATGTCAAATGTCAAATGTCAAATGTCAAATGTCAAATGTCAAATGTCAAATGTCAAATGTCAAATGTCAAATGTCAAATGTCAAATGTCAAATGTCAAATGTCAAATGTCAAATGTCAAATGTCAAATGTCAAATGTCAAATGTCAAATGTCAAATGTCAAATGTCAAATGTCAAATGTCAAATGTCAAATGTCAAATGTCAAATGTCAAATGTCAAATGTCAAATGTCAAATGTCAAATGTCAAATGTCAAATGTCAAATGTCAAATGTCAAATGTCAAATGTCAAATGTCAAATGTCAAATGTCAAATGTCAAATGTCAAATGTCAAATGTCAAATGTCAAATGTCAAATGTCAAATGTCAAATGTCAAATGTCAAATGTCAAATGTCAAATGTCAAATGTCAAATGTCAAATGTCAAATGTTGAACGTCAGTTCTATGGTTCAGTGACATAAAGTTGAAATATAAAGATGAAAGCAGATTCATGTTAGTATCACAATGACTTCCGACGAGTACAAAAGGAAACTAGAAGAATTCGGTGAACGTGTCCGTCAGTTGAGTAGAGATATAACTTTCTACGAAGAGAAAACTAGAGTATTGAAGAAGTTGGAGTATCTGAGTTTGTGGGATAAACTTTTCAGTTGTGAGAGTAGAAGACCTGTGACAAATATAGATAACTCTAAAAATGTCACGACTATCATTAATCATTCTGACAGCCGTTTTGAATGATGTATTCTATACAAACGTACCCACTGATATCATGATTTCAAAGATATGCTTCAACGATGAAAGAAAAAACTGCAGTCAATCGTCATGGGCAATAATGAAACATAAAGTAGTGAATAATGGACGACTACCAGTATTTTACAAGGAGATACCACAAGAAAATAACTCATTTTACAAAATGAAATTCCTATTGAATGATGGAACTCAAGAGGAAAGAGAATGGCAAGCTACACCTTTCAAGAAGACAACAACAGATGTCAACATATTAAATGAAATTTATAAAATGTTTTCAATACTATATTTGATATTAGCAACTATAATCATTTCAATAATGAATTTCTTTATGAAAACTATAAAAAAGTATAGATCGTCTTGTAGTACATGAAAAATAAACAATTCAACAGATATACGAGGTGTTTCAATAAAACTCAATAATTAGAATAATAATACATATATTGAGGAAAATATACAATACTTTTCTACATATATTGAGGAAAATATACAATACTTTTCTACTTGGGTAATACAACATATGTAAACCATTGATGTAATTGATCAACGTTTCGTTGGGTGCACATGAATTTTCCATTGGCGTGGTTAGGACAATACGTAATGGTGGGCTGAAAGTTTTCCGTAGTCAATGATGAGTCATCATACAGCGTCACATCGTAAATGGTTGGATACACTGCAAGCTCAGTACACTTTGTTTTCAAAAAGTCAGCCTTCTGATTTCCTCTTACATAAATGCACTCAACTGAATGTAGTAGATATTTCTCCAAAATGGCATTCATTTCACTATAGTCAATATCTCCAGAATAATATGATATTCCATGAACAAATTTTTTCAAGTATTGTGTGGTTTTTTTATCTTTTCCGCTCACATCAGCATAAGGTGTAGGAGGCTTGAACAAAAAGTTTGATCTTTGACGACCAATCTGAATGGTCAATTCTTTCGGATGGAAGACGCCATCGAGCGTGAAACCTTGAATGTCAACGAATGCGATTCTCATGATGGTCAACGGTGAAATGGCGAGCACGAACGGTACTCGACCACTTATATTATGCTCTTCACAACCTCCGTCAGAGGGTAGTACTCTAGCAGACAATCGTGCACGATGATGCAATAGGCCTTAGTATCAGCAGGAAATCCTTTAGCAGACTCAATCTCTAGCTTTATATCCACTGTCGATGATTTCATGCTATCTTCCTGCTTGGAGCAATCAATCACGAATAATGCATGATCTTTGAATGCTGAGTAGTCCAAAATTGGATGAACTTGTGTGGAATGTGAATAGCTCGAGTAGAAACTGGTATAGTTGTAGTAAGCAGTGACATAATCGTTCCGATCGAAATCCAACTGCATTCTTTCGTTTGGCCAATATTCTCCATTCAATGATAGTCTGATGCTAGATATGCTGATGTTATCAAAGGTAGTGACATCACTGTCGAGTTTATTGCGTATATTCTTCTGGAAACAAACGATGACGTAACGTGGGCGTTCCACTGCGGCGCTGGTTTTAACTGCCCAAATTTCATTCTTTGCACTTTGTGTGAGCGCAGGTAATTCGCTGAGACTCCATTTTCTGAATGGTATCATTATTGGTGTATCATTCTTGATGGGTTGCATCAATTGTAGTTTGATTTCATCGTTGGGAGATATATGCTTGACCTTCAGTACCATACTATCTATCAAAACTTTGACTTTCGTAGTAGTTGTTACACCAGTATTGGTAAGTTCCTTGACAATTACGCTATCTTTATCGTCACGTGCTCGAACTAGACAAATCGTTTGTCTTCCGTAGACAATCGAAGTGTAGTCATTGAATACGTTGAAAATGTGCTTGAGAGGTATCAACAAACTGAACGACTTATCCACAGTATTCAGGAACGGTTTTTCGGGGTACGTCCATCCAGCCGTCGCCAAATGTTTAGAGTCTTCAGGTTTACAGCAGAGGAATCCTCGTACAGTACTAACAATTCCAGGATCTCTGATCACTTCTATCTCTCTGGCACTCTGCACATAAGTGCACGAATCAAAAAGAAACGCTCCACAATTGGGAGCCAATGACACGTTACCAGCTCCATCAATATCTAATTTTCCTTTGATTTCCAACAAAGATTCATGCATTGCGAAAAATGCATCTGCTTGATTCACATTAATCTCCACCATATCATTGTTATCGAATGATTTCACGTACGATCGTAGGATCGATACGTAGGATCGATACTCTTCCTTCCGGATAGTTTCATCATATTGGGGTCGACGGTAAATATCGAAAATTGGAATCATCCTTATTTGATTGAACGATGCTGCAGATGTTGTCGGTGATTGCTCAGAATGAACGTACTTGCGTTTTACCATCTCTAACTTTCAATCCAAAAGATTGGAGAAAAATAATATTTTCTGGGGAGAGCTGGTCACGTCGCTTGGAAGAACTCGATGATACTGGTAGGTTTGAAGTGGGTGGCACCCTTTTATGCTGAATTACCAAACCCATTCAACGTTCCTTCCAGTCCAAGTGCAAAGTACTTTTCTCTCCTCGAAAATTCACAGGTCCGAGATCTTGATCCAATACTCTAACACTGATGTTGGTGATCTCTGTCAAGTTACTTCTCACAGGCAAATAGATGGGGGTATTGGGGCGTTCGTTGATTGCGTATCCAGGATCGACTGTAATGGGAAAACTCAATATAGTATGGGCTGGTCTGTTCCCGTAGAAGGCTCCTTCGGTAATGTTGCAATCGAAATGTAAGCTAGATACTTTAAGAATATTCACTGATCGATCTGAAGAGTGCACTATACCAGGCTCCAAGATCCTTTTCGAAAATCCTAATAATTCTCCAAAACTATTATCGTTTTCGAAACTGATGGCGTGCAATCGACTATAGATTTCACACTCTAAGGTGTTGTTGTTTGGTTTCAATGAGAAATCTGTATTATTCAAATGCTCCTGAATATAACTTTCAATGTTTTCAATCTCATAACAACCTGTTGGCAGCTTGATTTCCTTCAATATTGAACGATTATTATTTTCGTAGTAGTAAAATTTTTCACCATCGATGTTTGGTATGGAATGGTAAGTATGAAAGCCTAGTACAGCTATGTAATAACTTTTCCTGGGATCTAGTATGATCGGTGTAGAAGGGGTGAAAGAAAATTCGTTGGTAGTACTAGTCAGCGTAAGCAGCTGAGACATGACTGATGACATTACCAGTGGTACAGGAATATTTATAATAAAACCATCATCGACTTAACCTCATATTATTTATTAATAGATTACGGTCCCTCTACATTTCAAAAAATAATTACAACCGTGACAATCGTACTGTGAACTGACAGGTCCATCCACATGTGTTTGAGCATCTGGCCTATTATAATGAATGTAACATGGTAGACGTATTCTCAAATCGAAATTACACTGATAATCGTTTGGTAATTTATGCCAAATATTCAACAATTCCCATGGTCTAGCATGTTGTATCAAATATTTGATTGGAAATTCTCTCAATTCATCTTCAGTAAAGTCTTGCAACCTCTTCTCACCATGTAGGAATGCTAAAACGGCTTCCATTATTGTACAAAAACTTTAAGCAGAGATGTCCACAGTTGATCTGATTATAGTTTTGAAACTGATCGTTGTTGTAGTATAGTTTGATTTTACCCAGATATCGGACAAGTTCTTTCGGTGGTTTCAGACAACCAAATGAATCAAAATACTCAACGACATCATTTATCTTTCTATAAGCTACCCAATGAGTGCCTTGATTCTTCGACACATCTAAATTTAGAATTGCAGTTTCACGTTGACGAGGACCACTGCTTGGCAAATTGTCTCGCATGAAAACGCCTCGAAAATGTGGTATCTTCAAGAATTTCACATACTCTAACAACTCGGTATCGTACAACGGTCTATTGGGTAGCTTCATTGGGAGTTTTTTTGTTTTTTTAAATATAAACCAAAGCCTCCTTTGGCGTTTTTACGCAAGTACAGCCCTTTACCAATAGCTTCCATAGCTTTATTATGTCTATGATCTTCTTCCAATTTCTTTTTCGCATTCCTCGCATCGATAATTGTCTTTGCTATCGCACCACTTCCCCCTGCAATGCTACCCAGAGCACCAAGGGCTGCAAAAATTGGCAATAGTGGTAGAATACCTCCGGATTTTGCATTGAAAGGTATGATGCGTGGTATTCTGATTTTCTTTTTTCCACCAGCTTGCTTGATGGCAAGTCTAGCAGCTTTTAGAGCAATCGAAGCAGTCTTCTTTAGATTGGTCGGGGGATTCTTCTTCAGAGATTTTCCAATTTTACCCACGATATGTCTTTGGAATGAGCATCCCATACCAAGCTTACGTTTAGCTTTCATTCCGGAAGTAACTAATAAGGCTGCAGCTCTCTCACCAAACTTAGCGTCTGTTGATTTCACTCGTTGCCAAGCAGCGTCTTCCAATACTGAATCGGCTTTGTGACGATCTTCCAGAGACTTGTGCTGCGAGTATGCAATGTCGTGTTGTTTGCATGCAGCGTCTAGAGGATTAATACCAGTATCTCCACGAGCCAATCGTTTTTGTAGTTTAGTTCCAGCTATGAAATAAATGAAATATTAGTAATCGTTTGCATCGTCCAGTAATCTGACTTACGTCCACAATACTGATAGCCTCCGGGTAAATGGAGCTCAAAAGGTAACTTGTTTATCAGGGAATTCAAAACACCTTCTCCCTCGTACGAAGACATTGAAACTGATAAAGTGGAACTGTTACACATATATTTATAGGCTAACATAAACGTCAATCATGTCACAAGATGAAGGTCATTCAACAAGAACAGTCGTTACCTATTGAAAATTTAGATTTTCACACATCATCAACGACCCTTGGTAAACATGGTAAATTATTGCCCAATTCATTTCGGGCAATAGTATGTGGACCGAGTGGTTGTGGTAAGACGAACGTCATGTTGTCAGTAATTTTCAATCCAAATGGTGCGAAATTCGAAAATGTTTACGTGTACTCCAAGTCATTGTATCAACCAAAATATCAACTACTCCAAGAGGTATTGAATGGAGTGAAAGAGGTTGGCTACTTCCCATTCAAGGATAATGATGAGATTATAAGTCCATCAGATGCAAAACCCAACTCTATATTTCTATTCGATGATGTAGCGTGTGATTCCCAACAGAAAATCCGGGAATATTTTTCAATGTGTAGACACAAGGATATTGATGCTGCCTACCTTTGTCAGACCTACTCAAAAATACCTAAACAGCTCATACGAGACAACTGTAACCTGATTGTACTATTCAAACAAGATGAAATCAATTTGAAGCACGTATTTGATGAACACGTATCTCCAGACATGAGTTTCGAAGACTTTAAATGCTTGTGTTCGAAATGTTGGAATGTTGCATATGGTACTCTTGTGATTGTCAAAGATTTCGATATGAATGATGGTAGATATCGTCAAGGGTTTGATAAATATATAAAAATATAACTATCAAACATCATCAGATCATTCCCCATCATGATGTCATCAAGTCGTGTTGGCACACACAAATACAAAAAGCGCAGCAAACGTGCTGCCTCCCCCACTGATTTGAACATAGACGCAAAATTGCAGAGCTCACCCGTTCAATTAGGAAAAAGTAATTGGCATTGAAACTGGGTAGATCGGAAAAAGATGAATCTCTCATCAAAATGTTTAAACCCATTTCGGAGCCACTACATGAAATTGTCAAATCCTCGAAGATCAATAATGCATTAAGAAGTATAAAAAAAGAAGAATCGCCTGAACTAAAGAAAGAAGAAGAAGAGGAAGGAGAAGAAAAAGAACAAACACAATTTCTCCCAATGGAAGAAGTAGGCAGAATAAGTGCGAACACGAGTGGACGAGATGATGATGATGAAGTATTTCGCGAAAATATACCTGAACAAAATATTTCGAAAAATGTTCTGAATGAATATCTAGATCAATATCCAGTCATGTCACATCCATATATCAGAGATCATTGGTCATATAGTGAAAAAATAGATACAATGTATGGACCAACGTATGATCCCCAAACATCAAAATGGTATCTAGGAACGCAAGAACTTGACTTTGATAAAAGGACTGGCTTCATCAAAATTGGAGGTAAACAGATACGAGGAACCCCAGGACTGTATAAGCTCATCTTCTATGATGATCCTACGGATTTTAACGAAGAAGATGTGCAAGCTTACAAGGAGCTATTGAAATTGAGTGATCGATATATCAATAAAGATGGAAGACTTAAAGGTTCTACGAGATGGAAATACACAGAAATCATAAAACCGCGTATAATGGAGTTGCGAAAAGGTAGAAGACGTTCAACGACTGGTAATGGTTTGAAATTAACGTACAATGAAAAACCGGTGGAGTATATTTATTGGGATGATCCAAATGAACTCGTTGATCGTTTGAAGCTGTTGATAGCTTCCAAGGCAGCTGGAAACACCTCACTCGATAATGAAATAGTTTCCATAATCAATGAACGTCGGGAAGCTGGCTATATATACTGATAACAGTGGCAATGATGAGTCATTTGAACAATGAGTCTGAACAAGTTCGGACATAGATATGCTCCACATGAAGGTAGCAATAACATTATTGAATTGACTCATTTAAGAAAACAATTTGTATCACATGATATTATGATAAAGAATTTAACTGATGCATTGAATTTGATTGACAACAAAATAAATAAATTTGAAGAATTCATTTCGAGGAACCCTTCAACGGCTAGTGAACATATGTCAACGAAAAAGTATGTAGATGATGTGATTTCACAAATTAAATTTGATTTCAAGTTGGCCATTGATAATTATACCAAAAAAGTTCGAGGGGTACTCGATGGAAAAGTGAGTAAAGTTGAAATTGATAAGCTCAATACAAAATTGAATGAATTGATTAGTGGTCACGCAAACAGTACTACAAACCGCATTGATGCACTACAAAGTCAAATGACAAAGGCCTTGAAAAATATCGAAGGATCGATAAATAGACTCAATAGTAAAAATACCCATTGATAGTATGGCTTCAACAGACAAGATTCAACTCGTTGATGAGCTTCATGCGCCAGCCCGCAAGACTTACCCTAGACGACGAACCATCATCAAGGGCTTAGACGATTTATGGCAAATGGATTTGGCCGAAATGAGACGTTATGCACACCAAAATAAAGGTTTTAAAATGATTTTGGTAGTAATCGACTGTTTTTCTAAATACCTATGGACACGCCCACTCAAAACTAAGACGGGTGAAGAGATCACTAAATCTTTTGCGGATATACTGCACCAAGCTAAGCGTATACCAAAAAATCTGCAATCAGATCAAGGAACGGAATTTTTCAATAGCAAATTTCTGACCTTGATGAAAAAATATAACATAAACCACTATAATACATTCACTGTAAAAAAGGCTACCATTGCTGAACGGGTAATAAGAACACTCAAAAATAAACTCTACAAGTATTTCAGTCTGAATGGAAAATACAGATGGATTGATGTATTGCCAAAAATTACTAAACAATATAATGACACCAAGCACAGTAAGACTAGATTGAAACCTTCTGAAGTGAACAAGTCCAACGAAAAAGAGATTTTACGTCAGAGATATAGTCATTTGAAAATTGCTGGTCCACGTAAGCTCAAAGTTGGTGATATCGTGCGGATATCCAAGTCTAAACATATTTTCGAAAAAGGGTACACGCCAAATTGGACGAAAGAGTTATTCAAAATCACTAAAGTTAAAATAACCAATCCTGTAACATACTTACTCGAAGACATGCATGGTCAGCCAATCAGCGGTGCTTTCTATGAGGAGGAATTGCAGAAAACCAAAAATCCCGACATTTACCTCATTGAAAAAGTATTGAGGAGAAAGGGAAAGAAAATGTACATCAAGTGGCTAGGACTTGACAGAAAACATAACAGTTGGATAGAAGACGTTGATTTAGTATAGAATCTTATGGAAAACACGCACAAAATTCTGCAGTCGTGGGGCCTTTTCATCTCCATCATAAAGAACAGAAATCACAATTCAAGTTCGGATAAGTCTGGGAAAGAAGGAGGGGGATATAAATATCTGCATGAAGTTGATTTCAGTCTCAGTCGAGTTTGTATCCAGCAATGTCGAGTCAAGATAGTGGTTACGCTAGTATGTCAGATGTAAGTGACGTCGAGATGACACCACCACCACCACCAGCATCATTCAGTGAAGAATCTGATGGAGAATTAGACGAGCTGTTGGAAATGTTCGAGAAGACAGCCAAAGAAGAGATGTATTACCTACTCCACACATCATTCTCGTCAGGGTGTTTCAATATTGGGGTTGGTTTAAGCCCTGCCAGATCGTTCAGTCCAGCTGTCATTTTAACATGTTCATCATACAGAATATCTTTTGGATTAATGGAGTGGGCTGTATTCACCGATTTGCTGCAAAATCAATTGGAAAAATTTTTCAATGCACCAACTAGCCAAGAGTGTGAAGCCGTAACGTTTCCATGTGGTGATTACTGCAAAGTTACACAGATGGTGTACGGTGAAGTGAAATTTCTAATGGTGAGCAAATTTGGTGTTGACTTCTACATCGACGATAAAGATGCCAACCAAATCCTCGAAGTTCATCGAGGTGTAGTGATTCATCGGGTGGCCATGCTGGAGGACATGAACTTTAGTGCTTATTTTCATAATATTGTAGATTTAATTAGATCTAGTTTCCATGATGATGAAAATAGTCGTTTAGATGTTTTGTATGCATTTTGTGAGATGTCTAATTGTAGCTTATTAGGTAATGCATTGAGAGAATATTTGTTTTTCTATAAAAGCAGTGCTCTGAAATATTTTGAATAAAGGACAAAGATATATATTTCACAGTGTTTTATTCAATGAAAGAGATACATGTTCAACAAACATCAGATATATAGATATAAAAAAAGATGAAAATATATTCATATAAAACTTGAGTAGAGGGGTATAATATATGTATATTATATACAAGCATCAGCTATACAGATATAAAAAACATAAAAAATATATAGATATAACAATATTACTTCAAAACTAAGAGTTATACAATAATTGGGTGAGTATATATATATTTACAGAGTGGAGTATATTTCATTTTCATTCATAAAAACAATAGAGAATGCTATTCATTCCGAAAATTCTTCGTCAGGCGGATCTGGCACCATGGGAGTTTGGGTGATGGAGAAATGTCCAAAAGGAAGGGTATCATGCGAATTTGGTAGTAAATGTCTTTTACTGTCATAAGGACTCAGCGCAATTTTTGTCTGTTCGATGCTGAATACTTCATGAGCATAGGAACGGATTGTTCGTTGGGTAACGATTTGTTCCTTTGATTCCTTAAGACATGTAACATAATCATCAAAAGTAATCTTATTCTTGACTACATTATGCTTGATCCCTTTAGATTTTTTGGTTACTTTACCTCCCTGCACCTTGTAGGCATACATTTTCGAACGTAAGCCTACAAAGTGTGTAATAATTTTTGAATTTGCTTCATCCTTCATTTTTCCAATTACTTTTTTATTCACTTGCGGAATTCCAAAAATATTGTCTGAAGGATAGTCGGAAGTATCGAATTCATTCAGATTGGTTTTTATAAGTTCCGCGTACACATCATCACAACCGAGTTCGTAAATGAAGCTATCAGTATCTGTGTACAGTAACTTACAATTTTCCACACCCATCGTAGGTAGCATGAAATCATAATGGAAGTTGTACATACGAGTCTTGGATAAGTCCAGAATAGCCATTCCAACATAGAGGGGCTTGTTGAAGACTATTTTGGACTTACCCAGCTCGATAGCTACCAAGTCATCACTCAATATTGTCCGATTACGGAATTTAGAACTTGCAATCAAATTCCTTTCCCCGTATCGCCTCTCCCACGATCTACATAATTTAACAATGCGATGTTTGCGGATGTTCTCCATGGTCTTACCAAACACCGCATTGTTCATAAGCTTGTACAAATTTTTTTCAAAAGTATTGGTGGCTGCAGTTCTCAATCTAGTGTTGAGATCAATGTAGGGCTGCAACCATGCCGACTGTTTGAATTTTACCACTTTGTGGATTTTCGTTAATTTCAAACCATTGGCTATAGCTTGTTTCAAATTTACGTAATGCAATATGTATTGCTGCTTATGATGTAATGTTGTCATTAATTTTGCCAATTTTGAGCCAGGAGGTTTACGGTGTTCTGAACAGAACGGGAAATCTTTATGTAGATCGTGCAGATGTTCGGGGTACTCTAGGTCAACTTGTAGGATATACCCTTCTGGTGCATCGTCAGGAATAGATGTAACATCTATGTTGGTATCTGTCCATTCAAACCCTCCAAAAGGAAGGGGTCTAGACATTGCCCATCCATACAGATTGTTGACATCCAAATAGAGAAGATGTTTTGAAGGTTTCGTAGGATCGTATGTTGGCACATATTTATGATTAGCCTCGGAATACCTGTTGCTGCAAACTGAAATGCCGCCTCTTATAGCCTTTTCAATAAACATAAGCATATCAACGTCTTTTAAAATTTGTAATTTACATTTCGTGAATTTCAACATACAATCCCACGTAAAGCCAGGAAGGGTGTAATGCCATGCGGGATCTAAGCCGTATGTTTTCAAAGCAGCTTCTCTAAAATTTTCCATGACGTCTGCCAGCAGAAGGATATCTGTCTTCATATAAAGATCGCTATATTGACCTAGAGTCTTGATATTGAATTGTTGCCATACGTTAAGAGCATGAGCGTACTTTTCCTCATCAATATTTTCATCATTCAACTTGTTGTGAAAATGCTCGATGGATGGTAATTCAGTTTCATTCAGTTTATCTACATTATTGATGTAGTCATATGGAAAGACACCTTTCTTTGTGAGCAACTCGAATTTACTATCACTCAAAGTGATGAATTCTTTTTTCAAATTTCGAAAATCGTCTTCATTTAAATTTGATGCCAGCTCATCAAGACTGGCGCCTAAAAATCTTAATGAATCTATAAATCTGAATTTGATTCCAGATTCCTTATCGTGTTGCGTAAAAGAAATGTATTTTCCCATATTTATAGGAAGTACGCTCACCCTCCCACGTTTGGTAATGTCTCTAATGAGAAAATGAGAGTCATAACCACTCAAGTTGTGGAAAACTATAGGTATTACAAAAGACTTTTGATAGTTCAAGTTACAGGCATTGTGTGCCCACCCCCTGAACTGACCCGTGAAGTGACAGTGGTCTTTGACGATTGTTTCGCCAGCCTTGAATGTCTTTTCACAAATGTGACAAGTTGTTACACCGACCTTTTCAGGGAAATCAGTCAGGGGAATGATTGTCTTGATCTTGGACTTTACAAATTTTGCGACCTCTGTCATTTCCGATGCGAACCAATCCATGCATTCAGGTCCTCGATGACTCTTGAAATATGATAAGTTGTCATCGTAGGAGCATTTAAAGTAGTATCCTGCACTGAACGCATTGTGTTTCTGGTATTTTTTTGTTTTCGAAGAAATTTCGTGATCATAGTGCTGCAATTTAGATTCAAAGTCAGCATATATGATAAATTCAGCTTTTTGCTTATAAATGGAATTTTTGAACACGACAAAATCATAATCGGGAAAGAAAATTTTGCAATCGTTGATGTTTTCACACACAGCACTATGATCATTCAATTTCGATTCATTGGAGAAATAATTCAAACATCTATCACAAAAATATTTTTCTTCCCATGTTTATTAATTTGGGCCGAAAGAAGTCTTGACATGTCCTTTATCCAACAATAATGATACCGAATTTCCACATCAGAATCATCCTCAGGTAGAGCTTCATAATCGTTGGGTTTTGGAAAATATTCACTTTGAACTAAGAGCAAATTGACATGTCTATCTAACTTGTGTTTTGTGAGTCTTACGGGTACTACTTCAAAATACTCTCTACCGTTTGCCTGAATCAGTTCCAAACCATAAACGTTCACCGAAATATCATTCAACTTTTCAAATTTACCGATTTGATTAAACATTAGGGGAGTTTCCAAGCCTGTGGTATTGAGAACTTGGTTGTAATGAGGGTACGAGCTGGGTATATCTACAAGATGATTCGTAGGAGGGTATAAGGCACTGACCACGCACCAAAAAAAGCAGGCTTCATCAGTGGTCTTGATATTAATACAAGCTCGCTTTTTTGAAATTTGGTCTGGCAGACCAATATATGAAGATCCATTTCCAATTTCTAATTTATTTATGTTGAAAGAAATGATGCGATGTAAGGCCCAGCCACTATCCTTCTCTTGAAATTCCGAAAGCTTATTCAAAATGACATCAGTAACATTATCTTGGAACCAAAGGTCTAAATCCGTTCCTATATCTATTGAAGCATTTTTTGTGTTGAAATATTTGAATTCGATTATGTCACCATCTTTAGATTTTTTAATGAATTCTCCACAAAAGTTGGTATTGGCCTTCATTAATTGAAAATTATCGAGACATTTTTTGATCTTAATTTTGAAAATATGACAAGCATCGGTCAGAAATTGTGCTACGTCCTTGTGAGAAATATTAATTATGACACCCGTCCTTATTCGGCTTGCAAAAACCGATTGGACATCCCTCCATGCTATCCGGTTTCTCCTAGGATTCGTGAGACCGGATCCAATATGTTCAGAATTTTTAATTAAAGCGTAAAATCTTTTCAAATGTCCCACGTTTGTTTGGAGTTTTCTAAGAATTCCTGATGTCAAATCAGCCTCACGAATTGCTTTATTACAAATTTGAATATGTTTATTGATTGTCTTGATCCAAAAGCTCTTTTCATTGATTGATAAATTTTTTGTTTCTAGTTCCTTGAATTTCCTAATAATTTCATCACTCACAAGTCCAATCTCGTTAGCATTTTCCATTGTTTTCACAAATAAAAAGAAACGTTCCACTCACCAAAATCTTAAAACTATTATGGAAGTCCCCGCCGTTCTCTTGTGACCGGTTGACTGGAGGGTTGTAGAGGGGCACTGTTGGTTTCTGAAAAAGTTCAGTTTTGTTAAATGTATGCACACTTTAAAGAAGTTGAGGAAATTCATTCTAGACATTACGAAGATTACTCACATTTGATTAATTCTTTACAATTTCGAAGTTGGAGGACAGTCCTGCCAACCCTTTGAAAATAAGGGAGTAGTCGTCAGGAGTGAAGAGGGGGATTTGCATACAGATATAAAAAACATAAAAAATATATAGATATAACAATATTACTTCAAAACTAAGAGTTATACAATAATTGGGTGAGTATATATATATTTACAGAGTGGAGTATATTTCATTTTCATTCATAAAAACAATAGAGAATGCTATTCATTCCGAAAATTCTTCGTCAGGCGGATCTGGCACCATGGGAGTTTGGGTGATGGAGAAATGTCCAAAAGGAAGGGTATCATGCGAATTTGGTAGTAAATGTCTTTTACTGTCATAAGGACTCAGCGCAATTTTTGTCTGTTCGATGCTGAATACTTCATGAGCATGGGAACGGATTGTTCGTTGGGTAACGATTTGTTCCTTTGATTCCTTAAGACATGTAACATAATCATCAAAAGTAATCTTATTCTTGACTACATTATGCTTGATCCCTTTAGATTTTTTGGTTACTTTACCTCCCTGCACCTTGTAGGCATACATTTTCGAACGTAAGCCTACAAAGTGTGTAATAATTTTTGAATTTGCTTCATCCTTCATTTTTCCAATTACTTTTTTATTCACTTGCGGAATTCCAAAAATATTGTCTGAAGGATAGTCGGAAGTATCGAATTCATTCAGATTGGTTTTTATAAGTTCCGCGTACACATCATCACAACCGAGTTCGTAAATGAAGCTATCAGTATCTGTGTACAGTAACTTACAATTTTCCACACCCATCGTAGGTAGCATGAAATCATAATGGAAGTTGTACATACGAGTCTTGGATAAGTCCAGAATAGCCATTCCAACATAGAGGGGCTTGTTGAAGACTATTTTGGACTTACCCAGCTCGATAGCTACCAAGTCATCACTCAATATTGTCCGATTACGGAATTTAGAACTTGCAATCAAATTCCTTGCCCCGTATCGCCTCTCCCACGATCTACATAATTTAACAATGCGATGTTTGCGGATGTTCTCCATGGTCTTACCAAACACCGCATTGTTCATAAGCTTGTACAAATTTTTTTCAAAAGTATTGGTGGCTGCAGTTCTCAATCTAGTGTTGAGATCAATGTAGGGCTGCAACCATGCCGACTGTTTGAATTTTACCACTTTGTGGATTTTCGTTAATTTCAAACCATTGGCTATAGCTTGTTTCAAATTTACGTAATGCAATATGTATTGCTGCTTATGATGTAATGTTGTCATTAATTTTGCCAATTTTGAGCCAGGAGGTTTACGGTGTTCTGAACAGAACGGGAAATCTTTATGTAGATCGTGCAGATGTTCGGGGTACTCTAGGTCAACTTGTAGGATATACCCTTCTGGTGCATCGTCAGGAATAGATGTAACATCTATGTTGGTATCTGTCCATTCAAACCCTCCAAAAGGAAGGGGTCTAGACATTGCCCATCCATACAGATTGTTGACATCCAAATAGAGAAGATGTTTTGAAGGTTTCGTAGGATCGTATGTTGGCACATATTTATGATTAGCCTCGGAATACCTGTTGCTGCAAACTGAAATGCCGCCTCTTATAGCCTTTTCAATAAACATAAGCATATCAACGTCTTTTAAAATTTGTAATTTACATTTCGTGAATTTCAACATACAATCCCACGTAAAGCCAGGAAGGGTGTAATACCATGCGGGATCTAAGCCGTATGTTTTCAAAGCAGCTTCTCTAAAATTTTCCATGACGTCTGCCAGCAGAAGGATATCTGTCTTCATATAAAGATCGCTATATTGACCTAGAGTCTTGATATTGAATTGTTGCCATACGTTAAGAGCATGAGCGTACTTTTCCTCATCAATATTTTCATCATTCAAATTGTTGTAAAAATGCTCGATGGATGGTAATTCAGTTTCATTCAGTTTATCTACATTATTGATGTAGTCATATGGAAAGACACCTTTCTTTGTGAGCAACTCGAATTTACTATCACTCAAAGTGATGAATTCTTTTTTCAAATTTCGAAAATCGTCTTCATTTAAATTTGATGCCAGCTCATCAAGACTGGAGCCTAAAAATCTTAATGAATCTATAAATCTGAATTTGATTCCAGATTCCTTATCGTGTTGCGTAAAAGAAATGTATTTTCCCATATTTATAGGAAGTACGCTCACCCTCCCACGTTTGGTAATGTCTCTAATGAGAAAATGAGAGTCATAACCACTCAAGTTGTGGAAAACTATAGGTATTACAAAAGACTTTTGATAGTTCAAGTTACAGGCATTGTGTGCCCACCCCCTGAACTGACCCGTGAAGTGACAGTGGTCTTTGACGATTGTTTCGCCAGCCTTGAATGTCTTTTCACAAATGTGACAAGTTGTTACACCGACCTTTTCAGGGAAATCAGTCAGGGGAATGATTGTCTTGATCTTGGACTTTACAAATTTTGCGACCTCTGTCATTTCCGATGCGAACCAATCCATGCATTCAGGTCCTCGATGACTCTTGAAATATGATAAGTTGTCATCGTAGGAGCATTTAAAGTAGTATCCTGCACTGAACGCATTGTGTTTCTGGTATTTTTTTGTTTTCGAAGAAATTTCGTGATCATAGTGCTGCAATTTAGATTCAAAGTCAGCATATATGATAAATTCAGCTTTTTGCTTATAAATGGAATTTTTGAACACGACAAAATCATAATCGGGAAAGAAAATTTTGCAATCGTTGATGTTTTCACACACAGCACTATGATCATTCAATTTCGATTCATTGGAGAAATAATTCAAACATCTATCACAAAAATATTTTTCTTCCCATGTTTATTAATTTGGGCCGAAAGAAGTCTTGACATGTCCTTTATCCAACAATAATGATACCGAATTTTCACATCAGAATCATCCTCAGGTAGAGCTTCATAATCGTTGGGTTTTGGAAAATATTCACTTTGAACTAAGAGCAAATTGACATGTCTATCTAACTTGTGTTTTGTGAGTCTTACGGGTACTACTTCAAAATACTCTCTACCGTTTGCCTGAATCAGTTCCAAACCATAAACGTTCACCGAAATATCATTCAACTTTTCAAATTTACCGATTTGATTAAACATTAGGGGAGTTTCCAAGCCTGTGGTATTGAGAACTTGGTTGTAATGAGGGTACGAGCTGGGTATATCTACAAGATGATTCGTAGGAGGGTATAAGGCACTGACCACGCACCAAAAAAAGCAGGCTTCATCAGTGGTCTTGATATTAATACAAGCTTGCTTTTTTGAAATTTGGTCTGGCAGACCAATATATGAAGATCCATTTCCAATTTCTAATTTATTTATGTTGAAAGAAATGATGCGATGTAAGGCCCAGCCACTATCCTTCTCTTGAAATTCCGAAAGCTTATTCAAAATGACATCAGTAACATTATCTTGGAACCAAAGGTCTAAATCCGTTCCTATATCTATTGAAGCATTTTTTGTGTTGAAATATTTGAATTCGATTATGTCACCATCTTTAGATTTTTTAATGAATTCTCCACAAAAGTTGGTATTGGCCTTCATTAATTGAAAATTATTGAGACATTTTTTGATCTTAATTTTGAAAATATGACAAGCATCGGTCAGAAATTGTGCTACGTCCTTGTGAGAAATATTAATTATGACACCCGTCCTTATTCGGCTTGCAAAAACCGATTGGACATCCCTCCATGCTATCCGGTTTCTCCTAGGATTCGTGAGACCGGATCCAATATGTTCAGAATTTTTAATTAAAGCGTAAAATCTTTTCAAATGTCCCACGTTTGTTTGGAGTTTTCTAAGAATTCCTGATGTCAAATCAGCCTCACGAATTGCTTTATTACAAATTTGAATATGTTTATTGATTGTCTTGATCCAAAAGCTCTTTTCATTGATTGATAAATTTTTTGTTTCTAGTTCCTTGAATTTCCTAATAATTTCATCACTCACAAGTCCAATCTCGTTAGCATTTTCCATTGTTTTCACAAATAAAAAGAAACGTTCCACTCACCAAAATCTTAAAACTATTATGGAAGTCCCCGCCGTTCTCTTGTGACCGGTTGACTGGAGGGTTGTAGAGGGGCACTGTTGGTTTCTGAAAAAGTTCAGTTTTGTTAAATGTATGCACACTTTAAAGAAGTTGAGGAAATTCATTCTAGACATTACGAAGATTACTCACATTTGATTAATTCTTTACAATTTCGAAGTTGGAGGACAGTCCTGCCAACCCTTTGAAAATAAGGGAGTAGTCGTCAGGAGTGAAGAGGGGGATTTGCATACAGATATAAAAAACATAAAAAATATATAGATATAACAATATTACTTCAAAACTAAGAGTTATACAATAATTGGGTGAGTATTTATATATTTACAGAGTGGAGTATATTTCATTTTCATTCATAAAAACAATAGAGAATGCTATTCATTCCGAAAACTCTTCGTCAGGCGGATCTGGCACCATGGGAGTTTGGGTGATGGAGAAATGTCCAAAAGGAAGGGTATCATGCGAATTTGGTAGTAAATGTCTTTTACTGTCATAAGGACTCAGCGCAATTTTTGTCTGTTCGATGCTGAATACTTCATGAGCATGGGAACGGATTGTTCGTTGGGTAACGATTTGTTCCTTTGATTCCTTAAGACATGTAACATAATCATCAAAAGTAATCTTATTCTTGACTACATTATGCTTGATCCCTTTAGATTTTTTGGTTACTTTACCTCCCTGCACCTTGTAGGCATACATTTTCGAACGTAAGCCTACAAAGTGTGTAATAATTTTTGAATTTGCTTCATCCTTCATTTTTCCAATTACTTTTTTATTCACTTGCGGAATTCCAAAAATATTGTCTGAAGGATAGTCGGAAGTATCGAATTCATTCAGATTGGTTTTTATAAGTTCCGCGTACACATCATCACAACCGAGTTCGTAAATGAAGCTATCAGTATCTGTGTACAGTAACTTACAATTTTCCACACCCATCGTAGGTAGCATGAAATCATAATGGAAGTTGTACATACGAGTCTTGGATAAGTCCAGAATAGCCATTCCAACATAGAGGGGCTTGTTGAAGACTATTTTGGACTTACCCAGCTCGATAGCTACCAAGTCATCACTCAATATTGTCCGATTACGGAATTTAGAACTTGCAATCAAATTCCTTGCCCCGTATCGCCTCTCCCACGATCTACATAATTTAACAATGCGATGTTTGCGGATGTTCTCCATGGTCTTACCAAACACCGCATTGTTCATAAGCTTGTACAAATTTTTTTCAAAAGTATTGGTGGCTGCAGTTCTCAATCTAGTGTTGAGATCGATGTAGGGCTGCAACCATGCCGACTGTTTGAATTTTACCACTTTGTGGATTTTCGTTAATTTCAAACCATTGGCTATAGCTTGTTTCAAATTTACGTAATGCAATATGTATTGCTGCTTATGATGTAATGTTGTCATTAATTTTGCCAATTTTGAGCCAGGAGGTTTACGGTGTTCTGAACAGAACGGGAAATCTTTATGTAGATCGTGCAGATGTTCGGGGTACTCTAGGTCAACTTGTAGGATATACCCTTCTGGTGCATCGTCAGGAATAGATGTAACATCTATGTTGGTATCTGTCCATTCAAACCCTCCAAAAGGAAGGGGTCTAGACATTGCCCATCCATACAGATTGTTGACATCCAAATAGAGAAGATGTTTTGAAGGTTTCGTAGGATCGTATGTTGGCACATATTTATGATTAGCCTCGGAATACCTGTTGCTGCAAACTGAAATGCCGCCTCTTATAGCCTTTTCAATGAACATAAGCATATCAACGTCTTTTAAAATTTGTAATTTACATTTCGTGAATTTCAACATACAATCCCACGTAAAGCCAGGAAGGGTGTAATACCATGCGGGATCTAAGCCGTATGTTTTCAAAGCAGCTTCTCTAAAATTTTCCATGACGTCTGCCAGCAGAAGGATATCTGTCTTCATATAAAGATCGCTATATTGACCTAGAGTCTTGATATTGAATTGTTGCCATACGTTAAGAGCATGAGCGTACTTTTCCTCATCAATATTTTCATCATTCAACTTGTTGTTAAAATGCTCGATGGATGGTAATTCAGTTTCATTCAGTTTATCTACATTATTGATGTAGTCATATGGAAAGACACCTTTCTTTGTGAGCAACTCGAATTTACTATCACTCAAAGTGATGAATTCTTTTTTCAAATTTCGAAAATCGTCTTCATTTAAATTTGATGCCAGCTCATCAAGACTGGCGCCTAAAAATCTTAATGAATCTATAAATCTGAATTTGATTCCAGATTCCTTATCGTGTTGCGTAAAAGAAATGTATTTTCCCATATTTATAGGAAGTACGCTCACCCTCCCACGTTTGGTAATGTCTCTAATGAGAAAATGAGAGTCATAACCACTCAAGTTGTGGAAAACTATAGGTATTACAAAAGACTTTTGATAGTTCAAGTTACAGGCATTGTGTGCCCACCCCCTGAACTGACCCGTGAAGTGACAGTGGTCTTTGACGATTGTTTCGCCAGCCTTGAATGTCTTTTCACAAATGTGACAAGTTGTTACACCGACCTTTTCAGGGAAATCAGTCAGGGGAATGATTGTCTTGATCTTGGACTTTACAAATTTTGCGACCTCTGTCATTTCCGATGCGAACCAATCCATGCATTCAGGTCCTCGATGACTCTTGAAATATGATAAGTTGTCATCGTAGGAGCATTTAAAGTAGTATCCTGCACTGAACGCATTGTGTTTCTGGTATTTTTTTGTTTTCGAAGAAATTTCGTGATCATAGTGCTGCAATTTAGATTCAAAGTCAGCATATATGATAAATTCAGCTTTTTGCTTATAAATGGAATTTTTGAACACGACAAAATCATAATCGGGAAAGAAAATTTTGCAATCGTTGATGTTTTCACACACAGCACTATGATCATTCAATTTCGATTCATTGGAGAAATAATTCAAACATCTATCACAAAAATATTTTTTCTTCCCATGTTTATTAATTTGGGCCGAAAGAAGTCTTGACATGTCCTTTATCCAACAATAATGATACCGAATTTCCACATCAGAATCATCCTCAGGTAGAGCTTCATAATCGTTGGGTTTTGGAAAATATTCACTTTGAACTAAGAGCAAATTGACATGTCTATCTAACTTGTGTTTTGTGAGTCTTACGGGTACTACTTAAAAATACTCTCTACCGTTTGCCTGAATCAGTTCCAAACCATAAACGTTCACCGAAATATCATTCAACTTTTCAAATTTACCGATTTGATTAAACATTAGGGGAGTTTCCAAGCCTGTGGTATTGAGAACTTGGTTGTAATGAGGGTACGAGCTGGGTATATCTACAAGATGATTCGTAGGAGGGTATAAGGCACTGACCACGCTCCAAAAAAAGCAGGCTTCATCAGTGGTCTTGATATTAATACAAGCTCGCTTTTTTGAAATTTGGTCTGGCAGACCAATATATGAAGATCCATTTCCAATTTCTAATTTATTTATGTTGAAAGAAATGATGCGTTGTAAGGCCCAGCCACTATCCTTCTCTTGAAATTCCGAAAGCTTATTCAAAATGACATCAGTAACATTATCTTGGAACCAAAGGTCTAAATCCGTTCCTATATCTATTGAAGCATTTTTTGTGTTGAAATATTTGAATTCGATTATGTCACCATCTTTAGATTTTTTAATGAATTCTCCACAAAAGTTGGTATTGGCCTTGATTAATTGAAAATTATTGAGACATTTTTTGATCTTAATTTTGAAAATATGACAAGCATCGGTCAGAAATTGTGCTACGTCCTTGTGAGAAATATTAATTATGACACCCGTCCTTATTCGGCTTGCAAAAACCGATTGGACATCCCTCCATGCTATCCGGTTTCTCCTAGGATTCGTGAGACCGGATCCAATATGTTCAGAATTTTTAATTAAAGCGTAAAATCTTTTCAAATGTCCCACGTTTGTTTGGAGTTCTCTAAGAATTCCTGATGTCAAATCAGCCTCACGAATTGCTTTATTACAAATTTGAATATGTTTATTGATTGTCTTGATCCAAAAGCTCTTTTCATTGATTGATAAATTTTTTGTTTCTAGTTCCTTGAATTTCCTAATAATTTCATCACTCACAAGTCCAATCTCGTTAGCATTTTCCATTGTTTTCACAAATAAAAAGAAACGTTCCACTCACCAAAATCTTAAAACTATTATGGAAGTCCCCGCCGTTCTCTTGTGACCGGTTGACTGGAGGGTTGTAGAGGGGCACTGTTGGTTTCTGAAAAAGTTCAGTTTTGTTGAATGTATGCACACTTTAAAGAAGTTGAGGAAATTCATTCTAGACATTACGAAGATTACTCACATTTGATTAATTCTTTACAATTTCGAAGTTGGAGGACAGTCCTGCCAACCCTTTGAAAATAAGGGAGTAGTCGTCAGGGGTGAAGAGGGGGATTTGCAGCTTCACTGCTTCAACCGCTCTCTTCGGTAAGAATACTGTCTTCTCTTCCAATTCAACCACAATTGTTTCTCCGTATCTTGTTTGAACCACCCTAATATCTTTAATCAATTGTGGCTTATTTGGAGGGAGGCTATGGAGTGGCACTGTCGGCTTGAATACAGTAACTCGGGTGGCAGCGTTTATTCCTGAAATATCCATCTATCAAAACAAACAAGAACAAAAAAAAATCAAATATACAACAAAACTGTCGAAACATTAAAGAAAAATACTATGGATATACCCTATTTCAGAACATCTGATTGAATACCATATTTCGAAACTCAAGTTGCATGGTGATGGAGATCGAGATAAATAAATAAATAAAACTCACCTTAGATTATTGAAATATACACCCACAAAATGATAATTGTCGAACTACACACCCACGATGATTCACCGTTGATGATCGAAGGCAAACTGAAGCTCCACCCTATATGAAATTGGTTTTATAGCTGATTAGAACAATAGAGTCATTCATGAATGTGTTTTGCACCGAGAGGTGCATAGTTGCATATCGAGCTGTAATAAGAATGCTGATACAAGGTCAATAAAATCGCTATCTGTTAATAAATAAAATCATGATTCGCCGGCCACGTGTGAACTTATGAATGACCTGTTCATCAATATATTGAATAAAATGCTGAGATAAGCATGACATCATCATCGCTATCTATGGATAATTATGATCGTGATTCATGATATCATCATTGGCCACCTGCAATGTTATCAAAGACCTCATTCATTGTCGATTCATCGGACGAAATGTAGAGACGCGTGGTCTCTTATCTTTGGGACGGATCTGCTCGACTACGTCACGCTGTGCGATAACGTTGCATCGACATTGACTGCAATTAAATTATATAGTGGTCGTAGCTCTGTGGGAACGCATCGGACTTGTAATCCGGTGGTCTGGAGTTCAAATCCCGCCGATAGAAGGATTTCTTTAAATAAAATATGAGGTCATGAGATGTTTCCGGATGCGGAGCGCTAAGGGGGCGCAGTCTTAAGGGGGGTCAAGGGGGTATAGCAAAAACCTAAGGGGGCTAAGGGGGTACAGCGTAGACCTGGGGATTAATGGGGGCACCTGAAGGGGGGCAAAGGGGCCGATATCCTATCCCATGTTGCAAGCAGAATACATAACCTCAAAAATAACTTGAATTTCGCGCCAAAAAAGTGGGTGGGCCTATGACGGCTTCTGATTGGTCTATGACGCGTCGCGTTCCCAAGCCCACTCTCTGACGTAATAGGCATAGAACACTTTCTGATTGACAGATGACATAGAACGTTTGACAGTTGAAATGACAGATGACATGACAGATGACATTTGACATGACAGATGACATGACAATTGACAGCTGCCCCATGGCGGCCATCTTGGATGACGTCATTGCCTCATGGCGGCCATCTTGTCATGATATCGGCCTAGGTGCACTACTATGATTGACTCTATCAGATATGGAAAGTCTGAGTGGAGAACATGCAAGCTCTCTGGGTAACGTATATGGACTTCTAGCATATATCCCACTGCATCATTACTTGAGGTACTCATGACGTCGAATTTTCCTATTTCGGTGGGAGACAATCATTAAAAACCATCAGTTGGTAGTGTTTGGCTCATACTATATGCGTAAAGATTCGTTGCATCCACAGTTTGGTAATAAAATGTTATTTGCAATATGCTTTCGTTCGCTACATTGACTAATGCCACCACGGATTCCTTTTTTGAAAGAATTCAACATGTCTATGTCAGTCAACAATTTCAACTTCACTTTGGTATATAGCAACATAGCATCCCAGGAAAGACCAGGCGAAGTATAATAGTGCGCGGGATCCAACTTATATTTATCCAAAGAAATATTGCGGAAATTCTCGAAAACGTCACACAGAAGAAGTACATCCGTGCAGTTGAATGAATTCGACACTAACTTTGCTCTACCATATTCTTCATCAGATATACGACGCTCATTCAAACTATCATAAAATTCCATTTGCGATGGCAAATCTTCGTTATCTGATCGAACCAAATTATTAACAAAACTATATAGAAAAACGCCTTTTTTCCTCATCAAATTGAATTTTTCATCGTCTGAAAAATATTTTCTTGTTACTGGGAACTAAATATCTTTCAAACTCTCAACCAAATTCTGCAATGAATCAGCCATAAATCTGAAACTATCTATAAACCTCAATTTCAAAAATATATTCTTCAATTGCCCATCTCTATCGATATAATTATCGACATGTAAATGCCTTGTAAATGATACATATTTTTCTTTCGTTTGAGGAATAACTTCGACTTCATCTCCCTTATCGAAAAGTTCTTTGATGAAGAGATGACAATCGTACCCACTCAAATTATGGAAAACGATAGGAATAAAATATGGAATCTTGAAATTAAGGTTACAAATCGAATGTGCGGCACCATATCTTTTTTTTTCAGTTAAATGGCAATGATCTCTAACTTTGATATCACCATCCACAAATGGAACTTCACGAATACCGCAAGCAGATGCATTATCGAATTCAAACTGTTCCGCCCTAGTCAATTTATGCATCGGTACAATGCGTTTCAAGTGTTCATTATGAACTTTAGTCAAATCACCTTCAATCTTTGAAACGAATAATTCTGCAGCATTTTTTCCTCTATATGTCACAAACTTTGTTGATGAATCATCGAAAGAGCATTTAATCAAATAAGCAAATGAATAGGGTTCATGTTTATATATCTTATGAGTAAATGAAGCATCTGGATCCATTTGACACGAATCCATAGGTTTCAGAATCGATTCAAAATCCGCATATACTATGAATGGAACCTGCAATTGCTTCTCAAAATTCTCAAATTTTGAAATATTTCCTGGCTCAGTCTTACCGAACTTATCGAGTTTCAAATTTGTTTTATAGGTGAAACGCTGTAAACGTGATAACAATCATGTGATCTATGTCTCAATAAAGATATCTCATTCTCAAAGTACAACAACCAACCATCGCGAAAGTAATACTTGTGTTCATGTGATGAAATCTGACTCGAAACTAATCTGGATTAATCTTTTATCCAACAATAATGATCATTTCCTATATCGTCGGTCAAGAACAATAAATTTACATGAAAATTTCTGGAGACCGTAGACATTGATAGAACAATCATTCATAATCTCAAACTTAGGTATATCTCGCAAACTCATTGGAAAACTTATACCTGCCAGGTTGAGCAGTGTCGCAAAATGTGGATATGACGACACTCTCTGAACATTGCTAGCTGCGGGATATAAAGCAGACATGACTTCCCAAGCGAAACAACATGAGTCTTGATTCACCACAGTGATGACTGCCTTCTTATTCCCGATGAACTTCGGCAGCTTTATATAGGAACACCCTTTCAATGGGCCATACCTGATGACGTCAACTTCCAAGAATAATATTTTTTCCAGAGCCCAACCTACAAAACGATCAAATTCATTATTCGAGACCATTATAATAATTTAAAAATAAACTCACCAGAATCTTGCTCTTCAAACTCAGTAGTTTGACTTATCATGATATATTTGATGATATTCATCATATGTTTCAAATTACTTGAGCGGGCAATAATCTGATTCGGACTATTGAATGATTTTATTTCTACAATATCTCGAGTTTGATGGATATAGCGTCCAAATACTTCCATGTTGGCTTTGAAATTTACATGCATTTCCAAAACATTTTCGAGTAACTTGAAGGCGCTATGGATTACTTTCACGCTGCTCGATAACTGGACACATGACCTTGTTCTATGTTTTAACGTTTTTCTATGAGAGCTTATATCGCCTTTGGGCACCATTATGTTACAGCATTGGCATAACTATTTCAACGATGTTGACGATTGTGGATTCATCTTAAGCTTCTTTGAAGGATGTGTTGAAACACCGGCAGAATTTGGGCATGATGTTCTTTCATGTCGTCGCAAATTATCGACGCGAGAAAACTTTTTATCACAACTACTGCACGCGAACATGGCTTCGTAACAGTTTATATATTCACAACTGAAGTTTTAGAAATAATGCATCGAATAGCTATGCGTCCGAATTTATATTCTCGGAAAGAGGAGATGGCTTGGAACACCCCACTACACCCGTACACAGCATAGCTGGCAATCAATGTGACAGTTCGTATTCGCACCAGTCGGGTATGGCGACTCGACGTGGCAAGAAGTGTTGTTCAACTTAGTTATGGTATAATACGGAAATAATTTGATGAAATTCCTATAGTTTGTGTAAGTTGCTACAATTACAAACACCTAGGACCCCAGGATATACTTTCGAGGCATCAAACCATAGTCGTTCCTTAGAGAAATCATTATTCACAAGGTAATTACTGTTGAAATAACCACTTGGTTGGTACTGGATCCTCCCAATTACTGCACAATGAGCGATTACAATTATTGCGCAATTGAAAAGCAATTACCCGTACTTTCATGATAGAATATCATACAAATGTATAGTTGGTTGCATAAGGCAACTTTTTGCATAGTAGCAGAATCATTTCTGTAGACTAAATTTCCTGAGAATTTGCAATGACAGGACATTTTCCCTATTTTCATGATATAATATATTACAATTATTATGTTGATTAAAGTTAGACCTGCAAGTGTTTGTCATATATTTTTCATCATCATCTTCTGAAAAATAAGTACTTATATGATTTATAATGTTCCATTTATTAGTTGTTGTAAATGATATAGTATAATATTCTACTCGCATACAATAGCTTTCACCCACTAAGATGATCACAGCAATCACCTTCGGCTCGTACTGCCATTTTTATCTTCATTACTGCGAAGTCCATGCGCTAGTTGAATAATATACTATCAGTAATGAAGTCAGCTCAGATCGTTTCTTTAAAGCTTCTTCGACTTATGCTGTGATACTTAGTATTCATGCATTATTGGTATCCTTATTGAAAGTTCAAGTGTTTACAAGACACCGATGAATATTCGAGAATTTTCGATGATTATGTAGGTATTCTATTGGGATAGCGCTCCATTGCCATTCACAAGGCCATATATGAAATTCATCTCGATTATTTCGAAATTCATAAAATTTTACATTGTTACGAGATTATGATGAGTAAAAACACTTCAAGTTGCTAACATATGCAAATACAAGTTCCACAAATGGGAACTGTCAGAATTAATGTGAACGCCAAATCATTCAAATAAAGTCTCACAGACTACTATACCATTTCGAGAGATTTAATTTCGTCTAGAAAATTACAGAACAGTATTTTTTTATTTTTCCCTCGATAACTTTCTGATACAAAACAAGAGAATAATAATATTCTGAATAAAACAAAGAACTCGTTGTCTGCTTAAAAATTCACCACCGATGCAAGAACCCTGAAAAATATTTCACAGTAAGTTCTCACGACCATTTGGCTATGCCAATGATGTGAGCCCTGTTTTACACCTGTATTCATATTTTGAACTGAATATTTCAAAAAATACAGAACATATTATGGTGAAACAGAAGAAAAATATCAACTTATTGTAGATCGGTGAGGAATCTTTTGCAAACTTGAATTTTCAGTCATGTAATAAGCCAGAGAATCATTTCCTTCCATAGGCATAGGAATATTTAGTCCATATAAATTCACAATAAATATAAGATACATTTTTTCAGTGATATAAAAGTAAGCGAGGAATGCGAAGAACTTGCGAAGAAATACAATATCGAATTGGTAAAGTGTGGTTTCAAATGCAAGGAGGAACAGCTCAGATGTCCCAAAGTTGTGAGAGTAGGACTTTGTCAGCACAAACTGATGCCATTTCCTACAACAACTCCAGTTCAAGAAATAAAGTATGCTCTCTTCAAATTTGCAAATAAAGCTATAAGAATTGCTGGAAGGGGTGGAGTAAATATTTTTTGCTTCCCAGAACTATGGAGTGAGTACCTATTATTCTATTGAATTCGTGATCAACATCACGTGCAAAAATGCTACTTCCGGATTCAATTTCATGTTTTTTATTCGTATTTCTGACCATTGCAATATCTAACTAAAATCTAACCGATTGAAATGTTGAGTGGCTAGAACGAATATTATTTCTTCATTACACGACCGTGGCTCTTTGTCATGTAGTCATCATGGGCTCGCAATACAAAATACACAAGTATTTATATTCATCATTTCAGGTATCCTATACGTATTTGAATTGTATTCGTATGATTTATTTCATTAACTTGGTTCGGTTCTTGTTGCTTCTATCAGTTGAGTGAGTTGACAGATGAGCTGTACTAGTGAGTGAAATAATTGTATCGTGGGCCGAGATTGACGTGGTATGAGCGAATAACAATGATATTTATTCATCAAAAATTGTTAGAATGCTACAGCTCAGTAAGAAAAATTGCTAACTTTGATTTCTATAGTCGAATTGGCGCCAAAGTTGTGCATCTTTTAAAATTAATAATCATGAATTGTCGATTTATGTGAGTGTGTGTGTGTGTTTATGAATTGCATTACACGAAAATGAACAATGTTTTCGGAATTTTTTTGCATCAGGTTGAAGCCACATAATCAAGCCTCAATGTATTCTTATCAGTTTTTTCCAAATTAGCGACTTTAAGGCATAACCTGTTTTGTTGTGTATAGCTAATATTTTCGCAAAATGGGCTGTCTGTGTTTCTATCATGGGCCCTTATTCAGAATTAGGTATTCGAGGCTACAACTTTGCCAGTATGTCTAGATATTAGCAAAAACGAAATAAGAACAAAAGGAAAGATCTTAGACATTGAACGGATATCGAAACAATAATGAAATTCCTTCAAGAGAAGGTCTTCGATGTATTGTTTCATTTCAGATAGGTATTCGACTATATTCATCACCTTTTACGCATATTCATCACACAATTTCGGGGGAAGCCTATATTTTGGGATCAATATTCAAATAATGCAAAAGTGCACCTTCACATAATTCACAAAATATCGATTTTTCATTTATATATTATTCTTCATTGCGAACTTTCGACAGGTTGTAACTAACTGATATTACTATCAGGTATGTAGCTTCAGAATTGAAATCAAAGTTAATTATTCTCCACGAACGAAAATGAAATGGGTAGCCTATGAAATTAGAACTACAAAAATTAGGGAAGACCTAGAGGTGCAGTAAACGCCCAATTTTATCGGTCGAGTATATAACAATTGGCGGTACTTTTGACTTCTCGAATTGATATTATTAAATCTTTCATCTACTTACTCTACTACTTACGTTACAAAATAAATTTGCGAATTTTTTTCAACATCCTTTAACCTCCAACTTGATTAAAGCATTGACAGGTCGAACAAGGGTTCCATCTTTTGTTTTGATTTCAACAGATCCATTCTGCTTATGTCTCTACCGGGATATATTCGCGAAACTCTTCCGAGAATCTAGCTTTTCCAAAATCTTCCGTCAACTTTAGCAATAATGTCATCTAGTTTTAGTGGATAATTTTTTTTTTCGAACCATTCACTTCGTTCTCTGAGTAAGGGTATTTAATCTTTCGACCATCGTAACCAAAACTGTTTTGTCATAACCTCTGCTATTCTTCACTGTATTTTTCCATATAAGTCCTCAGCTGTGAAAATTCCTGTGATATTCACTGTATTACCGTTGCTAATGAGGAAATGCATAGGTGTGAGGACTTCCACTTCATTTTTGTCACAAGAAACATAGATTATTCGTCTGCAATTCACTATACTTTCTGCTTCAACGACGAGTAACGTCAGCAACAGTTTATCTGTGGGACGTTCTTCCTTCCCAGACGCCACCCTTGAAAGGAGTGGCTGGTGTATCGAAAATCCACTTGATCTTGTACTTTGATGAGTATCGGATGACTTTTTCTTGATCCATTTCCGTTGAATTGCTTTTTATTTTATTTCTGCACCAACGAAGTTGGTTCCATCATCAGACCATAGTTCGAAAGGTTGTCCTCTTCTTCTGTGGGACATTGTTCCTTCAGGGTAACATATAATACTTTCTTCACAGACTTGATTTTTTTCTCAGACGCCACCCATAAAAGGAGCTGCTGGTGTATCGAAAATTCACTTGATTTTGTAGTTCAATGAGTATCGGATGACTTTTTTTATCCATTTCCGTTGAATTGCTTTTCATTTTATTTTCTGCACCAACGAAGTTGGTTCCATCATCAGACCATAATTCGAGAGGTTGTCTTCTTTTCTCCATCATTCTATGTATCGGTATTGAGGGATGCAGCTTTATTCAATATGTATGGCTCTAGTATTAAAACATGTGAATAAAACACCTTATCTCTTCTCAGTGCTTCGTTAATGTTTCAAAATAATCTATACCACAATACATGGTTTCAACCTGGATGGTGGCTAGGGAAACATTTCTGGGTGGGTTGCTTTTGCATTCTCGATTTCACAATATTGGCATAATCTATTTGTCGATTTCAGATTGTCACATGTTGATTATTAAGGATGTCATCTACCAATTATTTATTATATTTTCTCGACCCGTATGTCTTAGGCCAGTGCATTTAGGAAATTTTACATAGGAACCTCGGAATTTTCGGTACATTTTTTCTTTTGTCTCTCGATCGAAAGGGTCTCGAATGAAAAGCTCAACCCTGGGTTTGCGCATGCGCAAAGTTCACGGTTCCGCCGCCATTTCGAATTTGTTCGTAGAATAGACCTCTCGGTAAAACCACCTAAAAAAACGTAGTGTGGAAAAGAGATGAATGAATACAAAATAAATACGAAATTGTACCAAACATGTTGTTGTTGAGTCGTTATTTTTCACCTGAAATATACCCTAAATAGACCATTAGACCTCAATATTGACGTCAGAAGCGTTTTAAATGCTTCAATGAAACACATGCATCATTCGCAACAATAATTAGATAGCGAGATATAAGCGTTTCAAAAATAAAAAACAAATTCAAAATGGCGGCGTAACCGTGATCTTTGCTCATGCGCAAACTCAGGGTTGAGCTTCTCATTCGAGACCCTTTCGATCGAGAAACAAAAGAAAAAATGTACCCAAAATTCCGAGGTCACCAACTAAATGCACTGGCCTATCTCGATTTTTGGTGATAATGTCGTATCAACATTTTCGCCGTGATTTAATCTTTGGCCGATAGCAAGATGATCGGAAATTTCATGTCAAAAGCTATATCTGCATACTGAATTCTGCTATCCATCCTCAGAATACCGTGATAATCAATAAATTCTGATAACCCATGTAACTTTGATAATTTACTCAGACATTCCTGTTTTCTTAGCAAACTTATTTTCTCCACAAAGTGCTGTGCTTGAATCTCTCTCCACCAGAAGTTCTCACCTTTTTCCAATTCATCAACTAATAATTCGGAATTTTTCATATTTTGAAGTTTCAGTTTACAAGCAATATTTTTTATTTCTAGTTATTCTGCTATATGAATTCGAATCTCATCCTGAACCTCACTCAAATCTGTTAATAAAGTTTTATTCACTATACATTTCAGATATGCCGTATGCTTTCTGTACCCGAGAGAAAAATCCATGGTGTGAATTTGCAGAGAATGCGCAATTTGGTCCCACTACAAAGATGTTACAAGAGGTGATGTTCTTTACTTTTCATCTTTTGACTGCACGAGAGGAAAACGTGTTATGTAAGAAATAGAAAATAGTCTATCCAATTAGAGGATCAAACATGGTTTGAAATGAATGTCTGGTAGACTACGAGCAGAAAACAACTACTTTACTGGTAAATACCACGCAGAACATTCTGCTCCGTAATCCATGCAACGATTCACACTGTGAATGCAGATCGCAAATGTTCCTTTCTTCCTAAATAAGTGACAAAGTCACATCGAGACAGGCACGTTCAACAACCTACAGACCGGTTTCGGGCTTATTGGCCCTCATCAGTGCAGGGTAGTTATCCGAGTGGATACCGTAAGATTTCCACTCGAAGCGTTGCCTGTCCCAATGCACCTTTGACCACACTGCGTTCCAAGAGACAATTGGAAGTGGCGACACCATGCGGCATAAGAAAGAAACACTCCTGAAATAAATCTCCCAAGTTACAGAACTTGTCGCCGTGGTGGCGATGAGCGCAAAGCGCGATGATTATAGTGAAAGTCCATCACGGTCGTGGGTTCGATTCCGAGGCCGTCAGAAATAATAAAAAAGGCGAGGCGACTGAGTGAAGCGTGTTCTGTCCATACATACAAATATACTTATATAGATTTTCTGTGGCAAATGAACTTATTTTCGATGCCAGGATGAATGAAATGAATGAGTGAATGAATGAATGAGGGTGAGTGAAAGGTGAGAGCGAATGCTTTAAAAAAAAATTACAGAACTTGAAAGTAGCTGAGAGCTCGACTAAGCTATTGAATGAGAAATGGAAAAGCCATAAATTGGACAAAAATTTCAGAAATAGAAAATAGTCTATTCAACACCAATAACATTGAATTATATCAATGTTCTGCGTGGTATTTACCAGGAAAGTAGTTGTTTTCTGCTCGTAGTCTACCAGACATCAATTTCAAACTATGTTTGATTTTTTGATTGGATAGACTATTTTCTATTGCTGAAATTTTCGTCCAATTTATGGCTTTTTCATTTCTCATTCATCAGCTTAGTCGAGCTCTCAGCCACTTCCAAGTTCTGTAACTTGGGAGATTTATTTCTGGAGTGTTTCTTTCTTCTGCCGGATGGTGTCGCCACTTCCAATTGTCTCTTGGAACGCGGCCAGTGCGGTCAAATAGACGCGACGAAAGTGCATTGGGACAGGCAACGCTTCGAGTGGAGATCTCACGGTCTCTACTCGGATAACTACACTGCACTGATGAGGTCCAATAAGCCCGAAACCGGTCTGTAGGTTGTTAAGCGTGC
Organism: Chrysomela aeneicollis; assembly: GCA_029955515.1. Lineage (NCBI taxonomy): Eukaryota > Metazoa > Arthropoda > Insecta > Coleoptera > Chrysomelidae > Chrysomela > Chrysomela aeneicollis. Next base: position 2,306,095 of record JARUHQ010000025.1, read on the forward strand.
CTGTCTCGATGTGATTTCGTCACGTCTTTAGGAAGAAAGAAACATTTGCGATCTGCATTCACAGTATGAATCGTTGCATAAACTACGAGCAGATATAATTCAATGTTCTGCGTGGTATTTACCAGGAAAGTAGTTGTTTTCTGCTCGTAGTCTACCAGACATTTATTTCAAACTATGTTTGATTTTTTAATTGGATAGACTATTTTCTATTTCTAAAATGTTTGTCCAATTTATGGCTTTTCCATTTCTCTTTCGTATTATGTAAGCTTTTATTCACCAAACATAATATGATTCAGTCTTGACAAGTCCTCACAATTGCAAAGTATGAATAATTATATTTTTCTATGAAGTGGTTCAAAATGTATAGCATCAAACCAGTCAAAATAAACGTTCTTAGTTTATGAACATTACCCTAACATATTCAACGAATATTATTTTTTAACTTCAATCAACTCTGTACTCTTCTTAAGTTTCGTGTATGCTATTCGTTCAATTGAGTTGAGTTACTGCAGAAGAAACCTTTCTGCTGACAACTATAGGTTTCCATTCAATGTCCTGCATTTTCGCCATTAAGAAGAGAGGAGTTGTCCGAAGAATGTAGAAAATATTTTAGCTCTGTAATAAAAATGTATCAAAACTAAATATTATATGAACAAATGAAAAACCAGTCTGTCAAAAATAGTCTGTTATTGTAAACGTTAAATAATTTTCGGTATAATTCGCTGGTGGGTAACTCACGACAAAAAAATTTCCACTAAAATACCTCTGTTGCTTTGGTGATCTGTCAAAATAACGTATTTTAATTGGTTCAAAATTACAGGTGTGGAATTCTCATTGAAATCTTGCCACTGTTTAGGTGCCTATTAGCATTCCTCAGTTATATTACTAATAAATACCTAATAATGTTTTAAACATAGTTCCGGATTGAATATTTGAAAAAATAGAGAAACTGTCAATTTTGGTCATCGAAAAATTTAAAAATCAAAATTTGTGGAAAGCTCATAGTTTTTGGACTATCTGAAGGTAACAAAAGGTTTGATAAACAATCCAGGTCCGTACAAAAAAAATAAGTTGATGATGGTTATTGGAAAACGAAACGTCGGATTTCAAATTTGGAAAAGTTATTTCGTAAAAAAAAAGTGACCATGATGGAGTGTTATCCATATCAATTGATATATTTGCCATAATTCAACCGACCCTGTATCTCTTACGGTTTACGAGATCCCAATGATGGGGCTCGAATTCCAGCCACCCTGTAGAGTCTTATACCAAATTATCGTTCTTCTTACCTAGGTAAAACTATATATTATTGTCATCACTGATACTCCTGTAATTCGAGTCTGGCCTGTTATATTATGCATCAAAAAAAATAATGACGCACCATCAGGAAAAACCTTGTGTAGGTTTCTTCAGGAATAAGATGACACAGTAGTATATAATATACTTTGCCACTATGAGCGCCTATCAATACTAGAATTTATAGAGTTTGGAGAAAAAAATCCTTTCAGATATTCCAGGAACCTGACAACTTGTGGAGTCTGATAGTGAAGAAGCAAGGATAGATGCTAGTTATTCATGTATCAAGGGAATTATGAGGGCCTCAATTATAGATGGCAAAGTTTACGTCCCTAGGGCGTTTGACCAGAGGTATAACAATTATTGTCTGAGGCTCATCAATTCCCATGGTACATGGATAATGTCATTTCTGACCGATTTCAACGTAATAAATGTTTAAATTTTTATTATATTTAAATGTTACTTGTTAATAAAAGATATGAAGTTAATATCCCTATGACGATATGAGCTTATAATCTGCCGGTCAGAAATAAATACTTATACCGAATACGACACTGTATAAATATAAATACCATTATTTATCCCACTCTCCATTGAAATTTTGAGAAAATCCTTGAATTTGTATGAAAACTGTTTTTTTAACCAAAATTTAATCTATTTTGTTCAAACATACATGCATTGTTTTGAAAAATATTTCCTAGAGTTGGTATTGAGTAGTAGAATTTTATAACAGATATTAAACTTAACTCATTTGTTCATAACAAGGCTCATTGATTCTTGTATTTGTGTAATGAAATGCAATCTGAAAATTTAATTCAATGACCGAATAATAATGTGCATTGTGTTTGTTCGATGCTTTATATAGAATCTGAATGAATTCAATTACCTACTGAATTGCTAGAGCCATGTTTGATGATTCACACCATAATCAACATGTTGAAAATATTTTCTATAACGCACTTCTTGTTAGTTCATTCAGTTATATTTTAATGCAAGTTTAATTTTTTTCTAGTTGGCTAAGGTACACAACATGGTTATCATTTCTCCAATTCTCGAACGCGATGAGGTTCTTGGAGATTCTATATGGAATACTGCAGTTGTGATAGATAATTCTGGGAACTTCATTGGCAAACATCGAAAAAATCATATATCACCAGTAGAAAATATTAGTGAGTCAATATATTGTTCACAGGGAAATACAGGCCATCCCGTATTCGAGGTGAGTTATTTATTTGAAAAAAAACAATATCACATAACCATGAACTACCTACCCAGCAAACACGTTACATCACTTGGCAGTTTTGCGAAGTCTCGAATTGCACATTGAAAGATTTATTCATTGTGATTACGCATATTCATTCCAAACATAGTGATATTAAGACAACAAAAATTCAAAGATGCAGTGATAATAATTTGGGGATATTGATCAATAACCACAATGCCACTTCCACAGATAGTGTAAAATTTCTAGTTAAAAACTTTGCCATCGAGCAACTTCGCAACGAAGTCTATTCAAGATCATCACTATGTTAACATGAAATGGATGAAATTTGAATTCCTCTCTGTGCGTCACTTCATGTTCCCAATGTGGCTGTTTATTCTTGTGAATGTAATTTGTATTTGTTCGCATATTCACACGTTGTTTTTGTATTTCGAGCTGATCATTGACAATATGGAATGACAATGTCCACTTTTATATACTTTACGGAATGAAGCATCCGACTATCAGATTTGAACATTTCGTCTCCTGAGTGTTAATTGTAGCAATCTGAAATCAATTCACTTTTGGCCATTCAATTCAAAAAAATATAAGGCTACCCAGATTCAACTGTCCTTATTCCTCAGAGCATTATGTTTGAGATCCCTGTGGAGCAGCTGTAGAGTAACCAAATTTGTTACAGTATATACCTATATTAGGTAGATATAAGATATTAGGTAGACAATTTAACAATAATATGAAATAATATTTCATCACACCAATAAATCAAATTTAATTAATAGGAAAAAAAATCTTGCGTTATTCCTGTATTTAACTAATGAATGTTTATGAATTAGTAGCTTTTGAGAACTTCTGAACACAGATGTAAGTAAATAGGCTGCAAGAGAACGGGACCATTTTTCAATTTTCTAAGTCATTTTTCCCCAGATTCTACGGAAATTACAGTGTTGCCATTTGAAAGCCCCATAAGAGCCCATGTGTTAGAGAGAGATGAAATATATGATTTTTCCGTAGATCTACCTACTTTTTTCACGAATTCTAAGGTCCATTCTGGCAATTTTTGTCTCTTTCAAGGTCAAAGGTCGATAGAGCATATACTGTGACTGACATATCAACGACCCTCCCTCAGGTCTTTGTTATACCCCCCCTTGCCCCCCTCATGCCTTCACTGTACCTTCTTGTCCCCCTCAGGCCTCCGCTATACCCCCTTGGCCTCCTCATGCCTCCCCTGTACCCCCTTGGCCCCCTCATACCTCTACTGTACCCCCTTGGTCCCCTCGGTTCTCCGCTGTACCCCCTTGACCCACACCCAGGTCTTCGCATGTAACTCGACCCCCCTTTTCCCTCTTGGGCCCCCTTTATGTCTCCGATATGTCCGCTATATTATTACGTCAGAAACGCGTCATAGACTACTGACAATGAGAATTAATGAAAAAAGTCCTTCTATCGGCAGGATTTGAACCCCAGACCACCGGATTACGAGTCCGATGCGTTCCCACAGAGCTACGACCACTATATAATTAATTGCAGTCAATGTCGATGCAATGTTATCGCTCAGCGTGACGTAGTCGAGCAGATCCGTCCCAAAGATAAGAGAACGTAGCAACCTCGGCAAGCGGGGAGCAGGGAAACGAACAATGGCTTATTCATTCATTAAACATGAATAGAGATAATCGCATTCAAGGTCAGGTTCGCTGCATTCCATTGATGATTCAACATGATACAATATTTCGCTACAAAGATAAGAGACGACAAAGCGACTGACACTGTTGCCAGACGTTTGAAAAAATTAGGCATTGATGCCAGACGTTTGAAAATATCTGGAAATATACTATAATGCACCTACAGCTTACACAAGTAGAATCCGAACCACCACGTGTGAATACCTTAAATTGATGGATAACGTTTGACGTATGACAGGGTATGGCTGCCTGAAGTTAGGCGTCTGACATTTGACGTATGACGTTAACATTTCAAAATGGCCCCCGACATCACAAGGTTATCAACTGTTTAGTAATTTTCGTGTTATAAAGTAAATATACCTACATCTTACACAGGTAGAATCCGAACCACAGCATTTATATCGACGTGGCAGAATCCATAAACTCGTGAATGTGAAGATGTCAATGACAGAATGATTCATTTTCTCGACGAATTATCAAAAAATATTCACTTCCGGTTCATCAAAAATCGAAATAGAGAAAAACTAATGTTTTATTCGTAATCCCCATGACGTGTAGACTTCAAAAACATTAACTTCCGGTTTCACTTCCGGTTTCTATTTTTCCACTTAACATAGTCATGTGGGTACTCTGAGAGAAGGATTTTTCACGGACATTCTGAATATATCATTTTACCTATGTACAAAGTCTCAAGGTCAAAGAGATATCAATCAAAATTGATCGAAATAATGAAAAAAATCTATGTAAACAATTCACAATCTGTTCGTGTAATGATTTTCTGTTCGAACCAGCTTTTCGACAAATTATCAAAAAATATTCACTTCCGGTTCATCAAAAATCGATAGAGAAAAACTAATGTTTTATTCGTAATCCCTATGACGTGTAGACTTCAAAAACATCAACTTCTGGTTTCACTTCCGGATTCCATTTTCCTACTTGACATAGTCATATGGGTACTCTGAGAGAAGGATTTTTCACGGACATTCTGAATATATCATTTTACCTATGTACAAAGTCTCAAGGTTAAAGAGATATCAATCAAAATTAATCGGAATAATAAAAAAAATCTATGCAAACAATTCACAATCTCTTCGTGTAATGATTTTCTGGTCGATCCAGCTTCTCGATGAATTATCACGAAATATTCACTTTCCGTTCATTAAAAAACGATATAGAGAAACACTAATGGTATATTCGTGATCCCCATGACGTTTAGATTCCAAAAACATCAACTTCCGGTTTCCCTTCCGGTTTCCATTTTGTCAGTAAACAGGTTTATGTGGGTACTCATTGAAAAGGATATTTCACGTACATTCCGAATATATTAACTTACCTATATACAAAGTCCAAAGGTTTGCGAGATATCAATCAAAATGTATAGAAATAATGAAAAAAACAAATAAAACTGCAAATCATCTCTTTGATTATCACTTTTCTAACTGATTCATCTTCTTGATGAATTATCGAAATATATCCTCTTCCAGTTCGTAAAGTAGCGAGATAAAGGGAAAATAATGAGATGTTCGTGATCCTCATAACGTTCGGACATCTAAACAACAACTTCCGGTTTCACTTCCGGTTACAATTTTTTCAGTAAACAGAGCCATGTAGGTACTTTGATAAAATAATTTCTCACGGACATCCCGAATATATCAACTTACCTATATACAAAATCTCAAGGTTTTCGAGATATCAACGGAAATTGGTGAAATAATCTAAACAACACTGTAATACGCGAGAAAGTGCTATGAAGAGTCGATTTGAGTCCACGGTTAACTCATGTTTCCATCGTTTCAATCAATATGCTAGTAGGAGACTATAATTTTTGTACAACTCATATCAAAAAACGCCATTCACACCATTCTGAAACCCTTCTAGGTAAAATGATAAGAAGAAAATCGATAATAAATTTTGAGGTAATCAATAACACATGGAATATAATCGGAAATCTCAAGGTGAATGTTTTAAGGTCATAGAGTTATCAAAATCTCCAAAAAATAACTCTGATCAAGGTATGTTTATATATTCCAAGGCTATATAACTATTGAGATCACATTATATTGGAACCAGATACTTCAATCATTAATCTTCTCAAAAAATATGTCTCGAAACAGATATAATTTTCTATATTCAGGACTGCACTTCCAGCATCGACAACACATGGAACATAATCGGAAATCTCGAGGTGTATGTTTCAAGGTCAAAGAATTATTGACATCTCAAAAACGGAGCTCTGATCAAGGTATAGTTATAAATTCCAAGACTGTATAACTATTCAGATCAAATTATATTGAAGCCAGATACTTCAATCATTAATCACCTCAAAAAATATGTCTCGATACAAATATACTTTTCTATAATTAGGATTGCTCTTTCAGCAGAGAGAATATGTGTTAACGTCTGCAGAAATCAATGTTTTCATACACAATATTTTCGATAGCTCCAACAATGGAACCAACAGAATGATAAAATACAGGGATGTAAAAACTATCTATTCTGGAAGAAATATACTGGGTGTATAAGAAATGACACTTAGTGTTTTAAATAGGTGTACCGTTCGAAAAAATACAAATATACTGACTGGTACAGATACGTTTGAAAGGTAGAATTTGATAGTTGATGCTCAACGACTGGAACTTGAGAGCCTTGGTCACGTGAGGATGGTTATAGTTATATTATGATCAGTGACGAAATGAATTTTATATTGATGAATTATTGAAAAAGTATTCTAATATAGGAGAAAATAAATCATACATTTATGATCCTCATGATGAAAAGAGCACAAACTTTTGGTTTTACTTCCGGTGTCACCATTTTTCCAGTGAACAATGTTATATGGGTAATTCAGAAGAATTATTTTTCACGGACATTTCAAAAAGTCAACTTGCATATATTCTGAGTCTTAAGGCTTGCGGGATATAAACAAATTGTTATTTATTGATAAACATTCGATAACAATGACAAACGTAACGAATACAGCACACGTATGTCTCGCAAATACAAAACACGCGCAGACGTCGCATTCTTATCAAAAAAGAAACGAATAATGGCACGACGAAAAGTCACGCATGCGTCTTTCATACATCATACTGACGTCGTGTATCCGTCGAACATCTATCAAACAACGCCATCGTAAAACTTTGAATACGATGATTTCCATAAGAAAACGTCACGCATTCATCGAAAACAAGTAGAAAACATCAAAATTCATCACTTAAAAGTCACGCATACAACACAAATGCGTCGAATATTCGTCGTACAAACGTCACACCTCGTCGAAAATCTATCAAACAACGTGTGAAAACCCCATAAAAACGTACTGACATCGCAAATAAAGAATGGTAGCTGTTGAAGATTTGCATCTGGCATCTGACATTTGGTGTCCCAACATTTGACGTACTAAGATTTCCGTAGTTTACCAACATAACGTTGTAGATATAAATATAATTAAAATTCAACCTTTCGTTCAGTCAATAATTAGAAGTTAAAAAAAAATTGAAGCGATGATGAGAATTTCAAAACATAGGACAATCATTGAAGAACGTCGAAAACGTTGAAAAAAACATGCCGCATACGTCGTGCATACGAAGCGCATACGTCATAAATACGTCGTTAAAACGTCGCGCCTACGTCGAAAATCCATGATACAACGTGTAAAAACCTTGAAATGATTAGAAGCATGACAAGACAGCATTCATCGAATAACATTGAATATTAAAAAAAAAAACTTCACGCATTCGTCGTACATACATTGTACATACACCGCGCAGACGTCGTGCCTTCATCAAAAATCTATCAAAGAACGTATAAGAATTTAAAACCAATTGATAGCATGACGAAACGTCAGGCTTGAGTCATACATACATTGCATCGACGTCGTGTCCTTGTCAAAAATCAATCAAACAACGTGTGAAAACGTTCAAAACGATTAATGAATCTGATAAACGTCACTCATCCATTGAAAAAACATCACGTATGCGTCGTACATTCGTCGAAAATGCGACGTACATACCGATGTAAACATCGCATAAGCCTTCTGAAGTACGACTTTCAGATGCAATTATTAAAATTGACAAAAATTTATACAACATTCATACAATTTCACACCTCAATCAAACTTAGAAATCAAACATAAATAAATTCAAAAATCAATAAATGAAAAATTCAGTATGTTCAGATTATTTAAACGAGAAATATCATATGAAGATAGGTTAGGTCTCCGACCTAACCTAACCTAACGACCTAACGTCTCGAGATCCAACCTAACCTAACGTCAGAATCGAACGTCACGGGGCCCTAACATAACCTCTGAGTCTAACGTCTAGAGACCCAACCTAACCTAACCTCTGAATCTGACGTCACGAAGCCCCACCTAAACTCAGAGTCTACCGTGTTACGCATAAAGGGGGCACAGCGGTGACCTGGGGGGCTAAGGGGTGATATCATAAAAATAACTTTAATTTTCCGCCAAAAAAAGAGTGGTTTGGGATATGACGGCTTCTGATTGGTCGAGCTAGTAGTCTATGACGCGTTGCGTTTCCATACTCTGGCGTCATCAGCAGCATCATGGAACACTTTCCGATTGACATATGACACAGCGCCATGGAATACTTGACAGTTGACATAAGTTGCATGACGTATGCGTGATGTTTTTTATCGTTTTCGATGTTATTTGATGAATGCATTATATCTAGTCATGCTAGTACTCGTTTTTATAGTTTCAATATATTGTTTGATATATTTTTAAGAAATACACGATGTCTGCTCGATGTATGTATGACGCATGCTTGACGTTTCGTCATGCTTTCCATTGTTTTTGAAGTTCTATTGAAAAAAGACTTCGTATGCATGACGTATCGTCAAACGTTAACTGTCAGATGTCAGACGCCAAACTCCAGCAGCCCTAGTACGCCTCATATATTATCCATCAATTTGGGGTTTTCACATGTGGTGGTTCGGATTTCATTTGGCGATGATAATGTCATGCTTATTCTCTGTATTTCATCAAATGAATCGACAATATAGAAGAGATCTTTGATAAGTTCGCAGGTGGTAGATGATGATATCATGAATCACGACCATAATTCAAAGATTGTGATGATGTTGATGTTATCTCCCTCTCATATTCGATATGCAACTTTGCATTCCTCAGGGCATCATGTGGGGAGATGCAACGCATTCATGAAATACCTTTGTTTTTCTGCTATTCTACTTGAATCAGCATTATTCTCATATTTGATATGTCAAGATTCATCTCGCAATAATGATTTCAACTCTATTGTTCTCGAATGTGGAGGGGGACTATAAATAGATACATGAAATTGATCTCAGTCTGAAAGTATTTTTACTTAGTCTATCATGTCAACATCAAGTCGAGATAGTGGTTATGTGAGTGTGTCAGAAGACGATATTGATTCAAATTTCACCGAATCATCTTTCAATAGTGCGGAATATCATCAAGAATTAGATGAAGTGTTGGAGATGTACGAGCCGAGGAACATTACCTACTCTACACATTATTCCAGTTGAGAGCCTTCCAGGTAGGGGTGGGTTTGAGTCCAGCAAGAAAATTCAATCCATCTATAATTTTATCACAACCATACAAACCAAATAAACAATCTTTTTGTACAACGGAATGGAAAACTTTCACTGATTTACTGAAACGAGCATTGGACAATTTTTTCTACGAGAAGTTATCAACCCACCAAGATGAATATGAGCCAGTAACGATTCCATGTGGAGATTTCTGCAAAGTATCACAATTGGTGTTTGATGGGATCAAATGTCTACTCGTCAAAAAACATGATGTCGAGTTCCTTATCGATGTCGAGGATGCTACGCAGATCCTTCAAGTTCATCGAAGTTTAGTGGGCCATCGGGTGGTTTTACTGGAAAACATGAACTTCTGTACATTTTATAATAAAATTTTGAATTTGATCAAATCGATTTTCAATAAAGATGCTGGTTATATTGATTATTTTGAAACTCTGTATTCATTTTGTGAAATATCAAATGACAGTTTAGTAAGTAATGCACTCAGGGAATATTTGTTCCTTCATAAAATGAATGTATTGAGAGATTTGAATAATGTGTAAGAAATATATATAAAAATCTATACTTCTTCGTTTTTATTTTCCCTCTAGGAATTATTATGTATAACATTCACCAAATTATAAAGATGAAAGTGGATTATTTTTTTAGTTTTTATAAAATGATTATTGTTACCACCAGATCCATTTAATGAATTTGCGAATTTCTTGAAAACTTGAAAAAAAAAGTGTGACCTAGCAAACGATCCTCTTCCACATTCATGAAGCTTACTCGATCGTAAACCTGAGTCTAACGTCTTACGCACGTCTCAGACGTCGCGTATGATGTCAGGTTCTACGTCATGTATGACGTTAGGTTTGATGTTATTCCATTTACTACCATTCCTGAATCCATCATTATATTGATATCGAGGCTTTTCAACTAAGTGTATGGTTTTTTCATTGAGGGTGAAATCTGTTGGTGAATTATTGTAGAAGTGGTGGTGAAAAATGATTCATTATACATATTTCATCACATAGATCAGCTTGAATTTGGAAGCAATAATGAAATGAATATAGTCTTGATGTATCATGTCACATACTGTCCTATTTTCATGTAACCATAATTTAACGAATTCAAAACTGATGTTAATAATTATAATTGAAGTTTTAAACATAGCTATTCGGTCAGATACCACACCCATATGTGTATGTGGAAATTTTGTTTACGTCCTCTTCATACGAATACACGTAGATCTTCCACCATCCGGAAGTGAATATTCCATGTCATGATTCATTGAGAATTTTGTATCACCCTGTATCATAATAATCTGGTTTCAACACCGAGTCATTCGTCTATGACTCACTCACTCCTATCGACCCTATCGTCGAATCTGTCAATTACTCGCCTTTCTTGCTTTTAGTACGCTTTGTCGTCTGTCGTTGAATTTTTCAATGACATTACTACAATTTTCGTGTAGTCGATATTTATAATCTTCATAAAAAAATCCGTTGAAGTACTACATGAAATTCATTTTAACGTTGATATGTCACCCATCAAATGTCGTTCGGGGGTATACCACTCCTACAGTATGCCCCAGTCGTTGAAATGTCACACCTAGTACGTTACTCTCATTGATATATCACACGTTGAATTTTATCAGTCGAATTGAGATATCTCTACGTGAGCTTGATCTTAGTAGTTCGATTGTAATGATAAATCTGTCATATGATATTTCTCGTTTAAATAATCTGAACATACTGAATTTTTCATTTATTGATTTTTGAATTTATTTATGTTTGATTTCTAAGTTTGATTGAGGTGTGAAATTGTAGGAATGTTGTATAAATTTTTGTCAATTTTAATAATTGCATCTGAAAGTCGTACTTCAGAAGGCTTATGCGATGTTTACATCGGTATGTACGTCGCATTTTCGACGAATGTACGACGCATACGTGATGTTTTTTCAATGGATGAGTGACGTTTATCAGATTCATTAATCGTTTTGAACGTTTTCACACGTTGTTTGATTGATTTTTGACAAGGACACGACGTCGATGCAATGTATGTATGACTCAAGCCTGACGTTTCGTCATGCTATCAATTGGTTTTAAATTCTTATACGTTCTTTGATAGATTTTTGATGAAGGCACGACGTCTGCGCGGTGTATGTACAATGTATGTACGACGAATGCGTGAAGTTTTTTTTTTAATATTCAATGTTATTCGATGAATGCTGTCTTGTCATGCTTCTAATCATTTCAAGGTTTTTACACGTTGTATCATGGATTTTCGACGTAGGCGCGACGTTTTAACGACGTATTTATGACGTATGCGCTTCGTATGCACGACGTATGCGGCATGTTTTTTTCAACGTTTTCGACGTTCTTCAATGATTGTCCTATGTTTTGAAATTCTCATCATCGCTTCAATTTTTTTTTAACTTCTAATTATTGACTGAACGAAAGGTTGAATTTTAATTATATTTATATCTACAACGTTATGTTGGTAAACTACGGAAATCTTAGTACGTCAAATGTTGGGACACCAAATGTCAGATGCCAGATGCAAATCTTCAACAGCTACCATTCTTTATTTGCGATGTCAGTACGTTTTTATGGGGTTTTCACACGTTGTTTGATAGATTTTCGACGAGGTGTGACGTTTGTACGACGAATATTCGACGCATTTGTGTTGTATGCGTGACTTTTAAGTGATGAATTTTGATGTTTTCTACTTGTTTTCGATGAATGCGTGACGTTTTCTTATGGAAATCATCGTATTCAAAGTTTTAAGATGGCGTTGTTTGATAGATGTTCGACGGATACACGACGTCAGTATGATGTATGAAAGACGCATGCGTGACTTTTCGTCGTGCCATTATTCGTTTCTTTTTTGATAAGAATGCGACGTCTGCGCGTGTTTTGTATTTGCGAGACATATGTGTGCTGTATTCGTTACGTTTGTCATTGTTATCGAATGTTTATCAATAAATAACAATTTGTTTATATCCCGCAAGCCTTAAGACTCAGAATATATGCAAGTTGACTTTTTGAAATGTCCGTGAAAAATAATTCTTCTGAATTACCCATATAACATTGTTCACTGGAAAAATGGTGACACCGGAAGTAAAACCAAAAGTTTGTGCTCTTTTCATCATGAGGATCATAAATGTATGATTTATTTTCTCCTATATTAGAATACTTTTTCAATGATTCATCAATATAAAATTCATTTCGTCACTGATCATAATATAACTATAACCATCCTCACGTGACCAAGGCTCTCAAGTTCCAGTCGTTGAGCATCAACTATCAAATTCTACCTTTCAAACGTATCTGTACCAGTCAGTATATTTGTATTTTTTCGAACGGTACACCTATTTAAAACACTAAGTGTCATTTCTTATACACCCAGTATATTTCTTCCAGAATAGATAGTTTTTACATCCCTGTATTTTATCATTCTGTTGGTTCCATTGTTGGAGCTATCGAAAATATTGTGTATGAAAACATTGATTTCTGCAGACGTTAACACATATTCTCTCTGCTGAAAGAGCAATCCTAATTATAGAAAAGTATATTTGTATCGAGACATATTTTTTGAGGTGATTAATGATTGAAGTATCTGGCTTCAATATAATTTGATCTGAATAGTTATACAGTCTTGGAATTTATAACTTTACCTTGATCAGAGCTCCGTTTTTGAGATGTCAATAATTCTTTGACCTTGAAACATACACCTCGAGATTTCCGATTATGTTCCATGTGTTGTCGATGCTGGAAGTGCAGTCCTGAATATAGAAAATTATATCTGTTTCGAGACATATTTTTTGAGAAGATTAATGATTGAAGTATCTGGTTCCAATATAATGTGATCTCAATAGTTATATAGCCTTGGAATATATAAACATACCTTGATCAGAGTTATTTTTTGGAGATTTTGATAACTCTATGACCTTAAAACATTCACCTTGAGATTTCCGATTATATTCCATGTGTTATTGATTACCTCAAAATTTATTATCGATTTTCTTCTTATCATTTTACCTAGAAGGGTTTCAGAATGGTGTGAATGGCGTTTTTTGATATGAGTTGTACAAAAATTATAGTCTCCTACTAGCATATTGATTGAAACGATGGAAACATGAGTTAACCGTGGACTCAAATCGACTCTTTATAGCACTTTCTCGCGTATTACAGTGTTGTTTAGATTATTTCACCAATTTCCGTTGATATCTCGAAAACCTTGAGATTTTGTATATAGGTAAGTTGATATATTCGGGATGTCCGTGAGAAATTATTTTATCAAAGTACCTACATGGCTCTGTTTACTGAAAAAATTGTAACCGGAAGTGAAACCGGAAGTTGTTGTTTAGATGTCCGAACGTTATGAGGATCACGAACATCTCATTATTTTCCCTTTATCTCGCTACTTTACGAACTGGAAGAGGATATATTTCGATAATTCATCAAGAAGATGAATCAGTTAGAAAAGTGATAATCAAAGAGATGATTTGCAGTTTTATTTGTTTTTTTCATTATTTCTATACATTTTGATTGATATCTCGCAAACCTTTGGACTTTGTATATAGGTAAGTTAATATATTCGGAATGTACGTGAAATATCCTTTTCAATGAGTACCCACATAAACCTGTTTACTGACAAAATGGAAACCGGAAGGGAAACCGGAAGTTGATGTTTTTGGAATCTAAACGTCATGGGGATCACGAATATACCATTAGTGTTTCTCTATATCGTTTTTTAATGAACGGAAAGTGAATATTTCGTGATAATTCATCGAGAAGCTGGATCGACCAGAAAATCATTACACGAAGAGATTGTGAATTGTTTGCATAGATTTTTTTTATTATTCCGATTAATTTTGATTGATATCTCTTTAACCTTGAGACTTTGTACATAGGTAAAATGATATATTCAGAATGTCCGTGAAAAATCCTTCTCTCAGAGTACCCATATGACTATGTCAAGTAGGAAAATGGAATCCGGAAGTGAAACCAGAAGTTGATGTTTTTGAAGTCTACACGTCATAGGGATTACGAATAAAACATTAGTTTTTCTCTATCGATTTTTGATGAACCGGAAGTGAATATTTTTTGATAATTTGTCGAAAAGCTGGTTCGAACAGAAAATCATTACACGAACAGATTGTGAATTGTTTACATAGATTTTTTTCATTATTTCGATCAATTTTGATTGATATCTCTTTGACCTTGAGACTTTGTACATAGGTAAAATGATATATTTAGAATGTCCGTGAAAAATCCTTCTCTCAGAGTACCCACATGACTATGTTAAGTGGAAAAATAGAAACCGGAAGTGAAACCGGAAGTTAATGTTTTTGAAGTCTACACGTCATGGGGATTACGAATAAAACATTAGTTTTTCTCTATTTCGATTTTTGATGAACCGGAAGTGAATATTTTTTGATAATTCGTCGAGAAAATGAATCATTCTGTCATTGACATCTTCACATTCACGAGTTTATGGATTCTGCCACGTCGATATAAATGCTGTGGTTCGGATTCTACCTGTGTAAGATGTAGGTATATTTACTTTATAACACGAAAATTACTAAACAGTTGATAACCTTGTGATGTCGGGGGCCATTTTGAAATGTTAACGTCATACGTCAAATGTCAGACGCCTAACTTCAGGCAGCCATACCCTGTCATACGTCAAACGTTATCCATCAATTTAAGGTATTCACACGTGGTGGTTCGGATTCTACTTGTGTAAGCTGTAGGTGCATTATAGTATATTTCCAGATATTTTCAAACGTCTGGCATCAATGCCTAATTTTTTCAAACGTCTGGCAACAGTGTCAGTCGCTTTGTCGTCTCTTATCTTTGTAGCGAAATATTGTATCATGTTGAATCATCAATGGAATGCAGCGGAACCTGACCTTGAATGCGATTATCTATATTCATGTTTAATGAATGAATAAGCCATTGTTCGTTTCCCTGCTCCCCGCTTGCCGAGGTTGCTACGTTCTCTTATCTTTGGGACGGATCTGCTCGACTACGTCACGCTGAGCGATAACGTTGCATCGACATTGACTGCAATTAATTATATAGTGGTCGTAGCTCTGTGGGAACGCATCGGACTCGTAATCCGGTGGTCTGGGGTTCAAATCCCGCCGATAGAAGGACTTTTTTCATTAATTCTCATTGTCAGTAGTCTATGACGCGTTTCTGACGTAATAATATAGCGGACATATCGGAGACATAAAGGGGGCCCAAGAGGGAAAAGGGGGGTCGAGTTACATGCGAAGACCTGGGTGTGGGTCAAGGGGGTACAGCGGAGAACCGAGGGGACCAAGGGGGTACAGTGGAGGTATGAGGGGGCCAAGGGGGTACAGGGGAGGCATGAGGAGGCCAAGGGGGTATAGCGGAGGCCTGAGGGGGACAAGAAGGTACAGTAAAGGCATGAGGGGGGCAAGGGGGGGTATAACAAAGAGGAGGGTCGTTGATATGTCAGTCACAGTATATGCTCTATCGACCTTTTTCCTTGAAAGAGACCAAAATTGCCAGAATGGACCTTAGAATTCGTGAAAAAAGTAGGTAGATCTACGGAAAAATCATATATTTCATCTATCTCTAACACATGGGCTCTTATTGAAAATATTCATGTGTTTGGATAGAACCAGACTTGAAAACCTCGGAAAATGCAAAGCATGAACCCCTAGGTTCAATAAATACCCGCCTGGTATCAACAATGAGTAAAGTCAGTCGCGTGAGCATTCAGTTAATAGTTGACCGCACCGACAGAGGGAGCGGCTTGCGCGCGATCCACAATCGCTCATAAACAATGATACAAAAGCACTACTGGAAATTCATTTAATATTGATATATGTTTTCTATGTGTGATGAAAATAGCAATGCAACTTTGAAGTCTCGAAGAAACCTCGCCTGAAGTGGCCGAAATGGATATCGCTGCGACTACTGATAGCTATTAATATTAGTAACATGTATAATTATTAATGACTAATGACTATTATGTAGGTATGCGTTTGTCGTGTGGTGACATAGGGAATATTACAGTGAAGTCTCGAAAAAACCTCGCATAAACGACTCAACGTGGTTATCAATTGGACTACTGAACTATTGAGATTTGTATAACGGAAAGGAGATGGCATAATGAGGTATCGAAGAAAACTCGCATAAAAGTACGCAATGTGGCTGTTAATCATACATTTATTGACTTAAAAACTTCCACAAAAGTGACTACAGATAGATGTTTATTGGGGGCTATTTTTTCAAATCTCAAGTTGAACAGCACAATTACTTGAAATGCGTACTTGATGTTGCGGACATTTGTTAGAAACATTGTTATGAATAGGGCAAAACATATTATGTATATATTGAACATCATACACATTTAAACAAACAGTCAATTGATATTCTGAACTAGAAAGGCCTCACCTACCGAGATATTCATCGACACTGTAAAAACAATTCTTTAGTAGAAATTCCTTCAGTTTGGTTTTGAACCTTTTTTCTGTTGACTCATTTCTTATATCTTCAGGAAGATTATTAAACAATGTCACCCCTGCATGTGATGGACAATTCTCAAATGATTTGGTTTTGTGTTTTTGGGCTCTTACGAGTTCACCATGCCTTGTGGGATAATTATGCATATCTGATATTCTATTATACTTTCTTATATTTTTTTTCAGTGACAATACACATTTATAAATATGAATGCAGGGTAGGCACATAATTCCGTGGTTTATGAAATATTGTTTACAAGAGTCTCTATAGCCAAGGTTGAACATCAAGCGTATAACCTTCTTTTGAAAAACAAATATTTTATTAACATTTGTAGAGCAGCCCCACGAAGCTATGTTGTATGATATATGCGAATGTATAATTGCATAATACACGTTCAGCAGTTGATCTCTACTTTGAATTGACTTCAATTGTCTTATCGCGTAATATCCGCTATTAACCTTTTTACTTATATGGCTTATACTAGAATCGAAAGTCATTCTACTATCGATGTAGGTACCAAGGAATCTGGTGCGATCAGAAGATTCGACATATTCTTCGCCAACCTTCACTCGAAAATTATTGATTTTTCTTTCATTTCTGAACAGAAACTGCATCAGAACCTCTATCGAGTGAATCATATATATAATCGAAGAAGGTAGATGATGCACTCTCCGTCGACCTACCTGGGCAGAATCCATGTTGGACTTGAGAGATGATATTGAATTGATCCAAAAATGAAAGCATTTTTATGTAAACACATCTCTCGAATATTTTACAAATCACTGTGGGTACTGTTATTGGTCTATAGTTTTCGATTGAGGTTGGATCATCTTTCTTATGAAGTGGTGTTACCAAACCAACCTTCAGTTTGTCTGGGAATATTCCCATTTCTATAGATCTATTGAATATAAATGACAGTGGTTCACTTATAAGAGTTTTGTTGGTATGCAATCTATTCCCACAGAATTTGTATTTTTTAGTGATAAAATTATTTCACAAATATCACTTGGATGGACAGGGGTGAAGTATTAACAATAAATATTAACAATGGGGATTTAAGCAAAATATTTTATCTTTACAAAGAATAAATATATATAGAAATTGGTATTAATACAATTGAGAACTTTAGCAGAAATAGTTGTTATTTTAACAATAAAAATTCAGTGCAGTGAATTTCAAAACTATTCTCCAGAGAAAAAAACAATAGCTAGAATAAGTGGAATTCATGCTTAAAAGGAGTCAAAGATCTATGGCTTGAACTTGAGTATCTCTTTTGATCCCAAATAGAGAAATGACACTTATTCTGGTCGAAAATTCAGGTACCTGGATTTCCTCTAACAGGGCAACTCTAGTAGACTATATCCAGTATGAGAGTCCAACTACTCAGTTCATCAGACTGCATCCATACCTAGAGTCTCTAGCAGAATTAGAGTTGTTTGTAGATCAGCACCTCATAAAACATCCTGGTTCGAATCAGGAACACACAATACCACGCCTTTCAAATCCAGATTTCAGGATATCTTGTTTGAATCAGGACCGCTAGATACTTGCTCAATTCCCTGAAAGCACATTAGACAGTAGTATGTGTTATTACATATGAAGCTACTTTGATAACTGAATAAGTGTACCTCTGATGTTTTTGTTGTTATGTACTTTTAGTTGATATATATTTGTTTTGATAAGTTGAGAGATATTAAAGTATCAACAGCACAACTCGATTTCCTCTACTGATTCCACTGAAGAATACTTCTGTTTAACAGGTTATGGGTCCTGATCACGAATGAAGTTGTGTTTTGGCAGAAATTTAAACGTGTAACCAACAGTATATATCTGTGAAGGAATTTCCGAAGGAATACTGACAATTTTTCCAAAAATTTGACATTGTTACTATTATCTGTTCCAGCCTTCATCTGATATAATTGCAAAGGCATCGAAGATATAACTAAAATAATGGACAAGCTGAAATCCTTCAATGTGCAGAAGTTCGATGGTAGCAATTTCCCACTCTGGAAATATCAGATGGTAATAATCTTCCGAGTTGAAGGTTCGAGTGAACTCATCGATGGTACCCGTATTCGTCCGATCGAAGAATCATATGCAAGAACCAGAAAATAATGGGAAGATTCTAATGTGAAAGCCATGCTCATTATATCGACGTCAATGGAATTTGAACAGCTTTGAACTATGTGTTGCAATACTGCACCTGAAATGTGGAAACGGCTGAAAATGATTCATGAACGAAGATCTTCAGTCAATAAAGTGATGCTCAAACAACAGTTTTTCATCTATCGTATGTCTCGAAGCTATGTCTCAAGCATTAAGCGATATAGATGAAAAAGTACCAGATATCGATAAAGTGGCTAAAGTTTTGGGTAGTTTACCAAACAAATATAGTTCTCTTGTAACTGCTTAGGATTCATATGACGAATCGAAACAAACCTTCGAGAATCTGACTGCCAGGTTGCTGACAGAAGAATTGAGGCGATCTCAAGTTGATCAGATGATAAATCGAAGAAGACTCCTGTCTGTTATTTTTGTCATAAAAAAGGATACAGGAAATGTGAATGTAGGAAAAGACTCAACAAATATGGTGGTTCATCTCAGAATAGTCAAAATTTCGATCCGAATTCCAGAAATCAAGCCAAACATTGGTTTACTTCTCTTAGTCCCCTTCACTCCGATATTTCTATTCAAATTGGTGATAATTTATTTTTAAAAGCCGAAGGAATTGGAACTATTCAAATTATGGCTATTGTGAATGGAAGAAAAGAACCACGCACCCTAGAAAATACTTTGTACGTTCCAAAACTTGGAAAAAATCTATTCTCAGTGGAAGCGGTAACCAGTAAAGATTACAAGGTAATTTTCGATCAGAACCATATGGAGGTTAGAAATGCCAGTGGTTCAGTAGTTTCGGGTGTGAAAGAAGAAAATCATTGCTACAAGATGCTGTTTGGAGTAATCAGAGTTGAACAAAGCAACTCAGCAGAAACGATTCAGTTATGACATGAGAGATTGGGGCATGTGAATTTCCGTTCACGGAAGGAAATGGATGACAAAGGTTTGATTCGAGGTCTACAGATGAGAAATACAGAAAATTTATTCTGCGAAAAATATTAATTCGGGAAGCAACAGAGGAAACCCTTCAAACCAAATTCTTTTCAAGCTGACAAACCTGGAGAGTCATTCTGATGTTTGTGGAAAAATTGCATCTACATCTCTAGGAGGAGCTAATTTCTTCGTAATTTTCAAGTATGATGTTTCAACGCTCAATGTATTATAAGTATTGAATTTGTGGACTGTATATTGATGTTGAATTATAATGTTTTTATCTGGCATAAATTATCAGATTAATTCTCAATTGACAGTAAATAACAACAACTCATTTTTTTTATATAAAAACAGACGAACATATGAAGGAAACATGATATTGCAGATTCTTCTACAGGGCCAATTCGTCTAACTCCAACATTCTGCCTGCCTTGAAAGATCTGCTTTCAACGAATTTTCAATCAGCATCACTTGATTCTGTGTCAATTGGCAACACACATACTTTGGTAACAGCACGGCGAAAAACACCATCCTGTACCTTGATGTCCATAACACGAACGACTCCGTCACTCCCAGGGTGGAGTGATATTATTTTACCAAGTTGCCAAGTGGAAACTGAAGCTTGGTCATTTTTCATGAGAACTAATGAACCAATTTTCAGGAGATGATTTGAATTTTCTCTCCATTTGACACGAGTTTGTTGTTCATTTAGGTATTCTTTCTGCCATCTTGCCCATATGTGTTGTATCACATATCTGGGAATGCAGTGAATGGTCGACTAATCAGGAAATGGGCTGGTGTTAAGGCAGTAATATCTTCAGGATCAGAGGATATTGGACATAGGGGTCGAGAATTGGGAATTCCCTCAATTTGTCCCAAAACAGTTGAAAAATCTTCATATGTAAATGAATTATTTCCTAAAACCCTTTTCAAATGAAATTTCACATTCTTTATACCAGCTTCCCAGATTCCACCAAATGTAGGAGATCTTGCTGGAATAAAGTGCTATTTATTTTTTTCCTCAACAAGTTTATTTGCTATCAAATTATTTTCTTTCTGGAGAAATAAAAATATTTTTTCAATCTCATCATTGGCCCCAACGAAATTAGAACCGTTATCTGAATAAATATTGCTTGGTATTCCTCGCCTATTGATGAACCGTTTTAAAACTGCAAGAAATGCTTCGGTGGTGAGATCTGTCACTAGCTCTAAATGCACTGCCTTTGTGCTCATACATATAAGAAAGCATACGAAACCTTTGATGATTTTAGCACCACCGAGTTTTCTATCTTTGATGGAAAATGGACCACCATAATCCACACCAACATTTTGAAAAGGAAATGAGCAATTTACCCTGCATTCTGGTAAACTCACCATGAGATATGTTAATTCTTTGGGTCTAACTTTAACACATCGTACACAACTCTTCACTATTTTCTTACATGCGTTTCTCGCAGATAGAGGCCAGAATTTTTGTCATATGGAAAAAAGCAATTGTTGTACACCACAGTGCATTAATCGTATGTGTTCATTTTTCAAAATCAAATCGGTAAGTTTATTGTTATTTGTTAATATTATTTGATATTTTCTTTCGAAAGGCAAAGTTTGATTATTTTTTATTCTACCACCTACTCTCACAAGAGAATCAAGAATAAACGGATTCAAAGATAATATTTTGCTCTTTTTTGAAATCGGTTGACCGGAATAAAGATTATTATAATCTTCTTCAAAAAATTCAATTTGTACGGCTTAAATCAGTATTGATGATGACATTTCAAGTTCTTCAGGAATAAGTGAACCAAATTGTTTCTGTTGTCTTTTACGATTCTTTATGAACCTCAAAATATAGGCCAATACCTTTTGTAATTTTTGAAATGAAGAATATTGTGAGATTAAACTTTTTATAAAATTGTTTTCTGAAAAAATTAGCAATGACGTAACAATGTGTCTTTGTTCTGGAACATCAAAATCATATTCTATTTTTTCTTTATTCCAAAATTAATTTTCTTTAATCAGCCAAGAGGGACCATGCCACCATAAATAAGAATTTTTCAATGATTCAGGATACATCCCAGTAAACACACTCTCGTTTGAAAAACGTTGAATAACGGTTGTTTTGGTGGAAACAACGTTAGTGGTTGAAAACTTCAACGTTGAATTTCAGTTGAAGAAAACGAAACATCGAAGACGTTCTTTCAACGTTATATGTTCTTCAGTTTATCACTTCATGTTGAACCACAACAGTTATCAAACGTCCAAATAAAACGTTGATGAGACCACGATATTCAACGTTACTTTTTTACAGTGAAACTACATTTCTATAACGCAATATTGGATATTTGAAACAAAAAGCGTGTAAATAACGAATAATAAATGGTTTCTTGTAACAACAATTCACGATTTATAACAACGTTTTACATCAACGGAATTTCTACTTCGAGTTTAATGAATACGTCGCATTTGATGAATTTGTTGAATGAACGTGGGAAGTGATTCTTTCTTAAAAGGAGGGTCACGGGCCGAACTTTCGACCATTCCGTAAGAGGTCTCTGGGATGACCACATCGTAAATAAATAATCATACGCCAGAAAAGCCAGTAGAAACCTTCACGTCCATCTACTCTTTCCAATTCGCGTTAGTCAGAAAGCGTTCTCAACAGGTGTCACCCCAAAACCTCATTTACAATGAAAATTACTGGGTAATATTGTTTTCGTCAGGACCGCATTGAGGAATATTATTCTTTATACTGCATATATACTGCAATCATTTTTTCAAATCCATTTATATCGAGAACTCGTAAGATATAAATATTGGATAGTATAATTATTTCAAAAGAAATCTTATTATTATTGGAAGACAATAACTCGAGAATTACCAACTTCATATTTTCGAGATGGTTTTCCAAATAATATGGTCACAGCATGGAAATACACCAATGAATCCTCGTAGCTCTCATTTCGAAATCACAATGACGTACAAGGCCAAGCGATTTTGGTTTTGGCGATACTAGCGGTGAAAAATCTAATGTTATTATTGGTCAATTTCAATTTAGATTGTGATTCGATCAAAATTTAACCATTAACAAAATGGCAAGCCAAAATCATTTATAGGAAATTATGTATGGAACTTGGTGTATTTAGGGCCAGAGATTGAGGTTTGCACAATTGATCCATCAAAAACTATTGTTTGAAAAGCCAAAGGTAGGTATATGTAATCAAAATCTAACCTAAGGAGCGAAAATGTCAGTTCTTGATTTTGATTTAACTTGATTGAGATGATTCATCTGTGTAGTTTTATTGGACGCCGCAATCCTGATGATAAAAGTACATTCATGTCAAATAATATCCACCCGTTAGAATACTCAATCTGCTTAAACTGTGATCTCAAACATGACGTCAGAGCGTTTTCTTAGGCACCTGCCTGGTTCTGTGAGAGACAGAGATACATTACAGAATTACCCTAGTTCATCTTATGCAAAAAGTGCAAAACCCCTAAGAAGGCAACGCAGTGACGTATTTGATAGGATCACTTCGTAGCATGGGAAAAGAAACCTTGCAAAGTATAGCAGCACATCTTCCTTACTCCTTACTCATACAAGTTCTACGAGGGTTGCTTTGCAACTAAGTTGGTGGTTAAAAACACTTTTCAAACACTTTTTCAAACATCAACTTATCTATGTTTTTTCCACTGTGCTCAAAATATCCGAGAATGTTCAAAATATTTTAGGATCTGAAAATTATCCGCTGTTCGAAAACAAACTAGAAAATCATTGAGATTGTATCTGAGTACAGACCTGAAACGAATCTCTGACAATTCCTACCAGCATCTCCATTGATGCCAGTTAGCGGATAATTATTTGATTCCCGGATCTTCTGGGACTGTAGCGTAGCGGCCTTTATAATATACATACACTAACATTATGATATTATGATTATTATTTATCCCTCAGCTAAATTCGAGTCATGAATTCCATTTGAAATATTGCATGAATATTATCGAACGTTAATCCATAATTTATAAGTAATTTGAAACTATTAATTACAATGTAGACTTTTTCGTTTCCAAGAAAGATATTCTTCGAACTCATATATTTATTTTGATATGTGAAAATTTTAACAATTCCGTTTCCGACACTGAAATTAGCCTCCTCACAAAGAATCTGATAGTAGGAATAAGTGGTGATGGTCCAACTCTCCTTGGTGCTGATCCATACATTTGAAATATTTTCAGCGCTATCACCTATCGGGTTGTCAGAAAATATCTCAATACCTTTATACCTATCATTGCATTTTTGGATTGCTATATTTTCAATTGTTATTGAAATCAGGAGCTTTTTATCGCAAACAAAAGCGTTTGAGAGTAGAAAAAAAAACAAGAAATTATTGGATTCATAGATTCATGGCAAAATGCATATTTTGTTTGATTTTATGATTTTTCAATTGCGAATTCATTTTAAATCAAGGCTACTTCTCTCGTATTCACAATAATTCGATATATGTATATGCATTAATAAATTCTAATTGATTTATTTGGTGTGATATTTCTGTACCTGAATACGCGATATTCAGGTATTGAATTTTCGAATCTATTTCATAAGATTCAATATGATAGGTATACCTTCCTAATGATTTTTCCATTGAATATCTCGGCCATATCTCAAGATCATGAAATTGCTATCGGAAATAACATGTCTACTGATCTCATATCTCACCAAGTTTACGAAGTCCCTTATTAGGTTAACGAAATAGTTGAAAAAGTAGAATCCCCAATAAATTTATTGTGAGATCAGCTACCTATCTTTCTGAAGATTGAATTTTCAAATTTGTAATTCTTTTCTTCATCGAGATTTTTGTGTATATTTAAAACTGAGTCTGAACACGAAAATCATCGTTTGGAAATTCCTATTTTGCAATTTTTCTTCAGTTGGTGCTCATTTTTTCAGTTGTTTCTCACAATTCATAAATTGCACGAGAAGAGTGAAGGGCAATACAAAATAATATGTGGTGATTTATGGTAATTTATGCAACAAGCGCTCAGAGCATCTATTGATTGGTTTCTGCGCGCCGAACGGTTTCATTGAATCTGGTCTACTCCATACCGTATACGAGGAACAAATGAACAATAGGGTTCGTTTTCATCCATGATTCCTCGTTACATAACATATGAGTTTTTGAACTATCCCTATATATTCAATATACCTATTCAACTGAGATTGGAAATAATATAAAAATATAAATCAAAACAGTGTTCCGCAAATTTTCATTCGATCTTGAATTTTGTATGCAGAGTCGATTGATTTTCATACTTACTTATACTATATTCAACACATTCAACTTTTAGATTTTAAATAATATACGAATCATTATTTCTTGAATAAATTCTGTATGTGGGGTCGATTGTGAATCGAGAATTTACCTATATACACAGGGAGAATTTACCTATATACACAGGGTATAATAGGTGAATTCACAAGCAACCACGATATTCGCATTTCAAAAGTCGAAGAATAGAACCTAGATTTATAACTCGGAAAAGAAAGGCAATATAGCGAATACTTGTTCTCGCCACTGAATTCATCTGAAAAAAATAGATGACTTGTACATTTTTTCATATCTTCTATAGTTATAAACTTTGAGATCTGCTAACGCTGTCGTTTCTGAGTTGAGTGGAATCAAAATAATATCCTATTGTTCATTACTCACTGTCACACGATAGTATTTGTGATGCAATTTCTACTTGGGTTCGCTAATTCAAACACTCAGTACAGGGCAAACAACTCCTCAAAAGAGCGTACACCATATTTAAAATACTTGTAATTAAGGTATTTAAAAGCTATTTGTGATTACTTAAAATAATTAGCAAGTATTTAGAAGTATTGAATATACTTGAAAGAATTGAAAATATTTAGAAGTCATGAGTAGATTTTCGAATCATTTAAGGGTAATATTGGTAATACAGCAGTATTTGATAATAAATAGAGGAATTAACAAGTATTCAAATCTATTTCAACAACTTAAGAACTATTTAATGATATTTATCAAGGAATCAAAAGACCTGGAATATAAATCAATATTGATTTTTCCTTATTATGAATAAAAAAATTGAAAATTAATTTATGTCGATAACAGAGAGAGATATACTATAGCCGAGGCAAATATATTCAGTATATCTTGTATACTCCGAAAATCCAATATTATAATGTAATAATATGGTGTTTGTTTTGAAATTTCAAAGTTGGTTTAGTAACACTAGATCTGGCAACAGGATAGCAGTAAACATATTTTCAGAGTCTTTCCTATGCCTTTCAAAATTTAAAATGACAGAAAGTATTAACAATCAGCAATAATACTGGTGTAATAATATAATAATGATTTTTATGATTATTCTTCAGAAGTAAACAACTAAAGTACAAAAAATACGTTTTTTCTCGCCTGAACTGAGAAGTGAAAAAAAAAATATCAGTCATGGAAGAATCATCACAAGCCGTCGGGACGCGAAGGGGTAAAAATCCTAACCGACATGGGAGCCGATATCTGATATTTCAACGTGCATCTGATATATTTGAAGGATTTAAAAATGTATTTAATGTACTGAAGATGTAATTAAAGCACTTAAAAAAATATTTAAAATAAAGAAAAAGGATTTAGAAAGTATTTGAAAGGTAATTGAGAAATTGAAGACGTAATCAAGAGAAAATAATTAACAGGTATTTGAAATAATTAAAAGTATTTAAGTACTTAAAAATTCAAGGTGTACACCATATTTAGGAGTTGTTTGCCCCTCGACAAAAACTAAATTTATTCCACTAACTATACCTATTATATAAATATACATAGTTCGATAAACAATAAGTCACTACCCACACTATTCAAGTATTCACTTTGAACGCTATTCGCTTTCTCGAATTATTGCAAATATTTTAGATAAGACTAGGATCTCCAATTGTCGCCACGGGCCACGGCAATAAATCATCCGCTAATTATTATGTCGGCATATTTTTGATAATTAGCCACCGCGCTGCCGAGATGAAATGATTCCGATTTCACGGAAATAATCCGTAACTATTCTCTTATAGATTCATCATGAATTTTCGAAATAAACAACGAAAGATGTACAAATTAAATTAGCACTTATCTTATTGGAAAAACAATCACCAAATATTTATTTTATTTCCTGAAGAATTCGATCTTTGCAGTTTACCTTACTCGTAAATTACTAAAATAATGAATATCGAATGCAAATAGTAGTCCCAAGAAGATACGGCAACCCTGCAATTCATCTACGCATTAAAATAAAACACTTAATTATAGTTTTTTGCTGAATGGAATTCTGCAGCGCCATCTCATATTCATGAAACGCTAATAGAAAATGCGATGGACATTACCGCCATCTGTGAGGCAAGGTCTGAACTACTAATTTCAAGATCCCTTCTCGCTTTATTGAGTCCCTGCTACCCATCCTTGATATTTATG
The DNA here is from genome assembly GCA_029955515.1 of Chrysomela aeneicollis. Taxonomy (NCBI): domain Eukaryota; kingdom Metazoa; phylum Arthropoda; class Insecta; order Coleoptera; family Chrysomelidae; genus Chrysomela; species Chrysomela aeneicollis. Next base: position 2,333,858 of record JARUHQ010000025.1, read on the forward strand.
TGGTCAATGGCGGTTTTGCTGTCAAAATTATTCGCTATATTCAATTATAGCCAAACGACCACATTTCAGAAGCTAATATTCCGGTCATGTATTACTATATATCTAACCTCGGAAGTGATCATAAATTTTTGTGAATCCAAAGCATAAAAGTTCACAATGTTTACATATTTTGATCATCTACAGCTTTCTTTCACGAATGAGTTTCAACTTAGGAATGCTTCATCGACACCTCCCAACTTTGGTCTTTTCACTGGTCCAATCCATTTCGCAATTGGACTTACAGAAACTTAGAAATCGACTATTTACGATGGGTCTGCATGAGTCGCATTGTGAATCCCCCCTCTTAACCGTATATTCGATCTATGAAATCAACGTCGAAATTCAGTTTCAAGTCAATATAAACAATCAAACATTCAAATGCGTTGATGATACCAAATAAATCAACGTTATTATTTCTTTAACGTGATATTGAATATTAGAAACGTGAAACATATAAATAACGATAGAGAAATGGTTTCTTGTAACAACAAATCACGGTTCAAAACAACGTTTTAGGCTAACCAAATTTCAACTTTGAGTGTAATCAATACGTCGCATAAATGTATACTGAATTCGTTGAATACACGTGAGGAGTAATTCATTTTGAACCGTATATTCAATCTATGAAATCGACGTTGAAATTCAGTTTGAAACATCGAATCATTTCAACGTTATTTGAACCTTCAATATTCACCATATTGTGACTTGAAGTTGATTCACAACCAATATCAAACTTTCAAATGCGTTGATGATACCAAATGAATCAACGTTATTATTTCTTCAACTTGATATTGAATATTAAAAACGAAAAACATGTTGATAACGATTGAGAAATGGTTTCTTGTAACAACAAATCACGGTTCAAAGCAACGTTTTATGTTAACCAAATTTCAACTTTGAGTGTAATTAATACGTCGCATCAACGTATACTGAATTCGTTGAATACACATTTTGAACCGTATATTTAATCTATGAAATCGACGTTGAAATTCAGTTTGTGACTTGAAGTTGATTCACAACCAAAATCAAACTTTCGAATGCGTTGATTATACCAAATGAATCAACGTTATTATTTCTTTAACTTGATATTGAATATCAGAAACGAAAAACATGTGAATAATGATTGAGAAATGGTTTCTTGTAACAACAAGTCACGGTTCAAAACAACGTTTTATGTTACCCAAATGTCAACTTTGAGTGTAATGAATACGTCGCATCAACGTAAACTGGATGATGTTCATCAACTTGCACTTGATTTTAATAGACTGTTTCTTTTGGTGGTTCAGTAAATTTAAAAACCGTCAACATTTTTTGTCCACTTGATTCTTTATGTAAGACAATTGGCACCGATATGGTTTTTGAATGGAAAAAACTGAATAATGGATTCTTAACTATTGTCTGATGATGGCTGTTAAGTCGAAACTATTTACATCCCAGTGAAGAGACTCTCGTTAAAAAAACGTTGAATAACGGTTGTTTCGGTGGAAACAACGTTAGTGGTTGGAAACTTCAACGTCGAATTTTGGTTGAAAAAAACGGACATCAAAGACGTTATTTCAACGTAGTATATTCTTCAGTTCATGACTTCATGTTGAACCACAACAACTATCGAACGTCCAAATGAAACGTTGATGATACCAAGTGTTTCAACGTTTCTTTTTTCAGCAAAACTACATTTTTATAACGTGATATTGAATTTTAGGAACAAAAAACGTGTATTCGACGATAGAGAAATGGTTTCTTTTAACAAAAGTTCACGGTTTGTAAAAACGATTTAAATTAACCCAATTTCGACTTTTAGTGTGATCAATACGTCGCATTAACGAATACTGATTTTGTTGAATTAACGTGAAAAAATGCATTCTGAAGTGTCTATTCGATGCATTGAATCAACGTTAAAATCTACTTTGAAACAACGAAGCAAATCAACGTTATTTTTACCTCAAATATTCACTTGAAGTTGATTGAAAACCACTATCAAACCTTCAAATGCGTTAATAATACCAAATGAATCAACGTTATTTTCCAGTGAATGGAATGAAATTTTTCCATAGAGTTTCATCAAGTATTCGAAAGCAAAAAACGGGATTATCACGTTGGTAGAATATATTTTTCAAACAAAAAATCACTGTTTATTCAACGTTGCAAATCAACTGACTTTTGATCTGACTTCATATCAATTCATCAATATATCAAACGTCCTAATTGAACCTCAACGTATTATTGAATATTTTAAACTAAAAACGTGTATATAACGACAGTAACATGGTTGCTTGTAACAACAATTATTCATAGTTCATAATAACCTATGAAAATAACGAAATTTCAACTTCGAGTATTATTATTCATTTATTCTATCAAAAGGTACAGAATCCTTATTACAAGGGTTGGTTGGTTAGTTACAATATATACTTATAAACTAAAAAATAGATGAACAAAACAAGTTCACTCTTATAATAAATAATAAATTATGCCAGCTGAGGGAATATTTCAGATAACAATATATCAGTAACATCAGTATAATACCAGTAAAATTATCCATTTCGGAGAAATGATCGCACCTTCATTACATTGATAACAAAGTCTGTTATTGCGTTGATAATTTGACAGGAATTAGAATCTAATGCCCCTACCAGATCATTAATGTTATTGATGCTGTTTGCAATCAGAAAACTGTCACGTAAGCAGTTATAAAATGGGCATTCGAAAAAGATATGTTCAATATTCTCGTCATTGAGTTGGTTGCAAATAGAGCAAATTTCGTTGGTATGGATTATGTGTGTAATTTGTCGACATGTTAATTTTAGTTACCGTCTATTGCAAGCTCTAAGTTGTACAATTATTCTAATTTTATGAATTGGTAGTCTCATGGACAGATAGTTTGGTAGACAAGGGTAACTCAAGCAAATGGCAGAAAATATTTTCGAGTATAACCAATACGTTATATAAACGTATAAAAAAATACGAAGAAATTCATTTTAAACCGTCCATTCAATCTATGGAATCGATTTGGAAGAAAAGAAGCAATTCAACGATGTTTGAAACTTCAATGTTCAGCATTTTGTGACTAATAGTTCATTTCAGCATCTGGAATAACATTCAGTGGATATGATACGTCTATTAAATGTACCCTGATATTGTCGAATAAACGTGGATTGTAACTCATCAATAAACGTTTTATATCCTTCATATCATAATAGATGGCGCCACTTATATCACGCCATATAATACTCATGCTGAAGGTATAAGATAATTACTGAAAAGAGTGTATCATCAAGGAAAACAGAAGTGGAACTGAATAACAACTGGAGATAATTGGAATTGAAAAAATATCATGAAAGTGATTCTTAATTCTTGGTAGAATTTTCAATTATTCATACATTTCTCGGATCTAGATAATCTTGCTATTCAATAATACGTTATTTCAACTTGAGTGTATTGACTAGATAAAACGTTACCTTACAACACCGAAATAACGTTCAAAGGATCAAATATAAAATCGTTAACAAAATAGTAAAAAGCTACGTGACATTTTTGCGTTTACTCAACGTTTCTATGCATCAATATGAAATTAATTTTCAACTGACATTTGTGGTAATTTCACTACGTTATGTCGACGTGAGTATGTTTACTTGATAAACCGTGGTCCAACCACATCGAACCAAAGTTTATAGCGACGAATTGTCAATCGTGAAAAAACTACGTGGAAGTACGAAAACATTTTTGTCGTTATTCAATCTTTTATTAAAATTCAACGTTTATTTGACATCATATAAGACATTGTTGAACCGTTCATTGAAATGGTTGTATAAACGATGGAGTACTGATTTAAATCAACGTGGATGTCAGCGACATTTTTGCGTTTACTAAACGTTATCATTTATCAATTCGAAATGTCGTTTCAACACCGGTTGTACAGATTTTTCTTCGTCATTTTAACTTGAGTGTATTCACTGGGTCACTTCGTTATTTTGACGTGACTGTAGTGACTTGATATAACGTCATCTGAATACATTTAATCACCGTTTATGACGAATATTAAAAGACGTAGATACAGTGCTGGAAAAGTACGTAAGATTGATCTATATTACAAAGTTTCCTCTTAACGATTCATAGATGTGTCACATACCGTGGAAAAAATGTATTTCCAAAACGTTTGAGGAAACGTTTCAGTATAAGTCAAAAACAACGTGGATGTCAGCGAAATTTTTTCGTTTAACAAACGGTTCAATTTGTCAATTGCTAACGTTGATTAAACCGAACTTTGTGGTCATTTTACAACGTTATTTCGACGTAAGTGTGTTTACTGGGATACCTCGCGAAATAATGTCCGCGTGATTTTCATCAGTTTTGACATAATTCCAGTCATCTGGATCTGTAATTGAAGTAATTTCAGTAACTCTATTGGCAACAAAGATTTTAAAATTTGAATGATCACCTTTGATCCAACATAAGGTGATAGTTGAATCGGTCCAATAACATCGTTTGGTGACTTTCATATCGAATGATTGAACCACTTTATCTACTAGGTTTGCTAATAAAAGGGCTCCGCATAATTCTAATTTTGGAATACTTAATTGTTTCAAAGGAGCTATTCGTGACTTAGCACAAAGTATGTTAGATAATATTATTCCATTTGAATCAATTGACCTTATATAAATACAAGCTCCATATGCCTTTTTTGAGGCGTCGGAGAAGCCATGAAGTTCAATCAAACATTTATTTATTATTTCAGAACATCTTGGTATCCTGAAGTTATTCAGCTGAATAAGTTCACGCTGAAATCTCAACCAATTCGAGAAAATATTTTGTGGAACATTTTGATCCCATCCTGTTTTTAATTTCCATAATTCTTGCATAATAAGTTTTGCAATAATTATAACAGGACCCACAAGTACTAAAGGATCGAATATTTGGCATATTATCGATAAAATTCGACGTTTGGTAATAACTATATTATCATTTTTGAATTCACCATTATCATTTTTGAATTCACCAATCTTGAACCGAATTTCATCTGCTGACGGATTCCAATATATACCTAATGTTTTATTATTTTCATTACCAATTTCTAAAATGCTAGCTTCTAAATCTCGATTGATTGATATTTCATTCAATAAAGTGTGATCATTACACAACCATTTTCTCAACTCGAAACCAGCACTAGTTAAAATCATTGAAACATCTTTTTGAATTTTCATCAAATTTTCTACTGAATCAGCTCCTGTCAACAAATCATCAACATAAAAATGTTCAGCTATTACTCTACTAGCTAGTGGAAATTTATCTTTATTTTCTTCAGCTAGTTGCATCAAACATTTAATAGAAAGATATGGAGCTGAAGAGGTACCGAATGTTGCGGTATTAAGCTGGAAAATTTTCAATTTTTGGTTGGGATCAGTACGCCAAAATATTTTCTGAAAACGTCTCTGGGAAGAATCAATCGAAACCATTCTGTACATTTTGGAAATATCAGCAGTGAGTACATATTTGTGAGTTCTGAAATTCAATAGAATTGAAAATAAATCTCTCTGTAATACTGGACCTATATATTGGGTATCGTTTAAAGATAGACCAGAATCAGTTTTTGCCGAAGCATCAAAAACTACACGACATTTAGTTGTGATACTAGATGCCTTAAAAACGGCATGGTGAGGCAAACAATTTTTTTTTCACTTGATTTTTCATCAAAGATTTCTGTCATGTATTCAAGATATTCATATTCTTTCGAAACAGTTGAATAATCCTTCTGTAATGATTTATCTTTCATCAATTTATGTTCTAAAGAAAAAAATCTCTTCAATGCCATTTTTCTAGAATCTCCCAATAATTCAACCGAGTCTCTGAAAGGTATTTTAACTTTAAACACACCAGTAGCCTTATCACGCTTGGTGGTTTCTTTAAAATATGTTTCACAATATTTTTCGTCTTGCGACATCATTTTATTTTTATTCTTCATATCCTCAATCGTCCAAAATTTTGAAATTTCAGTATTTATTGATTCATCGCTTTCAGTGAGGAGATTATTTATAGATGATATATGATGAAGACAATTAGAATATGACAAATTTCCAGCTACTACCCAACCTAGCTCCGTATTTTGGAGAATGGGCATATTTTCACCCAATTTCAATTGTCCGGAAGTCAGAATAGACCAAAAAATTTGCGAACCTTATAATATGTCGATTTCATTGGCTGTGTTGAAAGAAGGGTCAGCTAAGAAAAAACCATTTGGAATGGAAACAATTTCTTTATCGGATGATATTCTTGGAAATTTTTCTGTTATTTTTGGAATAAATTAACAACTCAGATTTGACGAAAAATTACCCTGTCTTGAATTGATACTAATATTCACTTGTTCTGTCAAGTTCATGGCTACTTGTCCTACACCCTTGACTAAATGATTGATTTTTATGTTTTCGATATTTAATCTTTCACAGAAACTTTCTGTAATGAAATTGCTTTGTGATCCTCCATCTAGAAGAGCACGTCCTATATATTTCTTTTTTCCAACTTTTATGATTCCAGTTGAAATTGATATATTTCAATATGATTATTATAACATTTATAACTTCGAAAAGAATCAATAATCAATTCATAAACAACTATCGTATTCATCTGTTCTACATATCACTATGTGGAAATTATATATTATACAGAGTCTTTATGTACTGCTAACATCTCCCTTCCTTAATTCGAAGTCCTTGAGGTAACTTGGAATTCGTTTTGTTCTGTTTGGTCTTGCTTCATATTGAGATTCTGTAATAGAAGGTGCTTCATCAACTTCTTGTTTACTCCCATTCACAACATGGTCTGGAGTAACTTCTGGAATCATCTCGACTGATGAATTTGAAGGTATATCTGTTCTTGATATCTCAAAAGATTCCATCAAAATATCAAGTGGAAGAGTAACATACTCGATTTCAGAACATTCAATATATCTCCTTTTCAGCTGGTTTCCATGTGCTCCCAAAAGTCTGTGGAAATTTTCGAGTGATACTTCATACATGACATACCCAATTTTGCTTATGATTTTTCCTGGCTTCCATTGGTATATATTGTTATGATGAACCTTACAGTAGACCATTTCACCTATTTCAAAAGATTTGGAAGATCCAGCATGATTGATTTCATTATGTCGATGATCGTTTTCACGAGATGGCAACAACAGGTCAAGAGTGGTTCTCATTTTTCTACCAATGAGTACTTCTGCTGGAGACTTTCCATTTGGTGTATAACGGCTCGGTGTGGTACGATAGGTTGCTAAAAAAGTGTGAATTTGTTGTCCTAATGGTTGTCCTCCTTTTTCAATTTTCTTCAAGGCTCGCTTAAATGTATCAACAAACCTTTCCACTTGTCCATTCGATTGGGGATGGTAGGGTGGAGTCTTTATATGTTCTCTTCCATTCTGTTTGCAGAAGGTTTGAAAATTCTCACTGCAAAATTGGCTTGCATTATCAGAAACGAGAGTTTGTGGATTTCCGAATCTTGCAAAAACATCTTCCAATGTTTTGATGATAAATACAGTTGTTGTATTCTTCGTGCTCACTATTTCTGGCCATTTCGAGTAGGCATCGACAATTATGAAGAAATAATCTCCTTTCATTGGACCTGCAAAGTCCATGTGGAGTCGTTGCCATGGTCCCATTGGTGCAGACCATGGGGAAAATGGAATTTTTGGTGGTGATTTCGCTGCTTTAGCACAACTCGAACATTTTCTGACAAAATCTTGTATGTCGGCATCGATAGCTTTCCAGTATACATAGCTCCTCGCTATGGATTTCATCCTCTCTTGTCCAGGATGGCCTTTATGTAACTGGTGTAGAATACGACGCTTGAAAAACTCTGGAACTACAACGCGTTCACCGAACATCAGACATCCATCAACAACTGAAAAGTTGTCTCTTCTGTCGTGAAATGATTTGAGTTTCTCATTCAGTTCCAGCTTTCTTGGCCAGGCATCATTTTGAACGTACTTGATGATTTCCTGGAGAGTTCTGCATTTAGAAGTTTCATGCTGAATCATCCTGTGTGTTACTGGAAGTGAATCGATGACAGTGTTCAAAACTTGTAGAACTCCCGAGTTGATAAGTCTTGCGTGTCCATAACATTCAGTTTTGATATACTCGATTTTAATTGTTGAGCTTTGATGAATTCTGTGATAGTTTTTTGAAACTGCTCTGACATATTTATCGTATTGAGTCCTTTTGAATCCTCGTCGCCACTTTTATGATTCCAGTTGAAATTGATATATTTCAATATAATTATTATAACATTAATAACTTCAAAAATAATCAATAATTAATTCATAAACAACTATCGTATTCATCTGTTCCACATATCACTATGTGGAAATTATATATTATCAGAGTCTTCATGTACTGCTAACACCAACAATGACATGAACCAAGGCAGTTGAAAGCAGTACCTGATCAAATTCTTTGGCACCATTTTCATTCAAATTATAATATTCTGAATTACCTTTTTTACGAAAGGCTGAAACCTTGCAATTTGTCGATTCATTTATAGAAGCAATGCGGTTTGAATTGAATGAGTTATCAATTTGAGTTTGATGCTATGACGATTCACTTGAAGTTTGTTGGGATGTGACATTTACCAATCTGTCATCATGTGATTTCGGAAAATTTATATGAATGAGTGGATTGTGAGGTTTGTTACATTTTATGCATCTTTTTGCTTCGCAATTCCAAGAAGAATGAGAGATTAGATTAGATTAAATGGGGTCCCTCACAAAAATTACAACATTTATCACTAGATACTAGAGTACTAGACTATGACTGGAATTCTTTTTGTTATAAGGTAATTTATTGCATTCTAATTTATTCATTTCAAGTTTTTCCAAAACTTCACATTTTTCCTTGAGAAATTTGTTCATATCTTGCATAGTCGGCAAATCTTTCTCATATTTTTCAGATTTCCAGTCACGTCTAGTTGTGTTATCAAATTTAGTGCATAAAATGAATATAATCAACCGATCCCATTCTTCCGTTTTTTCTCCCAAAGATTTTGAAGAACGTAAATGCTTGATGGCAGAATCATATAATTGCCTCAAATCTGTATGCGATTCTCTCTGCATTTGTGGATATTCCGAAATTGCTTTGATATGGTTATGAATCATAAGAGCTTTATTTTCATATCTTTCAATGAGTATCTTCCAGGCTATATCAAAATTGGCTGAAGTTACTTCAATTGATTTGACAATTTTTGATGCATCCTTTTTCAGGGATGACTTCAAATAATAAAATTTTTGAATAGGAGCTAATGAAGTATTCTCATCCACCAAAACCTTGAATGTTACACGAAATTCTAGCCAATCTTGATAATCACCTCAAAAAATTGGTAATTTTATAGTGGGCAATTTCACTAATGTATGATTGATATTGTTAGTAGTAATTGGATTCAATATTGATTGATCATCTGATGTAAAATTCACATCGTTATTTATTCTGTGAAATTCTTTTGAAATCCTCCTTGCATCTGTCATTAATTTGAAATAAATATTTTCAAACATTTCTCTATCATCATTTTCAATGATATCTTGCTCAATTGATTCTATTTCGAATTGAACTCTATCAAATTCATTAAGAGTATCTTCAATATTATGAATTCTCAAGTCTAATTGATTTGATTTTCATCTAAATTGTTTATATCTAATGATTGGAGAAACGTTTGAAAACGAGTAAGTTTCCCTTCGATTTGACCTCGTCTCAATTTCAACATATTCGAATTTTCGGCCATTTCAACTGAATTAGAACAAATTGATCTATGACTCTTAACTCTCGAAGGATAAGAGGTTGGGATAAAGGATATTGGTTAGGAAGGGGGCAATTGAATGAAGGAACCGTTGAGGAATGGATGTCTGACCTTAACCCAGCAATTAAATCTGATTTCTTCGACACTTCCTCGTCCTCTTCAGATATAATTATCCAATTCCAAATCCGGCTCGTCTGGACCAATGTTTCGACGCTCAATGTATTATAAGTATTGAATTTGTGGACTGTATATTGATTTTATTGATGTTGAATTATAATGTTTTCATCTGGCATAAATTATCAGATTATTTCTCAATTGACAGTAAATAACAACAACTCATTCTTTTATATAAAAACAGACGAACATATGAAGGAAACATGATATTGCAGATTCTTCTACAGGGCCAATTCGTCTAACTCCAACAGATGACTGCACTTCTTATCGCTCTGTATACTTCATAAGACATAAAAGTGACGTTTTCTCAAAATTTCTTGAATTTCAAAATTTGATTGAGAGGCAGACAGGCAATAAAATAAAAGTCTTGAGAAGCGACAATGGAACAGAGTATGTCAATGAATATTTCAAAAGTCATCTGAAGAAATTTGGTATTATTCACGAGACAAGTGCTCCTTACACTGCTGAACAGAATGGAAGAGCTGAGAGAGACATCAGATCCATCACTGAATGTGCCAGAACGATGCTTGAAAATTCAAAATTCCCAACAAATTTATGGGCTGAAGCAGTCAATACGGCAGTTCACCTATTGAACAGACGAACGTGCAAATCCGAAGAAAGTAGGACGCCATATGAAAAATTAATCGAAAAAGAACTCAAAATTTATCTCAGAAAATTTGGTGCTATATCCTATGCACTAATACCGAAAAGTTTTCGAAAGAAATTTGCCAGCAAATCTAAGAAACTTTTTCTGGCTGGTTATGATGGAAATGGTCCTAACTACAGGTTATATGATGTAGAAACCAAGAAAGTACAGGTAGTTCGAGACATTGTTTTCAATGAAGAAGAATGCAATAATGCGAATAGTAATCCAAACTATACATTCTTTGAAATGAGACATGAATCTGAAGATAAATCTGAGTCGAGTGTAGGATCTGAAATGAAAATTGAAAGTGAAATGTCAGAAGAACCCATCCGTGAATCTGTTCGTCAATTAAGAGATAGAGAACAAATTAAACCTCCTCAGAGATATGAAGCGGATATCGCTTGTGCTGCAATTATCAATGAACCCCAGTCGTATCAGGAAGCCATGAATAGTGATCAACACGGCGAATGGAAGGCAGCAATGGAAGAGGAAATGTGTTCTTCGAAGAAGAATGGAACATGGTCTCTTGGAAAAATACCTGATAATCGAAAAGCAGTAGGTTGCAAATGGGTGTATAAGATCAAATACGAATCCAATGGAAGTGTAGATCGATACAAAGCTAGACTCTGTGCCAAGGGTAATTCCCAAGTACCCGGTATAGATTTTACGGAAACATTTGCTCCAGTTGTTAGATATGAATCAGTGAGATTGTTATTATCGATGGCAACTGTCAGAAATCTCGAAATTTGTCAGTTCGATGTCGCAACGGCCTTCCACAACGGTGATTTGGAGGAAGAAATTTACATGGAACAGCCGCAGGGATTCCTCAATGATGCCCAAAGTTTGGTATGCAAGCTGAGAAAAAGCATTTACGGCTTAAAACAATCACCGCGTTGTTGGAATCAGAAGTTTATAGACTTCTTATCTGCATACGACTTCAGACCATTGGAAGCAGACAAATGTGTTTTTAAGGCGAAGTTCAAAAACATAGATCTCTACCTAGCCTTATATGTGAATGATTCGAGAGAAGGTTGAGGAAAATTCAATTGCTGTGGTTTATGTTTATTCCAAGGATCGACTAGCCGATATCTTCACGGAGCCATTATCAAGAAATATTTTTTCGAAAAACAGAAGCTCCTTGTGTATACTTTCAAGTCAGTCATCAAAGAGTGGATGAAGCTACTTTGATAACTGAATAAGTGTACCTCTGATGTTTTTGTTGTTATGTACTTTTAGTTTATATATATTTGTTTTAATAAGTTGAGAGATATTATCGTATCAACAGCACAACTTGAGTTCTTCTACTGATTCCACTGAAGAATACATCTGTTTAACAGTATATGTCCTTTACTAGAGTGTCAATTATTTTCTCTAGACCTTATAATGAGCCAGAATCTGCTTGACCTCTATTAAGAATCATGCATAAATCAGGTTTATTTGAAAAAAATCCGATAGATCCGAAGAAGAACATTCAAATACGGAATATTTTATTAGATATCACGAACTCAATATACTTAATTTAAAGCAGATACCTACTTAGTTAGATGATTTACTAAATTTTTTACAATATCATACAAATAAATGAATGTTAAGACATTCTCATCATCTTTCGATGAACATCCTTCTTAGAGATAAAAGTAAATGCAGCAACAGTTATGAATGGATTTTGAAACTTATTTCAATACAATAGACAGAATTTCCAGAGTTGAAGACAACTAGAAAACGAGAGATGCACATGAATCAGGACATCAGAATCAGACTTTTCAGCCAACAAAATAGACTGATCAGTTTTAAAGCAAGTAGACAATTTCTACAAAATATTTGACAAAGTGTCCATAATATAATAAATCAGGTTTATCAAAAAAAACATATTCAGATGCTGAATATTATAGATATCTCCAATTTACATATCAAAGAAAAGATCCGAAGGAGTACATTCAAATACGGAATATTTTATTAGATATCACAAATTCAATATAGGTACTTAATTTAAAGCAGATACTTAATATATATACTCAATTTAAAGCAGATACCTATTTAGTTGGAAATTTCTTTCAATATTATACAAATAAATGAATGTTCATTCTCATCATCTGTCGATGAACATTCTTCTTAGAGATAAGTGAATGCAGCAACAGTTATTAATGGATTTTGAAGCTAATTTCAATTCAACCAGGGTTGAAGACAACAAGAAAACGAGAGATGCACATGAATCAGTACATCAGAATCAGACTTTTCAGCCAACAAAATAGACTGATCAGTTTTAATGCAAGTAGACAATTTTTACAAAAGATTTGACGATAATATAAAAAATTGTCACTTACCTCAGAACATAATCAATCCTGGAATTCAGCTGAAAAATCCTGCTTCTGGGACTAAGAATCATGTTTCTGGGATCAAAAATTTATCTTTTCAGTTGAATCCCATGAATCCTTCATTTCATACAATATTCTCAAAATTTTGAAAATACCTCCAGGAATAGAATAAAAATGGAAATTCTTGAAAGATTCTGATCAAACTGAAAGTATAGAAAAATCCGAAATAATTTCATCATAATTTCATGTTGAATTTTTCTATTCTTTAACCTGAAAATACTATTATTTATCAAAAGCTTCATCAAAAATATCTAACAACGTGTATCCTCCTTAATGTAGGATCACCTCAAATTATCAAAATATCAAATTTTAATTTTTCGAGAGCCTCATGGCCTCAAATCGAACCACACACAAAAAATCACTCTCGTTTGCTCCTCTGAAAACTTTTAGGAATCAAAATAATTGGATTTCATACAATAGCAAATTATTTCAATCAAATGAAATCATAACACTATCAGAAAATCTATCCATCACCTTGCTCTGAAGGAAAACACCGCAACAAAACTTAACGTCTTACCTCCAAGAAGTATGTTTGTCGAAAGAGAGCGAGTACTCGTCTTTTCATCTCTTCTTCATATTGACTTATCTGAAAGATAGCGTGTAAACAGTTGTTGCCATATTTATTTAAATTCTTTTAATCATTCATAATTTTGTGATTGGCATTGTTATAATCAAGATTACTGATATAAATATGAATTTATTCAGTTAACATAACCCTTTCATATTCCATCGTGGTACTGAAACACTTCATTTGTGCAAAGAACGCAGGATATGATCGAATTAGTTGAAAGGAAAGAAAACAAAATAGCAATAGCCGAAATAGTGGTCAAGCGACAACAATGTGCAAAGCGAAATACCCATTTAATATACTTACCTGTCAACGATCAACTAACTAATCAACCAATCAAAGAGCACTGATTGAAGTTGTGAAGCCACAATATACAAGGGAGAGAAATCACAATATACGGGGGAGATGAAACATATCACTGAAAATGAACGAAATTCAAAAGCGTGAGAAATTTCGTTACAGGGTTTATTCGATCTTTGTATGCTATCATCTGGGTGGTTTCTGATTTTCCTGACAAAAAAATCAATGTCGCATCGAAAACTCATACTCTGTTTTATTTTTCGTTATTATTATGAACTTCACCTTTTTGTAAACGTTATCCACACCCTACTTAGCTACTGGAGTACCTTCTTCATACACAGGCACTTCTCTAGGTACATATTAAGTGACAAGACAAGACATTTATTGACCTTCAAAAATTACAAAAATGTTTATGAGATAAACTCACAACATGATTGTTTAGGTATGTCAAGACAGGTGTAGTGAAATAAACATGTATAAAATTTGTAAAATTATCAAGAAATAAAAGTAGTGAATCGTTTCAAAACGAGATAATTCTGAAAACTAGGTTTTGTGTAAAGTATTACTTCAAATAGTCAGTACTAAATATCAAGTTCATATATGGGACGAAACATCTTCAATATCATAAAGTGGATTAACAAGCAGTGATTGTTTCAAATAGTATTTCATTTATTTGTCGTGAATGTCTTCTAATCCACCGATATAAGGTTACATAGTTAGAAATTCAGTCTGCTTACTCATTGTTTTAGTGTAATCCACTCGAGGTAGTCTATACAGTTTTCACTTCCCGTAGTGTTCGCATTTTTGTTTTTGTGTATCCACAAGATGACTTCTGTAAAGTCCGTATTACATGGTGCAGAAATTGATACAGAAAATGTGCAAATAAATATTGTTTGGTAATACACGATATCAATAATTCAACACATAAGCATGCGCAATATGTGAATCCAAACGGCTTTTATGAGGATTTTAACCTCATTTCAACTTAACTTGTTGAGAAATGCTTCTGGAAATTTTCTACACAAACAAGGATGTCTCCAATAAATCATTCTTTGACTGTGGCAGCTTCAGCTTTGCAGTGCTTTAATAATGTTTACATTGATGAAAATTTATATGGAGAGACATAATAATAGCAGAAAAGGACGGCTTTGGAATCGCGAATGGATGAGAAAGAGGTGGATAGATAGGTCTTATCGTTGATTGAAACAGTCTTATTTCCATCATTGCTGAGAAGGAGAGATAATGGCAGAGGTGTACTGAATATGGTTGAGAATGAACTTCTTGTTGAGAATACTTTTACTTTACTTCAAGCTTAAATAGTCCTGCTACAACACATGACTCAACCTGTATATTCTGTTTTGTTTCTCCTTCATATTATTCCACATATTATTATACGGACACTCTTGTTCAATTTGAAATGGCGCAGTTTTTTTATTTCAGTACGAATTTGTTTTTTCTTATGTATTCATTAATCAATGGATGACTAAATAAATTAATAAATTGATGAATATTCAGGTACCTACCTAGTTAGATCGACATAGGTGTTCTACTAAGTTTCTTTTGTTTTGCAGACTGAATTTGGGAAGATATCGATTTGCTTAGGTCGTCATCACCCTATAAATTGGATGATGTTTGGTCTCAATGGAGCAGAAATCGTTTTCAATCCAGCATCGGCAGTAAGTTATATATTTTTATTGCATGCTCATGAATGACGAATAATCCTTATACACCATGTCGAGTGTGAATACAATAC
Source organism: Chrysomela aeneicollis (assembly GCA_029955515.1). Taxonomy (NCBI): domain Eukaryota; kingdom Metazoa; phylum Arthropoda; class Insecta; order Coleoptera; family Chrysomelidae; genus Chrysomela; species Chrysomela aeneicollis. The sequence continues at coordinate 2,349,487 of JARUHQ010000025.1, forward strand.
CCAATACACGTCGCTTTCAAATATTGATGTTGAACATTGAAATATTTGATCGTGATCAGTTTCATTTTGAAAAAAGTACTTTTTCCATCTCCTATGGACTGATCAAAACATGGGCTGTCCTCAAAATGGGAATGTGGATCATGGATGTTCATCTGAATAAGATGGCTTAATATCCACTCAATGTAATGTATGTAAATCCCAGTTAACCAGTTTCGGTGGCAGGAAAGTTGCAGGGAATTACTATCGTGGTGATGCGACTTCACAATGTTGATATTGAAAAGGCGCTACAGTATTTATAGGCGAGTGCTAATTGTCCGCAACCTCACATATCGCCAATAAGTTGCCAGAATATCGCAATGAATATCTATTTCAGTAACCATATACTGCAATTATGCGACGTCTCTGTATGGTAGAACATTAAACATCCATAGAACAATAGTGTAAACATCGAAATGGAATCCAATAAAACTTTCGTGGACGTTGAATCCGCGAATTACCATACAAATCGCAAAAAGTCATTCCTATTTCACGTTGATGAATACGTGAATGGAATGTCTACTATCGCTTTCGAATATGTGAATTAATTTTTTATTTTATAATGGATATCAACATAATGTTGATATTGGGAAGTTTACTAAATATCACTGGCGACAGTCAGTCAGAGTTCCATTCTTGTGTTTGAATGGTAATTCTTATGTAAAGTATTTGTGACATTTGGGTAGATTATCTGCGGTTGTTGGTAAGGAGCGCCATCTCTCGATTAGGTACCCAATTACTTATTTGAATAGGCACTGCTGCAGATGATATAATTTATTTCTGATTATGGAGCATTCAATATGCATTTTCGGATGTCGGGTAGTACCATTGTATAAGGACTAGATACAAATTCGATTATGCATTTTCGTAAACTGCTGAGCTCAAATGAGCCAATCTAGTGCATTTTAAAAATGATCGAAAATCAGTTATTCACTTTCTACCGATTATATTTTGCGAAAAGATGGGACACAACTTTTTCAACATGATTGTGACCTCTGCCATATTATCGCATTTCTGTCCTGAATACGTTGATGTCTCGCGATAGTTTATGATCCAGGCATTTGATTGGGCACCAGAATGTGAAACATAGCATCAATTTGAACTTTGATTATTTAAGCGATAAAATTCATGCATTATTGCAGGAGATATTTTATTTCATAATGAAAAATCTGATTTTTTTATGAATATGCTCAATTATTGAGATACTGATGAATTCATCTCATTTGGATTTTCAACACTGTATAATCACGATTCGAATATCATTCGATCATTATCCGTCTAATAAATGTTTTCAATTATATATTTCACATCAATATTATAGAGTTGAGTAGCTACCAAAACATAACAAATAAAGCTAGATGGGTACTGGCACTTATGAAATGCATACTGCATATATAGATGAACCATTAATTAACATAAAATATTCGCATGAAGTTGATCGTTGGGTTGTAGCAACGTGTCATTAAATAGGGCATCTTAAAAATTTTACAAAAAGACTTCTCCAAGTAGTTGCTCGGTTATAGTTTGAGGAAGTTCACTTATGATACATTATTTGAATTTCTAATGATATCACGAGTTCGATATTTGATTAAAGTGAATAGGAATATGTCGTATAGTATTAGCAATGTGCACTTCATCGGAACTTCCAGATATATTGTTGCATGCGATGCTTAGAAAATTTGATTTGTAGAATTCGCAGTGCCAACAATAAGCGGATGTTGATGTCCACGTAGCGAAGTTCTCGGTAAATCTTTGATAAGTCGCCAAGATGATTACCATTGTTACAATATTTTTCATTCATTCCATCTTACAGTTACTTTTTGAGTTGACTGGGATAAGCACATGCCAGTAATGATATAATATGAATTATTTTCACATATTCGATTTCCATTTAAATTTTCCATTCCTCACATGATTCAGCTGCATTATCAATCACCTTCAGGTTTCTGCCGTAATTTGTGATATACATAATTTTATTCAGATGATATACTTCTTGTAAACAACCTAAAATATGTTGTTCGTTTACATTCAACTCACCTCTTACTGTTCATTTTTGATTATGAAAATCGGAGTTTCCTGAAATCTCAGAAATAAATCATGTTCACTTCACTTTCCTCAATATTCCTATACGATTATACAGTAATAAGGACCAATTATATGTGAATTTTTTCTTCTGCATCAGAAAACTCCAACATACATGGTGGAAATTTGAAAAAAAAATCGATACTACATATGTTAATGTTTGGAATGTCACTTATGTGTCATTGAATTCAGCAAATTCACAGAATCATAGAATATTATGGTAAACAGGATTTTGTGAAAGTGAACGTTAGTTCAACTTCTGGTGAAACAGAAAGTGGTAACATTAAATTTGTACTTATATCTGTTCTCAATGTTGATCGCCATACCAAATGCAGCTACCAGATGTCCATATTTGACGTGTTTATCGACACGATATGTTGCAGTATGCCGGTCTTCTCTCAAGGTCACTATGTGTGCAGTAGCCTCTTCTTCGTCGTTCCATCCATTGGTCGACGCCACAGCTTCAAACTGCATACGATAATGGACCAAGATTACTATCGATAAAAAATCGATTATTCTACTGAAATTTCAGATGTGGCAACCCTGTTCCAACTATCATGAATTTCGATCTCATATCTCATGTCTTTCACTTCGTCTCGTAATGTGTCCACTTCCTTCCTTCACTCACCGTCTATCTTTCTATCGTTGAATTGGAATGAGGTGTTAATCGTTTCAATTCAACAAACTGTTTCGCGCAACCTATCGTTTCTTAGTCGTTCACCCAGCTTCCTGGGTCCCACATAATCAATTAACCCAGCTTCCTGGGTCCCACATCCTCAATTGGGCGACCATTTCCTCGTTCACAATCCAGATTAGAAGTGGCGGTATTCTCAACATTTCTCTTTGCCAATTAGGGTGAGTGTTTTTAACCAGTCTTTTACTCTTCGTTTGGTGAACAGTATCATCTTTGTTTCCGTTGAATTCACAGAGAGACCTGCTTCATCCTACCATCTCTCGGTTATCTTGCAGGCTACCTGAGAACGATCGTAGACGACTCTCAAGCATCTCCTGCTGACAAGGACTAGTTTTCCGTCGGCGTATGCTTGTGCCTCGAATTCTTTATCTGTGAGTTTGCATCGTTCATGACTGAACATCACAGGTGGGGAGAAAGGCCCTCCTCTAATACAGCGCCTAGTCTATGGTTTTCCTGAGTTTCTACTACTTTCCTGTTGGTTAGCAACGATACAATCCAGTTGACCATTGATACTGTGTTCTCTTCTGTATTTGCCTTTTCGAAGGCGTCAAAACTTTCTGAGCGTATAACCTCTTTGAACTCTTATGCTTTTTTGATTCGTCGCACTGCAGTATAGAGGAATTGTTACGTTTTTTTTTGGTGTCACTATATAGAATTGCATTGGTATCCCAGCAAACACATCTGTTACACTCACGTAAATATTATATAAAATCAATGGAATATTTTTATGTAAAATAGTTATGTGAATATAACATCTCATTTATGAGATTCGTAAACTTCGAATTTACGTAAATAGTTGACATAAATATGACATGGCTGATACAAAAAAACTTGATGTCAATATTATAAGCACATTATTAAGTAACCACTATGTAAAAATGTGAACTTCATCTTTATGTAAATAGTTGACGTAAATATTGATGAAAATTCAGTAGTGGAAGGCACACAATGATTCAGATATCCAGCAATTATATTGGAAAGTTACTTTTTTGGAACAAAACACCGTTATTATATATTTGTTAAACAAAAACATAACATCACATATCCAGTACATATCAGATCGAACATCAAAAACATAATAGCCATATATAGGGCGAATTCAAAAATCTGCCAACAGCAACTAATTCAACACTCCTCCTTAATTCTGCTAGGCAGGTTCTTTGATTTCTGATAGTCCACATCTGGCTCTCAGCTTCAAGAATTTCTCCTTTTGCAGTCCCTTTGTGAACATATCAGCTAACATCTCCTCTGTAGGACAATATTGGCATTTCAGTATGCCTTTTTCGACACAATCTTCTATGAATCGTCGTTTTGTATCGATGTGTTTTGTTCGAGGTGTTGTACCCCCTCGCTTGATTTGCGACAGGACATTTTGGTTGTCTTCGAACATCTGCACGCATCTGTTTCCTTTCCATTTGAGATCGTCGAGCAGTCGTCGAAGCCAAATTACCTCTTTGCACGCCTCCATCAACGCCAAATATTCTGCCTCCGACGATGAGAGTGCCACACAATCTTGTCTTCGGCAAGCCCAGCTGATTGATTGGTCCGCCCAACATTATGATAAATCCAGAGTTTGATTTTCTTGTCTCTCGACACTCAGCCCAATCAGCATCAACATATCCAATCAGCTTTTCTTGATCATTCTTGCATCCGACAATCAAACGCATTGATGATGTTTGTTTCAAATACTGAATTGTGCGCTTGACTTCTTTCCAGTCCCTGGTCGTTGGTTTCGATACTTTCTGCGACAAAATTGCAACTGCTGCTGCGATATCGGGTCTGGTGTTCGTTGAAATGTATAGCAAACATCCGATTGCTGCTCGATACTGCTCGTTGGTGAGCAGTACATCGTCGCACGGGTCCGTGCGATATGTGGAGCTGAGAGGTGTCTCCTGGCCCTTTGCGTTTGCCAGTCCAAATTTCTCCACAACGCATTCAATGTACTTCTGTTGGTCCAGTGCAAAAGTTCCTTCATCTCGGGTAACTCGAATGCCCAGATAATTGTGCACTTGTCCAAGATCCTCAATGATGAAATGTTTCTTTATTTCATTCAGCAGGAATGGAATGAACTCAGTGTTATTGCTGGCTACCAGAATATCGTCTACGTAAACTAGGACGTAGATCGCTCCTTTCATTCCTTCGTAGGTATACAAGCTGGTGTCGCTGGAACTCTGCACGAGCTTTGTGCACCTTAACACTCGGTGAAGTGTATTGTTCCACACCCGTGCCGATTGTTTCAATCCATATATGCTTTTTCTCAGTTTTCCTTAGTTCTCCTTAGTTTTCCTTAGTTTTCCTTAGTTTTCCTTAGTTTTCCTTATTTTTCCTTAGTTTTCCTTAGTTTTCCTTAGTTTTCCTTAGTTTTCCTTAGTTTTCCTTAGTTTTCCTTAGTTTTCCTTAGTTTTCCTTAGTTTTCCTTAGTTTTCCTTAGTTTTCCTTAGTTTTCCTTAGTTTTCCTTAGTTTTCCTTAGTTTTCCTTAGTTTTCCTTAGTTTTCCTTAGTTTTCCTTAGTTTTCCTTAGTTTTCCTTAGTTTTCCTTAGTTTTCCTTAGTTTTCCTTAGTTTTCCTTAGTTTTCCTTAGTTTTCCTTAGTTTTCCTTAGTTTTCCTTAGTTTTCCTTAGTTTTCCTTAGTTTTCCTTAGTTTTCCTTAGTTTTCCTTAGTTTTCCTTAGTTTTCCTTAGTTTTCCTTAGTTTTCCTTAGTTTTCCTTAGTTTTCCTTAGTTTTCCTTAGTTTTCCTTAGTTTTCCTTAGTTTTCCTTAGTTTTCCTTAGTTTTCCTTAGTTTTCCTTAGTTTTCCTTAGTTTTCCTTAGTTTTCCTTAGTTTTCCTTAGTTTTCCTTAGTTTTCCTAAGTTTTCCTTAGTTTTCCTTAGTTTTCCTTAGTTTTCCTTAGTTTTCCTTAGTTTTCCTTAGTTTTCCTTAGTTTTCCTTAGTTTTCCTTAGTTTTCCTTAGTTTTCCTTAGTTTTCCTTAGTTTTCCTAAGTTTTCCTTAGTTTTCCTTAGTTTTCCTTAGTTTTCCTTAGTTTTCCTTAGTTTTCCTTAGTTTTCCTTAGTTTTCCTTAGTTTTCCTTAGTTTTCCTTAGTTTTCCTTAGTTTTCCTTAGTTTTCCTTAGTTTTCCTTAGTTTTCCTTAGTTTTCCTTAGTTTTCCTTAGTTTTCCTTAGTTTTCCTTAGTTTTCCTTAGTTTTCCTTAGTTTTCCTTAGTTTTCCTTAGTTTTCCTTAGTTTTCCTTAGTTTTCCTTAGTTTTCCTTAGTTTTCCTTAGTTTTCCTTAGTTTTCCTTAGTTTTCCTTAGTTTTCCTTAGTTTTCCTTAGTTTTCCTTAGTTTTCCTTAGTTTTCCTTAGTTTTCCTTAGTTTTCCTTAGTTTTCCTTAGTTTTCCTTAGTTTTCCTTAGTTTTCCTTAGTTTTCCTTAGTTTTCCTTAGTTTTCCTTAGTTTTCCTTAGTTTTCCTTAGTTTTCCTTAGTTTTCCTTAGTTTTCCTTAGTTTTCCTTAGTTTTCCTTAGTTTTCCTTAGTTTTCCTTAGTTTTCCTTAGTTTTCCTTAGTTTTCCTTAGTTTTCCTTAGTTTTCCTTAGTTTTCCTTAGTTTTCCTTAGTTTTCCTTAGTTTTCCTTAGTTTTCCTTAGTTTTCCTTAGTTTTCCTTAGTTTTCCTTAGTTTTCCTTAGTTTTCCTTAGTTTTCCTTAGTTTTCCTTAGTTTTCCTTAGTTTTCCTTAGTTTTCCTTAGTTTTCCTTAGTTTTCCTTAGTTTTCCTTAGTTTTCCTTAGTTTTCCTTAGTTTTCCTTAGTTTTCCTTAGTTTTCCTTAGTTTTCCTTAGTTTTCCTTAGTTTTCCTTAGTTTTCCTTAGTTTTCCTTAGTTTTCCTTAGTTTTCCTTAGTTTTCCTTAGTTTTCCTTAGTTTTCCTTAGTTTTCCTTAGTTTTCCTTAGTTTTCCTTAGTGTTCCTTAGTTTTCCTTAGTTTTCCTTAGTTTTCCTTAGTTTTCCTTAGTTTTCCTTAGTTTTCCTTAGTTTTCCTTAGTTTTCCTTAGTTTTCCTTAGTTTTCCTTAGTTTTCCTTAGTTTTCCTTAGTTTTCCTTAGTTTTCCTTAGTTTTCCTTAGTTTTCCTTAGTTTTCCTTAGTTTTCCTTAGTTTTCCTTAGTTTTCCTTAGTTTTCCTTAGTTTTCCTTAGTTTTCCTTAGTTTTCCTTAGTTTTCCTTAGTTTTCCTTAGTTTTCCTTAGTTTTCCTTAGTTTTCAAATGATTTGACTTCAGCTCCATTCGCCACCGTGATCGTCTCCTTTTGAGTTTCATCTAGATCGAGAAACAATTTTCGATTACTTGCGATGTGACACGTTGCGCCTGAATCAAGAATCCATCCATCGGTGCGACCAACAAGAAACAGCAGCTCACTGTTTTCACTGGATTGCTTTATGACGTTCGCACCATGTTTATTTTCCTCAGCATGTTCGGATTTCCACTTCTGATACTTTTTGCATTCAGCCTTCAAATGACCTGACTTCTTGCAGAAAAAACATGTCATTTTATTCTTTTGACTTTTTCCTTGATGACTGACTGACCTTCAAAGCAGCAGAACTTGATTCGCCGTCACGAGCTGACCGCCGACGATACTCCTCACAGATGATGTTGTTCACAACACCAGTATTGATTTCACTTTCACGTCTGGTTTCAAGTGCTAAAACCAATCCATCATAGCTCGGTGGCAATGAATTCAATAACAAAGCACTCAATAGAAACTCTTGCTTGAGTTCACCAAGTGCTGTAAGACGTTGAAACATCTCCGTCATGGTATCAACATGGGTCTGGATGTTGTCACCTTCATTTGCTACCTTTCCGACTATGTCGCGCAGCAATCTGATCTTGTTTCCTGGAGTATCTCGCTCGTGAGCTTCCTTCAAAGCTTTCCATGCAGCTTCTGCAGTATTGATACCACGAATGTGTTTGATTTGATTATCACTGACAGACAGCCGCATTAATGTCAAAGCTTCCTGATCCTTTATATCCCAATCGGTTGCTTGAGATGCATCGCTCGGTCGATGTGAAGTCACTGCATTCCACAAACCTTTATGCTTTAACAACGTCTCCATTCTGAAGCTCCAATTGAAATAATTTCCTTCGTCCAACAGCTTAATTGCACATTTTGTGCTGTTCTGATCCAATATGACAGACATTATCTCAATTACTTAATTTCAGAATAAACTCCAATTTTCGTCCGAAATATTACTGGAAATCTCAACCCTTTATGATGCGAAGTCCTGGGCCCATAACCTGATGAAAATTCAGTAGTGGAAGGCACACAATGATTCAGATATCCAGCAATTATATTGGAGAGTTACTTTTTTGGAACAAAACACCGTTATTATATATTTGTTAAACAAAAACATAACATCACATATTCAGTACATATCAGATCGAACATCAAAAACATAATAGCCATATATAGGGCGAATTCGAAAATCTGCCAACAGCAATTAATTCAACAAATATGACATGGTTGATACATGAAGAATTGCTGTCAGTATTAAAAGCACATTTTCAATCAACTACTATGTAAAATCGTGAACTTTATCTTTATGTAAATAAATGACATGAATATGACATATTCAATACATAAAAACTTGCTGTCAATATTATAAACACAGTATTAAGTAACTACTATGTAAAAATGAAAACTTCATCTTTATATGTGAATATTCGACATCACTATGATATATTTGATACATAAAAACTTGCTGCCAATAGTATTAATGTAAGTGGCTAAGTGGATCAGTAACACTTATCTGCTGTCTTAGCTTCTGCATTCGTTCGATTATAATATTATAAGCTGTATATGGTGACCCGCATATCTATATTCCTTTACTCAAAATGCAAAATAGTGATATATTATATTTGTGTTACATAAAACTTGTGAAATTGTAAAGGGGCCTGGTAGCTCAGTGGTAGAAGCGTCAGTATTCTAATTTCTAACCGCTGCGACCCGTGTTCGAATCCTGTCGGCGGCAGAAAAGTTTCCAAGGCAAGAAGTTATCTCGGATACTACTATAATAGGTAAGGTTATCGCTATCCTAACTCGTACAAGTTCACCCAGGAAATTTCTATGATAATGGTTAAAAAAAATGGAATTTTTACGTAATATACAGTATTTTATATAAGTGTGACGTAACTTATACATAAACATCTTGTTGAAATAGTTATATAAATGCTACGTAACAAAGAGGTGGTATTTGAGGCGGACATTTCTACGTAACACTGGTGTAAATTTTATGTAACTATTTAACATGTATTATGTTGTGGCGGACATAAAAAAATAATATAATATATATATAAAGTAGTTACATTAATGTTATGTAAAAATGAGGTTGTATCTGAGGCGGACATTTCGCCGTATAAGTGATGTAAATTCTACGAAACATTGTTACATAACATGTATCATCAGTTATGTAACATTTATGTCAATTTTACATATTTGTGTTTGCTGGGATTATAATTATCATATTTGATATTTAATTAATTCATACTCTTTGAGTCAATTTTCATTTATTATAAATAAATTTTCGCACGCCTATGATAAGCCACTATCTTTTTACAAGTTTTTTAATTTTGGTGAAAAAACGTGGCCGCTCTGGTTGGAATCGACACGGATATTTTTGGCTAGAGATTTGACGAATGAATCGAAGAGAAATTTTAAAGAAAACTAATTCTGATTCTGTAAGTTTTGCGTTACTCAATATTTGAGGATAATTTTGGTTTCTTCTATTGAATACCTCCGAAAATATATTGTGGAAATATTGGATTGATTTATTCCGGAGGCTATCACCAGACGAGTCTGGGTTCTTTTTTTTCTTCCGTCAGATTGACCACTTCAGGCCACCTTCCACAAATCTGGCCTATTAGGGTGACTCCTATTGTTTCCTTCTACCTACTAACTCATTTGGAAAAATTGAGGAAGCAATGAATTTTGAAATGGCGAGTTGCTGGCTGTCCTAGGAAACAATAATCAAAGTTGGTAGTCATATTAGTTCGCTTGTGAAATACGGCGTTGCAAAAGGTACCATATATCATTAATATTATTTTCCTGCTCTGGATTGAAGATAAGAAGATAGATGGAACTCAGTGACTTAGTGTCTACCGTTTTGTTATTTTCATCCCTTTCACATTATTCACATAATTATTTTTTTCGCATGTAATTGGCTATTTTGGCTCGTATTTTGGGTTTAGAATTTCCTGCTATAAAATCGGAATTTTCTTTTATTGTTAGTAATAGGTTATGAGCTAGACATTGCCGATTCACGACATAAAATATAAACAGATATTTCACACCTATAATATATTGATAAACAACAATTTATGGGTATATTATTAGATGATGTTCATATACGTAATGTGAGCCCCACGTGATCACGTTAGGACAAAATAACATATGGAATTCAGTATGATAATGATTAAATAACAGTATGCTAATGACTAATGTTGGTGACATGATCTGTCATCTTTGAATATTTTCGAATTTCATTAATACAGTTATAATAAATGAATGAAAGCTTTATTTCTCTGATGAAAGTGGATTCAGATTGATCTTGGAGTACCTTGAACATCAGGAACTTCTGGCCGAGTTGCATAAATGGCCAGTGGCGCCCATATATATTTTTTTATTTGGTACCTTATTGGTAATGTAGGTATACATTATTTAAAGGTAAGTTTTCTGTACCTCCCCTACTCTCCGACGAAGCTGAGCTAGTTTCCTTCGGCATATTCTTCAGTATGCATGTTGATCGCCATAAAACGGTGCCCTCTCCAGGGGCCCATCCTTCAGGAATCTGTCCACCACTTCTTCTCTAGTATTTTCAGCAGTAACGGTGTAAGACTAATGAGTCTGAAAAACTTTGCCTTAGTCTTAGTCCCCATTTTGGGGATCAATACTACTCTTGATAACTCCCAGGATTTCGGAGCATATCCTAGCGCCAGAATAAAACGAAAGGTGAGAAATTTCAGGTCCTCGTGAGTAGTATTGCCGGAATGATTGAGTCTGGTCCTGCACCTTTGTATGAGTTGAATTCATTAGCAGCCCAGGGTATGGCTTCGTCGGTTACCACTCTCCTCGCCAGCTGCCAGTCCCCTGGTTTCCCAGTCAACCAAAAAAGTAACAGAAAGTCGCAGGGAATGAAAAATATTATAACAATGATAATCATCTTGGCGACTTATCAAAAATTCACTGAGAACTTTGATATGTGGACATAAACATCCGCTTATTGTTAGCACTGCGAATTCTACAAATCAAATTCTATAGGAATCGCATGCGACAATATATTGAGAAGTTTCGATACAGTGCACATTGCTAATACTATACGACATATTCCTATTCACTTTTATCGAATATCGAACTCGTGATATCATTCGAATTTCAAATAATGTATCATTAGGGAACTTCCTCAAAGTATATCCGAGCTACTACTTAGGGAAGTCTTTTTGTAATTTTTTAAGATGTCCTATTTAATGACACTTCTTACCAACAACCGCAGATAATCTACCCAAATGTAACAAATACCTCACATAGGAATTACCATTCAAACACAAAAATGGAACTCTGACTGACTGTCCCCAGTAATATTCAGTAAACTTCACAATATCAACATTATGTTGATATCCATTATGAATTGAAAAATTAATTCACATATTCGAAAGCGTTCGTAGACATTCCATTCACGTATTCATCAACGTGAAATGGAATGACCTTTTGCGATGTGTATGGTAATTCGCGGATTCAACGTTCACGAAAGTTTTATTGGATTCTATTTCGATGTTTACACTATTGTTCCATGGATGTTTAATGTTCTACCATACAGAGACGTCGCATAATTGCAGTATATGGTAACTGAAATAGATATTCATTGCGATATTCTTGCAGCTTATTGGCGATATGTGAGGTTGCGGACTTCAAGCACTCACTAATAAGTACTGTAGCGCCTTTTTTATATCAACATTGTTAAGTCGCATCACCACGATAGTAATTCCCTGCAACTTTCCTGCCACCGAAACTGGTTAACTGATGGGTTACCGCTGTAATAGCGGATCCGTTGCTTGGAAAAATCACCTCCAGTAGATGTCTGATGTTGTTTAAGTCCCATCCTATCTCTTTAAGGTTGTTATAGTATTTTATGCCTCTTTGCTCAGAATTCCCACAAGTCTGGAAAATTCCGTAAGGGAATTGATATTCCTGATATTCCTGCAATAGAATCTTCAGCATGTTATCTTACTCTTTTTTATTTCTTCAACTTCCTTCTCGTCGTTTTGTATTCGTTTCACGCTTCCTCACCGCCTGCCTTGATAGCTTTGTTGTGAGCCTTCCTAGTCGCTTTCCTCACTTCCTTCAGCGTTAAGTTCTACTCGGCGCGAGTAATGCTTCACCCCACGTATTCACGTCCTTACTGCCTCACATCGTGTTGCGGTGCACCCAAATACCAATTGTGAGTAATTTTCCTCACTGAATATAACAAAATTCAGTAATTCTTACGCAGGAGACAGATGTGGATCATTTTATGGTAGATACACACGTTTTACTATTATTCTATGTTTAGTTCTTACCTCTATGATGACTCCAGCAGAGACAAGTGGACCATTTTGAGCTCCCTGGACTAAGATTGCCGTATGGTTCCTGAATCAAAACCACTTCAGACTCACAAACCAGTAACCCAGTGGGATCCGTGCTGTGCTGCAGATTTATTTTACTTATCCTCAACTCCGCCATTGCCTCTTCATTGGTTGAGGATGGTCCTTTCTCTTGTTTTGTCTGAGGGACCGTCACCAAAACTAGACAAATTTCACCCCGTGACAAGCTCGCTTGACATTCTACAAACCGGTTTCGAGCTATTTGTTTCTCATCAGTGCAGATTAGTCAACCTAGTAGAGACCCGGAGATTTCCACTGTTTCGATGCAATCTTCGCTCGCCTATTTCAAAACAGTGAGCCGCGTACCAAAATGCACTCGAAAGTAGCGACACCATATGGTGAAAGATAGCAACACTCCAGAAACTGGAATCTACTCTCTCTTCTTCCAATGTCTCGTCCAATTCATGACTTCTCAATTTACATTCATCAGCTTAGTCGAGCTATCATCCACTCTCATGTTTTGTTACTAGTAGTTGTTATCTGCTCCTGCTTCACCTGGAATGCGAAATCAAACCAGATTTGATAATTTTAAGTGGATTCGACTATTTTTTCTATAAATTTTTTGTCCAATTCATGGTATTTTATTTCACAAGGACACGAATGTTCATCCATTAACCATCAAAGGTGAAATAAAAGCTTTTGCTCGCTTGTTCCACTTTCATCAGTGCCTCTAGTATTTAGTAGCTGAACTATTTCTCAAATATCGGTAAATTTGAATAAATAATTGAATTATATCAGATTGGTATAGGGCCAGTGGATAGAGAAAGATATGGAAAATAGCAAACGCACTATTTCCAGACACATTATTTCTGAAAAATATGTTCATTGAAGGGTCAGTGAATGAAAACAAACGATTGTAATAATATTTATTATAATTTATAATACATTATAGAGGTTGAAAACAATATATACTATAAAAAATACATTCTTGTTCACATAGAACTATCAATACGTGCTAAGTGAGTGTGGCACTCATCAACTTGATAAACGATTTCATAATTCCATACAAAACAGAGGGGAATATGGGACACACATGTCATAATGAGAAAAATTCACACATCAGAATAACATTAATTTCCTTAAACTTCCAGTTTTCTGTCATATTTTTAATGACATAAAAATGTGCTCCTCAATTCCTTTTCCAAAATGAATATTATAAGTAAGTATAATTGCTCCACTGGGTAACGCAAATAGTATTGAGAAGAATTGATACGATACGGAACTTTGTTAATATATGAAGAGTGTCAAAATTTTTTCATCGATTGTGAATCAGTGCTGTTTTCCAGATCTACCAACTTTTCGTAGTTGACATCTGATTAACTGTCGGGCTTATGAATTCAATGTCTTTGGGAGCGCTTTCACACAAATATTCGCAAAATGAAGTCTACTTTCCAAGTCATCCCTGGAGTTTGATGTTTTCTTTGATTATCATGCTAAATATCCAACAGAATCATGCAATAGGCGTTTTCTTGGAGTCAGCTTCATTGGGTTGTTGTTGAAATATAATACGATATATAATATGATACATATTTTACGAATCCGATGTACATCATTGGGATCTTTACAATCGTAAGACATACGAAGAAGGTAAAATCGGGACGATTCATGCTGGTTATTGAGCTCTTTCAGTTCCCAACATATTTGAAATTATTATGATTTCCTTTTTTTATTGCTTTATCATTGATGAAACACCAAAACTGTGTGACGTTTTTATGCTCGAGGATATGCTCAGTGCATACAAGTACGTCCAGGATTCAGTACTTCATGAAAGCCAGAATGCTCATTAAGTACAAAATTCAAAGGCTCAAAATATTTCGAAACATTCGAATAATTGAAGAGTTATAAGTACAACTAAATTTCCTTCCTGGTTCTTTTCATGTCCTTCTAGCTCCTAGGACCAGATCCAGAAGTTCTAATTCATTCCTTGGACCGCAACACGAACAAAAACACGTTCCTCAGCAAATGTATCGAACGAGCAGTCCCGAGCGGATATCGAAACCAAGATGTGGTTGCAAAATCAAACGAGATTGCATTCAACCAACAGTCGTAGTCGGCGAAACAGGCTGGTCCAAATGAAAGCGGAATTTTTGCGTTGTTACATTCCTCTACGACAGAAGACGTACCAAAAAATTATTATTTCGATATGACGGAAATCTAACTCGGTATGAATCTAACTCGGTATCAAATGATCAATTGGCAGCCTCGGGCAGCTGGGTCGATCGAACAGTGAAAATTCAGTTTCGTCAAAAGACGTACCAGAAAGACACTAGTTCGGGAAAAGGCAGAACAACATACCAGAAAGTAACTATTTCGATATTCAAATCAAATGCTGTTGGCAAGCTGCAAATCTCGAACTCTCGTTGTCATTCAAAATGATACAAAATTCATTTCAATGTACTCGTCGAAAGATGATTTGTATTCAGAAGCACGAGAGCAATACATTGAAAATAATTTTCCTGAGTCAGTTATATTGCGAACCGAGGTGTCTAATGGATTCCAAATGTTTGTGAAGTGATTCTGTTCGACTGCCGTTCTCGACTTCTCGCAGTCTCGCTATAGGCCAGTATAGGCCTCTCGCTAGGCCTCTCGCTCTTTGTTAGGGCCACTTTATAAAAAACTTTAAGACCTAAGATTCATCACCTAACATTTAATACTTATCACTTATGACAGATGAATCATGGAAATATCATTGGTTGTGTTATAAAACCATTTAAAACTTATGATTTTACACCTAAGACTTAAGAAGATGACCAACTTCCAACTTAAGAAATGGATGATAAATGATCATAAATGAAAATAGGAGATGCGCATGTTCGAGCAACGAAAAGTGACATACTGTTTCCCGCGATATTTGAATTTTGGGTTATATTTTCGAATATTATTTGTTGGTGTGGATAGTCTGTAATTATTTGGTTGCATTTATCAATTTTTTTATAATAGTGATAAGACCATGGGCATCATTTACTTCATGTAGTTTGCTCATGATTTTTGGATTGAAATACAAAGTTAAACCCATACATAGGAAAAAGAATACCCTTTCCAACTCCATTTTTATTTGAACATGATGATGGATAATATGGATATCGGACAGTTTTCTATTTTGAAATCGATGTCATCAATAATAACTCCATATTATAGCTATTTATCAGATCAGAGGGATGCTCTTATGCAGCAAATTGATTATGTTGATGGACTGACTACTATGTACACATGTCATCATAGAGGAAACCAGCAATGTACTGTGGAAAATTTACTGAAAAAATTGATTGGCATGGAATCTCCATGGAATTTGATGAAAAATGGAATATGCCAAACTGTATTGGTGCCCTTGATGGAAAGCATATTCAGATACAAAATACAAAACATGCTGGAACAGGATACTTCTCCTACAAGAAGACTTTCAAGCATAGTATTGATCGAGGTATTGATGGCTATCTGTGATGCATCTCATAAATTCATCTTCATTGATGTAGGCTGTCCAGGATCAAATCATGATTCATGATGGAAATGTATTCCGTAATTCAATTTTCCATTTCTACCTTCAGTTTTCTAAGATATATTTGGCCAATTGTTTTCCAGGCAGTTTTCCTGGCGAGTTTATTTTCGAATAACTACTTTGTTTATCATAAATATGCCTGAATTCTTCAACTTGTTGAATTAATAGAGCATATAGAGAAAATTCTAACAAAAACAATAATAATAGATGTAGGTTAGAACTTGCCAACGTCAAAATTATTTGTTCCATGTCAAATATTCCTGAATCTTAAGTTTTTTTATAACAGAATGAACTGATCAGCTCTTAAGTCTTAAATGTTAGGTGATAAATCTTAAATGTTAAAAGTTTTTATAAAGTCACCCTTAGTGTGATGACTCAGATGACTGTCACAAGGTTCTCTACAGCGGCTCAACATCTTGCGCGGTCGTAACGAGATTGTGCTTGTTCGCTGGAGTGGCAATTATTGTAGCTCTTTAGAAACGGATTTATAGAATTCGTCACAACTGAAAGTACTTTTTCATTGTCACTTCTAACTATCCTTGAATTGGCAGCCACAAATTTTCAATTTCTACCATTCGCGACCATTATCAACTGTTTTCAACGATTATTAAGAATCATATTTTTCCTAATTTTCTACTGCCAATTGTGCCCCAAAATGGATGAATTAGATAATGTCTTCACTTTTCCGCTCCTAGGCTCCAGAGCCATGATAACCTAATCCTAATAACTAACCGAATTAACAATGCGCCTGCTGATATATTCTGATATGTGATCCTGATCTCAGGTAATATATTTCTTCAATGGTACCCATAGAAAGTAACCAATCAAAAACGTCTATATCTGGGAATGTAGCCTACTCAACCATTCGATGGTTTACAATCCATCTTTCTGGAAATTTTGTCATGTGATGAGTGTCTCATTATCACATAATTATCAGATGGTGCTCCATCATGCATAAACCACATTCAGGCATCGGGTTATGATACAATGAACGGTAGAAAATACGCATAATATGTGGAGTTTTTGTATAAAAATTGTAATGGAATTCGGCAAAGTCAACAAGAAGTATCGCCAATATTAAAATATCCTCCTGTATTGGATATTCCAGATAGCTCTCGATTGTTCGTGAAAGATCTAGAACAGAAAAGGATGGAATATCCTAAAAGCTATGAGATGGAGAGAGATGACAGGAAAGTGACAGTTCCAGAAGTTTCTAGAACAACTCAAACACGATATATATACAGGGTCAGATAATGGCAGAAGTCAGTTGAATACGAAGTTGCAATACGTGAACATCGTTCATAACCTCTAAAATAAATAGTTGTTATAAATAAGTCTGCTTGTTCAAATAAATGAGTTTTCAAGTTAAAACTCGGTTGTCTTTCACTTCTACCCACGAAGATCGTAACAATATATTGTGAAAATTATCGATTCCTTCAATTGTCTCTGCATCAAGAAATTCTCTGGAATACCTTGTACAGGTTGGTTGAAAATGGACACTTTTGATATGAAACACCGATTTCTAGAGGAGCTAGAAAATAACCAACCAACCAACGAGCCCGATTTTTATGAGAAATCAAATGCTGAAATGCGCATCTCGATATTTTGAACTGTTTAAAAGATACAGGGTTATTTTGACTCTTCTGCATTTTTAACCCATCGCCGTAACGTATTTATTCATAAATATCTTTCGTTTCTGAGCAAAAATTCCCAAGGCACATTTTTGAGAGGAATCCTATGACATGAACTTATTTTTTTCAATGAACCTATATGTTTTTGAATATTCATTTCAGAAATTGAATTAACTTTTCAGATATACAAGAAACTTGCCACTTTTCTCTTCGAACTTTTTTTTCAATATTTTTCCCTTCCTTTTTTGGAAAAGGAGCATGATATTACATTAAAAACTTTTGGACGTTTATAGGTTTAATGACATTCACATTCACCTAACTTCAAATACTAATAGCGTTTTCCATTGGTGAAACTGGTGCGCACTCAGTATAAATATATTTCTACCAATTCTATCCAGACGGTATCGCTGAATTATGATGAACTGAATTGTTGAATCACAATAATTCACGATAATATCTCAAAATAGCCGATTCGGATTTGATGGCTAGTGGGCCGGTAGCGGATCACTATGAAAACTGTCAAATGTTAATGAGAATCCTACGATTATTGAAAATGAACATCTTGATCAACGGAACCCACGGTGAATATAATAGAAATAAGACAGTCAATCTCGTTAAAGTTGTATTTTACAAAAACTGTTTATACTCAGCCGTACGGTCAACTGACTACTTGTATGCTTGCCTGTCGTCTAGACCACTGAGAAACAAGGTCGAACCTTTCCTATCTCTTCAACGCACATACTTCAATAATATTTCGGTGTGAAATTATTTTATCGAATACCACTGTAGCTTCAAGTTGAAATTGTAATTTTTCTTCAACACGAATATCTTGTGGAAAATACTCCCCCGACTTTGACTCGGGATAATTTTTGAAATATTCGTGTATTAATACAAGCACTAGTGGTATTATAAGTGAAACTAAACTGGATTAACAAATATTCACTAACTTTTTTTGCCATTTAAAATGTTATTCGAAAATACACATTTCTGTCAAAATAGCTCATTAGTCAAACCAACAGATATAATTCTGATAATATTTTTTTTAATTAATACAGTTGCTTCATGAGGTAACTCAAATATCTCCAGAATAGTATAGTTCCGATACTATTTATTATCAACAAAGTCCGTGCACATAATTATCATTTGAGTTTCCTATCTGAACAAGAAATAAATTGACGGTTGGGGAATTGTTGGATTCATACCTACAATATTATCTTTAGAGATGACAAAGTAATATTACCGTTTGTTGTTATAGTTTTTTTTATTGCGATTTATTCATTTTAAATTTTGTTGTGCGTTAATGTTGATTAGAGATGTCCCAAGAGAAACTGAGATCAGAAGAAAAAATCGTGCTCGTGTTAATATGTGGCGAGCATTTCCATAGTTTCAAAGAAGCAGCAGCCGCTACTCTATGCTATATATTCAAATAAGAATATTTATAAATGTACTGTTGCGTATTTTCAACAAATTTGAAGCAACAAGCACTTTAGAAAATCGTTACAAGATTTCACATAGAAAGCCTGTCAATGATACTGGTACGGGTACTGGTACGGGTACTTTTGATATTTTCTTATCTATCAAAGATAATCGACAAAAGCACTATCGAAAAGGCAGAAACTAACTAATATTTTAAAGTTTAGATTTTTCATTTTGGTTTCATGACATGTCAACATCTTCCTGCAAAAATATCAATGATCGATGATGCGACTTTTACATCAAATAGTACCTACTGTCAGTTTTCGGAATTGTAGAATGTAGATGGTGAGTTGATAAGAGCCCAAATTGGAGGATAGATGCAAAAAGTCAATGTTATTTCAAAACTGATGTTTGGTGCGGCATATTAGAGTCGCAGATCGTTGGACAGTACTTTTTCAGGGATATCCTCAATTTACGAAATAATTTAGAAATTTCAAATAATCAGTTTTTTTATTCCTCACATGTGAGTTAAACAGCTACAAATAAGAAAATTCATTTTTTTTTTAAGAAGACAGGGTGCCAATACATAGAACTCTTGAAATCAGAGCGTAAGTTAACGAACACTTTCCTCATAAATGGATGGGACGATATTCAGAAAACCCGTGGCTTGCAAGTTCCTCGATTCTTCACCCTTGGATATCTTCTTCATGGAGGTACCTTCAAATTGAAGTTTTTCAACATCGGCCATTTCATAGTATCGACTATTAAGGAGAATCAATACAATGTATTATTAACATTAAAGCACAAATGCTGCGGAATGTGTCCAGTCAAGGTATATATATGTCGAGTGTGTAACGCTTTCTGCTCGGAGAAACGTTATTTGGCGCTTTAGCTCGGGTTCTTTATTTACAGATCTCGGGCGCCACCTATATTATAGTGGTAGGTTCACTTGCACCGGGTAACTATCAGTGAAAAAAGTTAAATCCAGGGGTCTTCAGATGTTAACTGTCAAAGTGACATTAATGATTGTGTATCAATTTCCTGAACCTGGTTGCTTTGTTCTAAACAAAATCAAAAATAAAACTTAATTAAGTGAATGAAACTACCAATAATAATAAACCTATTATTTTATTCATCCAATATATACAAAACGGGAACTCAAACGTTCACCAGAATATTCCTTATCCTAAAATATCTCTTAACTAAACTATCAGGTTTATATACAAAGAAAAACCGAATTTCCAAATTCCCGAATCTCCTAATTCCCGAATTTCCAAATTCCCGAATTCTCAAATTCCCGAATTCTCAAATCCGGCAAGCTATCTTTCCACGAATTTCCTGACCACTCGGTATAGCCCATGAAAAACACGGTTCATTTCGCGAGTTATTACAAAATGAAAATCCAGCATAAAACTGTTAAGCAAAGAACTACGCCTATCAGCCAAAAGCAAAGAAATCAAGCTTTTCCATGTGCACTCATTCAGTCATCAGACAATCCGTGTAACAGTTCAGACTGGGTAACCCCGCTCCTGTACTGTTAGCATATTCTGAGCCTCAGTCCCGAAAATTGAGCAGAACCCTCTTTTCCTGTCATGAGTCCAATTCATGGCATTTTATTTCACAAGGACACGAATGTTCATCCATTAACCATCAAAGGTGAAATAAAAGCTTTTGCTCGCTTGTTCCACTTTCATCAGTGCCTCTAGTATTTGGTAGCTGAACTATTTCTCAAATATCGGTGAATTTGAATAAATAATTGAATTATATTAGATTGGTATAGGGCCAGTGGATAGAGAAAGATATGGAAAATAGCAAACGCACTATTTCCAGACACATTATTTCTGAAAAATATGTTCATTGAAGGGTCAGTGAATGAAAACAAACGATTGTAATAATTGAAAACAATATATACTATAAAAAATACATTCTTGTTCACATAGAACTATCAATACGTGATAAGTGAGTGTGGCACTCATCAACTTGATGAACGATTTCATAATTTCATACAAAACAGAGGGGAATATGGGACACACATGTCATAATGAGAAAAATTCACACATCAGAATAACATTAATTTCCTTAAACTTCCAGTTTTCTGTCATATTTTTAATGATATAAAAATGTGCTCAATTCCTTTTCCAAAATGAATATTATTAGTAAGTATAATTGCTCCACTGGGTAACGCAAATAGTATTGAGAAGAATTGATACGATACGGAACTTTGTTAATATATGAAGAATGTCAAAATTGTGAATCAGTACTGTTTTCCAGATTTACCAACTTTTCGTAGTTGACATCTGATTAACTGTCGGGCTGATGAATTCAATGTCATTGGGAGCGCTTTCACACAAATATTCGCAAAATGAAGTCTACTTTCCAAGTCATCCCTGCAGTGTGATGTTTTCTTTGATTATTATGCTAAATATTCAACAGAATCATGCAAAAGGCGTTTTCTTGGAGTCAGCTTCCTTAGGTTGTTGTTGAAATATAATACGATATATAATATGATACATATTTTACGAATCCGATGTACATCATTGGGATCTTTACAATCGTAAGACATACGAAGAAGGTAAAATCGGGACGATTCATGCTGGTTATTGAGCTCTTTCAGTTCCCAACATATTTGAAATTATTATGATTTCCTTTTTTTATTGCTTTATCATTGATGAAACACCAAAACTGTGTGACATTTTTATGCTCGAGGATATGCTCAGTGCAGACGAGTACGTCCAGGATTCAGTACTTCATGAAAGCCAGAATACTCATAAAGTACAAAATTCAAAGGCTCAAAATATTTCGAAACATTCGAATAATTGAAGAGTTATAAGTACAACTAAATTTCCTTCCTGGTTCTTTTTATGTCCTTCTAGCTCCTAGCGTTCTAATTCATTCCTCATCGGACCGCAACACGAACAAAAACACGTTCCTCAGCAAATGTATCGAACGAGCAGTCCCGAGCGGATATCGAAACCAAGATGTGGTTGCAAAATTAAACGAGATTGCATTCAACCAACAGTCATAGTCGGCGAAACAAGCTTGGCCAAATGAAAGCGGAATTTTTGCGTTGTTACATTCCTCTACGACAGAAGACGTACCAAAAAATTATTATTTCGATATGACGGAAATCTAACTCGGTATGAATCTAACTCGGTATCAAATGATCAATTGGCAGCCTCGGGCAGCTGTGTCAATCGAACAGTGAAAATTCAGTTTCGTCAAAAGACGTACCAGAAAGACACTAGTTCGGGAAAAGGCAGAACAACATACCAGAAAGTAACTATTTCGATATTCAAATCAAATGCTGTTGGCAAGCTGCAAATCTCGAACTCTCGTTGTCATTCAAAATAATACAAAATTCATTTCAATGAACTCGTCGAAAGATGATTTGTATTCGGAAGCACGAGAGCAATACATTGAAAATAATTTTCCTGAGTCAGTTATATTGCGAACCGAGGTGTCTAATGGATTCCAAATGTTTGTGAAGTGATTCTGTTCGACTGCCGTTCTCGACTTCTCGCAGTCTCGCTATTGGCCAGTATAGGCCTCTCGCTCTTTGTTAGTGTGATGACTCAGATGACTGTCACAAGGTTCTCTACAGCGGCTCAACATCTTGCGAGGTCGTAACGAGATTGTGCTTGTTCGCTGGAGACTCGCACTATATCGAGTGAAATTAGGGAAGTGGCAATTATTGTAGCTCTTTAGAAACGGATTTATAGAATTCGTCACAACTGAAAGTACTTTTTCATTGTCACTTCTAACTATCCTTGAATTGGCAGTCACAAATTTTTAATTTCTACCTTTCGCGACCATTATCAACTTTTTTCAACGATTATTAAGAATCATATTTTCATTAATTTACTACTGCCAATTGTGCCCAAAAATGGATGAGCTAGATAATGTCTTCACTTTTCCGCTCTTAGGCTCCAGAGCCATGATAACCTGATCCTAATAACTAACCGAATTAACAATGCGCCTGCTGATATATTCTGATATGTGATCCTGGTCTCAGATAATATATTTCTTCAATGGTACCCATAGAAAGTAACCAATCAAAAACGTCTATATCTGGGAATGTAGCCTACTCAACCATTCGATGGTTTACAATCCATCTTTCTGGAAATTTCGTCATGTGATGAGTGTCTCATTATCACATGATTATCAGGTGGTGCTCCATCATGCATAAACCACATTCAGGCATCGGGTTATGATACAATGAACGGTAGAAAATACGCATAATATGGGGAGTTTTTGTATCAAAATTGTAATGGAATTCGGCAAAGTCAACAAGAATTATCGACAATATTGAAATATCCTCCTGTATTGGACATTCCAGATAGCTCTCGATTGTTCGTGAAAGATCTAGAACAGAAAAGGATGGAATATCCTGAAAGCTATGAGATGGAGAGAGATGACAGGAAATCGACAGTTCCAGAAGTTTCTAGAACAACTGAAACACGATATATATACAGGGTCAGATAATGGCAGAAGTGAGTTGAATTCGAAGTTGCAATACGTGAACATCGTTCATAACCTCTAAAATAAATAGTTGTTATAAATAAGTCTGTAATAAGTATTGGTGCTTGTTCAAATAAATGAGTTTTCAAGTTAAAACTCGGTTGTCGTTCACTTCTACCCACGAAGATCGTAACAATATATTGTGAAAATTATCGATTCCTTCAATTGTCTCTGCATCAAGAAATTCCCTGGAATACCTTGTACAGGTTGGTTCAAAATGGACACTTTTGATAGGAAACACCGATTTCTAGAGGAGCTAGAAAATAACCAACCAACCAACGAGCTCGATTTTCATGAGAAATCAAATGCTGAAATGCGCATCTCGATATTTACAACTGTTTAAAAGATACAGGGTTATTTTGACTCTTTTGCATTTTTAACCCATCGCCGTAACGTATTTATTCATGAATATCTTTCGTTTCTGAGCAAAAATTCCCAAGGCACATTTTTGAGAGGAATCCTATGACATGAACTTATTTTTTTTAATGAACCTATATGTTTTTGAATATTCATTTCAGAAATTGAATTAACTTCTCAGATATACAAGAAACTTGCCACTTTTCTCTTGGAACTTTTGTTTCACTATTTTTCCCTTCCTTTTTTGGGAAAGGAGCATGATATTACATTAAAAATTTTTGGACGTTAATAGGTTGAATGACATTCACATTCACCTAACTTCAAACACTAATAGCGTTTTCCATTGGTGAAACTGGTGCGCACTCAGTCTAAATATATTTCTACCAATTCTATCCAGACGGTATCGTTGAATTATGATGAACTGAATTGTTGAATCACAATTATTCATGATAATATCTCAAAATAGCCGATTCGGATTTGATAGCTAGTGGGCCGGTAGCGGCTCACTATGAAAACTGTCAAATGTTAATGAGAATCCTACGATTATTGAAAATGAACATCTTGATCAACGGAACCCACGGTGAATATAATAGAAATAAGACAGTCAATCTCGTTGAAGTTGTATTTTACCCAACTGTTTATACTCAGCCGTACGGTCAACTGACTACTTGTATGCTTGCCTGTCGTCTAGACCACTAAGAAACAAGGTCGAACTTTCCCTATCTCTTCAACGCACAGACTTCAATAATATTTCGGTGTGAAATTATTTTACCGAACACCACTGTAGCTTCAAGTTGAAATTGTAATTTTTCTTCAACACGAATATCTTGTGGAAAATACTCCCCCGACTTTGACTCGGGATAATTTTTGAAATATTCGTGTATTAATACAAGCACTAGTGGTATTATAAGTGAAACTAAACTGGATTAACAAATATTCACTAACTTTTTTTGCCATTTGAAATGTTATTCGAAAATACACATTTCTGTCAAAATAGCTCATTAGTCAAACCAACAGATATAATTCTGATAATATTTTTTTTAATTAATACAGTTGCTTCATGAGGTAACTCAAATATCTCCAGAATAGTATAGTTCCGATACTATTTATTATCAACAAAGTCCGTGCACATAATTATCATTTGAGTTTCCTATCTGAACAAGAAATAAATTGACGGTTGGGGAATTGTTGGATTCATACCTACAATATTATCTTTAGAGATGACAAAGTAATATTACCGTTTGTTGTTATAGTTTTTTTTATTGCGATTTATTCATTTTAAATTTTGTTGTGCGTTAATGTTGATTAGAGATGTCCCAAGAGAAACTGAGATCAGAAGAAAAAATCGTGCTCGTGTTAATATGTGGCGAGCATTTCCATAGTTTCAAAGAAGCAGCAGCCGCTACTCTATGCTATATATTCAAATAAGAATATTTATAAATGTACTGTTGCGTATTTTCAACAAATTTGAAGCAACAAGCACTTTAGAAAATCGTTACAAGATTTCACATAGAAAGCCTGTCAATGATACTGGTACGGGTACTGGTACGGGTACTTTTGATATTTTCTTATCTATCAAAGATAATCGACAAAAGCACTATCGAAAAGGCAGAAACTAACTAATATTTTAAAGTTTAGATTTTTCATTTTGGTTTCATGACATGTCAACATCTTCCTGCAAAAATATCAATGATCGATGATGCGACTTTTACATCAAATAGTACCTACTGTCAGTTTTCGGAATTGTAGAATGTAGATGGTGAGTTGATAAGAGCCCAAATTGGAGGATAGATGCAAAAAGTCAATGTTATTTCAAAACTGATGTTTGGTGCGGCATATTAGAGTCGCAGATCGTTGGACAGTACTTTTTCAGGGATATCCTCAATTTACGAAATAATTTAGAAATTTCAAATAATCAGTTTTTTTATTCCTCACATGTGAGTTAAACAGCTACAAATAAGAAAATTCATTTTTTTTCAAGAAGACAGGGTGCTAATACATAGAACTCTTGAAATCAGAGCGTAAGTTAACGAACACTTTCCTCATAAATGGATGGGACGATATTCAGAAAACCCGTGAGTAGATGTTTTATGCCGATTCTAGACCTCCTCCCAAGGTCACACACCCCCACGTGGCCTTGGGGGGTCAATGACCTTGGGGGGTCAATGACCTTGGGAGGAGTGGCCTTGGGAGGAGTGACCTTGAGAGGAGTGACCTTGGGGTGAATGACCTTGGGAGGAGTGACCTTGAGAGGAGTGACCTTGGGGTGAATGACCTTGATGCGATCTTGGGAGGAGTGACCTCGAGTTGGCGACCTTGAGAGGAGGGTGCCCTTGGGAGTTGGTGTGGCCTTGAGAAAAGCGCGTCCTTGAGGAGGGCTTTCTTTTTTTTCTGTGAGCGTGACCTTGTGTTTCCACACCCCTGAAATGGGAGGGGGTGCGACCTTGAACACTGCTGCCGCATGCGCATGCGCCATTCCCCCACGAGAGTTCAAGATCGCGTTGGTGAGAGTGGGGGAGTTCCTATAAATTGGCGATTCAGTGCTATTGTTGTCACAAGCAGTAGCAGCAGCATAACTATCAATCAATAGAAATAAATATTGACTCGTAAAGCGTGCGTGTGTCCTTGCGTGATAACGAGTGTTATTTTTATGTAAGTAAATTCCTATATTCTATATATTCTTTTGTACTCTCTTTCACGTGTTTAATCTAGAGATGGGTTCGCCTAAAATTGATTTGATCGCGATCAATAATCAAATCGCTGAAGGGTATGAATTCACCAAGCAAGTGCTGATATCATCGCTGGTCTTGAATAAGCCTTATCTGATCAAGAAAATGACAATATTTGAAACTAGATTTGGTAGATCTGCCACCGTTATATTATTAGATGAAGAAAGTGGGGAAACTGTGAAAAGTTGGTTGCCCAAAAGAGTTTCAGATGTGATTGAAGAAAGCGATCTCCATTTGATCAACTCCCGCGGGCTTTATACAATAGCATACCTGGGACAGAGTGAACCATCATATGCTGGCGCGAAAACGCGAACGCTTATGAGGTTCGGCATAAAAGAAATACCCCTTAGCGAGACTTCGCCTCAGTAATTAATTGAATTATTTTTATGATTAGTTTAGTATTAGTGAAAGGGAGTTTAAAGATTATATGTATATAGTAGTTCTTACATTCTCGCCACCCTCGTCGTCGCATTTACCATTTATGGTGAGTAGTTTTTTTTAAGCTGAGGGTATGAGCTATGTAATATGAAACGTATTTGTCGAATTATCTCCTGAACTCTTTATTTTTTTTATTTATTTGTAGACTTCTAAGGATATGTGGATGCACTATTCTAGCCAGTTTTGGCCAGCTGCTGAAGACCTCGAATCAGCAGTCAGCAGACTTAAATGTGAACTCATCGATTTGGAGCGTGATTCACTCCATGCAGCCAACTATGATATGAGCGCATGTTTCAATCAAGAACGAGCCCGAGAGATTTTAGCGGATGCTGATCGATATAAAATCGGTCATTTTCTATGCAGTCGCCTAGAACACGGGAGTATAACTTTGGAGCAGTTTCTTGAAGAAATGGTGAAGGAGGGTTTGGAATGCTTCCTTCATGATTTAGTTGAATTCCTACCAACTACCATCATCGAAAAATACGGTTTGAGGGAAGCTTCAGAAGAAGAAGAAGGTGGAGAAGGCGAAGAAGGCGAAGAAGGGGAAGAAGAAGTTGGGGAAGAACAAGAAGGTGGCGGGGTACAAGGGGGTGCCTAGTATACTCTTATAGTCTTTAGACTCACTATTTCAATCATTGTACATAATAGGAAAAATAAAACATTATTCGACATTTTACATCTTTTATTATCAGAAAAAAAATCTGCTACAAATATATATCTTAAACTATGGTGGTAGTGATTCATCTGATCATAGCTTCATAATTCTTCGTTCACACACCCATCTGTATGGAGCCATCTAGAGCGCTATATGTCATGACTGCGTCATGTAGAATGAGCGCATACACTCTTGTATTGGCTGGAAATTTTGATTTGCGAGTCTCAAATTCCAATTTGATATCTACTGTTGAGGATTTCATGGCGTCGGCTTGATGGCTGCAATCGATGATAAATAATGGGTTCTTCCTGAATTCTTCTATACCCATCATCGGCTCACTCATATCTTTACCATAGTAACTCTTTTGGAAATTTTCGTAAGCATAATAGGCTATAGCATCCAACTTCCTGTCGAATTCTAAATTCCACCGCTCGTATGGGTATACTTCTGAATTCAAATACACTCGAATATTATTAATGTCAGCATTAATGAATTGGGTGGCATCTTGAGATACATCATCCGTATTAGTAGATTTCTGGAATCCTATGATAATGTATCGCGGTCGCTCGAGGCTGTTGGTAGTTTTGACAGCCCAAATGTCTGAAGATGTTTCACGGATAGTTGGTAACTCATACAAATCCCACATCCTATATGCTATTTTTATCTTCGCAGTGGAACTTTTATTGATGCGATTCAATAGTTTGAGTTTTTGTTTATCTGACGGCATGATATGCCTTATTCTCCATTCAATCTTATCAATTTCTATTTTCGCATTAACTACTCCCATGTAGGAGTTTTTGAATGAGCGAGCAATGATTAGTATCAACTCTTGTTTTATATTCAAGACACCCTTATTATAGTCCTCAGCGAATCCCATCAAGTATTTGAGTGGTAATTTTCCGCTGAATACGTGATTGATTTTGTCTAGGATCGGTTGATTATCATCATCAATTCCCCAACCGAGGGTCTCTAGAAATTTTTTATTCGATTCCCCATAGGAGATCATACATTTCATAGCTGTAGTGATGCCTGGTTTTCGAATCATACACACTTGTTCACCACCCATCTCATAGCGAATTTCGTCGAAGAGGAATGCTAAAGCATTATTGGATAAATAGCAATCTGCTGTGAAATCATCTGGTATGAATTTTCCTTCGATGTAGATGTAGCTCTCTGCGATATCTAATATCAAATCTTGAAAGTTGACAGCTATTCTTATTTCGTCAGAGTTCTTGAATGATGGTGAACCATATGGTTTGTATGTGTGTTCATGCAGGCTGATTAGGGAATGATCGAATATTGGTTCATCAAACACTTCCAATTGGAGGCTAGTAGAAGTTGTGGAAACCATCTCTATTTTTTCTGTAGCACTTTCAGTCCGATAGATTTCAAGAAATCAATATCGCTCTCAGATAGGTTATGATGCCGCCTTGTCTGATTGAGACGTCGATTGCGAATGAATCCGCGACCGCGTTTACACTTCTTTTTATTATTTCTGCGGCCATTATGGGGTGTGGGAATGGATATGCGCTTTGATTGGTTACCGAAGCAGAACCCCATCTTTTCTCTGCTATTTTTCGAGATCAATCTAGTTGTTTCAGTTCAAGCTTCACAATAATCTTCTCTCCTCTGAAATCGACCAAACAATTTTCATCATCCAAAATTCTCAGTGTAATGTTATCGATAGACTGACGTCCGGTCGGGCTGATTGGTAGATATATAATGTTTTTCGGTTCCTTCGACAGCTTATATCCAGGATCCACATTGATGTCGAATTCATACAACGTGTGAACCTCTTCCCCATTCAGGTACGCCCCGCTCGTGATATTGCAATCGATGCGTATTAGGCGAACTTTAATAATTTTCACCGGCTTGGTGGATTTATGTAGAAAGTTGGATGGGTAGAATTTTTGCTCGAAACCCAACACTTCGGCTATGGAATTCTCAACTGACAACATAATTCCATATGAAGATTTCATTTCACACATTAGAGTGTTATTATTAGCGCGAAGATAACATTCAATATTATTTTTACTTTTTTTACTATCAGAGGAGGGGTTCGAAGATGCTATAGCTTCTTGTATAACTCTATTGATTTCTTCTATTTCATAGGCGCCCGGTGGTATATGAATCATTTTCAAGTTCTCAGAGATGCGACCTTCTTTCTCATCCCAATAACCCAAAGCGTTATTTGTCTCATCTATATTGGCTATGGAATTGTAAGAATAAAAGCCATGTAATCCCAAACCATAAGTTCTTCTCGCATCTAGTTCAATTGGTGGGTAAAAATCAGCGCTCAAAACGCTATGGCCGCCCGATATGGTGAATGTTTGCGACATAATGTTGGTGGTGTGTAAAGAAAACGGCGAAAATGGGTAACGAACCTCAATGAACATTCAACAGCTGCAACTTGATCGCTATGCGTGACATTGAAGAATGTTTTTATTTTCGCATTGATAATCATTTATATATAAAAAATTTTATTACATATTGCCACATCTACATTTTCATTCGACAAAAGCAGCAAAACACTTTTCGAGGTATTGGTCCATCGTTGACATCACCACCGCCTGGTTGATTATTGCTTTTCTGATCGCCACCATGATGATCCTCACAAAATTGATATTTCGACAACTCTGGATCGTCTTTCAATCGTTGCGGTAGCTTATCCCATACTAGAGCTATTTCTTGGGAGGCCAATCCGATCAGTACTTCCTTTGGTAGGTCGGCGAGTTCTTTCTCAGTCATTTTTAAGAGAGAGCGTGATTTAGAGTAAGCTAACAACGCATGGGCCATTTCTTTGATGCTTTCTCGATCCATGATGAGCTACTTTTCGTTTGTGTTCTTCTTCGAGAGAAATTTCAAGCACAAATGCCCGCACCAGACTGTGTTGTATTCTTGTTGGCGCTCATAGTTATATACTATTTTGGTAGCTCTAAGCGCCTGCGGCCCTCTATTCAGATATTTCACCAACTCTTTTGGTGGGGGTAAATCGCCATAGCTATCATAATACTCGACTACTTTACCGCTTTTTTTATATGCAACCCAATGTGTGCCATCGCCTTGTTCGCTATCTAAATTCAATATGGCGGATTCTGTACGATATGGGCCGGATGAGGGTAAATTATCCCTCATATATATACCTCGAAAGTTTGGTATTCCTATCTTTTTTATATATCGTGATAGGTCCACATCTGTTAAAGCCCTTCGAGGTAGGCCATCTAGTTTTTTGGAGTTTGGGACTTCAAATAGATACCCAACCCTTTGCGGTATGGTTTCAGATAGACCCCTTTGCCCATTTTACCTAGAGCAATTGCCTCCATATGTGTGTTGTGGCGGTTCGCCTCAGCGAGTTTCTCCTTACTTTCTTTGGCGGAATTGATAGCACGAACAACGCTTGCACTGCCTGCAGCCAAACTACCCAATGCTGATAATCCCGCGAAAATTGGGATTAGTGGGAGAATGCCGCCAACTTTGGGGATTGGTATTATGCGGGGTGTTCGAATATTTCTCCTTCCTCCTGCCATTCTCACGAATTTTTTAGCTGCACCGACGGCCTTTAGAGTTGTTTCACCCAAGTTTCTGGTGAGCGTTCCCCTGTTCCCCATTTGGCGTAGCGCATGTCGAACTTTGTGCACTATTCCCGATCCAAAAGCTATCTTTCTCATGCGTTTGGGCGTGGTCCGCTTCTTCTTCCTTTTCAGCACACTACCGCCGCACCCCATACCAAAGCGCCTTTTTCCCTTCATTATATTTGTTGTTTTCCCCTTACGACAAATACGCCAACTTTTTTTCTTTGTTGAAGTGTATCGCTTGGTGTTCATAATATAAATGAGCTTTGCGACACTCGCAGATCATTATAAAGTACTTGGCAGTCGCATGATGCAGATTGTTCGACAAAATGAGACATTCAGTGTGGAAAATTTTGATGAAAAAGTTGGGTTAGGAAATAGTGCAATTCCACAGCGTAGGCATGGGGATCTATTTCCCAATACAATTCGAAGTTTGATTATTGGTCCATCGAATTGTGGCAAGACGAATGTTATGATATCACTGCTCACCAATCAGAATGGCTTACGATTCGCCAACATATACCTCTATTCAAAATCATTGTATCAACCCAAGTATGAGTATTTACGTAAAGTATTGGAACCGATAAAGGGGTTGGGTTATCACACTTACAGTAACAATGCAGACATAGTTGAACCTGCCGATGCAAAACCTGAGAGTATATTTATATTCGATGATGTTATATGTGAGAAACAGGATGTGATTAGATCTTATTTTTCGATGGGGCGTCATAGGAATGTCGATTGTTTCTATCTTGCGCAAACCTATTCGAGAGTGCCTAAACAACTAATTCGCGATAATGCGAATTTCATAATCATGTTCAAACAGGACGAAATGAATCTTCATCACATATTTTCCGATCATGTATCCCCAGATGTGACATTCAATCAATTTCGGGATATGTGCGCACATAGTTGGACGGATAAATATGGTTTTCTCGTTATCGATAAGGATAGTGAGATTTGCGAGGGACGCTATAGAAAAGGGTTTGATTGCTTCATATATCCGTGATACCCTGATGTGGTTGAATCATTCGATCGCTGGATGGCAAAATGAGCGCATCTAGCAGTGAAAAAATGGATGAAATATGTCTCAAGCAGAAACTTGTCGAAGCAACTGATGCGGTGAGAAAAAAATTCAAAAGTTTGGAGAGCGCCCACCTCAGCGATCAGACAATGCTTGAGAAGGTATACAAACCGCTAACGAAACCATTGAAAGCTATCTCAGAAGCTGCTGCGGTAGCGATAGCCCCCTCCCAAATATCGGGTCTGAAAGTACCACCTATCCTTAAAATACCGCAGCCTACGCACCATTCTACGCCGATGCGTAGGAAAACGGTGGGAGATGCTACAGAAATGTTTGATAAACATTTGGAATCTGGAAATTCCAGCAAAAATTCGCAATTGATGCAGAGCGAACTCGATTATGTGACAATGATGGAAACACCACCAACATCATCAACTTCACATATTTCTAGCGATAATACTACCGCTATTGATACAACAACTCTACAAGATCGAGTGCAGCAGCATTTGGATAACTTGAAAACTGGAAAATCTAATTATGATACAGTATATGGTGTTCGTATCGATCCCAAAACGGGTAAATTAAGGATGGGTAATATGGAAATCCGTTTTTTGAATGATCGAATCGAATTATGGCGTGATAATAGAAGGAGTAAGGTATTTCCAGCTTCTTCTGAACTATATGATTTGATTTTTATGAATCAAGCACCTGGATCTATTAGCGATCGAGATAAGCAGATATATACCTCCATTCTGAAGACTACAGGATCCGCATATAAAAATTATGATATTAGAGGAGGTTTGAATGCTGAATCCTCTAACTCGAAAAAGAAATATCGACAAATCATCAAACCTCTTATAGATAGTCCACATTATATGAGGAGTAATCCTCAACGATTTGATATCAAAGGCGGTAAAGGAGTAGTGGAGGCAATACCGCGCAAAAAAGTTCTGAATAGAAAACGGAAAGAATTTGTTTATTGGAATGATGCTGCAGAATTGGTGGAACGTCTTCGATTATTGTGGAGTTCTAAAATGGTTGGTCATACAGGGCATGATAATGAAATAATGTCGATAATAGAGGAATTGCGTGAAGAAGGTATCATACGTTGATTTTTCAAAGTGCGAGCGCCATATGTATATGTGAGTTTGGAAGATTAGTTATTAGTATATGAATGAAAGCCGAAGTAATCGCAGCGGGAAATCTACGAAGTGGAAGATGAAAATAAGCCCAACCAAAAGGGCGATTGCTAATGAATTACACAAACCCGCGAGGCGTAACTTCAAAAGGAGGAGAACGATAATCAAAGGATTTGCTGACCTGTGGCAAATTGATTTGGCTGAAATGCAAATATATGCAGATGAGAATATGGGCTATCGATATATACTATTCGTTATCGATTGCTATTCAAAATATTTATGGGTTGAACCGATAAAAAATAAAACTGGTGTGGAAGTGACAAAAGCTATGGAAAAAGTGCTGAAGCGAGCTGAATATTCTCCAAAAAATATTCAAAGTGATTTAGGCAAAGAATTCTACAATTCACGCTTCGAAAATTTGATGCAGAGATATAAGATCAATCACTATTCAACTTATAGTATAATGAAAGCAGCTATTGTGGAGCGAGTAATTAGAACATTGAAGACTTGGATCTATAGAGAATTCTCCGCCAGAGGTGACTATAAGTGGCTCGACATTCTCGCAAATTTTGCTAACGAGTATAATAATAGAAAACATAGAACAATTGGTATAAAACCTGCTGACGTAACACCTTCAACAATACTTAAAGTATATAGCCACCTGAAAATAGCGCCACCAGCAAAATATAATGTTGGAGATGTTGTCAGAATAAGCAAATTCAAAGGAGTTTTCGAGAAAGGATACTCAGCCAATTTTTCCACAGAATTATTCACCATATCTAAAGTGAATATTACCAATCCGACGACATACAACATCAAAGATGTCAAAGGTCGCCCTATCAAGGGATGCTTTTATGAATTGGAATTGTTGAAAACAGCTGAGCCAAATGCATATCTAGTTGAAAAAGTGTTGAAAACGAAGGGGAATAAGATATTTGTCAAGTGGCTAGGATTTTCTGAAGAGCACAATTCTTGGCTTGATAAATCTGCAATTGTTTGAAGTATTTAATTTTTTTTTCAATAAATGAGTCTGTTGACATTTTCTATCGTCTATTTCTTTCCTACCCAATTTTCACCCAATAAGAAAAAGTCGCATCAGAATTTAATATATTTTATTATGAAAATTTGCAAATAATATGATGAACACAAACATAAATATATATTCACAACTATATACACCTTTATTTATATTTATAAAAACTTTATTTTCAACTATATACACAATCATCTTTATATACACACATCTTTTACTAATATTTACAATAATTTATTTACATACTTACAACTATATATACATCTTAATTTATATTTACAAAAACTATTTACAATTAGGGCCTTAACTAAAATTTACAAAAAACTATATACAACTAGGTTTCCTTCCCCAGTAAAACAGCATTCGCGTCGGCATGTCCCCCATAACGAGAAACCTCCACATCGATTTCGGCTATGCTCTCTTTCTGCATTGCAGAAATTCGCTGAAGCTCAGCTTTCTGAGCTAAAATCTCAGCCAGCTGAGCTTCAATCTCAACCAGCTGAGCTTCAACCTGCGCGTTGTCGTGAAGGGTTCTCGTTTTGCGGTTGCTCATCACTGCCAACCACTGCCTCAACTCGACGTCATATTTTCGCAATTGGGTGGAAGGCAGTACTGGTCCCGGCGGAATGCTGTTTGACGGGGAAGGCGTCGGCGGCGCGGCATCCTCACTCTCCGCCTGTGAAGGCGAAGCGCACCTCCAGCTGCCGGTGAAGATGGCGGCGACGGCTGCGACGGCGGCACATCCTCCGCTAGCGGCGAGGGTGACGCAATACCCGCCGGGGATGGTGTCGCAACCTCCGCCTCAGCTGCTGGCGATGGCGATGGTGGTGGTGGGGATGATGGGGGCGTCGCCGCAACCTCTGCCTCCAGCGCCGGCGATGGTTGTTGGGGAGGTCGCGGGGTGGCATCTCCATGAGGTGGCGCGGCGTCGGCGAAAACAACGATGGTGATGACTTCGTCATCAGGCGGCGGAGTGGCGGCAACTGCAGCCTCATGAACGATGGCATCACCACCATTGTTTTCGCCAACATCCGCGCCCTCAGCAGCAGTAGCACCTTCATCGTCGGAGATGGTGACGATGCTGATGCTTCCAGACTGTTCAATTTTATTGGCATTAGCCACTTCCGGTACATCACCCACGGCGCCTACTCCACTGGTTCCCTCATCAATGGCGGCGATCGCATCACCGTCCGCATTGGTTCGAGCACTAGCCGGCTTGATCACGTCCACTCTGAGGACGTTGATTGCCGGCTTTCGCTCTTGTTGAGCGGTACGCCGTTCCGCGTACCACTCAGCAATATCACCTCCGCGGTAGGGGTTTGCCTTGCCACTATTATTGAGGAACTTGCGGAGTATCATTGAAGAAGAGGAAGATTTGCCCTTCTTGCTAGGGCCGGCCTTAGAAGGCCCCGCAACCGCCTTCGGGCTAATCTTCCTCTTCTTCGAAGGTGCCTTGGGCGACGCTTTCGAAGACGTCGATGCCCTCGATGATAACGCCCTCTTTCCACCAACACGGCTACCAAAGATCTTTTTCTTTGGTTGCGGTGGTGGTGCAAAATCATCCTCGCTATCATCGAGAAAGATATGTTGAAGGGGGTTAGCAACCTTCCTTTTTGACGAGGACATGCTTTTCCCCCCAACAGATCCCGATGATTTCGCGCCACAAACCTTCATTTTCTTGGTTTGTGGCGCGAAATCATCAGCATTGTCATCTTCGGGCAGGCTTTCAACCAACATTGACGCTTTGTCTGAAAGCGCCATATCCTCCTCACTCTCCGACGATGAAGATGATTCACTCACCCTGCGACAGCTCAACTTAGCCCCCTTGGAAGATGCCCCTTGCGACATCGCCGGCCTCTTCTTACCCCAGGTGCCAGCCGCACCCACGGTATCGTCGCCGCACATGCTATCATACGTGTTAGCGAGAAGAGCTCCAAGATCAATTTCATCTTCGGGAACATCAAATGCGTCCATGGAGATGTTCTCGAAAAATGATGAATTGATGCCTGAAAAAATTTCGAGAAAAATATTAGGATGGTGTTACAAGAAAAAGAGTTGAAAATAACCTACTTAATTGCTGGAGCTCCTCAGAATTGTCGGGAGCGGCAGAGGATTGAGC
The DNA here is from genome assembly GCA_029955515.1 of Chrysomela aeneicollis. Lineage (NCBI taxonomy): Eukaryota > Metazoa > Arthropoda > Insecta > Coleoptera > Chrysomelidae > Chrysomela > Chrysomela aeneicollis. Next base: position 2,386,081 of record JARUHQ010000025.1, read on the forward strand.
GGCGGCGGCGGAGTTGTTGAAGGCCATCTCGTATTTCTATAACAATGAAAACATGTTAAGTCGTGTATTGCATTGTATAGAGAAATTATGAAATTATCGCAAAGAAAAATATTATAAGTTATAGGTTATTATAGCACTTAGCAAAACTCGACTATATCACAATGAGAATGAAGTATGTTATAGAACTCGAAAATTTATATTTCACTATATGCACTCACAAGGAAATACTTACAATTGGTTCAGAAGTAATACTCCAAAAAAAATTTGCCGGTGGTGTGGTAGCTCGAGAGGAGGGCAAGCAACGGTGTCTTCTAGACCGGGTCCAAAAAACACTTGAAGATTCTACAACTTGGAAAAAGATTCAATATTAGTATAATGAAAAAAAACAAGAGTAAGAGTTTTCCACTTCGGAAAAATAATTCGACATTGAAGCAATGAGGAAAAACATTCAGAGTTGGAGAAATAGAAATAATCTGATATTATCACAAGGTGAAAAAAAATGTTCAAAAGTCCCAGCTTCTATCACTTTGAAAATGATTCGATATCAATGCAATGAGAAAACATTCAGAGTCAAAGAAATAGAAATAATCTAATGTTATCACAATGAGAAAAATGTACAAGTCCTACATTCACCACTTAGAATATAATTCGATATCACAAGTACAAAAATATGAAGATGTATACAAATTCACTATACACACTTCAAAGGTAATACTCACAGTTGGTCTAGGAGCGTCTAGTCTGAGTAGCCCAACAGGAAGGCAGCGAACAGAATGAGTTCAAGATGAAAACACTCGAAGATTCTATCACTTGGAAAAAGATTCAATATTAGTATAATGCAAAAAAAAACAAGAGTAAGAGTTTTCCACTTTGGAAAAATAATTCGACATTGGAGCAGTGAGGGAAAACATTCAGAGTCGGACAAATAGAAATAATCTAATATTATCACAACGAGAAAAAATGTTAAAGTCCCAGCTTCTTTCACTTTGAAAATGATTCGATATTAATGCAATGAGAAAACATTCAGAGTCGAAGAAAGAGAAATAATCTAATGTTATCACAATGAGAAAAATATACAAGTCCTACATTCACCACTCAGAATATAACACAAAATCACAAGTACAAAAATTTAGAGATATATACAAATTCACTATACACAACCAAAAGGTAATACTCACAATTGATCTAGCGGCGTCTAGTAGGCAGGTCTAGTCGAAGAGGAAGGCGGGCAGCAGAATTAGTTGAAGATGGAAACGGTTTGCAGATTCTATCACTTGGAAAAAGATTCAATATTAGTATAATGCAAAAAAAAACAAGAGTAAGAGTTTTCCGCTTTGAAAAATAATTCGAAATTGGAGCAATGTGGAACAAACATTCAGAGTCGGGCAAATAGAAATAATCTAATATTATCACAACGAGAAAAAATGTTCAAGCCCCAACTTCTTCCACTTTGAAAATGATTCGATATTAATGCAATGAGAAAAATATTCAGAGTCAAAGAAACAGAAATAATCTGATGTTATCACAACGAGAGAAATCTACAAGTCCCAGATTCACCACTTAGAATATAATACAAAATCATAAGTACAAAAATATGGGGATATATACAAATTCACTATACACAGTCAAAAGGTAATACTCACAATTGATCTAGCAGCGTCTAGTAGGCAGGTCTAGTCGAAGAGGAAGGCAGGCAGCAGAATGATAAATTCGAGTGGGCGCTTCGCTTTTGTACTCTTTCCTCCCTCCTAGCTGAGAGTGGGAGTGACTGATGGCGGGTGACAGATGATGATGGCGCTACTGATGGCGGATGACAGCTGACACGGAACACCTCAACGACCAACTACGGGCACGGAACACTTCGCGATAGTTTGGTATGGCAAATAATAGCGATTGTGATAGATGGCGCCCCTGTTTCAAGGTCATTAGCCTTAATAGCAGGTGGCGCTACTGATGGCAAGTGGCGCTACTGATGGCGAGTGACGCTACTGATATCGGGTGATAGCTGGCAGATGACAATTGACAGGGCGACTGTCACGGCGGCCATCTTAGTCGGAAAGAGTATTGAAAAGCGGAGGTCATAGCGGTTTCAACTCCTGAGTCGACCACTAGTTTGAGAAGAACTCCTCAATTATTCTTCAGTCAATATGTATTCGAGTGCCTGGGATAACAAGCCAATTATTGCAGTGAGGCCGCTTATCGCGAATGGGGCGATATGCTGCCACAATTGCGGGGACGCCTTCGTGCCAGAAGACCTTAATCCCAGCACGGGAATGTGCCAGCGTTGCTCGTTGGCGAATACGACAAGAACGGGGCCCCCATCTCCTGTACCAGCGCAGTCACCAAGTTCCGGAGCCCGATGCGATAGGTGCTGTAAAAAGCTGAGGAATTCCAACTTTGGAATCTGCCGCCCAACATGCCGGGAATGCAGCATGGGTAGAAGGCTGCACTTCCATAGATGTAGAAGCTGCCGGCAATATCGGAATGATTGCTGGCAAGGGATTTGCAGAGGTTGCAATTTCAGCAAGAAATTCTTTTGCGAGGTGGTGGGCCACTTTTATAGGGGGCCCTCCGAACATTTGGACAAGTGTTGGTGCCTACCCCTCGAAGAGAGACTTCGAAGAAGGGCTAGGGATTTGGAGGTGCCGGCTCCAACATTTAGATACTATAGGGGTGATATTGAAGGAGACTATTGAATTAGTGTATATATATTTGATTATTTATTTTTCTATTTATAAGTTTTTATTTTGTATATATTTATGTATTTCTAGTTCATAAGATTTTATTTTGTATATATTTGAAATTTGAAAGTGTATATAGTTATGTAATGAATAAATGAAAAAAATAAAAATAAATTATCTATTTTATTTTGATAAATTTTACAAGAGTTCCAAATTATATCGCCCAGCATTAAATACAAGTAATATTTTCACAAGTTGAAAAAATTTATAACGTTCAAATAATATTAACTGAGAAAACTGAGGTGCTCCCCGGGGGGGGGGGGTACTGATCGAATTCCACCTTGACACAAATTTTTGATACTTCGGCAAGGATTTTGGATTTCATGGGGGGGGGGGGGTGCTGATCGAATCCCACCTTGACACAGATCTAAGGGGTGGTGCTCCAAGGGGGGCGGAGTTTTGGGGGGGGGCGGAGTTTTGGGGGGCGGAGCTTCCTCGGGGAGGGGGGGGGCCTACTTTTCAGACATCATTTTAACTCCGTCTAACATGGTTCGCGCGTTGGAGTATCAATGCCCAGTTACATCAAGGCGTTATTGCTGCCGCAGAAAATGTTTCTATCTATTCGAATACAACGATGTCGTAGATGGGCTTGCATGCAGGAAATGTATGCATTATTGTTATTGCGTGTGCGACTGTGATTCACATAAATATGGGATTTTCACTTCTTTTGTGAGAACAGTTAGGCATCTACGAGAGAAATTGAAACGGTAGACACTTGAGGACCACTTCTTACTTATTAATGGTGTATTCAAATCATGACAAACAATTTGTATTATGAAAAAATTTATTGAAATATATAATATAAAAAACGATATATATTTGTTCACTTCACTTTCGGCTTCAACCTTTTAGCCGTGTAAGGCGGCACTCTCGACTTCTTCTTCCTACGTAGCTCCCTTCTTGTGATAACGGGAGATAAAATGATGGTTTCATCAGAGTCTGATCCAGGGTCGAGTTCTGGAATCTCCACAGCCATTATCTCCTGCATTGCTTCATCGGCCCGCCGCTCGTCCAAGTGTCTCTGCACCATTTCGTCGATCTCCACCGGGTTGGTGCGTTGTCTCTCCCGTATGGCGGCCACCATTTGTCTCATGGACATATTTCGATATTGTCCAGACATAATTGAATGCTCACTTGTAGATGCTTCTATAACAATTCAATGACTACTGCTCGACTCAGGAGTTGAAATCGCTATGGTTAAAATTGCTACCTCCTCCGCTTTTCAATGCTCTTTCCGCCTAAGATGGCCGCCGTGACAGCTGCCCTGCCAATTGTCACCTGTCACGTCAGTTATCGCCAATCATGCCAACTGTCAATTAGGAAGTGTTCTGTACCCGTAGTTGGTTGTATTTGGGATGTATGACTTTTGACAGAAGTGAAGCGCCACCTACCGTACCAACTATAATTCACCAACTGCCATCTCCCATACCGGATGTCACCGATCATACCAACTGTCGCGTCAGGCATTCTCTACTTCGCCCATAAGGAAATTGGTGTGGAAGGTGTCAGGTAAAATAATCTCGAATGACAATATATATATTTATTTATTTACATCATAAGTACAATATGTTGGAATATAAATGTTTCATCACCATTTCAAATGTTGAGAGACCCAACTCCATACTGCATGCGATTGCCTCAAGCTACAATTAACCCTTGCAGATAGCGTATGATTCATACATAGAGCAGCTTCTTTTTCGAATACTGGTACAGGGTTTTGAAGACACATATCATGCTGATATTTTTCAATATTCACAATGTATGGCTTATAGGCCAATTGTTCTACATACTGTTGTAAAATCTCAAACTTTTGATGCCCCTTCACATAAACTATACTAGCGCTCGCAATAGGCTCAAGCACCTCACCCATCAGTTGATCATAGTCGATGAGCCCACTCGAGTATCTTATACCGTGGATGTTTCGTTCCACATAGGTTACTTGCTTTTTTTCACTCCGAGTTAAACTGTTATAGGGCTTAGGCGGTTTCAATATGTAATGATTAGTTTTCTCCCCATCTGTGATAGATATTTCTTTGTGGTGGAATACACTATTATCACCAAGCACGAAACCTTGCATGTCAACAGCGAGTAGTTTCATGGTGGCCGCCTTTCGTACAACTGACTCTAACACACCTTTGCGGTGAAGAATATCAAGAATGGCTGAGGGGTGGGGGGATTATAGCCTACTGCGCAATAATATTACAATAAATGTTTCGAGTATAGAAAAATATTATTACTTCAAAAATGGTAAATATAAACTTCACTACATATATTGCAACAAATAGGAGCAACACCTACCGCAATTGTTTCATGAAATTTTCGATTACATAACTTCAAAAATGGTAAATATAAACTTTGCTGCGTACATTGCAACAAATAGGAGCAACACCTGTCACAATTGTTTCGTGAAGTGTTTGATTACATAATGTACATAAGAATGACCGAGGGACATTCATAAATTTATTTCGCTCAAGTGCTTTTTCGCTGCATTCGACGTCATCGTATCCTTCATCCGTGAAATTGTCTATGCCTTGCTGCCCAACAGCGTTTTTGGAAGGCTGCAACGAGAAAATATACATTTATAATATGGAAATGATTCCCAAAATCGAGAATATTATCGAATAAAAAATATACTCACAGCTTTCCCCTTTTCTTTATCATGCTCCTGAATTGAAAGTTTCGCAAGCGTCTCGCTGACCTCGGTAGTCATCTCAACTGCTGTTGCCAATATCGCAGCTAGTCACCAACTCGGAGGAATGGAAATATCTTATACCCCTTATAGGGCATGTAGCAAACAATCCTCCCCTCCCCCTACCCCCTCTCCCGGTATAGAGCTCACTGCTGAGGTTCTAATTGCTCCATCAACATTTCAATTAGCGAGTCTAATCTTTTGGACCGTTCATTATCCTCCCCCTGATCATTCTGCGACAAGTCGCTTATTGCCTGATGTAGCCAAATTGAATTTTGCTCTGGACTAAATCGATAAAAATCGATATCATTATGACCCCAAGGAAGAGTTCTGACAGTATTGGGAATAATAAACCGCTTATCGTCGTGATATGAAAGAGCAACTTTGTTTCTCATCTCCGTGAAGATGTCATGCTTATAGCTACGAAAAGTATTCATCTTGCGAAATATCAAACCACCTTTCTCAACGATGTCTTTATAACTATCTAGAGATAGTTCGTTTCTTATAACAGCCCTGGAAACACCTTTCGCTTTTTTCACCTCGCTAGTCGTTGATTTGACGCAATAAGCTTTGGCGCCAGTACCATAAAAACTAATTAAGGGGTTGTTTGGGAATTCATCTTTCATTTTGCCGACGATCGATTCTGTGCGAGGCATGTTGAAGTTATTTTTTACAGGATAATTAGAAGTGTCGAAATATTCTATGTTTTCTTTCATAAAATCATAGAAATTTTTGCTATCAATTTTCAAGATGAGGGAATCAGTATCGGTATACAATAATGATGATGATGTTCCAGAAAAATTTTTCTTGATACAATCATATAAGAAATCATAGATTACAATTTTCGACACATCTGATATGCTGAAGCCCACATAGAGCGGTTTATCATAATGCACGCTAACCCTACCCATGTGAATTGCAACGAAATTTTCATGAAATATCGTGCAAGTCTTATAATTGGGAAGGGCCGTCAATGCATTAGCACCCTTCCGCTTCCTGATACTCTCCCAATGGGTCACAAGTTTGATATCGGTCCTTCTATCGACATTTTCCATAGTTTTACCATACACACAGTTGACCATCTTTTTAAATAATCCATTATCGGCTTTGTTCGTACTTTTATTGCGCATCTCAGTATTGAGGTCTACATATTTCTTCAACCAGCGAGATTGATTGAATTTAAGAACTCTATGTATTCGCGTCAAGATTAAACCATTTCTAATCGCCTGTTTCAAATTTCGATAATGGATTATATAATTTAACTTATTCGATAAATTCGGAATCAGTTTCTTATGAGCGGATTTTGAACCTGGCGGGCTGATGGTTTCCACAAGAAAAGGTAAATCCGAGTGTGCATCATGTAAATTTTCAGGGTAGTGAATATCTACTTCGAGAACATACCCGAACGGATCATCATCTGCAACATTCGAGATATCCAAATTTGAGATTTCAACATCAGTTAACCATGTGAAACCAGATGTAGGTAGTGGTTGCGACATACTATGACCATACAAGTTGGTCGCATCCAAATACATTATAAACGACGATGGATCATCAGGTTTGAAATTTGGGAGGAATTTATTATTAGCTACATGGCTTCTCATACTACACTGGCTGACACCGCCTCTTATTCCCTTCTTAAAGAAATTCACCATGTCGATGTCAGTTAAGAGTTCCAATTCCACTTTTGTGTAGCGCAACATAGCATCCCACGATAGACCAGGGGCTGTATAATATTGACATGGGTCCAACTTGTATGTCTTCAAACTAACCTTCCGAAAATTTTCAAAAACATCGCATAATAACAAAACATCCGATTTCAGATATACGTCTGAATAATCCCCAAGCGTTTTACATTTGAATATCTTCCAAATACGCTCAGCTCTACGATAATCCTCATTCGAAATGTGTTCATTCGATAAATTATCGAAAAAGTCATTTTGAGAAGGTAAACCTTTATGCTCCAATTTATCGATAGATGTAATAAAACTATACGGAAATACGCCTTTTCGCGTCATTAGCTTAAATTGTTCGCGATCTTGAAATGCTCTCGCTGTCTCAACACACTGTTCCGTAGTCAGATTTTCAGCTAGAGAATGCAGCGGATCAGAAAGAAATTTATAGCTATCTAAAAAGCGCAACTTCATGAACATTTTATGATTTTTCCCATCTTTTCCCAAGTACTCATCAACAAAAACATGTTTCGTGAATGAAACATACTTTTCCTTAGTTTGAGCGATACAATCCACCCTCTCTTCATGCTCGAACAATTGTTTGATGAAGAGGTGGCTATCATACCCGCTCATATTATGGAAAAAGATGGGGATGAAGTTAGGTAGCTTGAAATTCAAATTACATTTAGAATGTGCAGCGCCATCTCTCTTTTTACCAGTCAGGTGACAATGGTCTCTAACTTTAACATCTGTGGAATCAAGTGGCTTATCACAAATGTTGCAAATTGTAGCGGTAGCGAAATCAAGCTTTTCTGCAGCACTCAATTTAGCCATAGGAACAACACGTTTCAAATGCATATTATATATAGCCTTAACATTATCGACTAAACTGGAGACAAACTTTTTTGCTACACCTTTTCCTCGGAATGAAACAAATTTAGTGAGGGAATCATCGTAGGAGCATTTGATGAGATATGCAAATGAATGCGGCTCGTGAGCGAATGTTTTATTAGTATACGACCCCGTAGGATCTGGTTCACAAGTTTGGATGGGTTTCAGAACAGATTCAAAATCCGCATATATAACGAATGGTACTTTCATCTGTTTCTCAAAACTTTGGAATTTTAAAATATTCCCGGGAGCGCTATTTCCGAATTTATCAACCTTGATTTCTGGAGATGGAACCGTAGTGTATGTATGATTGCAATCATTCAATTTATGACGTAGCAACTTCGACTCATCGGAGAAACATATCAGACACCCATCGCAAAAGAAATTCCTATGCCCTCTGGCATTTAATTGACTTGACACTAATCGCGATAAATTTTTTATCCAGCAATAATGCCCCTTATCGGAATCGTCCGAGATATAAAGTAAGTTTACATGCCTACCCAACCTATTCTTAGCATAATGAAGCGGCCCAATAACCCTATATTTCATTTTTTGATCATCGAATACGCTCTCTAACCCATAAACATTGATGGAGCAATCATTTTGATTTTCGAACTTTGGAATATCACTTACTTTCATAGGAAACTCTATACCAACCAGATTCAATACTGTAGAAAAGTGTGGGTAGGAAGATGTTTCGGTATTCCTTATCCTCGCAGGATACAAAGCTGATGTAACTGCCCAGGCGAAACAATGCTCATCCTGATTAATAATGTTTACCACCGCTTTCTTGTTCGCAATATAGGTGGGCAGCTTTATGTAAGACCCGCCTCTTAATGGACTATATTTATTAATATTTATTTCTAGAAACAAAATCTCTTCTAAAGCCCAACCTGTAATATCAAAGTATAAAAAATAAATAAGCAAACTTAGTCGACATCTGATTTTTTCAAACAACTCACCAGAATCACGTTCCTCGAATTCGATAGCTAGATTCGAAAGACAATCCCGAAATGCGTCAACGATATCTTCCAAATCTGGCGATGAAGCAATTATGCGATTCGGAGCCATGAAAGATTTCACATCTCTCACATCTCGGGTTTCAATGACATATCTACCAAAAACTTCCATGTTCACTTTAATCGAGTGATGAATCAGTAGCATATTATCTAATAGAGATATAATTGTAGCTCTATTCTCATTGAAGAACGCATTGTAATCTAAAATGTTCGTTCTACACTCTAACCTATAGCTAATAATGCGGCATTTGAACGCGCTCTCGATCGCATATACGCCATCTCTGTAGTGCATGCACGCATTAGAGCGATGCTCCAAGGTTCTCTTATGAGCACCCATCCTATCTGATGGAACATCTTTAGCGCAGGGCACACATCTTTGCATACTTCTAGATGTCGATGGCGCTGGCGGATTCGAAATATCCAATCGAGCCCTTTTTGCACTAGGTTCACCCAAATCATCCAAATCACCAACACATGAAATTCTTTGATGGCGGCGTAAATTATCACTACGCGTAAAGGTTTGGAAACAAGCACTGCAGGTCAACATGATGATGATGAATAAAAAACGCTTTTATCACTCACGAACAAACAACAAATGCTGATTAATATGTGATTCCCAATAAACTGTGCTCCGCTCTGCGCACCCTTGAATTTATAGAAGTACCGCCTCCCCCACTCTCACCAACGCGATCTTGAACTCTCGCGGGAGAATGGCGCATGCGCACGCAGCAGCAGTGTTCAAGGTCGCACCCCCTCCCATTTCAGGGGTGTGGAAACACAAGGTCACGCTCACAGAAAAAAGAAAGCCCTCCTCAAGGACGCGCTCTCATCAAGGCCACAGCAACTCCCAAGGGCACCCTCCTCTCAAGGTCGCCAACTCGAGGTCACTCCTCCCAAGATCGCATCAAGGTCATTCACCCCAAGGTCACTCCTCTCAAGGTCACTCATCCCAAGGTCATTCACCCCAAGGTCACTCCTCCCAAGGTCACTCCTCCCAAGGTCATTGACCCCCCAAGGTCATTGACTCCCCAAGGCCACGTGGGGGCGTGTGACCTTGGGAGGAGGTCTAGAATCGGCATAAAACATCTACTCCCGTGGCTTGCAAGTTCCTCGATTCTTCACCCTTGGATATCTTCTTCATGGAGGTACCTTCAAATTGAAGTTTTTCAACATCGGCCATTTCATAGTATCGACTATTAAGGAGAATCAATACAATGTATTATTAACATTAAAGCACAAATGCTGCGGAATGTGTCCAGTCAAGGTATATATATGTCGAGTGTGTAACGCTTTCTGCTCGGAGAAACGTTATTTGGCGCTTTAGCTCGGGTTCTTTATTTACAGATCTCGGGCGCCACCTATATTATAGTGGTAGGTTCACTTGCACCGGGTAACTATCAGTGAAGAAAGTTAAATCCAGGGGTCTTCAGATGTTAACTGTCAAAGTGACATTAATGATTGTGTATCAATTTCCTGAACCTGGTTGCTTTGTTCTAAACAAAATCAAAAATAAAACTTAATTAAGTGAATGAAACTACCAATAATAATAAACCTATTATTTTATTCATCCAATATATACAAAACGAGAACTCAAACGTTCACCAGAATATTCCTTATCCTAAAATATCTCTTAACTAAACTATCAGGTTTATATACAAAGAAAAACCGAATTTCCAAATTCCCGAATCTCCTAATTCCCGAATTTCCAAATTCCCGAATTCTCAAATTCCCGAATTCTCAAATCCGGCAAGCTATCTTTCCACGAATTTCCTGACCACTCGGTATAGCCCATGAAAAACACGGTTCATTTCGCGAGTTATTACAAAATGAAAATCCAGCATAAAACTGTTAAGCAAGGAACTACGCCTATCAGCCAAAAGCAAAGAAATCAAGCTTTTCCATGTGCACTCATTCAGTCATCAGACAATCCGTGTAACAGTTCAGACTGGGTAACCCCGCTCCTGTACTGTTAGCACATTCTGAGCCTCAGTCCCGAAAATTGAGCAGAACCCTCTTTTCCTGACATGAGTCTCAACACATTCGCTTGCTCTTTCTCACCTTGGATTACGAATCACCTACTCCTTGCGGTCTCAAGAAGTCGGCTATCTTCGGTTATTAGTTCGCGGTATCGAACTTCTCTCTCTTCCAGACCACACAGCTGCGGCTTCAGCTGTGCGGTGCTCCCAAGAGAGTCTAGTGTCCAGCTTGCGGTCTCAAGCAGGACTGGCGTTTTCGCGTCGCGATCGCGGGTATATCTCCGTTCGCCCCACTCTACTCTCGGTTTGATTTAGTGGGGATCGCTCGAAGTGCGCATCGCTGCAAACGACTCGATATTGTCGAACGCCAGATTATCTCGCTAATTAATTATCAGTTATTACAACTATCAAATCATGACTTTGCGATAACTTGATATTTACTAATACACTTCCGGTGTGTGAAAACAAATCGTTACGAAAAAGAACGGAATTCCTAGCACGACATTAACCCAGGATACTACCCGATTACTACTATATACAGTATGTTCATAAAAATTCAAGTAACTTCGTTACATCCCCCCCTTACTTCCTAAAAAAAATAATATATCTATATTATTTTTCACAACTTGAATACCTATATAAAAACAAAAAAAAATCTGTAAAATGAAATCAGAAGCACAAAAAAAATCACCATGGACCCTTCAGTTCTGGCTCCATCTTCTTCCTGTCCACGGGTTCACTCACTTCTTGGATGGCCTCTGTTTTCTTCGGCGTGCGTTGGGTCTGCATTGTCGTTGCTCCGGGGGTCTGGTCACTTCATTCACATGGGCCTTGGGTCTGCATGGTCTTCGCTCTGGGGGTCTGGTCACCTCATTCACAAAGGGTTGACGGCATTGTGTGCACCCTCGTGCTGACTCGTCGATCGGCCGTACTCTATACTTTGCCCACTCCCTGTTCTTCGCGGCATCTCGTATGGACGTGCTGATATTTTCTGCCCCAGGTTTGGAAAAGAAGGCTTCTCGAGATTGCCTCTTCCATGGACTCTTCTGATGCGAAGACTTGTACTGCTGACAAGACGAACAGCTCCGGACATAGTTAGCAATGTCCCGGAACATTCCTGGCCAATAATAGCGACTTGCTATTCTGGCGGTGGTCTTGGCTTTCCCGACATGTCCAGCCGTGGGAGCGTCGTGACTCTCCTTCATCACGGATGATCTAGATGGTTTCGGGATATACAGTTTACAGGGATCGGTCAATTCTGGTTCAGTTCGTTCGGTAGAATCCCGAACATGACGGTAGAGTCGGTCGTCTTCGATATAATAATCGGGATAGACGGCGGTGTTATCCAGGACTTCATCCTTCTTTCGTATTGTCACGACTGGTGAACTCCACGGGCTTTTAGACGGTTCTCTGTCACCTCCTCCTTGTCGACTTTGGTATTCAGGACTTCCTGCATTCTTGGATCCTGGGGTCGGTTACGCTGTTTGATCGGCTCCGGGTTTTGAACTTGAAGGAAGTTGGAAAAACTCGAGTATAGAATACAGTTATGTGTATATATTTTTTTTTTCATATTAAACAAAAACCATATTTAAATAACAACAAGTTACTATGAGAACTATAACATTAAACAATTTGATGTTATATACTGCGCTCTTCAACACTCTCCCTCAGTAATGACATCTAAAAATTGTTTGGTCAATTGATTGAATTGACTTCTGCCCAAAGGTTTCGTCAATAAATCAGCGACATTTTCTTTCGTTGAAATATATTTTATGCCCACATACTTTTCAATGATTCGTTCTCTCACACAGTGAAAATGAACATCAATATGTTTACTTCTGGAATGTAAAATGTGATTCGATGAAATATGAATAGCTGCTTGGTTATCACACCACAATTGACAATAAAGATAATTTCTGAGATCTTTCAGTATGTAGGACATCCACATCAACTGTCTACATGATAGAGGAAGTGCCATATATTCGGCTTCGGTAGTAGAAACAGCAACACTTCTTTGCTTTTTTGACGTCCAAGTTACAGCCGCATTTCCGTAAAAACCAATGTAACCACTTTGTGATTTTCGGTCATCAAGTGAGTCTGCATAAGAGGCATCAGTGTACATGACAAGCTCAGGATTATCTGTCTTACTGTAAATAAGTCTTTTATCTTGAGATCCTTTTAGATAACGCAAGATATGTTGGACCATGTTCGAGTGTTCTACTGAAGGATCGGAACTAAATTGCGACATAACATTCACTGCATATGTGATATCAGGTCTTGTACTCATCGCAAGATATAACAATGATCTGATTTTCGACTGGTAAATAGTTTTATCACTTCGCTGCGATCCATTTTTAGATTTTTCGGGTTTTTTCCACTATCCATTGGCGTTGATTTTGACTGACAATTTTTCATGCCAAACTTGTCAAGAATTTTCATAATATATATTTCTTGACTCAAGGCCACTTGTTTTTCTGACCAGGTGATTTGAAATGAGAGAAGATATCTTGGTACTCCTAGTGAAGTGACTTCAAAGTTGGAACTCAGAAGATCTTCAATTTCTTTGACTTTTCCTTCAGTGGATCCCAAAACTAAAAGTGTAACAGTTTTTTTTGTATAGATTTAATTTATTATATCTAAAACAAAACAAGAGCAGTATGGTAGGGCTATGTTCTTCAGGGTATTTATGACAGCAGCAATAATTGATTCTTTCTTTGGTGGAATGATTTCTCGGGTACCTACCTACTTCAGAACATGTATGGTCAATCAGCGATTGAGTTTTAGCCAATACTTGTTTTCACGTTTGTTTTCAACTACCTACTGATCAGAAATATATCAGTGTAATATCAGTGTTGATATTATAATCTCACTCAGACGGGGTCTAGAAGGTATAGTTCAGGTTGGGATAGTAAAATCGGAGTTTTTTTTAGATCCGAAGGTAGTATAAAAGGGATTATGTACTTACTTTATGGAATAACTTGGCTGTAGGCTGTAGGCATTATAATCTGAAAGGTAAACATTGTGATGTCAATCTGTCATTTTATTTCCCGAAGTCAGCTGGCGACTGACAGACCATTTGGGCATGCCATTTGCTGAGTCCCAGCGCAGAACTGCTGTACTCTACTGTCTGCGTGTCGATAGGTAACCTTCTCTGTTTATCTCATATCGAGGAGGAGGATAGGCATGCGATGGGGGGCACGGACATCAAATTCGTTTCCACCTGACTTATCTTCCTTTTAGTAACCCGTTGTGACCAATCTAATATCGTGAAAGTCACCAACTACTTTAGTCCTGATTGTTAGGAAATGTTACATGTTTTTCGGTAGAAATCTAATTATTTCCTTCCAAACTGAAGCTATCCTCCCCATCCAATTATCAGTATCAATATTCTGACATCCAAGATGATTTAATTATGACGTATCCTAGTGATTTCTAGTTCCTCGGGCCAGGATTGGTCGACGCTGACTGATGACTATTGGAGCCAAAAATTCGTGGTTTTTTTCAAATAGGCTTTTCTATCGAATAGAAAGAATCGGAAACGTTCTATCTTTTTTTATTTATGGCGTGTGTAGTTTGATTTCTCCATAATAATTTATGTTCTTTCATGAACATCCGCTAAGGGAATCATTATTTTTGGGAAATATTTTGTGAAAATGATGGCCAATGGATCGCTTTACAGATTGAGCAGGTTATTTTTGTGTGATTGAGTGGCTTTTTTTCACTATCTCTTCGTGAGGAATAAACGAACTACTTACACGTAAGTTGAACATTAATTAACAATTTTCGAAACCTATCAATTCTTTTCTATTGTTAGAGTGCTATCATTTTGGTAAATTACTGATAACCAACAAAATCGATACTATCAACCATAGACCTCGGTTAGGTTGATCGAACCGGAATTCTATACCCGGAATCACAAATAAGGATTGCTGGAAAGAAAAAAAAACCTCTCTCTCTAAGAAAGGTATGTCATGCTCTGCTGTGTTGATAGGTACATGGAGAGTTAGAATTTTTTTTTTGTTACCAATGGTGAGATAAAATCACTATGGGGATTTTTGAAATTAAAATCAACTTCCTCATACTAGGAATGTTGGAAGTAAATTTTATTTTGATGTTATAGGTATTCTTATAATAAGGAACACGAATAATGGTCCTTTATTTTTCTGTGGGATCTCCAAATCCTACCAGTAAATTCAGATAGAAGTCAATTATTAATGATACTCTACCGTCCGTACTGGTAACACCCTAAAAGTTATACTTTATTTTCTCTGGGGTATTTTGATAGACAGAGGCATTCAAGTCTTGATTTTGTTTTATACCGGGAAATGAGAAAAATTATAAATTAATTTTAATATTCATTATCCATCAACCACCTCTCGAATGAAGATGGTATATACAGGGTGATAATCATAATTGGTTTTATCATTTTTTTGTGTTAAGAAATAGGGGCTAGTTAGTCTTGATTTTTTTTAAAGATTTCTGTAGAGGGTGAAACGAATTCTGAATCATGTCCTCCCTAGGGTTTTTATATTGGACTTTTCCGAGATGTTCTGTCGGAATTCAAGGGCCTAATTACTTCCATTTTCCAAAGGTTTTTTTACGGGGAATTTTATTCCCTCTTGAGGCAATAACTGGTGGTGGAAGAGGGAACGTGAGTGAAAGACGTTCTAGAGACCGGCACGAAGGGAATTGTGAGGATACTTGCAGTATAGGAGTTTGTCCAACCTCAGCTTCCCTTTCATGAGGGTGGATACAACGGAGCCTTCGATCTTTGGGAGTTCCAGTCACGCAAGTACCACTCCCACAGCGCACTCCGGAATATATCAATTTGTTTTAAGTTTGTTAAGGGCATTCACAACCCATGAAACCTTGAACTTATGGTACCCAAATGTTCAGCGGAAATTAAGTTATATAGAACTTACTCAACTTATTGAATTGTAGGTGACTTGCGTTTCTTTTGCTCTGGGCCCATAGCAGATAGCAATTTTTCCGAATCTCCTGACCCCGAATATTTACATTTCTTGTACTAGGGAATTTAATTTCTGCTACTGTTACCCATTTATATGGATGAACGAATGTTATCTCTGTTCATAGTAACTGGAGACTAATACCCCTTTGTTTTTTTTTACAATGGAGATATATATATATTTTCTTTTCTGTTTTCAAGGTTTCAAATTGAAACGTGAGTCACCATGAGGAATTCTAATATAGTAGTTTATTAGTATTTGATTCGTTATTAAATATTTGATTGTCACATTCATAAAATTCTGGTTGTTTTATTTTTCTAACTCTTACCAAGTATCTGTTACCACAACTGTTTGGTAAATTGAGAAGTGGTAGTTTTGGACTTATTGGCATTTGGAGGTTAGTTTTAATGAATTTACCTGGCGCCCAAAGAAGAAAAAAACCTTATATTATAAACTCACCCCTCCTCCACTGTAGTGAGCCGGCAAATGCCATTCTTTGTCAACGAATAACTTGAGTCGAGTAGTAAGAGAAAAAGTTAGGTTACATTTTGGCGCCCAACGTGGGGCCTTTGAAAATAAAAGTAGATTAGAAAAAAAAAACAACCCGAATATTTTCACCATTTTTGAAGTGATGTGCGAGTATCTGACTAATTTAGAGATTTTAATAGTATCATTCTAGAACGTCTTCCAGGGAGTTTAAAGAAAGAAAACAAAATTTTTTGGAACCTTTTCATTGTATCTTTTTCGTGGGTTCGAGAATTTGTTGAAGTCCAAAGTTTGTGAGGTTCAGCGCTGAATTTTTATAAATCGTCAATCCCCTCTAGATTCTGTATTGTTGAGTTCATGGATATTTTCGAACTTCCAAAATATTGGAATTCACGATTTAACTGATTTCAAGTTCAAGTACACATTCACTCATATGGTTTATTAGTGTGGCGTAGATAAGTGGAAGTTATAAACAAGATTTCTATAGTAGTGTATTAGTGAGGTTTGTAACATTTTTTTTATATTCAACAAAATGTCCCGAAGAATGATGGTGAATCGTCTGGATAAGGATGAACTGCAATACGAATTGACCATACGAGGAATTGGAATAGGAAACTGCGTGGAAATGCGACACCGACTAGCTATGGCATTGCAATTAGAAAAGAGCGGAGATAGTATCCGTTATCCTGACTATCCATTCACCTTCCAAGATGATGAGACGGCTATAAGAGGAAAATTTGGTGATATTGAAAGACTGCTTAGTGATTTTGATGGTTTGAAGACTAGTAGTGAAGCATCGAAAATTCAAACAAAGCTGTCCCATGTACTAGATAGAATAGATAGAATCAATACTAACAATGAGGCAGAACAGAAAACAAAATCGGAATTGGTTGCGTTAGCGTTATCGTTCATGAGCAAGTTCAATCAAACTGTGGAAGCATATGTGGGAGCTTCGAGGCCTTTACCGCCTGGCCTAACTCAACTGGAGAGTCGCCTTATCGCGCAATCATTTCAAGCCAATGTACAAACAGCAGTCCACTCGTCGGATGCTGGAGATGACCCAGTCGTAGTCTACCAAAATGATTCCTCCTCACAAATGGAACATTACGAAGTTTGCTGGTGACGGTAAAGGTGGATCTATCTCGGCTTTCTTCGAGAAAGTAGAAGAGCTTCGAGTAGCACGAAATGTTACCAAAGCCATCTTATTGGATTCTGGGATGGATTTATTCGCCGATAAAGCCTACCAATTTCACAAGGACTGCCGTACCCGAGTGAACAGCTGGGACGAATTAGTTGAAGAATTTCGTGAGGAGTACCTTTCGGCAAACCACCTGGAGGCTTTGTTCGAGGAATTGGCCAAGCGAACCCAACACCCCTCAGAGAGCATTGGTGTATATCTGGCCCGTAATGACAAGTTACTTTGGCCGTTTGCGATGCCCAGTCTCGGAAGAAGCAAAGCTGGCGATTATAATGAAAAACATTCACCCATTCTATCAGGATCGACTGAGGGACCCACTACCGACCAGCATCGCAGAGCTGAGAGCAGTCTGCAGGAGAATGGAATCACGTAGAGATGTGATCGATAGTTACGTTGAGCCATCTTCCCGCAGAGCTAATATTTTAGAAAAGGACCTGGCATTCCTGGAAGTAAAGGAAGATTTGAATGTCGTGGAGGTGGCGACTTCCCAGGCAAACACCGGCGGCAATAAACAAATCATTTGCTTCAGGTGTAATACACCAGGGCATCGAGCCATAGGTTGCGCTCAACCAAAAAAGCTGTTCTGTTTTGGGTGTAAGAAAGAGGGATTCACGAAGAGAAACTGCCCGAACTGCTCTGGTAAGGGAAACGGTGAGGGACATCCTTAAGTCGTCGAGGTAAGTATGTCCCTGCCAAAGACTCGACTAGCTCCCTGCAACCAATATTGGACTACATACTTGACCACGTCGAAAACGATGAGAGGCCATTTTTAAGAGTGACAGTGATGGGGCGAAGTATTTTAGGACTATTGGATTCTGGGGCATCGGCGACTGTTTTGGGTAGCTGCGGGTGGAATATAGTGAAGGATCTAGGGATATCCCTTGATACCACAAGAATAGTTAGTTGCACAGTCGCGAATGGGGAAATATGTAAGAGTAGTGGAGAGTGTGAAATACCTTTCTGTTTGCGCGATAGAGTGAAGTTAGTAAAAGTTCTAGTGATGCCAAACCTTAATCACACCCTGATCCTAGGAGCAAATTTCTGGCGAGCCATGGGGATTGTACCGGATTTAAGACATAACGAGTGGAAGTTTTCGACCGAAACATGTCATCTAGATTCGGTGGACCACTTACGCGGGCAGACTATCCTGACACCACTAGAGGAAACGAGGCTGAAGGCCGTCATCGACCGCAATGTAGCCTTGATGGGGAATAGTCTGGGTTGTACCAGTATGGCAGAGCACGTGATTTCATCTACTTCACCCCCGATCAAACAGCGTTACTACCCTGTTTCTCCGGTCATTCAGCAACACATCGATACTGAGTTAGAAGGAATGCTCAGAAATGGGATAATTGAAAAATCAAATAGCGCCTGGTCGTCGCCCATCCTTCTGGTAAAGAAGAAGGACGGCAGCTATCGGTTTTGCGTTGACTACCGCAAGCTCAATGCCGTGACGGAACGGGACGGATACCCCCTGCCATACATTTCTCATACGCTAGACAAGCTCAGAGATGCCCACTACCTGTCATCATTAGACATTAAGTCTGCCTACTGGCAAGTTCCAGTGGCGGAAAGTTCGAGACCCTATACAGCCTTCACGGTACCAGGGCGTGGTTTATTTCAATTTAGGCGGATGCCATTTGGCCTCCATAATTCACCGGCGACTTGGCAGCGACTTATCGACCGGGTGTTGGGACCTGAACTCGAACCGCATGTTTTCGTCTATCTCGACGACGTGGTTATCGTGACGCAGACGTTCGAAGAGCATCTATCAGTGCTTGAAGAAGTTTTCAGAAGACTCCGTGAGGCTAACCTGACAGTAAGTACCGATAAGTGCCAGTTCTGCCGACCAGAAATGAAATATCTGGGGTACGTGGTCGACCGAAATGGACTACACGTCGATCCTGATAAGGTTCAGGCTATGCTTAAACTTCCGGTGCCTAGAACTATCAAGGAAGTCAGAGGGTTAATTGGTACTTTTTCGTGGTACAGACGATTTATCCCCGAATATGCCACCGTTATTTCTCCAATTACGGCTCTACTCAGGAAAGGAAGAAAATTTGAGTGGAATTCGGCCTGCGAAAAGGCATTTCATGAGATCAAAGAGAGACTGATTGCGGCACCTGTGCTTAGCTGTCCTGACTACAACCTATCCTTCGCGTTACAAACGGACGCGTCGGGCTATGGATTAGGAGCAGTGCTGACTCAGAGACATGGTGAAGAGGATCGTGTTATTTGCTATTTGAGTCGTTCGCTGACAAAGCAAGAACGCAACTTCTCTACCACAGAACGAAAGTGCTTAGCAGTGCTGTGGGCGGTTGAGAAATTGCGTCCGTACCTTGAAGCCGTACCATTTACGGTCATAACCGACCATTATTCCCTTGTATGGTTGCAGAACCTGAAGGATCCAGCTGGTAGATTGGCGAGGTGGGCCGTACTAATGCAACAGTACGTGGTGCCAGACGCGCTTTCCCGATCAGTTCCAGTGGTGGATTCCATTTACGCAGTCGAGAGTTCGAGTGATACACATGATGCTTGGTATTATCGAATGATGAAGCAAGTTCTCGCGAACCCACAAAGAATGCCAAACTGGAGAGTTTGTCAAGGACAGTTGTACAAGTATGTGAAACCCAGGTTGCCTGAGTTGAATGATCCGACGCAATGTTGGAAATTAGTAACTCCTAAAGATAGGCGTAGGCAGGTGATGAGCGAGGGACACGAAATACCCACTTCAGGTCACTTGGGGGTCTTCAAAACGTATCACCGAATAGCGGAAAAATATTATTGGCCTAAGATGCGGTGCGACGTGGCAAAGTTCGTCAGGAGTTGTTCGGCATGCGCTGCTCATAAACCGGATCTCAAGGGACCTATTGGGCTTATGACATCTCAACCTCGTGTAACGCAACCATGGGAGATGATATCAACTGATCTTATGGGGCCTCTTCCGAGGTCGCTCAGAGGTAATCAATTCATTTTAGTGGTGACCGATTACTTTAGTAAGTACTCCCTTGTATTCCCATTGAGGTCATCATCCGCTGATATTGTTTCGAAAAAAATTGAGGAAGAGATATTATTGGTCTACGGGGTACCGCGCCTTCTGTTGTGCGATAATGGCCCACAATATCGATCCCGACAGTTCCAGAAGTTAGCAGAAACGTACAAATTTAGAATCCGGTACAATGCTCATTATCACCCTCAAGCTAACCCCACAGAGAGAGTCAATCGGACCCTAAAAACAATGTTAGCCATTTATGTTTTAGACAACCACAGAATGTGGGATGTCAACTTATCAAAGATTAGTTGCGCCCTGCGTACTGCCCGCAGTGAGACGACTAACCACAGCCCGTATTATATCAACTTCGGCCGGCCCATGGTTCTGAGTGGTGAAGAATTCCAACACAGAGATATGTTCCGAAATGTGAACACCGAACAAAAAGATACAAGGCCAGAAGGATTCACTAAGTTATTTGCGGAAGTGACACAACGACTGAGTGCGGCCTCCGAAAAGTGCAAAAAGACCTATAACCTTCGCCGACGAAACGAAGAATTTTTACCCAACCAATTGGTTTGGCCCAAAAATTTTGCCCTATCTGATGCGTCGAAATATTATACGGCAAAACTAGGACAGAAGTATGTTGGGCCATTTTATGTCAAGAAGAGGATTTCACCATGGATCTACGAACTTCGGGATGAGCAAGGAAACTCTAAAGGGGTCTGGAATGCGAAGGATCTGAAGTCGTCAGCTAGCGCTGATGAAAATTTATCGGAATAAATTTTCTTCGAGCAAGGGGGTGTTTGTAACAGTTTTTTTTGTATAGATTTAATTTATTATATCTAAAACAAAACAAGAGCAGTATGGTAGGGCTATGTTCTTCAGGGTATTTATGACAGCAGCAATAATTGATTCTTTCTTTGGTGGAATGATTTCTCGGGTACCTACCTACTTCAGAACATGCCAATACTTGTTTTCACGTTTGTTTTCAACTACCTACTGATCAGAAATATATCAGTGTGATATCAGTGTTGATATTATAATCTCACTCAGACGGGGTCTAGAAGGTATAGTTCAGGTTGTGATAGTAAAATCGGAGTTTTTTTTAGATCCGAAGGTAGTATAAAAGGGATTATGTACTTACTTTATGGAATAACTTGGCTGTAGGCTGTAGGCATTATAATCTGAAAGGTAAACATTGTGATGTCAATCTGTCATTTTATTTCCCGAAGTCAGCTGGCGACTGACAGACCATTCGGGCATGCCATTTGCTGAGTCCCAGCGCAGAACTGCTGTACTCTACTGTCTGCGTGTCGATAGGTAACCTTCTCTGTTTATCTCATATCGAGGAGGAGGATAGGCATGCGATGGGGGGCACGGACATCAAATTCGTTTCCACCTGACTTATCTTCCTTTTAGTAACCCGTTGTGACCAATCTAATATCGTGAAAGTCACCAACTACTTTAGTCCTGATTGTTAGGAAATGTTACATGTTTTTCGGTAGAAATCTAATTATTTCCTTCCAAACTGAAGCTATCCTCCCCATCCAATTATCAGTATCAATATTCTGACATCCAAGATGATTTAATTATGACGTATCCTAGTGATTTCTAGTTCCTCGGGCCAGGATTGGTCGACGCTGACTGATGACTATTGGAGCCAAAAATTCGTGGTTTTTTTCAAATAGGCTTTTCTATCAAGTAGAAAGAATCGGAAACGTTCTATCTTTTTCGAGAAGAATCAAGACTCTCGATTGTTGCTGGTGATTTATGGCGTGTGTAGTTTGATTTCTCCATAATAATTTATGTTCTTTCATGAACATCCGCTAAGGGAATCATTATTTTTGGGAAATATTTTGTGAAAATGATGGCCAATGGATCGCTTTACAGATTGAGCAGGTTATTTTTGTGTGATTGAGTGGCTTTTTTTCACTATCTCTTCGTGAGGAATAAACGAACTACTTACACGTAAGTTGAACATTAATTAACAATTTTCGAAACCTATCAATTCTTTTCTATTGTTAGAGTGCCATCATTTTGGTAAATTACTGATAACCAACAAAATCGATACTATCAACCATAGACCTCGGTTAGGTTGATCGAACCGGAATTCTATACCTAGAATCACGAATAAGGATTGCTTGGAAGATCGAACCGGAATTCTATACCCGGAATCACAAATAAGGATTGCTGGAAAGAAAAAAAAACCTCTCTCTCTAAGAAAGGTATGTCATGCTCTGCTGTGTTAATAGGTACATGGAGAGTTAGAATTTTTTTTTGTTACCAATGGTGAGATAAAATCACTATGGGGATTTTTAAAATTAAAATCAACTTCCTCATACTAGGAATGTTGGAAGTAAATTTTATTTTGATGTTATAGGTATTCTTATAATAAGGAACACGAATAATGGTCCTTTATTTTTCTGTGGGATCTCCAAATCCTACCAGTAAATTCAGATAGAAGTCAATTATTAATGATACTCTACCGGCCGTACTGGTAACACCCTAAAAGTTATACTTTATTTTCTTTGGGGTATATTCAAGGGCCTAATTACTTCCATTTTCCAAAGGTTTTTTTACGGGGAATTTTATTTCCTCTTGAGGCAATAACTGGTGGTGGAAGAGGGAACGTGAGTGGAAGACGTTCTAGAGACCGGCACGAAGGGAATTGTGAGGATACTTGCAGTATAGGAGTTTGTCCAACCTCAGCTTCCCTTCCAGGAGGGTGGATACAACGGAGCCTTCGATCTTTGGGAGTTCCAGTCACGCAAGTACCACTCCCACAGCGCACTCCGGAATATATCAATTTGTTTTAAGTTTGTTAAGGGCATTCACAACCCATGAAACCTTGAACTTATGGTACCCAAATGTTCAGCGGAAATTAAGTTATATAGAACTTACTCAACTTATTGAATTGTAGGTGACTTGCGTTTTTTTTGCTCTGGGCCCATAGCAGATAGCAATTTTTCCGAATCTCCTGACCCCGAATATTTACATTTCTTGTACTAGGGAATTTAATTTCTGCTACTGGTACCCATTTATATGGATGAACGAATGTTATCTCTGTTCATAGTAACTGGAGACTAATACCCCTTTGTTTTTTTTTACAATGGAGATATATATATATATTTTCTTTTCTGTTTTCAAGGTTTCAAATTGAAACGTGAGTCACCATGAGGAATTCTAATATAGTAGTTTATTAGTATTTGATTCGTGATTAAATATTTGATTGTCACATTCATAAAATTCTGGTTGTTTTATTTTTCTAACTCTAACCAAGTATCTGTTACCACAACTGTTTGGTAAATTAAGAAGTGGTAGTTTTGGACTTATTGGCATTTCGAGGTTAGTTTTAATGAATTTACCTGGCGCCCAAAGAAGAAAAAAACCTTATATTATAAACTCACCCCTCCTCCACTGTAGTGAGCCGGCAAATGCCATTCTTTGTCAACGAATAACTTGAGTCGAGTAGTAAGAGAAAAAGTTACGTTACAAAAGGTCATCTACATATATAGCTACTATTTGCTGTCCATCATTTGATATGAACATACATGGGTCCGATGTAGATTGTTTCAATTCAATTTGCTTCAAAACAGAAATTAATTTCTGATTCCATTGTCGGGGAGATTGCTTGAGACCATAAATGCTCTTCTTCAAGAAACACACTCTCCCTGGTTCATCATCCAGACCATCTGGAATTTTCATAATTACTTGAAAATCAAGATCTCCATTCAGAAATGCAGTTTTGATATCGAATTGCCTTGCTATCATATCTTGATGTACACAGTGCGCCAAAAGAATTCTTATGGTATCGTATCGAACCACTGGAGAGAATGTTTCATCATAGTCCATTCCTGGTACCTGACTAAATCCTTGCGCTACCAATCTTGCCTTGTATTTAATATCCGTTCCATTATCAGATAATTTTATTTTGAATACCCAACGACATCCAACTATTCGTGCTCCAGGTGGTTTCTCAACAATATCCCAAACTTCATTTCTTCTCATCGATTCTAATTCATCATTTATTGCTTCGATCCAGTTTTCTGAATCAGGACACGAGACCGCTTCAGTATATGTTAAAGGTTCATCCAGAGCTATCATGCAAAATTCTCCGTAATATTTTGGAACATTGTGATTTCTCTGACTTCTTCGGACTTGAAAATCAGCAGCAGATGTGTTTTCACTTTCAGGTCATGGTTCTATATTTGAGGGTTCTATTTCTTCGCTGATTTCTCTTTGAATATCATTTGCATCTAATGGAGTTTCATTATTTTTTTCGATTCTTTTCTCTCAAATGGATGAAGAAAAACTACACCATCATTATTTTCAGTCAAAAATTTATAATCCCTTGAAACAACGACTTTCTCGCCAGTCCAAAAACGAAACCAACCATTTTTATCACAGTAACCCACCATCGCACCATCCATGGCTCTTGGACTATAATTGCTTCCTGAATGTCGTTCTTCTGCATTTATGTGGACATACGCTTTTTGACCAAAACATTTGAAATGAGAAATTTCAGGTTTTTCACCAAAAAACATTTCGTATGGAGTTCTTTTGTGAAATGCATGAGGTAGTCGATTTTTCACATGGGTTGCGTGAGATACAGCTTCTGCCCAAAGAGACTGTGGTAGTTGAGAATCGATTAAACTTGTTCTCGCCATGGTTATCTGGTTCCGAGGCTGGATCTTTTTCTTGACCAGTTGTTAGATTATATAGATTAGTTAGGTCCATATATGCATATACCATTGTCTTCCAGGAATGAAAATTCGATTTTTCATGTAACTTCTCTAGTTTTGGAAATTAATCCATTTTTTTCTTGACTTTGACAACTGTCTATACAGAGTATTGTCTTTTTATATATTTTTTACTATATTCTATTTTACTCTTTCCCAATGTGCTTCTGGGCCCATAACCTTTTGAACTTGAAGGAAGTTGGAAAAACTCGAGTATAGAATACAGTTATGTGTATATATATTTTTTTTCATATTAAACAAAAACCATATTTAAATAACAACAAGTTACTATGAGAACTATAACATTAAACAATTTGATGTTATATACGCTTCAACACCGGGTTGATCAAACGTATCTCATGTTTGAGAATCGGCGTAATTCCCTTTATGCTCTCAGATAGAAAAAATTTTTGATCCAGGAACGCTTTGTGTCTCCTATCCTCCGTCGGAGTCAGTCCAAGGTTTTCAGTACCATCAACGGTATTGATCGGGTCTGACGGTTCGGGTGTTCGGTCGGTTATCGGCTTTCCATCGATACGGATGTCTCCACCTGATAAGTCTAGTTGGAATTTCTGCGGTGTCAGAATATCCATACCAATGACAAAATCAGAAAACAGACCAGGAAGATGTCCAACTGTGGCTGGAATAGTTGCATCTCCAATCACTAATTTCAAGTGATGAGTTCCGGGAACTTGAGCTGGAAGGCCATTTGCCATTCTGGCCATTGATACATTCGTTGTATCCTTTGGGACTCCCATTTCCTGGCATCTTCGAGCCACTTCATCTCCCATATACGTCTTCGATGCTCCGGTATCCAACAGTGCTTTATAACAGCCACCCAGGGTATGTACAGAAACGAAGGGACGGGCATCTTCTGGACGGACGGTACGGATCGTTTCCGAGACATTTGTAGGATGGCATTGCTTGGGTCTCGGTACGGGGCAATGCCTTCCTAGTTTTCCGACCTAGGACAAGGGCAGTCTCTTGACAACACTCCCTGTTTTCTACAGCGGGAGCAAAATATCCTAGGAGCCGATCTGCACTGATTTCTCAGATGTCCTGTCTGACCACATCTCCAACATACGGCTGGTGGAGATGGCCTTGGCTCGGTCCAAGGTTGGACAAATGTCATCGACTCTGTCCTCACAGGGGTAGTCTGTTGGGGCATGACAGCTGGGGTTGACGGTAGAGCTTTCGTCACGGTGGGGTACCTTGCAGTCATTGCATAGGTTTGGTACCTTTCCTGTAGTTCCCCACGAAGAAGTTCAAACTCCTTCACAGCTCGCGAGTAGGTGACAATATCGGCAAAGTCACTCCTCTTGATGTGCTGTCGGTATTCGGGCAACAGGTTTCGGTACAGCCACATAAGCTCTTGCTCTGGTGTCATATTGCCATGCCTACGTACAAGCGTCTGGATATCGGTTACATGATCTTGTACAGGCTCATCCGGTCTTTGAAGCCGTCTGCCAATCGCTACCTCTAGATCAACCTGGTAGTTGGCAGGGAAGTAGAAGACGCGGAAAAGTTCGACAAAACCTTCCCAAGTTGAACAGGCAGTACGGTTATTTCTAAACCAAAGGGCGGTTTCTCCTTCGAATAGATCTGGTAGTACGGCTATCATTCTGTAGGCGGGTATGTTCTGAGATAGTCGAATCTCATCGAGTCTCTCCAGAAATGCCACCGGATCTCCCAGTCCATCAAATGACAATCTCCAGTCACGGGTTCGCAAAGGTTCCTGGGTTGTTATTGACGTAGACGGGGTAGTCATCATTGGGGAAGTCATCATCGGTGTCGTCGGTTGGGCAGTGGATGTGGTAGTTACGGGCGGTACGGTTCCAGGTGCAGTAACGTTCACTGGGGGCACGGTGTTCAGATTCGGGAATGTCCAAGTCGGAGTCAGTGGGACAATCCCGGGTACAGGCGACGATGGTGCGGTTACCACCCTACCTTCCCTGAGGAACCTTATCAGTCTCTTTCTCTCATCTTCGACTGTACCACCAACATCAAGCCCAAATTTAGACAATTCTATGTCTAGATCTGCCTTCTTCAGCTGATATACCCAACTCACTCTCAAGTCAACGGGATCTTTTTGCTTCGATGGCGAAGTCTGCCCATCTGTAGGGTTTTTCGGAAATTCCTCGTTCACCATTGTCAGAGATCGGATATCGGCGCGACTGACTTTCGTTAGGTATCGAACAACTATCAGCTGTCAAAGTGACGGATACCACGGGTTTGGGAAATAAACGGGTTTTACTCGACGTCTTTATACCTAACACGTTCTTAACCCGAACTTTGCTTCCGGAAGCTGAAATCTGGAGCTACAATAGTCGGATCTGGTTTTGAACTCACGGAATGAATTCCTTGTACCCAAAAACCTATTAGACGAGATACAACTCGACTTTCAGTGACTGCTGTCAAAATGTCAGTTCTTGACTTATTCGGCGGTCTGCGGTATCAGAAAGTTGCGAGGGAATACGGTTTTCAGCGGTTTCTGAAAATTTACGGTCCTTGCAGCTTATTTCACACGTTTCGGTCGTGTATCTCATTCACAAGTGCTCGGATAGGTTTGGAAACAATCGGAATGAATTCCTTGACCTCGAAAACCTAGAAAACGATATATAGCACGACCCTATCCTCTAAACTTCCAAACGGCTGTCAAAATGACAGATTTCAGATTGATCGTGGAAACTGAGGTGGCCGGCCACTGTTAACGAAATAATCAATCCTAGTTTCGAAAGACTCCGATTTATCTCGTTTCCTTCAACTAGGTGATCGTATCACGTCAAGAATTCACGGAATTAGTTCCCTAAGATCCAAAACCTATTCTGGGAGGGGTCACTTGCCTATACCGATGAAAATTGAACCGGCTGTCACTTTTGACAGATATCGAATTATATACAAACTATTTACACCTAAATTACGGTCACTGCTCGGGCGCCAAATTTGTAACGCTTTCTGCTCGGAAAAGCGTTATTTGGCGCTTTAGCTCGGGTTCTTTATTTACAGATCTCGGACGCCACCTATAGTAAAGTGGTAGGTCCACTTGCACAGGGTAACTATCAGTGAAGAAAGTTAAATCCAGGGGTCTTCAGATGTTAACTGTCAAAGTGACATTAATGACTGTGTATCAATTTCCTGAACCTGGTTGCTTTGTTCTAAAGAAAATCAAAACTAAAACTTAATTAAGTGAATGAAACTACCAATAATAATAAACCTATTATTTTATTCATCCAATATATACAAAACGAGAACTCAAACGTTCACCAGAATATTCCTTATCCTAAAATATCTCCTAACTAAACTATCAGGTTTATATACAAAGAAAAACCGAATTTCCAAATTCCCGAATCTCCTAATTCCCGAATTTCCAAATTCCCGAATTCTCAAATCCAGCAAGCTATCTTTCCACGAATTTCCTGACCACTCGGTATAGCCCATGAAAAACACGGTTCATTTCGCGAGTTATTACAAATTGAAAATCCAGCATAAAACTGTTAAGCAAGGAACTACGCCTATCAGCCAAAAGCAAAGAAATCAAGCTTTTCCATGTGCACTCATTCAGTCATCAGACAATCCGTGTAACAGTTCAGACTGGGTAACCCCGCTCCTGTACTGTTAGCACATTCTGAGCCTCAGTCCCGAAAATTGAGCAGAACCCTCTTTTCCTGACATGAGTCTCAACACATTCGCTTGCTCTTTCTCACCTTGGATTACGAATCACCTACTCCTTGCGGTCTCAAGAAGTCGGCTATCTTCGGTTATTAGTTCGCGGTATCGAACTTCTCTCTCTTCCAGACCACTCAGCTGCGGCTTCAGCTGTGCGGTGCTCCCAAGAGAGTCTAGTGTCCAGCTTGCGGTCTCAAGCAGGACTGGCGTTTTCGCGTCGCAATCGGGTATATCTCCGTTCGCCCCACTCTACTCTCGGTTTGATTCAGTGGGGATCGCTCGAAGTGCGCATCGCTTCAAACTTGACTCGATATCGTCGAACGCCAGATTATCTCGCTTATTAATTATCAGTAATTACAACTATCAAATCATGACTTCGCGCTAACTTGATATTTACTAATACACTTCCGGTGTGTGAAAACAAATCGTTACGAAAAAGAACGGAATTCCTAGCACGACATTTACCCAGGATACTACCCGATTATTACTATATACAGTATGTTCATAAAAATTCAAGTAACTTCGTTACAAGTGATGGAGGAGTTTGAATTACCTATGTATCGAAAGATTTTGTTTATATCGATTTCGGTGTTTGATAACTGAAGTTGAAGAATTGTATGCTATTGCTTAAAAAACATTGGTTAAATTATATGTTTCGGTAGGCTGTTTAAAATGTCATGAAGCAGCTGAAGACATGGTGAATTCACAGATTTCACATTTTCTTTGAAAAAAATATAATTATCTTGCGAATCTTCATAAGATATCATTACAAATTATATTGGGTTCATCAATGAGTTTTTTGTCAGAAATCTCCTTTTCAGGAATGAATTTCTTCCTGAAAATAAATAATTTTGATTTTTCTTCATCTCAGATTGTTTTCAAACCCTCTACATTTCTTTCTACGCAGAACGTTTATGATATCAAGTGTTTCGGGAGCGCTGCTGTGTTGAAATAGGAGGAATAAATGCATTGGGACAGGCACTGCTTCGTGTGCAGATCTCAAGATCTCTACTCGGTTGAGTATCCTGCACTTAAGAGGGCTAATAAGCCCGAAACCTGTAGGTTGTCAAGCGTGCATGTCTCAATGTGAATTTTTTCACTTTTTAGGAAACAAATATTTGCAAATCGGCCTTCATTGTCTGAACAGTTGCATGGACTACGGGCAGATATAATTCAATGTTCTGCAAGGTATTCGCCAGGAAATGAGTTGTTTTTCTGCTCGTTGTCTATCCCAGATAACACACATTCGCCTAAGGATGTCCTCTTATAGTCGCCAAAAGACTGGTAGAGGATGTTCTATATTCTACATCCTGAGAACGTCAATAGGCTCAGACTCTTCGACATTATTGTCGCAAATTAGTCCCCTTAGCGGCAGCCTGAGGATGTAGGTGTGGGCCTGAGGACGTCCTCTAATAGTCTCCAAAATACTGTAGAGGATGTTCTATATTCTACATCCTGAGAACGTCACTAGGATCAGAATTTTCGACCTAAGTCCCCCACATTAGTCTTATCAGCGGTAGCCTGGAGATGTGGATATGTGTATGGATGTATTCTGATGATATTTTCGTCTTTATATATGTGAAGTTAGGAGCAATTGACCAGAGTATGTTCTACTCATAAGAATAATTGAAAAAGTTAAATATTTTTATGTAAATTTCATCTCTTCCATGTCACTAGATATATATACATATATATTTTTTGAAATCGAGTTACAAATCATCAAAATCAGACGAATCGTTCTTTATTATTAAATTAATTTTTGATTATTCGATTTTGGTTGGTTCTCCACTAAGTATGAATTTCCTAATGTAGAAGTGAGCGAAACATCAAGAAAAATGATCTTGTCCATTATTATTGAGAAAAAAAGTATTTCAATTCAAGTAATAAAAATCCTTGAAAATAATTGTTGTTCAAATCCCATTGAAAGTTAAACATTCATGAGTTCACAGAATAGCGACATTGCAATAAGGAGATAAGTTAAATCACAGAAATCAAGCAACGACAGCAGTCGCTAGGATTTGGATGGGTGACCACATCATGATAGCGCTGATTTTTTTCAATTGTTTAAATTTTTTTTATTTTCATTAGTTCTCAGATATGCTCAAAAGTCATTCTGAGAATAATAAAATCTCAAAAAAGCCAGAACTGGAGTGAATAAAAAAAGTAAGACCTCGTGGGGATCTTCTGAGACGGTATTTGAACGTGGAAAATGGTAACAGGAGGACGTCCTAGGGACGTTCTTTGAAAGCCTCTCGACGCATTGAGGACGTTAATGTGACCGCCTCAGAAGATCCTCGAAAGGTTTTTTTGTTCTCTGAGATTTTTGATTGGACAAGATGAGATATGTCCTTATTCTTTCAATCTAGATATGGCGTCCAATTCTATGGCTTTTTCTGTTTGCGCAAAACGCTGATACTTTTTTCATGTCATTTTCCCAATGCGCAGGATTTCTCAATCACCAACTCTGTCGATTTCAGATGTCCAATTAACGTTTCGAATAACTATTTATTTTATGTCAATGATTAAACGATTTTATGGAAAATGGTTAAATAACAGTATTTAACACAATTTGAACAATTATAATTGAAAAAATTTATGGAAAAAACATTAATTTAGTGTTTTTTCAACAACAATGGAGTAGTGACAGAATCACACTGAAAAAAACATTGTTCATAAGAGCTAGTTGAATATTGAATTCCGGAAATTCCGTTTTCAGAATATTCATTTCGAACCGATATGACGAAATTCGATTTCTAGAAAACATTAATATTGTTTGAATTCTAATTTGAGACTAACAATGCACTGAAAGAATGATTTGGTCACAATGACTAAGAATGATTGACTGTAAATAAATCCTATATTGATATATGGCTTATTAAACGTTTGTTTTCTAAGAGTAAATTATTTCACATCTAAGCTAATGAATGAAAAATGTCAGTGCGGTCAAATAGACGCGACAAAGGTGCATTGGGACAGGCAACGCTTCGAGTGGAGATCTTACGGTCTCTACTCGGATAACTACCCTGCACTGATGAGGGCCAATAAGCCCGAAACTGGTCTGTAGGTTGTTAAGCGTGCCTATATCGATGTGAATTTGTCACGTCTCAGGAAGAACGAAACATTTGCGATCTACAATCACAGTGTGAATCGTTGGATGGACTACCAGCAGATATAATTCAAAGTTCTGCGTGGTATTTACCAGGAAAGTAGTTGTTTTCTGCTTGTAGTCTACCAGACATTCATTTCAAACTATGTTTGATATTCTAATTGGGTAGACTATTTTCTCTTTCTTAAACTGATATCATATGTTTCTCCTGCTGTCTCAGTTTTCTATGTTATTGTCCTGCCGTAAGTCATGTCCTTCGTTAGCTATTTCTTGCTGCGTTCGGATAGGTCAGGTTCTACGTGTGATGCCATATCATCTCGTGGAAGATTAGGTGGGTTGATCTATAGTTGTCTGATGCATTGCCTTCCTGAGTCATACAAGTCCTGGACTCACGAGGGTTGCTCTTCAACTAAGATGACAGTCAAAACACTTAAAACAACACATTCTTTCAAATGTGGATGCATTGTCCATATCTTGCAAGGCTGATAGTGTTTCATCCAAATGTCTCACGTACTCTTCTAATACTTTTAATTCTTGCGTTTGAATTTCAACTCGACTTCATAGTCGAATTCTTCCAACTTGAATTGGCATATTCTAATGAGAATAACTATCGAAATGTTCGTAGAGATCCGGCCTGGGGAGCTATTTTCAAACTTGATCGAATATTTTCGTTTGCGAGTTCTTCGACCTATCATATACATCACTTCGCATGCGGACTTTTTTGCCTCATGAAATTGACCATGCGATGCATTTCAACCGAAATAAATCGCACTCGGAAAATATTCATTGATTACGAAATAGATACACTATAATTTCACTCGAAAATTTGACATTTTCGTATGCGAAACTCATTCGCATGAGTTTGAGAATAGCACCCCTGAAGTGTTTCGTTGCCCATATTTTGTTCTTGAAGTGTAGACCTGAGACGAATGGCCTAATTGCTTGCACCAGTCGTTAAATTGAATGTTTTGGAAACATCAGGACACTATAAGACTGGTTCATCCGTCAAAAGATTTATACAAATTTCGAAGCATTGGATGGAATCATAGATTTTTTTATTCTGGCTGGATCCTCTATACATTTTCAGTTTCAGTTTATGTATTTTTTTGAGAAAAGCTAATTTCTTATGTGAGGATTTGTCCAATTCTGTTAGTGAAATACAAATGACGCTTTCTTAAATACATATGATATATTGTGGAATACAAATGACGAGTTATATCTGAGAGTCATTGGACACTTCCTGAAACTCACTATACTGAAATACTTGCATTCTGAAATACAAGTGACCAATCTGAATTTCAATAGACGCTTTCTGAAATTGACTTGTTGCTTTCTTTCTGACAAGTGAATGGTGGAATATTCGAGCATCTTTCACAACTTTCTTCCTTACTCATACAAGTCTCAATGAGAATTCGAGGGTTGCTTTGCGCTTATAAACACTTTTCAAACACTTTTGAAATACTTTTTTCGTTTTGCGAGGACTTTCAGCTTATCATGTTGTCCTAATTGAAAACCTCAGTTCAATGGGTGAGTTTTTCAAAAATGTGAGTGTTTTATATCAAAATTCCATTGAACTATCACAATTTTGTGATGGTGGTTCTCTCCGAAGCACTCTTCGTTATTCTGATCAGCATGTGAGATTCGAACATAATATCGTGAAAAAATAAAATGAATTTTAAATTGGACAAAAATTCATCATCACGCCCAAAGTTGGGTATTGTATATCTGATGTTAGGAACGTCCCATTAAAAATAGACCAGTACATCGATCATTGTTCAAATGCGCGACTTAATTTCAATCCAACCGTCCTTATATAGCGGAGTCCTCACGGTAAAGCTCGAAACAGGTACCCTGTATAATCTATTGAGTGCGCGAAAATTCACTAGATATACGTGAGAAAATTCAAATGGTTCTTACTACTCTCGAAATTTGTCTCAACTTTATACGGTTGTTTTCAAATTCGAAGCAGGTTCTATTCGCATTTTATCAACCATAGAAGGATAAGTTTCTGCATTGCAAAGTTATAAATTATATATATAGGTTATATATTTTATATAAATGAGTCACAAGTATTTTTTTAATTTTCCGAAGGTGTCTTCATGTACAGGATATCATAATTTGTCCACCGATTTTTTTATGGTACACTTCACATCAGAGTATTATAGTGATCTAATTTCGTTCACTTTTAGTTGATTAATATGGATTTAGTATTTGATAATTATTACGGAGACAATATTTATTCGATCTCTCTTTGTATTTGCTCAGAAACTCGAAGCTATGGGTATTATATCATTTCATAGGCTGGTGAGGAAAGTGAGCCCCTTTGGTACATCGAAGCTAGAAATGCTGCAATTGCCAACAGCTATTTCACCTGTGCACTGAACAGAGTGGGTGCTGAGGTTTTTGGAAATGAATATACTTCAGGAGATGGAAAACCACCACATAAAGATAGTGAATATTTCTATGGATCGAGCTATGTCACTGCTCCGAATGGAACGCGATCATTGGTGAGTTGATTTTGGATCAAAGTTCCTAAACTCTGAATCGATTATTTGATGCATGTTCATTACTATAATTAATAATATTATTATACAAGTGGACGATTGCAACGATTTCCTAACTTACGATCGAATACTTTACGACCAAGTGTCTGTATATATACATCAACCCCGTACATATTTCATTAAAATAGGCAAATAATCAGGCCAAAATTCCTAGTGAAGGAGGCGCTATGATTTTTTTCTTTTATATCTCTAGAGATTTGTGGTAGTTTAGTATCCCGATCCGAAAAAAAAAACTATCAAATGATAATTTCTTGAGTAAATCATTTCAATTTGTTACCGATTTTCGAAAGTGAAATATTCTAACTACTATATATTGTCTCGTATTATTGAGGATTAAGACATGTGAAATATTCATTGATAATACTTATAGCTATCAAAGTAACCAGATTATTATGGGATTTTTAATCGTCGAGAATATTGCTAGGTGACGAGACGACGATAAAGCTTAGAATGCAACTCGATTATTAGCGATTAACACCGTCTATAAGAAATCGTATAATGATCTCGATACAATAATAGCTATATACTCATTCTATTTCTTCTTCATTTATAACAATTTTGTCATCTTAGATTAACTGAACATCTAATGACATATTGATTTCAATCTTTGAATATCTAGGAATGCATAACAATAGCAAAGTTTTCAATCTTTTGATGCTAATAATCTCTTGTATAGATCTTTGACAAGTGACTTTTCACATTCTTACACATCTCGCTCACTCTACATTAATATTCAATCGATCTCACTTTTCATAGACTCTTTCCAAAACGTTCGAGTTGATAATAATTATCAACTCGAACTAATTATTATGATGTCATCATAAGGTTTGCTATATATAGCCCACATCGTTATCCTTAAGTTAGTTAAGGTCTATCAACAATTCACTGAATCTTCTTCAGACAACACAAAACACTATTTTGAAAATTATATTCAAGAAACCCAAATTTAGTGAATACCTGCACAAAGAGTCGCAGCTACTAACAATAAGGGACATATATATATATATATATATATATATATATATATACGGCCAGCTATCAAACTGAGGACACACCGTCGGATGCACGTTGTGAGGACCACCAGAAGGAGTTGAGCTAAGCACTTGATTTCACGTTTTCTGTCCTCTTCCGAAGCAAGGCAACATAAAAACCTCGAGTATACACGTAGAATGTTGATTATTTCAGAGTTGATTTTTTCGCGTATATCTGAACGATATGAGGACCGTCCGCCACAATATCAAAGTGGGGTCCGTTTATTTTTATATATGCTTCTACCAAAGTGAGGTCTTTTTACCATGTATATTATTATGAACCGTATAAAGTGAGGACCGCACAATGTTGCCTTATTTCACTACGCATTATGCGCAGATGGTCAGTTGCCTCTTTCCGAATCATCACGTGCGTCGCAATTGAAGCTCGAATGACTATCAGTCTGCGCAACATCGTACTGTGAGTTAAATTTGGTAGTAGTTATCGTGTTTATTGTTCAATTAAAAAAGGTTACGTTGATCAGTTAGCTTGATACATGAAATAATACTATGTGACTGAATATTTATTTTCAGGATGGATCGTAAAACGGAGAAATGTATATATGCTATGAATAATAAAGAGAAAACCATAATGAGGCAACTTCAAATCCCAAAATATGAAACCACGAATTGTCTTGGTGAAAGTCAAAATACTGAGAAACTTTCATATTCGTTTCGATCAAACTATTTCTCATTGTTTCAAAGTATGGTACTTTAGGCAACATCAATAGGTACTCCACTTTCATATTGACTTAGACCATTTTGGAATCAATCATCTGCATCCCTATTATTCATACGGTTTATTTCAACTTCACCTGTTTGATGTTTTAATATAATGGAATCTAGACGGGCTCAGACTGACCATCCCTCATTTGTCAAATTCGAGACATACCGAACTTCCCTTTAACAAAATTATTTTCCTGATGTTTTATTTTTACTTCACCTGTATGAATCTTTGAGGTGAAGTTTTACCAACTTTTAAATGTCTGAGTGAATTTGAATTTGGCAGGTGTTCATAACTCTGAATACAATGCATTAAGGAATCATTTGAAAAGAAAACAAGATGGTGGCTTGAATATGGCGTATGAATTTCGTGATTATGATCCAAATCTATTCAAATTTGGTATGGGAATGTTTAAGGTCGTATATCATGAATTCTATATAAAAAGTCAACAATTCAAGATGACGGCTTTAAGATGGCGAACGACTTTTGTGATTATGGTCCAATCGGCTTCAAAATTGATATTCAGGGGTTTTTGGGGTCCAAAATTACGATTATGATCCATCAATATTTAATTGCATATTTTTTTGTGAAAATTCATAAAATAACTTTATAGAGAAAAAGATAAAAGAGTGACTTCAAGATGTCGAACGCATTTTGTGATAACGATCCGATTTTTTCAAAATTTTGAATATGGACATTTTTGAGATAGCAGATTATTATGTTTTTTCTATTCACTGATTCGAGATGGCGGCTTCAAGATGGCAAACGTATTTTGTAATTATGATCCGGCTCGATTAAAAATCAGTATGTGTTCAAGGTAGGATATCATTGATGTTTTGGCATAATTCAAGATGGCGGCTCCGTGATGGGCGGGCTATTTTGTATTTTTAGTCCGATCCTATTCAAGTTTGGTATGTTGGGGGTTATTTTGGTCGAATATAAATAATTTTCTATAAAAAAAAGGTGGCTCCAAGATGACGAACAAGTAATGTGTTTATGATCTGATACGATCCAAAATTGGTTCGTGGAGTTTTTCGGGGTGTGAATTGGAGAATTTGTGTTCAAAATTCAGAAGTTCAAGATGGCGGCTCCAAGATGGACGAGTTTGTTTATGATCTGATTT
Organism: Chrysomela aeneicollis; assembly: GCA_029955515.1. Lineage (NCBI taxonomy): Eukaryota > Metazoa > Arthropoda > Insecta > Coleoptera > Chrysomelidae > Chrysomela > Chrysomela aeneicollis. The sequence continues at coordinate 2,423,663 of JARUHQ010000025.1, forward strand.
CATTAGAATTTAGTATGTGGGTGTATTTGAGGTAAGATATTTTTAATTATATGGTCTGATTCGATTCAAATTTCAAATTGGAAGTTTAGAATTTTCCGAGGGTGCTCTCGACCTATATTCTTACATAACTTATTGATATAAAACCTGTGTTTGAAATTTCTCAAAATATACATGTTCCAGCACGCTCTCACTAACTTACTTCCTGTGATTTCTTTCAATTTTTGTAATCAATACTCCGAACACTCATGGATGAACTCAGTTTACTCAGTGAACCAACAGAATTTCAAAATTATATTCCAGACAATTTCTCCACAAATTCAACTTCAATGCCCAGTCCCGAAAAATTAAGATACTGTACGAACTTATAAATGTTATATTTGATATCAGATTCGATGGAATAAGTCATATAAACTAGGAATTGATCATCAAATCAGTTATCAATTATCCTTTTGGAACATCAGAATTACAAAACAATACATTTCAGCTTGTCACAAACTTTTCATGGATGAACATCCAGAAAAAAAGAACTCGTAGACCGAGAAGAAACATTCCAACAACAAGAAGTATCGAGGCAAGAATATTTCCCTTATTTATCTGAAAATGAAACCAATGATGAAAAATACAGTCACCACCTAGCCGAGTATTCTGCTGACTTTTTTACTCCATCGACATATATTTCGATTTTTTTTCAAAGAGAAAAATAGTCTATCCAATTAAAAATACCACACATAGTTTGAAAAGAATGTCTGGTAGACTACGAGCAGAAAACAACTACTTTCCTGGTGAATACCACGCAGAACATTGAATTATATCTGTTCGTAGTCCATGCAACGATTCACACTGTGAATGCATTTACCAGGAAAGTAGTTGTTTTCTGCTCGTAGTCTACCAGACATTCATTTCAAACTATGTTTGATATTTTTAATTGGATAGACTATTTTTCTCTTTCAAAAAATGTTTTTTGTCCAATTTATGGCTAATCCATTTTTTCATATTTCGATTCTTCAACACGATCAACAACCCGAATTCAACATATCATGAAGTATCGCACACGTATTCGAAGTTCAGCTCCCCATTCGCTAGGACTCGCTGAGTTGAGAGTTGGTAATCCTGCAATCATGTAGGTATTGATTGACCTTTCTAGAATACCGCAAAGAAGTAGGTCTATCTCTTCCATAGATATTATCAATGTTGATGCACATAGGAAATCATGTATGTTAATACATCACCAGCAATTTCAGACAGACTCGCCACCGTTTCATTGTTAGGATTGACACCTGACGTAATTATCTTTCTATCAGAATTATTTTTTCTGTCGAATGGTAAATCTGTGGAACTTATTACATAAATCACGTTTATATAACAATGTGAACTAGAAAGTGGATTGAAATAATCGTTAAAAAACTAATTTTTATAGCAATGTGAATTTGAAATATTCTGTATGTAATATTCTCAATTATTGAAAATTATCATCAATTTATTCACTCAGTTGTTAGGAACGTGAAGATACGTGATTATAATTTGAGTTATTCAAACAGTCGAATTCAACACATTCCAAATCGTCCGATTGATCTGAAATTCGGCAGGTGAATTTAATTCCGAAGACAATTCATCAGGAAATTACTATTAAAAAAATAGACATGGCGGCTCCAATGAATATGTGATCATGGTTTGATTTCATTTGAAATTGGTGTGTGGGAGTTTTTGGGTTCGGAGAGAATGCAATTTAATCCAAAGTTCATGAATTTATGATGGTGGGTGCAAATGGACAAACGAAATATATAATTATGGTCTGATTGGGTATGTAGCGGTTTTCAAGGTCGTAGATTTATAATGTTCAAGCATAGGTTATATTCAAGAAATTGAAATGGCGGCTTCAAGATTGAGTTTTTTTTATTATTGGCAGTCAATTCAAAATTGAAAGTTTCAATTTACAAAGTATGATGCTAAAAAGAACAATATAAAATAAACGTAAAAAATAATTTTAAAACAATATTTTATGCAAATGTACTTGTAAGGAAAACATAGTTCAGTTCGATGAACTTGGTTATTCTGGGAATCAGATATGTCCGCAATGTTGGAGCCGCCATCTTGAAGACGCCTATTCGATTCCATGAATTTTGACGAACAATTCTCGATCTCCGCACCTGAAAAGCCTCAGAAACCAATTTTGAATTGAATCGGACAATAATTAGAAAACTCTTCCGCCATCTTGGATCCGCCATCTTGAAGCCACCATCTTGATTTTATAGATTTTTACATTGGATCAATCAAAGTCTCTGACCTAGAACACCCCTACATACCAGTTTTGAATCGAATCGGATAGAAATCACGAAACTCATTCGCCATCTTGGGGCCGCCATCATTGAGCCGCGATCTTGGTTTCATCAATTTTGATAAACGATTGGGTCGAATCCGCCATCTGGGTTTCATGATCTCCGCACACGAAAAATCCTACAAACCAGTTTTGAATGAAATCTGACAATAATCATCAAATTCATCCACCATCTTGAAGCCGCCATTTTTATTCCATGAATTTGGACAGAGGATATCAATCTTCCGCACCCTCAAACGTTTACAATCCAATTCTGAAACAAATCGGACAGTAAACACCAAACTCGCCTGCAATGTTGAAGCCGCCATTTTGAAACCGCCATCTTTATTTCATGAATTTTGACAAACAACTCCCGATCTCTGCATCCGAAACCCCTCATAATCCAATTTTGAATTGAATCGGACAGTGAATACATAACTCTTCCACCATCTTGGATCCGCCATCTTGGAGCCACCATCCCTATTTTATTGATCTTAACATTGAATTATTCAAAGTATCTAACTGCGAGAACCCCTACATACCAATTTTGAATCGAATCGGATATAAATCACCAAACCCAATCGCCATCTTGGGGCCACCATCATGGAGACGCCATCTTGATTTCATTAATTTTGTTAAAAAAGTCTCGATCTTTGTACTCGAGAACCCTTACAGACCAATTTTGAATCGAATGGGACAGTAACTACAAAACTCTTCCGCCATCTTGGATCCGCCATCTAGGAGCCATCATCTCGATTTTTGAATTTCGACATGGTCCTTGACCGCGAAAACCCCTTCAAATCAATTTCGGTCAGTATAATTATGGATGGCAAGATTTAATATGTTTTGCAGTGTTGCCACTTTTCCAGTCCTCACTTTGTACTCAACATATAAATGCACAGGGACTGAAATATACACGTATAGATAATATACACGCGCAGCAGCGTTCCAAGTGTCAAATCATCGAACTAAAGTATATCATAATTATCATGCTCCTACCAAAGTGAGGTCCACCTATTTTCAGCCATAAATCGATCAACAGTGATTGAAATTTAAGGAGAAAAATAACCTGAACTCCATATACTTCCACGTTCCGAGGCAATGAAACTCCCATTGAAAAATAAGAAGGAAGTAAATTTTATGAAGGAAAACGTTGTGAGGTCCGTATACGGACCTCACTTTGACATGGTCCTCACAGCTTCCGTAGGTTTCTCATTGGAGTGTCTCACTTTGTACGCTGGAAGTAAATATATATATATATATATATATATATATATATATATATACGGCCAGCTATCAAACTGAGGACACACCGTCGGATGCACGTTGTGAGGACCACCAGAAGGAGATGAGCTAAGCACTTGATTTCACGTTTTCTGTCCTCTTCCGAAGCAAGGCAACATAAGAATCTCGAGTATACACGTAGAATGTTGATCATTTCTGAGTTGATTTTTTCGCGTATATCTGAACGATATGAGGACCGTCCGCCACAATATCAAAGTGGGGTCCGTTTATTTTTATATATGCTTCTACCAAAGTGAGGTCTTTTTACCATGTATATTATTATGAACCGTATAAAGTGAGGACCGCACAATGTTGCCTTATTTCACTACGCATTATGCGCAGATGGTCAGAGGTCTATGGTCAGTTGCTTCTTTCCGAATCATCACGTGCGTCGCAATTGAAGCTCGAATGACTATCAGTCTGCGCAACATCGTACTGTGAGTTGAATTTGGTAGTAGTTATCGTGAATACTGTTTATTGTTCAATTAAAAAAGGTTACGTTGATCAGTTAGCTTGATACATGAAATAATACTATATGACTGAATATTTATTTTCAGGATGGATCGTAAAACGAAGAAATGTATATATGCTATGAATAATAAAGAGAAAACCATAATTAGGCAACTTCAAATCCCAAAATATGAAACCACGAATTGTCTTGGTGAAAGTGAAAATACTGAGAAACTTTCATATTCGTTTCGATCAAACTATTTCTCATTGTTTCAAAGCATGGTATTTTAGGCAACATCAATAGGTACTCCACTTTCATATTGACTTAGACCATTTTGGAATCAATCATCTGCATCCCTATTATTCAAACGGTTTATTTCAACTTCACCTGTTTGATGTTTTAATGTAATGGAATCTAGACGGGCTCAGACTGACCATCCCTCATTTGTCAAATTCGAGACATACCGAACTTCCCTTTAACAAAATTATTTTCCTGATGTTTTATTTTTACTTCACCTGTATGAATCTTTGAGGTGAAGTTTTACCAACTTTTAGATGTCTGAGTGAATTTGAATTTGACAGGTGTTCATAACTCTGAATACAATGCATTAAGGAATCATTTGAAAAGAAAACAAGATGGCGGCTTGAAAATGGCGTATGAATTTCGTGATTATGATCCAAATCTATTCAAATTTGGTATGGGAATGTTTAAGGTCGTGAATCATGAATTCTATATAAAAAGTCAACAATTCAAGATGACGGCTCTAAGATGACGAACGACTTTTGTGATTATGGTCCAATCGGCTTCAAAATTGATATTCAGGGGTTTTTGGGGTCCAAAATTACGATTATGATCCATCAATATTTAATTGCATATTTTTTTGTGAAAATTCATGAAATAACTTTATAGAGAAAAAGATAAAAGAGTGACTTCAAGATGTCGAACGCATTTTGTGATAACGATCCGATTTTTTCAAAATTTTGAATATGGACATTTTTGAGGTAGATTATTATGTTTTTTCTATTCACTGATTCGAGATGGCGGCTTCAAGATGGCAAACGTATTTTGTGATTATGATCCGGCTCGATTAAAAATCAGTATGTGGGGGTTTTTCAAGGTAGGATATCATTGATGTTTTGGCATAATTCAAGATGGCGGCTCCGTGATGGGCGGGCTATTTTGTATTTTTAGTCCGATCCTATTCAAGTTTGGTATGTTGGGGGTTATTATGGTCGAATATAAATAATTTTCTATCAAAAAAAAGGTGGCTCCAATATGACGAACAAGTAATGTGTTTATGATCTGATACGATCCAAAATTGGTTCGTGGAGTTTTTCGGGGTGTGAATTGGAGAATTTGTGTTCAAAATTCAGAAGTTCAAGATGGCGGCTCCAAGATGGACGAGTTTGTTTATGATCTGATTTCATTAGAATTTGGTATGTGGGTGTATTTGAGGTAAGATATTTTTAATTATATGGTCTGATTCGATTCAAATTTCAAATTGGAACTTTAGAATTTTCCGAGGGGTGCTCTCGACCTATATTCTTACATAACTTAATGATGTAAAACCTGTGTTTGAAATTTCTCAAAATATACATGTTCCAGCACGCTCTCACTAACTTACTTCCTGTGATTTCTTTCAATTTTTGTAATCAATACTCCGAACACTCATGGATGAACTCAGTTTACTCAGTGAACCAAAAAAATTTCAGAATTATATTCCAGACAATTTCTCCACAAATTCAACTTCAATGCCCAGTCTCGAAAAATTAAGATACTGTACGAACTTATAAATGTTATATTTGATATCAGATTCGATGGAATCAGTCATAAAAACTAGGAATTGATCATCAAATCAGTTATCAATTATCCTTTTGGAACATCAGAATTACAAAACAATACATTTCAGATTGTCACAAACTTTTCATGGATGAACCTCCAGAAAAAAAGAACTCGTAGACCGAGAAGAAACATTCCAACAACAAGAAGTATCGAGGCAAGAATATTTCTCTTATTTATCTGAAAATGAAACCAATGATGAAAAATACAGTCTCCAAGCGTTTCTTCGACTAAAAAATCATACACACGAGAGACTGAATCATTTTGAGTATGTTACTGCTTTTCAGTTCAATTATCTTCAATTCACGAATCATCTCACCACCTAGCCGAGTATTCTGCTGACTTTTTTACTCCATCGACAATATTTCGATTTTTTTTTCAAAAATAGTCTATCCAATTAAAAATATCAAACATAGTTTGAAAAGAATGTATGGTAGACTACGAGCAGAAAACAACTACTTTCCTGGTAAATACCACGCAGAACATTGAATTATATCTGTTCGTAGTCCATGCAACGATTCACACTGTGAATGCAGATCGCAAATGTTTCTTTCTTCCTAAGACGTGACAAATTCACATCGAGACAGGCACGCCTAACAACCTACAGACCGGTTTCAGGCTTATTGGCCCTCATCAGTGCAGGGTAGTTATTCGAGTAGAGACCGTAAGATCTCCACTCGAAGCGTCGCCTGTCCCAATGTGGCGACATCATGCGGCAGAAGAAAGAAACAGAAACGAATCTCTCAAGTTTTACAGAACTTGGAAGTGGCTAAGAGCTTGACTAAGCGTAATAAATGAAAAAATGGATTAGCCATAAATTGGACAAAAAAAATTTTTTGAAAGAGAAAAATAGTCTATCCAATTAAAAATATCGAACATAGTTTGAAATGGATGTCTGGTGGACTACGAGCAGAAAACAACTACTTTCCTGGTGAATACCACGCAGAACATCGAATTATATCTGTTCGTAGTCCATGCAACGATTCACACTGTGAATGCATTTACCAGGAAAGTAGTTGTTTTCTGCTCGTAGTCTACCAGACATTCATTTCAAACTATGTTTGATATTTTCAATTGGATAGACTATTTTTCTCTTTCAAAAAATGTTTTTTGTCCAATTTATGGCTAATCAATTTTTTCATATTTCGATTCATCAACACGATCAACAACCCGAATTCAACATATCATGAAGTATCGCACACGTATTCGAAGTACAGCTCCCCATTCGCTAGGACTCGCTGAGTTGAGAGTTGGTAATCCTGCAATCATGTAGGTATTGATTGACCTTTCTAGAATACCGCAGAAAAGTAGGTATATCTCTTCCATAGATATTATCAATGTTGATGCACATAGGAAATCATGTATGTTAATACATCACCAGCAATTTCAGACAGACTGGCCACCTTTCCATTGTTAGGATTGACACCTGACGAAATTCTCTTTCTATCAGAATTATTTTTTCTGTCGAATGGTAAATCTGTGGAACTCATTACATAAATCACGTTTATATAACAATGTGAACTAGAAAGTGTAATGAAATAATCGTTAAAAACTAATTTTTATAGCAATGTGAATTTGAAATATTCTGTATGTAATATTCTCAATTATTGAAAATTATCATCAATTTATTCACTCAGTTGTTAGGAACGTGTAGATACGTGATTATAATTTGAGTTATTCAAACAGTCGAATTCAACACATTCCAAATCGTCCGATTGATCTGAAATTCGGCAGGTGAATTTAATTCCGAAGACAATTCATCAGGAAATTACTATAAAAAAAAAGAGACATGGCGGCTCCAATGAATATGTGATCATGGTTTGATTTCATTTGAAATTGGTGTGTGGGAGTTTTTGGGTTCGGAGAGAATGCAATTTAATCCAAAGTTCATGAATTTATGATGGTGGGTGCAAATTGACAAACGAAATATATAATTATGGTCTGATTGGGTATGTAGCGGTTTTCAAGGTCGTAGATTTATAATGTTCAAGCATAGGTTATATTCAAGAAATTGAAATGGCGGCTTCAAGATTGAGTTTTTTTTATTATTGGCAGTCAATTCAAAATTGAAAGTTTCAATTTAACAAAGTATGATGCTAAAAAGAACAATATAAAATAAACGTAAAAATAATTTTAAAACAATATTTTATGCAAATGTACTTGTGAGGAAAACATAGTTCAGTTCGATGAACTTGGTTATTCTGGGAATCAGATATGTCCGCAATGTTGGAGCCGCCATCTTGAAGACGCCTATTCGATTCCATGAATTTTGACGAAAATTTCTCGATCTCCGCACCTGAAAAGCCTCAGAAACCAATTTTGAATTGAATCGGACAGTAATTAGAAAACTCTTCCGCCATCTTGGATCCGCCATCTTGAAGCCACCATCTTGATTTTATAGATTTTTACACTGGATCAATCAAAGTCTCTGACCTAGAACACCCCTACATACCAGTTTTGAATCGAATCGGATAGAAATCACGAAACTCATTCGCCATCTTGGGGCCGCCATCATTGAGCCGCGATCTTGGTTTCATCAATTTTGATAAACGATTGGGTCGAATCCGCCATCTAGGTTTCATGATCTCCGCACACGAAAAATCCTACAAACCAGTTTTGAATGAAATCTGACAATAATCACCAAATTCATCCACCATCTTGAAGCCGCCATCTTTATTCCATGAATTTGGACAGAGGATATCAATCTTCCGCACCCTCAAACGTTTACAATCCAATTCTGAAACAAATCGGACAGTAAACATCAAACTGGCCTGCAATGTTGAAGCCGCCATTTTGAAACCGCCATCTTTATTACATGAATTTTGACAAACAACTCCCGATCTCTGCATCCGAAACCCCTGATGATCCAATTTTGAATTGAATCGGACAGTGAATACATAACTCTTCCGCCATCTTGGATCCGCCATCTTGGAGCCACCATCTCGATTTTATTGATCTTAACATTGAATTATTCAAAGTCTCTGACTGCGAGAACCCCTACATACCAATTTTGAATCGAATCGGATAGTAATCATCAAACCCAATCGCCATCTTGGGGCCACCATCATGGAGACGCCATCTTGATTTCATTAATTTTGTTAAAAAAGTCTCGATCTTAGTACTCGAGAACCCTTACAGACCAATTTTGAATCGAATGGGACAGTAACTACCAAAACTCTTCCGCCATCTTGGATCCGCCATCTAGGAGCCATCATCTCGATTTTTGAATTTCGACATGGTCCTTGACCGCGAAAACCCCTTCAAATCAATTTAGGTCAGTATAATTATGGATGGCAAGATTTAATATGTTTTGCAGTGTTGCCACTTTTCCAGTCCTCACTTTGTACTCAACATATAAATGCACAGGGACTGAAATATACACGTATAGATAATATACACGCGCAGCAGCGTTCCAAGTGTCAAATCATCGACCTAAAGTATATCATAATTATCATGCTCCTACCAAAGTGAGGTCCACCTATTTTCAGCCATAAATCGATCAACAGTGATTGAAATTTAAGGAGAAAAATAACCTGAACTCCATATACTTCCACGTTCCGAGGCAATGAAACTCCCATTGAAAAATAAGAAGGAAGTAAATTTTATAAAGGAAAACGTTGTGAGGTCCGTATACGGACCTCACTTTGACATGGTCCTCACAGCTTCCGTAGGTTTCTCATTGGAGTGTCTCACTTTGTACGCTGGAAGTAAATATATATATATATATATATATATATATATATATATATATATATATTCAGAAAAAGCCACACACAGAGATGTATTTTCCATTATAGCCCGAAATTGTTTAATCTCTCACCAGCAAGCATAAGAAATATTACCAATATCAAAAAATTTAAACGATTAATTAAAACCTTCATTTTACTCAATTCCAAATCTATTCATATATTCAATTGAATACAAACTCCACACAACTCTATTGCATCATAATCCTTTTTCCTTTTTTTATTTCTTATATCTTTTTCATATTTCATACTTATTGTTGACCTATCATATAATATTTGAAGAAATACTCATTTTTATATTATATAATGCATGCACTCGTTTCATTGTATACTTCAGATACGTACCTTGAGTGGGGGATAGATGGCACAATACAAGCATTGCATATGCTAAGGTGCATCTATCCTCACACAAAGGGTTACAATAATATAAATGAAACATAATTTGTATTTCGAACTTGTAAGATAATAAACTTACTTACTCATCTACTTACTCACTTGCACATAACCGATCTCAATTATCTAACATTATTCAACAACAGTGGCGATGTTTCTTGGATGGAACAAATTTTCGATACATCATCAACTATTTGATTGAGAATATACCTACCCAATTCCTTCAAATAAATCAGAATCGGAAGTACAGATAACTGTTGGTTATTCGAACGCTCTGGTTCTGGAAATAAACCTATATAACAAACAACTCTGCGACTTCACTGTATCGAATACTGATTGCTGATATATTATTAACCCAAATTGATAAATTTCTTTTCCAGGGACTATCGAGAACAACAAATGGTCTTCTGATTGCTGAAATAGATTTGAACTTAAATAGACAAGTGAAAGATGAAGTGGGATTCTTGGTATAATTAATCAACATATATGATGAAATTAATAATAATCAATAGAATTTCAGGCATCTCAGAGGTTGGATAAATACAAGAATTTGTTAGCTAAGGCTCAATACATGGACTATGTCCCTCAGAGAATCAGGAAAATGAACTAGCTCCTGTGAATTGAATATTTAGTACCTATTCGATGTATGAATTGAAAAATAAAAATAAGTTATCATGATAATTGTTCATTGAATAATTGTTGTCAATAATTGCTCCATTGAAATATAATATTCATTTTACCGGTTTCAGCAGCAGGAGACAGCTACTTCTCCATAGTTTTTGCCACCTTACTTTCATGCCCATGTGCACCGGTTATCAAATCTCCTCTAGTAGCCCAAAAAAAATTCCTTGATTTCTCTTGACGTTATTTTGGAGCCATCATAATCTATCTATTAATGAATGAGTAAATCAAACAATCATCAATTCACCCCTACTACTACTGTCAAACTAGATAAAAACAAAATTCATTTATAACGATTACTGTTGAATCATATACAAAGAATACGGAATATCGACGTGCATCTATTCAAGCTACCTCCGATAGAGTTTAGAAATAAACCTTCAACTGCAAAACATTTGTAGAAATTGCTAGAATCGGAGTGATTCTCACTGGTTTATACAGTTGATATATGGACAGAAATTCCTTTTCAGTGAACACTACTATCGAGTCAAATTAAATGGATTGTTTACTGATCACATTCCAGAGTAAACACAAATCTGTCTGAAACATAATATTTGGGTAACTACTATGCCTTAAATGACACATGAAAACTTACATAACAGATACCTGTGTGTGTGTGTAGGAGGAAGGATGGCATTGGAATTATCCTTTAGCCACAGACTGTTTGAAATAGGTAATCCATCATATACTAATTTTTGTTTTTATAACAAATGTAATCAGAACATCACATATGGACTTGTTATCCAGCGCAAGAAGGTGAGTGATATTGACTGGTAGTTGTATATCAAGTGATATTAGTGTGAAGAGAAGGTTCTGTGTATGTTGCTCATGGTTTTTACATGCGAAAAATAAATGATTCAAATCAGCAACTGAGTTATTATCACATGAACATGAACTAGTATCGTGTGCGCCTATTCTGAATAAATGAGCATTGAAGCTACCGTGGTTGAGTTTGAGACGTGTTATTGTGACGGAATCATTGAAATGAATATACTGACTGGAAGGAGCACGCCGTGCTGCATAGGTGAGGATCGGTTGTTAGAAGAGTGCGACTGCTCTGGCAGGGAAAGCCATCCTTGTTTAACACATATTCTTATATGGCGGGAGAGCAGCATTGAAATATATTTTGCGGGATTATAGTTTTATCTATCACTTACACATTCAGAGGCAATAATTTATTCAAATCAAATCCCATACATAATATACTAGATAATTTAAAATTATTGAAATAAAAACAGCCCATAGAAAATGACTAATGAAGCTTGGAAATTTGATAACTAACTTAGCCCGTCGAATTTAATTCCAAAATACTGATCCAAATGCAGAAGGAAATAAAGTTTTCACTTTTTCAATGAAAATCAAAATAAAACATGATACTAGAATTGTCAATTTCATGTATAGGATAGAAATAATATAATAAAAAAATTAAAGATGAACTCACATGGTTTTATTAGGATAGGAACAGGTATATAAATAAAATGAAGATAATTTTTCTAGTGTATATTGATATACTTACAATTGATGAGGAAAATACAAAAAAATAATTCTATCCCACTATCACTTTTTGAGTTCTTTCATTGTTTTTATTCTCGTAGAACTTCTTGACACTTTCTGCTGAAGTGTTTTGATTTTTCTTCGATAAATGTTGAGTTCAGGCACTGATTTCCTTAGAAAACTTGTTTGGACTGCAACATCTTGTGTCATTGGGAAGTTAGTGGTATTCTACAAATAAAGGAATATGCATGTGAGTTTGCTCATACCTACAGATAAAAAGATAATCTGAGATTTTGAATGTGTTGCTTCCTCAGATGTACTTGCAGTCATCAACTCATCTGTATAGTCTGGGCATTTTCGTTTTGGAGGTTTTCTCTGAGCAGCTTTCATCTGGAGATGTTCTGGAAAGAAGACTGAAGGTACAGCATCCTTATTCAATAGTTTTCTATTGTTTGATGACTCCAGGTAGCAATCTTGAGTGAAGTGGTCACTGCATATTACAATATTAGCAGTGGGTTTGAATTCTTCAGTCTTTTACTGAATCCATAACTGTAGAACTTCTGGTCGTTTCAGTGGAAATCTACAGAATAATAAACATAAGGCTCTAACTTGCCATGTAAACAATTATATATAATGAAACAATTAAAATATATATGTTATCTATTTTGTAAATTTTAGTACTATATGTAAGGTATACTAAAAAATAATTAATAAAATATCACATTCCTCATAATTAATATAGATTTACATTTTTTGAAGAAATTCAATCTGTCACACCCATACACACACAAAATGGACTTTTCAATTCATCCAAATATAATCATCATATACTTACTTATGGAATTTAATGTTCTTTCCAAGAGTTCGTTCATTTTTTCATCCATAGGCACAGCAATTAACGACCAAATATACTAGCTTTTTGAAAAAATAAATTTCAAAGGGCACAATGTCACTTACGACACGTTTAACACTGTGAGATAGAATGAGATAGCATTCCCTCTTTCAGCGTCTGCACGTCTCTCACAAAGTGATCACACTTTCTGCTGTTTCGTCGGATTCGTGCTCCTTCCAGTTAGTATATTCATTTCAATGGACGGAATAGAATCTAGATACCGAATAGCTATCAATATGAGGAATTGTCTTAGGTAGGGCGGGGTGAATCAAAGTATAAGGATTATTAGAGCTTAGGGTGTAGTTATGCCAAATATCTTGCCATTTGCTTGCTTGAATAATTTTAAAGCGAGCTATCAAGTCAAGAGTAGTAAAAATATTTTCTTTTTCAATTAAATGGGTACTTTCTTTTGCTGCGCGATCGGCCAACTCATTGCCCATTATTCCCGCATGACCTTTCACCCAAATGAATTTTACTCTATACCTGAAGAAGAATTAATAGTATGTAAATGCCTTCTTATGTTACAAAGTATTACTTGATCATAATTTTTTATAATTGGACGACTGATGGCAGCCAATGCCGATTTCGAATCTGACAAGATGACTGATTCACTAACCTTGTTGCTCATTATCCAAAGTAGTGCTTTCTCTATGGCGAGTACTTCAGCTGTGTAAATAGATGCATTATTTGAAATCCGAAATTTATGACTCACTTTGGTGGCCGAGACATGAAACGCGCATCCAGTACCTAACTCAGTTTTGGAGCCATCTGTGTATATAATTTATACGTTTGGATTACAGTTACTCAGCAAGGATTTGATGAGGTTGTGGTTAAGAATAGGAATTTCATAATATTGAGGGAATAACACAGAGGACTTGAGTACTATTTTATGAAGGTTAAGATCATATAATGGATACTTATCAAATATAAGGCAGTTTCCGAAAGACTTGATCTCTATGAAGGCTTCTGCAAGAGGTGGACTATTTTTTATTCTCCAGTAATTGTTGATTGAGTTTTCAACACCAAGATTATAAATTTTGTTTGTTAGTGTAGTCGCTGAGTATTGTATTTTTTTGACTAAAGTCTTGCATGCCAGGAATTGCCTCCTTATGTAAAGAGGTGGCTCTTGTGCCTCAGCAAGTATTGCAGGATAGGGTGAAGATCTGATTGCTCCTATGCATATTTTAATTGCTCTATATTGAATTCTGTCTATAGTGGTCAAATTAGATGAAGATTCTGATCCATATAACACACATCCATAGTCGATTTGCTACACACCTCAACATGTTCATACCTTTCTCACATTTCTTCTGCACATACTTAATATGTGACGTCCAACTTAGTTTTCTATCCAGTACCATACCTAGATACTTATGCTCATGCTTTACTGGTATGTCTATACCACATAATTTCATAGTATCAGGAGTAGAGAGACGGAGTCTGGAGAAAAAAATGATGTTAGATTTTTCGGGGGAGATTATGAGTCCATGTTGTGTGAGCCAGTTCTTCAAGCAATAAATTATATATTTTAGGTCCGATACACACTCACCATACGACTTACGAACGGTGTATATACAGAAATCATCTGCGTACTGTATAACTTTGATTGGATTACTAAAAATGTGATGCAATTCTGCTGTGTACAAGTTGAATAGAATGGGACTCATTACAGATCCCTGCGGTAAACCTTGAGAAACAACTCTTGGTCCATGCAAGGCATTGTGGGTGTCTCTGACATATACATTTCTTTCTCTATACAGTTCAGTGATCCTGCAAGCAACCTTCATATCGATACCAAAGTAATTTAGCTTTTCTTCAAGAATATTCAAGTCCACTGAATCATATGCCCCTTTCAGGTCTAGGAAAAAACATGCGAGTACCGTATTATGAGAAAAATTGTTTTGGATATCAGTGACAATATGTGCAAAGGCATCAATTGTACCCAAACCTCTTCGAAATCCGAACTGAGTTGTAGGAAGTAGCATTATTTTTTTCTACGTGTAATTCCATTCTTAATTTTAACATTCTCTCAAAAATCTTTTTTAATCATGACATGAGAGCAATTGGTCTATATGAGGAGGGTAATGTTTTGTCTTTACCTGGTTTTGAAATAAAGGTAATAATTGTTTTTTTCAAACTATTTGAAAATTCACCTTTCACCCATATTTTCAATAAATATTGCTTCGCATTCAAAGGTAAATAACCAATCATCTTGTAAGTGATATTGTCGATGCCTGGAGATGAACTCTTGGTAAGTTCTATAACATTCTCTAATTCTTCTATAGTGAAGTTTTTATAAAAGTCTTCGTCTGCAGAGTTGCTATTGGGTAAATTTGTTATAGAAGGAGTATTCATTACAAAACTTGGGGCAAGATTATCCAAGAGCTTATTAATGAGTTCCTGATGCAATGGAGTCCTATCTACATAATAATTTTTGTTGAATATTTTTTTAATAAATTGCCAGATTTTGGTGAGGCTAGTGCTTTTATTCAGACTACTGATGAATGTGACCCAGCAATCGACTGACTTTTTTTTGAAAAGCAATTTGATCTTCGCCTCAATATTTTTGAATTCAAGGTAATTATCAAAATTTGACATAGTTTTGTAGTTTAACAATTTGTCTTTTCGTTGATTGGAGATGAGAGTGCATTCCTCATCCCACCATATTGGCCGTGAATTGGAAGGTTGAAAGGGCAGTTTCATCTTCATAGATAGAGAAGCAGCCTTAGTTATGGCTTCTAGAAAATTGAAACATTTATCGTTTCTCTCGGATTCAAAATCAAAATTCTCTAAATATGAAAGGAAGATATCCCAGTTAGCGGTTTTTTCATTCCATTTTGTTGTAGGATTGATTTTGCAAGGCAAAGCATCAACATCAATATTGATTAAGATTGGATAGTGATCTCCCCAAGTGTCAGGCAGTACTTGCCAGTCACATTTACCAATTAGACTGGAAGACGAGATGCTCAAGTCCACGGCAGAAGGGTACTGATTGGGCCTAGATACTCTTGTGGGAGTACCATCATTAAGCACCACCAGGCTATATGTCTCAATTGCTTCGATCAATTGCTTACCACTAATTGTATCATTATTTGAACCTCATAAAGTTGAATGACTGTTGAAATCACCACAAAATGAAACTGGACTTTGAAATTGACAGAAAATATTTTCCCAGTCTTTTCTTTTTGCGCACACATCTGGTGGTTTGTTAATTGATACAACATGTATGTTGATCTGTTCTATGTACACAGCACAAATGTCGATGTATTCATTGAAATTTTATTTTAAAGTAATATTCCTAAATGTATATTCCTTGGAAATCAGGATAGCAACGCCACCTGTTCCATCAGTTCGATCTCTATGAAAAGTATAATATCCCTTTATTGACAAGTTTTGAGTTGGCATGTTTCTGACAAAATAATTATAGGTATCCGTATGGGATGAATTTAAATAATTCATCAAGTTTGCCCTATTTTTATTGAAGGAGCGACAATTCGATTGTAATATATGTATTTTTTTGTTAATATGAGGATTCAATGTCACTTAATGTAATTATATTTATATTATTATCATCAAATATTTCTGTTATACGATCTCGGACAGATTGCTCTGTATATTCTCCGATAATATTGTCTTCATTTGAACTTTTTTGAATACCCCACTTATGAAGTGAGTTATTTTTGTAACGAGAGTTTCCTTAAATTGCATGAATTCATCTCTGTATGGGTTAGGTATTATTGGTTGCGATAGAGATTTTTTAT
Source organism: Chrysomela aeneicollis (assembly GCA_029955515.1). NCBI lineage: Eukaryota > Metazoa > Arthropoda > Insecta > Coleoptera > Chrysomelidae > Chrysomela > Chrysomela aeneicollis. The sequence goes on from JARUHQ010000025.1 coordinate 2,440,518, forward strand.
TGCGTATTGGTGTGGGAGATGAGGGAGGAGAAATTTGTTTTCGTTTTTCAGGATTATTATGAGAGGTGAATGACGATCTTCTGACAGGTTTGGGTACAAAGTTGACATGTGATGGCTCTGTTTGAATGGAAGGCAGATATAGAAAATTTTGCAGATTATTTAGGATTGCAAATCTGTTATTAGGGTTATCGAATAATACCTTAGCTTCTTTGAATGAAGTCGACTCTTGGGCCATTATTTGTTTAATTCCTTTCTGACGAGAAAAATATGGGCATTTATTGGATATAGATGAATAATCATTACTTTTGCAATAAAGACAGTAAGACTCTTCCTGGCATTTATCGTTTTCTATATGAGTTTTAGAGCATTTTCGACAGAGTTGTTCTTTAGCTTTGCATTGTCTAGAAGTGTGTCCGTACCTGAGGCATTTGAAACATTGAACTACCGGATGTATGTATGGTTCAACCACAAAATTAACCAGATTGATTTGCACACTCTGAGGGAGTTTATTTCCCAAGAAAGATACTATAATCATTTGTCGATCAACATAGGTATCATTGCCGTCATTATCCACGATTTTTCGTTTCATTCTGCGGACTTCCATAACATGTTTGGAAGAAATGATTGCTTCTTCAAGATAATTTTCTGAAAAAAAGGTGTCAACCGATCTGATAATCCCCTTTTTCTGGGTGTAAAATTTAGGTATATATCCAATTAAATCATTATTTGTCATAGCTTCATGATTTATCAAACTGTTAGCTGCTTCAAAAGAGGAGAATATAACTTTAACCCTATTAATACCAACAGATTTGATGTCGAGTATGTTATTTTTGAGTTGAGTATGAACCATCAGAAAATGACCTACTTTTATGGGAAACAATCTTCCGATATTTTTATTCTTATGCTCAACAAAAACGAAATACGGACCTTTATCTCCTGGTCTATCTGTTGTCTAGGTCGATCATATTTGGATTTCTTTTTTCACTTTCAGATAGCACTTTTTGCGGATCATCAGGCGGCTCTGCGCCGCCTGTCGTTTCGCCCATTTCACCTCACCTTGATACTAATCTATGTTTTTGTGTAATAAACCCCCGAAGTAATTGACGAAGCACTCTTGCGAGAATCACCTCGAATTTCACTATTCGCAAATTATTAGCTTGCCCGAACACCTGTAGACAGTTTGACTGCCAATACGATACTCCAACAGATACCTGCTATAGATACTTAATTTGTTGAATCAAAAATATGTGCATTTTGCAGATACATGAATATGTTTGTTCGCAGGTTCGAAAATATGTATGTTTGCAGATACATAAATATGTATGTTTTTGCTAAATCAGAAACGTGAATACCAACATGAGAAGAGTAATGGAACTTAAAATACTCAAACAGTCTATTTGTAGGCATTACTCCAAACTCAATCTTATCAACTGTGAAATGAAGAATTTATATGATATATTAGTAGGACAATTTGGTTACTTGAATTTACAGAATTTCCTTGGAGAGGTCACTGATGAGGTGAATTCGGTAAGGAAAATCAAATTCGAAAAAGTCAATGAGAAGTTGGAAATTGAGCATTGAAGAACTTTTCACAATTCAAATTTCATGATAGAGCAATGAATCTTTCCAACATTGTGTTCGATGATGATGAAATGGATTTGTTGAAGTTGGGCCTTAAGTTCGCACTGGAGTCTTCAATTTTTGAAAGAAACCTTCTGAAATTTGCAGTTGAAATTGATGTGGCCATCGAACAACTATCAAAAGACAGTAATGTTAAAAAGATCATACGTAATGATACTCAAAACTTAGTATTCAGATATGAAAATAATTTAAGATTGATATCTACTGATCAATTACACAACCACTTAAAGAAAACACTAAATAGAATAAAAGCAAAGAGTAAGGACAACAATCTCATTTTTTTAAAGCAGACAAGGGTAATTGTTTGGTGATTCTCAACAATATTGAATACATTGAAAAAGTTGAGAGTTTCCTGTTGGAACATGAACTTAAAGTTTTACCTTTCAATCCTCTCAATAATTTTATTAGAGAAATGAACACAATCATCAAAGCTCATAAAGAATTTCTGCAATCCAGTCATTCCAAGATTATACGGACTCCCAAAGATCCACAAGCTCAACATTCCAACAAGACCAGTTGTAAGCTTCACCAATACTCCAGTTTCAGTTTCAGCATCATTTGTACTCAAATTAATGAAAAACCTGTCGAATTTCAAACCATCATATTCGGTAAGTAACACATCAAATTTAATAGAGAAAGTGAGGAATTTTAACTTACCTCGGGACAATTGTCACATGGTCTCGTTCGATGTCAGTCACTTGTTCACTTCTGTCCCCAAATCCGAAACTGTTTCTCTAGTAGGAGAGGCTCTTAAAAGTGCAGGCATAAACTCACAATGCACCACAGCTGTACTATCTCTTCTAAATTTCTGTTTATCTCAAGACTTTTTTGTTTTCAACAACAAATTCTATAAACAACCAGAATGCTTAGCTATGGGTAGTTGTTTATCACCCTTTCGAGCGATATTAATTCTGAGATTCTACATTGGTTCAGATATGTTGATGATTGTTTGGTTTCTGTCAGAGGCAACATTGATACAACACAAAACTTGTTGGATAAAATAAATCAAATTCACCCAAATATCAAATTTACATTGGAAATTGAGTCTGATAACCGGTTGAACTTCCTAGATATCAAGTACTTTGCGTGAAATAAACAACAATCTGCAATTTAGCATATTGAGAAAACCAACACAAACTGATAATGTTATACCAAATATTTCATCAAACCCATATCAACACAAAATGGCTGCATTCTATTGTTCCATCCATAGACTTTTGAATATACCTCTTTCCAAACATGAATACAACAATGAGTTAAATATTCTCAAACAAATAGCCTCCAACAATAACTACAATCCCAACATCATCATAACCTTAATTCAGAAAATAAATTCAAACAGAGAACATAACCTATAGCTTTTCCGAAAATCAAAACAATAGACAAATTTGTTCTACTTCCATTTATCAATGACAACATCTCAAATAGAATTACTAAATATTTCAGGAGTGATATTGAGAACATTGAAATTCCATTCAAAAATGATAATAACCTTAGTAGACACCTGGTAAATTTAAAAGATAAAATTGAAGAACTTCAAAAAAGTGGCATTTATAAACTGAGTTGCAGTGATTGCAATGCAACATATATTGGTAGAACTTTAGACCTTTCAGAGACCGCATAAGTGAACTCAGCTTTTGGACATCACCTCCGTTTCAATAATCACAATTTCAGCCCTAACAGAGACTTATAACAGAATATAGATTTTCTGGTGGATTTATATATTGAAAAGGAGTCGCTAAATAGTGATCTATGTCTGAATTCACAAGTTAATCTGAACAGATCATACATTTCCTTACATAGAAGATTAAAATAACCATAAAAGATATTTAATATTCAATTTCGAAAAATAATTTGTCAATGATGAATTACTGAATTATCTTCTATTTGTTGTTCCATGTCCATGTTAGGTAACATCACAGAATTTCTATTTCTATGCTGCTTCACTCTCGTCATTACTTTTCTGTGGACTTTTGAACAGTTAACATGAATTGGTTTTTACATTTCGTAGCAGATGAATACTTTTATGATTTCATGGAATTCTTGTAAATACCTGAAAGTACGTATTGATTTACCTCCATACAAAAAATGCTATCAATCTTTTTATCTCTATATATACATAGATAAAAATGTTTCCTACTTACACAAAATCATACTTGCTTTCAGGTATACACTGATGTCATTATAGTCGAAAGCGCTTTGCTACGATTTTAGAAAATATAATTTGCATGAAATACAAATCTGAGTTGTTTGAATTACACTGATACATGCACACAGCCGATGAAAACTTTCAAATAAATATCACTTATGTAAGAGGTACGATACGCGTCTGAGCCCTTTCTGTTTGTATTCGTTATGTGTATTTATCATAAATGAAATGAAATTCTTTATCACATCATAATTGCCTAATAGAAACATTTTTGAATATCAATGTGTTGACATAATTGTAGTTTAAACAGTTTCGATCTTTTGTATATCGATGTCTATAGGTTTTTAGGTATCAAAGGCATATCCCTCCTATCAGATATCATCAAAACATACATAACCTCATTTAATTTCAATTATTTAGTGAAAAACGATATTATTTTCACTGGGATTGCATAGGTAACTGAACTTGTTCGAATGTAGCTGATGAAATGAAATAGTATTATGGGTGTCTCACTGTTCCAGATGGTAGTGGACGTCCATTTTATTTCATCCATTTTAAGTCCGAATAACCAGGACCTTGTCTGAACATTTTGTGGACGTTCAAACTGATTGTATAACAGTGAAAAATTGTCAAAATCAGCTGATGTGTATCGTTTATCTCTACACTGAAAAGTTGCCAACTTCTTCAAGATAATGATAAATGTACAAAAATAAGCATCAAGAAATATGTAGAGTTAATACTCGAGAAGGAAAATTACACTATTCGAAAGCCTATTGGAAACTAGTACCTACTCGCCTAGAAGTGGTACGGATTGCAGCATGATCTGCTGGTTACGATTTAATCCACCCTGCATGAATTTGACTCATGGAGATGAGTATCCATACTCATACCCATACTCCGCGATCAACAGATACATAATACCAGACGAAAATCTTCCATATCATTTCGAAAATTGAAAACTCTGTCAATTGAGATATTAAAATTGTAATGATCAAATAATATAATAAATTGAGAGTTATTATCGTTCGAATATCATTGATTTGTAGATATCAATAGCAAGACAGCAGCCAAACAATGAAGGTTCAATCACAGGGGTCAATCAACGTAAGGCGCGGTTAGGGTGACCGCGACGCGACTGCCTAAAACAGACTTTTTTATTTCACACGATTACCAATCATGTATACGACACATATCTCTTCATAATCGATCATGTTTCCTACATGTATCAATAATGTGGCAAAATACATGTCTGATACCTCTCTGTTCATGTGTCAACAATGTTCCGCTAATAGATTGACGATATTGCAAATATATGTGTCCAACACATGAATTCGTTATTCGTAACCATAACCCTTCCTTGAAATGTAGTTGGTATTTTATTCTTGTATCATTATCATCGATCCAGAGAATTTTTCAACAATATTCTTCACTAAACGCAAAGATTCGTGTTTCTATAAGAAACGAACCAACCTATTTAACAATTTCAATTTTCTCAAAAATCACTAACATTAGATACATCAACACATCCTTACTCTGAATTTTAATCTTATTTTTATTTCTGTGTAATCCTCAAATGTTCAATGGGTGCCTTGAATAAGGCTTATACCGTTGAACAACAGATATATTATCTTCATCTTCACCTTCACCACTGAATAATATATCTTTGCTATTTCGATTATGATGGCACACTAGCTGCGATAAATATATACTATCTCGAACAGAATCAACGAATAACTGAAGACAAAACACAACTCACACCATTGACAGAAAAACGACCATTTGAATTATTGTTCAATTTAGTTTTCATCAATGAACAGTATTGTAGCAAAACTTCTTCAGGAGGGTTCGGATTTTGAATAGGCGGATTGATGGAAAAAAGTTGTTTATTTTCCAATCCCCGAACACGAGAGTTTGTGACTCGTGGAAACTGGTACTAAGTCGGAGCACGATTAAACTATACTTACAAAAAATAGCAATAGTCGAACACACCGTAACAACTAGCTACCAATCGTCATCACAAAATCTCGCTGAAAGGTTCTCGACGACAAAATCACCAAGAGCGCTGTTTTAGTATCAATCAAAAACAACTGGTTGTAGAAAATTGGCAATCAAGACATATCCTATACAGGGGCATTCTGTTTCAGTATTAGTGTGCTTATTTTCAGTTCTGAGGTGAATCTACATTGCAAATCATGTATTTCTAATGTGTGAACATATGCAATCTCTCGATATAGTTATTCAGTTTCATTTGGATTAGTTCACCTCATCATTTTCTGAGATAAATTTCACTTAGGTGAATGAATAGTGAATATTTCTGAATGCATTGCAAAAACTGTTGAGAGTGATTTTCCATATTTTCTCGAACAGATCATACCAGAATTGAAGTTAAAATAATAATAAGGAATAGTGCACCTGCGATTTATTGTAAGTTAATTTATGGAGATCACCTCGAGACATATACTTTGAATGAAACGACATTTTCAGACTGGTATCCAGTCCAACAGTCCTAATGGTATATTTTTCGCAGTTGATATGACTAGAATTGCTCCCAGGGTGTTTCAGGAATATTTCACTAGCCAGATATGTGATTCATCATGCACCCCGAAGGAGTACGTTGGAGTTGTGTCGACATCTGGGGTAGGCTGACATGCCCTCTCGGAGGGATGCGTACCCCGTTTTCAACTTGGATTCTTGTCGCCGACATGCGCACTAGTATATATGCCCGTGCACCCCGATTACGAGGTGCGAGCATGATGCCGGGACGTTGAGCCAACCAGCTCTGAGCAGTACCACGCTACCCATCCATCCTCTTCTCTCGGTCTTCTCTCAATGGCTTTGTTAATATTGCCAAAATTGAATAAACAGAGGCATAATATACACCTGATGGAATATATGATACTTGTCATTGTAGAACTTGGATCGATCACAATAACAAAACCAAATTGCGCAATTAACGAGCTGTTGTAGATTTTCTATTATTAGATAGGGCAACGGAATAGATCACTCCACTCCTCCCACCTTTGCTTGCACTCCTTCCACCTTGGCGTCTCACGGCCTGACCAATCAGTAGACGCCATGTACGTCATAGCCCCGCCAACTTTCGTTTTCGGGAAATTCAAATAATGTGTCAGACAGGAGGTTAATTTTTGAGATTATGTTTCCAGAACAGACAAAAGCTCGAGATAAAATATCACCCTCCTTGGCTCTCTTAGGGCTCCGCTGTACCGCTCGCCTGTAGGGCTCGCCCAGGTAGCGCTTCATCATAACGGAGAGTAGGCATGGAAACACAACTTGTAATAGACTACTAACGTCACAATCAATAATGGGAAAGAAAAACACCTTCCATCGGCGGGTTTCAAACCTTAGTTCATCGGATAACGAGTCTATCAATATAATCAACTAATTTGAGATGTAAGTACATATCATTAGGATACATAGGACCACATTTAATGTGAATATTGAATGAAACAATGATCGCTCAATTACAGAAGTCCTTCGTAGCAGATACCTCTAAGACCTGTAACCGTTCTTGGGAACTGCTAATTCCTTGGAGAACGATGCCAGGACGTTACGGAATGCAACCAAAAACCCACTGATAGGCGGAAATTTCGTGTTGTTGAGATACCTGGGACACTACTTAGCTCCACCTATCCATGGGGCACGTCTCTCACAGATAATCCGAGCTAGACAAGCGTTCTGCATCATCGACAAGGCCTCAGTTGACTGCGGTCATTCTGGTACCTGGATATCATGTATGTTCTGAAAAAAAGGTTATTCAGGTATTTTATCAAATTTGGTTTAATAGCAACTTCAATTAGCATCGTTATAACAATCATACACATACCTTGGAATAATTTTCACTTTCCCAACACTCTTTCGCGAGATGACTTATACAACTACTGCTAGAGCCAAGCAATCTATTGGTGCAACCTTACCCATACTTGCCAGAACCAAAGTCATTTCTTGGGCAACAAGAATCCATCTCTTCCAATCATTGGTAATAAGTGCGATGTTCAACTGTATTCCAGTTCTGAAATGTTGGAGAAAGTTCAAATCATCTTCCCGAAGAGACTTCTTTTTTGTATCAAGGGGTGTTAGATCCCTGATTATATTCCTCGAAACTGGCAGAGTCATAATTTCATACAATATATTCAAATGGACCATGAAATGGTATATCAAGATCATGGCCATGGATGTCAATCTACTCCCCGCACATTCTGTCTCAATAGACAAAATCAAAAAACAACTATGTAATGGCGATGATTCAACTAGTATCTTCAGCTCAAGAATTCATTTGAGTTTGCCAAATATCTCGTATATCTCGTATATTTGGGAAAATTATAACTAGAACACTTCGAAAAGAAAACTTGACAAAAACTATTCAAGACAGACTCGTCTTTCACTCAACAATCTATAGGTTTCTCTGCCACTATACTTTCTTCACGATAAACGAATCCCCACAAAACTGCCTCCTTTTAACATCTCCATTGAATCTGATGATGGATAAAAGCAGAAGAAACCCCACTGCCTGTACTGCGAAGGCCTATCAAGGTCAAGGAATATGCAGTGCGCAGCCAAGAAACCAAAGGCAGATTGCTATAAACAAAGGAACTACTGTCGAAGCTGTGGAGTCTCATTAGGAAGATCAAACAGGACAGTGTGCTTTTGAAAACACATAGGAGCTCCACAATATATCTGCTAAAGTCGAAGTGGACCAGGCCGAAAGGGCCAAATCCTAACCTGAATCTAACATATATGTTCATTCAAAGAGAATGTATATGTTCGAATAAATGAACTATTAGCTAAAATGAACTGTTAATTATACCCTATTTGACTGTCAAATCTATTGATCCACTCTATCGGACATATATCGATACATTTCGCAAAAACGATTGCCAACTACATTTAAAACATCCTGAAACTACGACTATTCATCATAAATAAATAATACTTCATAATTCTTCAAGCTACTTCACATATAATTGTAATTTTCACTGTATCAGACGAGCATATTTATAATTTTTAAGCTTAAGCTATATAGAATGTTACGTTTTTTCTTTGATATTTGATTTATTCATACATACTATGATACCAAACCCTTGCTGTGAAATTTTCTGGTTTTTTAAGCAAAAAAAAATCAGTTTATCGACTTTAAGGTTACTTGCACGTCCATGTTGCGATCACCTCCAGAAATATTTTATGTTTTAATATGATTGTGGATATTTCCATATTTCAGATGATAGTTTCCTCTCATGATTGAAGTTAAAGCCATTTTTAGTGCTTTTGAGGTTTTTGATTAGATACTTCATAGTTCAGTTGAAAACTTATTGGTTGTTGTTAGTTACTTTTTTTTCTGTGGTTGTGTGGCTAGAGCTGCTTCGTCTTCTAAGGACATATCTTTATACTCATCATCGATATAGTCATTGTTTACATTCTTCCATGATTTCGTCCATGGTTCTGGTAATTGATGGTTGAATAGGGTCGAACCTGTTTATGGTTTCAATTCCAATTATTTGGTTTTTCAGTTTCGATTAAACTTATTTCATCGAAATTTCAAAGCTGCCATGACTTGGATAGTATTGGTCCGTTGGTTCAGAATCTTATTGAATTCCACCCGTTTTTGGGATGTTGATATTTCCGGCAATGGATGGATGGTTTTTCTTCGTCAAATCTGAATGACAGAAAATTAAATGACTTTCTCTCTCGTAATAATATCGATGTCTTCTGATGTTCATGTCATTATTTTGTAAAATGGTGTTTTCTTTCGATTTCACATACGAACTTATGTGCCACCAGGAATTTGTCTCATTTCCATTGTTTGAGTGTTAATTGATGTCGTTCCATTTTTATTTGGTTATTTTGACACCATTTGACTAATATCTAATGGTGTCATGATGTTGTTTTGAATGTTTATCTGAGGTTATACTTTCAGGTTACTCAGTTTCTTATGTGGTTGAAGGAACTGATTTTCATTAAATCAAATTGTCTGTAATTTTCACTGGTTGGTTTATGGTTGAGATATCCTCAAGGCATCTTATCTTCTGCCTGTGCCCATATTCTTTAGTTCTAGGGAATGGACAACAGGTCGTCCATTTCACTAGTTGACAGATGAATACTATGTTCCCTTCCAACTTTCCTACACAGTGAAAAAAAAATAACACCAGCTCACACCAGTTAATATCGTCTTGAAAAGTGTTTGAAAAAGTGTTTTCGACCACCAACTTAGTTGCAAAGCAACCCTCGAATTCTCATTGGGACTTGTATGAGTAAGGAAGACGGGGACCCTAGCTTTTTAAATGTCATCCGAAGCACCACTCGGCTGGTTATCGATGAGAGTCCGAAGGATTGAAATCTAGGTACCAAGAATGTTCGGTTGGTCACCTTTCTCCTCCCCTGCTGAACGACTATAGAAATGAATAAATGTTTCCAATAGCCGCCGCGGGATTTGAACCCGGGTTTTGATCCACTATCCAATTTTTCATGCCAAACTTGTCAAGAATTTTCATAATAAATATTCCTTGACTCATGGCCACTTGTTTTTCTGACCAGGTGATTTGATATGAACATACATGGGTCCGCTGTAGATTGTTTCAATTCAATTTGCTTCAAAACAGAAATTAATTTCTGATTCCATTGTCGGGGAGATTGCTTGAGACCATAATTTTCATAAATACTTGGAAATCAACATCTCCATTCAGAAATTCAGTTTTGATATCGAATTGCCTTGCTATCATATCTTGATATACACAGTGCGCCAAAAGAATTCCTATGGTATCGTATCGAACCACTGGAGAAAATGTTTCATCATAGTCTATTCCTGGTACCTGACTAAATCCTTGCGCTACCAATCTTGCCTCGTATTTAATATTCGTTCCATTATCAGATAATTTTATTTTGAATACCCAACGACATCCAACTATTCGTGCTCCAGGTGGTTTCTCAACAATATCCCAAACTTCATTTCCTCTCATCGATTCTAATTCATTGCTTCAATCCAGTTTTCTGAATCAGGACACGAGACCGCTTCAGTATATGTTGAAGGTTCATCGAGAGCTATCATGCAAAATTCTTCGTGATATTTTGGGACATAGTGATTTATCTGACTTCTTTGGACTTGAAAATCAGCAGCAGATGTGTTTTCACTTTCAGGTCGTGATTATATATTTAAGGGTTTTATTTCTTCGCTGATTTTTCTTTGAATACCATTTGCATCTAATGGATCGGTACATGTGTCAGTTTCATTACTTTTTTTCGATTCTTTTCTCTCAAATGGATAAAGAAAAACTACACCATCATTGTTTTCAGTCAAAAATTTATAATCCCTGAATGTGGTTCTTCTGCATTTATGTGGACATAAGCTTTTTGACCAAAACATTTGAAATAAGAAATTTCAGGTTTTTCACCAAAAAACATTTCGTATTGAGTTCTTTTGTGAAATACATGAGTTAGTCGATTTTTCACATGGGTTGCGTGAGATACAGCTTCTGTCCAAAGAGACTGTGGTAGTGGAGAATCGATTAAACTTGTTCTTGTCATGGTTATCAGCGTTCTATTTAATCGTTCTGCGAGACCATTGGTTTCGTGAACTCTAGAAATAGAATTTTCAACCTTTATACCATAAGATTCGAAGAAATTGTCCAAGGATTCAGACTTATATTCACCTCCATTGTCACTCTTGAAAATTCTTACTTTTCTGCCTGTTTGACGCTCCATTTTTCTTATGTAATCTTTGATAGCATTCTCAACTCCACTTTTATTCTTCAGGAACGTAACCCCGGTGTATCTGGAGAATTCATCAATGAAAGAAACATAATAATAGCTTCCCCCGACAGATCTCGTAGAAAAAGGACCAGCAACGTCAGAATGTACTTTTTCCAATATACCTGAACAACTACTTCCTGGCTCTTTAGGTATTTTTCTTGTAGACTTAGACTTTTCACAAGCTTCACAGTCCACTTCAGGTCTATTGTTTCGTAAAACATGAGGATCAAATACAACCTTCTCAACATCTTTGAAAGTGCTCACGGGAGTATGTCCTAAACGTCTGTGCCAGACTGCTGCAGAAACGTTGCTTATTTCATGGTACAATTCTTGAAATGCATGTTCCTTTTTATCAAAAATGAGCCACCCAACTATATTTCCGTTTTTCCATAGAGTAATTTCGTTTTCGCTCCCCTTCATAGTGATTCCTTTGGCTCTAATTCTTTCCCATGACATGAGAGAACATTTCAACTCTCTTATCATTTTCAAGTCGAATTGAACCATCATATGGGCGCAGATGAAAAAACAGTTTTCTATTTACGGACATATGTGAAGTGGCACCAGTATCAAAAATCCATCTTGAATCAGTGTTGTTGAAAACTGAGGCTGGAAATGCCACATCTTCATCATCAGTGTCACAAACTTGATTGGCGTTTTCCAATTCCTTTTTGGAATGCCAACAATTTTTAACGGAATGACTTTTATACCACTTTTTGTGTTCTTTGCAGAAGGAACATTCCAAGAACTGTCGTTTTGATTTCATTCTATTTTGATGGCTCACAAATGCTTCATTTTCTTCAACTGGAGTTGCATCAAAAGATAATTTCTTGAGACGAGAATAAACATCATCATAGGTGAGATTTTCTTTTGTTTTCAAAGTATCCACTATATTGTCTATTTCCTCGGATAAAGTGGTCAAAAATAATGATCCTTTGGCTTTGGAAAAGTGGACGGAGTGCAGCTTCCAAAGTATTGTCATCATTTTCATTGGAACTTCTCGCTGTTCTTTCAACTTGTCGTGACCACAACTCATTGTACTTTGAAATATGAACTGGTATATCAAATTTTGTATTATATTTGATTCCAACGAGAGATTTCACCAGAGCATGTAAGGAGTATTCACATTTCTTGTCATATATCTCATTCAAAGCTTTCTACATTTCACTGGCTTGAGTATAACACGTTATTAGGTTCACAATGGATTCGGAATCCACGTTGAACAGAATGAACTCTCGTGCAAAGGAATGCCGATATCTCCAATCTTCACATTTTGATGCATACTCTCTTGTATATGATGGATCTGTTGGAACTGGTTCAGAGGCTGGATCTTTTTCTTCACCAGTTCTCAGATTATATAGATTAATTAGGTCCACATAGGCATATACCATTGTCTTCCAGGAATGAAAATTCGATTCTCCATGTAACTTCTCTAGTTTTGGAAATTTGTCCATTTTTTTCTTGACTTTGACAACTGTCTATACAGAGTATTGTCTTTTATATACTTTTTTTACTATATTCCATATGTACTTCTGGGCCCATAACCTTTTGAACTTGTGTAGCATTCAAAATTGCTACAATAAATATTTTGTTTTTGCGGTTTATCAATAAAGTCAAAATAGGGAACATACTTACAGGACATCAGTTTATCAAAGAACGAACCTTACTGTCACATTTATTGATCATAAAGCTTCCTGATTAATAAATACCATTATGATTTTCTGAATTATAGTATCTTCTGGTAATCAGTACACCTGTGGGATATGATGAACTTAACCTCAGGCTTGTGCTGATCCATCGTAAACAGGTTCTGAAACAGGTGAACCTTTTTTCTGGTAAGCAGTACACCTGTAGGATAATGAGTCGAGCCTCGGGTTGTGCTGATCCAATGTAAACGGGTCCTGAAACAGAGAATACTGTAAGTATTCAATCAAGTCCTGTTATAAATCAGAAAGGGTACTGATTATTAAATGTGATTTTCGGATAGGAAAATACTATGACTTACCTGTGGTGTCCCCCAGCATTGCATAATTTGTTTCCAGGATAAATTCCTTTCATTTTTCTGAGATATTTTGGTAGGTTGAAGAAATAGGTTAACATTTCTTGCAGCGCGAAGTGTCAACTTTCGTCGGCTACATTCAGAGTGATCTGTACCAGTGTGATGTATGTTCATATTGTTTCCATTTAGCAATAGTTATTCATAACATATTTTATTATTGAATTGAAGTATGTAGGTCTTCAACAAGGTATGTAGGTCTTCAACAAATTATTGATGATTAAGCATTGTCAGCAGTTAGGCAAACCATATATTGTTTTATACATTTACCATAGAGGACAGATTGATTTTGAAACTTGTCAAAGACTTGAATAAAGTTAGTGATGTTGAAGATCAATTGAACCATTTTATTTCATCGACGAAGACATCGAAGAACCAGATAATCAACGATTATCACATGGCGATCCTGCCAGTGCACTTCAACTAACGTTGGACAGTTATACACGAGTATACCTATAATATGGAATTATAGAAAAAACTATCATCATGGGAAAGACGCAGTCAAAAGAAGAACAAGTAATTATTGCACAGGCTGGTAATAGTGGAGGAGCTACAAATACTACAGGATTCTCATCGTTCTCAACGAAAGACATACTGGGTGTCATAGTTTTTGTATTGGCGATAATGCTGATAATTTATTTTTGCACCAATAAATGCAAAAAAGTGTTGGAAAGAAAAATCTGAGCTGAAATTTCAAGAAGCAGAGAAGAAGTTAAAGAGCAGAATAGCGCAAGGAAGTTGGAGAACCACATTGGGACAGCGATTTGGACAGTGACACTCAAAACAGTGACCGCAGCAACAGTGAATGGACAATGACGGACAAAACGAAGATGTCATGCCTGGGATTGATGAATTCCGGTACCTGCTGGAAGAACTGCGAGTATTTCATCGAAATCTGAACAAGGACAACAGTGATAGACGTAAGGATTCAAATGTTACAAAACGTAAGTTAAACAATTTGAATAGATTAAGAGTAGAATGCGATGATTTGAGAAATTCAATTGATAGAAATAAGATAGATCAGAAACAATTAACAGAGATTAGGCCAACTGTTGTACAGATAAATAGGTATTTCGAAATCATACAGATCATTTTAGATGAGAGAGTAGCTTCTAGTGAAAATATTTCATTGAAATTGGATAGCGATTTGGTCGGCATAATGGCAGAAAAATTTGATTTGAAAACAGCAGCAAGTTTGTTGCCTGTAATGGATGGTACTGAGCAAAGACATTTAAACACTAGAGACTTCATCATCTACGTTTTTGCACGATCAGTCATCGTTTGATCCTTCTTTTCTGTCTCATTTCCTCCAATTACATGTTTGCCAGATTATACGATTTATGCAATCTTGCAGTAAATTGATTAATTCACACAAAACAATAACTATACGTTACTGAAGCATAATTGTTTCATTCCCTTTCTATGAATCGGAGTTATCATCGAATCAAAGTGTTTTTGATTCAATGATGTACATTCTGATGAAATCAATTCGTCTTTTATCACATTTCACCATACAAATCAGCACTTTCGGCAACGCCGCACTAGAACATTCGACTATTTTTACAAGTTTGACGCTTGCCAGGTTGCAGAATTGCCTTCTGATTTCGTTGATACCGATTTGAGTTATTTTGGCCGTATTACTTTTTTGTGAGTTTCAGAAACAATATTCGTGTGCGAATATGGTGCATTTGTGTGTTGTGTGTAAAAGGGTGGATCATTTTCACTTAAATTGGACTTTTCACGGTTGAACCAAAATAGAGGTTATGTTTATTAGACAGAGGCGTCCGGTCCAAAAGTCGGTGCCAGATTCGAAATATCCTGCTCTGACGGTAACGTAACGTTGATATTTCAAAAATATTGACTATGAGTACACATGTTATGACTGCTAATTAGGTATTCTTAAACCTCCAGTCGAAAGCTCACGAATCACATGAGATGATCTCAATCGCACAATGTAACTGGAAGCACTGGCACATAACATCTCATTCCTCTGAAAATGTTCTCTTCAGTATTGAAGAAGTACAATCTCAAGTACCTACATGCTTAAAGGTGAGTGCTATTTTCCAATATATGGAAAGATATTCAACAGTGGAGAATTCACAATGCAGTATTCTTGCATTTAGCAGCATAATTTCAATGCAGCAAACACTGTTCTAAATAATAATCTGTTTATCCAATAATAATGTTCCTGAATTCTACACCTTTTGGTCTCACCACTCTTTAACAGAACGTTGGCAATCTAACTATATACTTACCTATTATATGAATATATTATTTAGTAGTTACTATAAAAAAATGAAATGGACTTAAGTTTCATCTATATAATTCCTTCCTTATAATTTGGATATCATTCACTTCCTCATTGTGTACCTTCAGTATCAGTAGTATGTATAGATATATTTTTATTTCAGATGAGCAGAGATGAAAAGATGAAAATTAATCATAAAGGTACCTTTACACCTGATGATGTGTATGGAACAGTTCAATGATCATTTATTTTGGTAAGTTGTTTGAATGTTTCACAAAACCACTATGGTTTCGCTAGTTTTATTCCTTCTATTTTCAGATATAATCAATATCATGTTGTTTTTCAGTGTGATTAGCACCTAATTTTTTATGTAGCCAAGGTATACACACTATGCTCTACTACTTACCACTACAGTTGTGTCCAGGGAACCTTTGAATTTCACATTTGCTTATGCTAAGAACTTTTGTGAAACATTTTTTGGTAAGTACTTGAGCAATGTGAATGCATACATACAACATTTAGATTCTGATGTGAACAAGAAACTCAATTCATATTTTGTATTTATATATATTAATACCTCAGCTTATTGTAATGAAATTTCCGAAATCTTCATTTTGAAATTAGTGTCCTTCGCTCGGTCCTTCCTTATTATTTTCTATTGATAGAAAATGAATCAAAATTATTCAATCTGCTATTTTCCTCTATAGGTTTCTGGCTTTCAAACTGTTATTTTTTAGATACTGCTCAGTAGCCTCGAATGTTTTTATTTGTTTCAGAGTGAAAATGTATCTGTTTTCAATATTATATTGGGACTTGATACCTGTGAATATTCATGAAGAACTGGATGGGGTTCAAAGGATGGTTTCAACTTTAGAAGTAGGTAGTCAAAGGAATCTACAAATATAGAAATAAACATCAAGAAAAATTATTTTAAACCTTTATTCATTTATTTTTGTACTCTATTTGAAAGGACCTACTTCAAATAAGACCAATTTGTTTCATTTTTTCAAGTACATCACAAAAAACTTCACATTCACCACTGAAGATTCATCTATAATTTGATTCTTCAAAAAACTTGTTTGCATTCCTCTCATTGATGGTAGCCTCAAATAGCAAATTGAAAGTGTTTTCAACACTGTTGTAAACCTGGTTTCATCTGAAAAAAAAAGAGATTTTTTAACTCTTCAAAAATTTGTTTAAATATTGAGTACACAAAATAGTTGATTGAAATTATATTCATTACATATTGTTTTATAATTGTTTTTGTACATGTATATACTATACAAGATATAATAAATATACATTATTATGTAATTTAGTTTATGTTGATAAATTTTCATGTATTGTTTATAATTATAGTATGATTTATGTGTAGATATATTGAAGCTTGATAATTTTTCACTATGCAATCATATTTTTCAAACTTATATGATTGCTTTGAAAAAACCGGATTAACACATCATATTTGTTATTATATATCATAGGTACTAAAAATTCAATCTTATTCTGTATTTATTTTGTTGAAACTTATTTCAATCTGGATTAAGAGTGAGAACTGAAAAAACAGGTTGAAATTTCATGCTATTCTAAATGAATGGATGGAAAGCTGGAAAAATTACACATACCTGTTATAAATGAGTGAAATCAGTTGCTCAGTTCAAAAGGTATGGTTAATAGGTAACTTATCCAAATGATTGAAATAGAACACTTCATGAAAGAGCATGCATGGTTTTGAACATTCTTCCTCTGGACTAGTCTGGACATAATTAGTTGGCATCATCATCAAATCATCAGCTGGTTCCTACAAAATCGAATTAAAAATGAGAAATAGTTATTAAATGAATATAAAATACTTTGAATGCCCTAGAAACTGATATGAGAA
This sequence comes from Chrysomela aeneicollis, assembly GCA_029955515.1. NCBI lineage: Eukaryota > Metazoa > Arthropoda > Insecta > Coleoptera > Chrysomelidae > Chrysomela > Chrysomela aeneicollis. The sequence goes on from JARUHQ010000025.1 coordinate 2,458,252, forward strand.
TATGTATATTATCTGCACATATGAGATCAGCTCTTAATAGGTATAAATTGAAGTGTGTAGTAAATATTTAAGGAAATATCAAGAAGTTTGTAATTAATGTAGTAGCAATCATATACATTTAGGTAAAATGTTGCCAAATAATAATATATCTATGTAAACATAATCAAGGGCTATACATAATATGTTATTTTCAAGGGTATAATCAACATCAGTTTATCACCAGTCCAAGATTCCTCACAGCAGGGGTTTCAAAAAGCAAAAATACTACTTATTATAATATCTATATCATACAAGGATGAAAAATATAGAAGATAAAACACTCGAGAAATCAGTTCACTACCCAATACAGTACAGAAAGACTTACCTGGAACCTTTTAAAGGTATATGTTTTCCCATTTCCAGTATCAAAATGGTTAGCACAAGTGCCACAATATTCAGCAGTGATCTCTGTAGATATTCTGATGCTAAAATGAATCATGTTACCACAAAGATTCTTCAAACAAACTATATTAGTATATTTTCTTACCCATGCTTTCCAAAATTGTAGTCAACCATGTCTGGTGTGAAGAAATGAAATCCTATCACTTTATATTGTTTAGTTTTAGTAGTAGGTAGATAATGGAACGGCACAAAGTCGTGGATGCATTTTCGTGGAAATATAAAAGTATGAGAGAAACAAGAAGTATTTTGAAGGAAAAAAATACAGATGTGACATTTACATGACTCATGACTGACACGCCAGCACGCCACTGACGATGATAAGAACCTTCAAACATACATTGTTGCCGAGGCGCCCTGTGCGTATATTTTTCTCTCTTGCACTCGTTGCAAACATCCATACAATGACTGATCGGCTTGGAAACCGATTTAACAATGGAACGTTAAGTCTCCTGTATTTGAATGTCTTTGGTACTGAGACAACCACCAAACAATTGATCGATAGTATTGAACTTTATGATACTTTGCTAGATGTCAACGGTAAAAAATTATTAACAACTTATATATTAAAAACAAGATTATCCCAAAGTGCGAAAATTAGATTAAATACTCTATACGATACAAATGCGGATTTGATTCGAGATTTGAAACAACATTTTTTAAAAAAAAGGCAGCATCAGCGTTGTCAGTGCAACTAAATAAGGCCTCACAAGGAAATAAGGAATTTGGAAAGTCAATTGAAGAATTGCTGGTAGATTTAACAATTACTCAATCGGAAGGTGACGAAAATGCGATGAAAATTTTAAGACCAGTGAACGAAAAGATTGCTATAAATACATTCGCAAATGGGCTTCGAAATCATGAATTAAAAACAATTATAAAGGCTAGAAATTATTTGAAATTAAATGATGCCATAAGAGGTGCTCAAGATGAAGAATTTACAACAAAAGAAGTTCAAAATGTGTTCCATATGCGTAGTAAAAATCATTTCGTCAGAGGAAACGGAAGACAAAATTCTCGGGGTAATTTTCGATCAGGAACTCATACGGATTCAAATAGAGGTAGACAATTCTCAGGTAATTTTAGAGGAAATCAGCAGAGAGGAAACCATCATAGAGGTAACTTCAGAAATAGAGGCAATAACAATAGATTTCAGACTAGTAACAATTTCAGACATACTCATGACAGACAAAATTCAAGAAATAATAATGAAAGAACTTTTTTCATGAAAGATTCTAATGAAAGTTCAAGAAATGTAGATAGTAGCAATAATATTTCTCAGTCGGCTGATCATTTTTTTCGAGTTTCAGCACAAAGCGGAAATTACTGAAAAAGATGCGGTAATCTTAAGTATGAAAGGTTTGAATTATGTGCAAATGAGGTATAGAGAGAGTGAGCTAATTTTATTACTTGATACTGGGGCATCGGTTAGTGTAATTTTCAATAATTGTGTATCAAAACAAGAGATAATTGATGATTCAAAGAGAATTAGAATAAATGGTATATCAGGTTCAACGGTCTCAAATGGATCAGCGAATATCATATTACAAACAAATGGAAAGAATGTGTGTCACGAGTTTATGATTATGCAAAGTTTTGAAAGTGGAATACATGGAGTAATCGGATCAGATTTTTTCCGGAAATATAACGCAACAATTGATTATGAAAAATTTTTATTTTCGTTTTGGTTGAATGATGAAAAAATGTATCTTCCAATGCAATCTAAACACGAAATTCACACTACAATTCCTACGAGATGTGAGATAATTAGACATTTTTGGGTAGATTTTAATGAAGAGTGTGTAATTTCACAAGATGAGCTATGTGAAGGCGTTTTTGTGGCCGGAATTTTAGCATCTCCTGTCAATAATATGATTCCAGTTAAGATTCTCAATACTAGAGAAGAAGATATAACGATAAAAAATTTCAAACCAAAAGCACAAAAGTTAGATGATTTTGAAATATGTGAAATAAGTGGAAGAAATGAATTGTCAGTTGAAAGAATAGAAAATGTTCTGAAATTGATTAACACAGGGTATATGAATAAGGAAGAAAAATATTCAATTGAGAAAGTGTGCGCAAAATACGCGGATATTTTTCATTTAGAAAAGGACGTATTAACAGTTACGAATATATATAATCATAATATTAGATTACAGAAATCAGCTACACCAGTTTATGTAAAACCTTATCGTTTGCCACAAGTACAACAAGAGGAAATTCATAGACAAATAGATAAAATGCTGAAAGATGGTATAATCGAAGAGGCTCGATCGCAGTGGTCAGCACCATTACTAATCGTTCCAAAAAAGATCGATAACAGTGGTCAAAAGAAATGGAGAATAGTCATAGATTATCGACTTCTGAATAAAAAACTTGTAGATGAAAAATTTCCATTGCCATGTATAACCGAAATTTTAGATTCATTATCAGGTGCGATGTATTTTTCACATCTAGACTTGTCTCAAGGATATTATCAAATTGGATTAGATCTTGCAAGTAGACCATGTATAGCTTTTACTACAAACCGAGGACAATATCAGATGACTAGACTTCCTATGGGAATGAAAATCAGTCCAAGCGTATTTTCTAGAGCAATGCCCATTGCAATGAGTGGATTGAATTACGAAAGTTGTTTTATTTATTTGGATGATCTAATTGTCTTTGGAAATAGTTTAGCAAACCACAATAAAAATCTCACGAAAGTTTCACAGCGACTCAGAGAGGTTAACTTAAAATTGAATCCGAATAAATGTGAATTTTTGCGGAAAGAAATCTTATATCTGGGTCATGTGATATCTTCACAAGGTGTTTCTCCAGATCCGTCAAAGATAAAAGCTATAAATGAATATCCTGTACCAAAAAACGCGAACGAAACAAAAAGATTTGTTGCTTTTTCGAATTATTACAGAAAACTCGACAGAAAATTTATCAAAAATTTTGCTCATATTGCTTCACCATTTAATAACTTAACGAGGAAAGGCGTAACTTTTGATTGGAATGAGGAGTGCCAAGCGTCATTCGAAACGCTGAAGAACGCTCTAAAAAATCCACCTATTCTACAATATCCAAATTTTTCACCAAGTAACAATTTCATATTGAGAACTGACGCTTCAGGATACGCAATTGGATCAGTTCTTTCAAACGGGGATGATAAACCAGTTGCGTACGCTAGTCGATCTCTTAATAAATCTGAAAAAAAAACTATGGAACTATTGACAAGGAGCTTTTATCGATCGTTTGGTCCGTGAAACATTTCAGACCATATTTATTTGGCCGGAAATTCACAATTTTCACAGATCATAGACCTTTAATTTATTTATTTGGGATGACAAATCCATCTAGTAGATTGACTAAATTTCGATTAGTACTTGAAGAATATGACTTCACAATAAAATATATCAAGGGAAAAGATAATGTAACTGCAGATGCATTGTCTCGAATTGAAATTGAATCAAGTGAACTCCAAAATATGGGTACAGCTCTTTATTGTGAAACAATGTATGCTTTAACTAGAAATCAAACAAAAAATAATCAGAAAAACATTCATGAAAATATAGACACTACTAACAACAAAAGGATTGATCACCCTGGTGTTGTAGAAGTGCTTAAACGACCTAAGAATGCTTTCGAACTTCATCCTATAAGTGAGAAAGAGTTCTTCAAACTGACTAGGAATGCAAATAATGATATATACGTATTAGGTAATTTTATATCTGATGAAAAGTTGAACACTATATTCATGAAACAGGATACTCGGTCAACGTTGACATTAAGTACATCGTTGAGAGACCTGAAAAATATTTGTTCGAGATTTGATATTCCGGAATTAATTATTATAAAAAATAAGAAATGTAAAATATTATTGAAAGAAATCTCAAAGATTTCTAGTGATATAAAAAACCATGGTATCAGAATAACAATTTTGATAGAAGTTCAGAATATTTCTGATGTTGAATCTAGATTGATTATTTTGAACGATTTTCATTTATTACCAACAGGGGGACATGCAGGAGTAAATCGTATGTTCAATAATATAAAAAAGTATTATTTTTGGAAAGGATTAAAAAAGGATGTTGAAACATTTGTTAAAACTTGTGATGATTGTCAACGTTACAAACATTCAATACCAAGAAGAGAGCCAATGTCAATAACAACTACAGCTTCGTCAGGGTTTCAAAAAATTTATCTAGATCTCGTAGGTCCTCTGGAGGCAGACGAAGATAACAATCGATACATTTTGACTCTGCAATGTGAACTCAGTAAATTTATCGAAGCTTATCCTTTGCAAAATAAAGAAGCGACAACGGGAGCAAGAGCATTTGTAAATAATTTTGTTTTGCGTTATGGTATTCCAGAAGAAATAGTATCAGACCAAGGCACAGAGTTTCTGGCAACTACATTGAAAGAGGTTTGTCAATTATTACAAATCAAAAAACTCAACTCAACAGCATATCATCACTAGACACTGGGTGCTCTTGAAAATTTTCACAAACATTTAGGAGCATATTTACGAATGTATATGGCAAAATTTTCAGGTACTTGGGGTACATGGGTGCCATATTGGTGCTTCGCATACAATAATACTGTTCATACTGAAACAAAATACACTCCACATGAATTAATTTTTGGGAAAAATGCTAGACTACCTTCTAATTTAACAAAACCGAACGACCCACTTTACAATTTCGAAAGCTATCCACTTGAAATGAAATATAGATAACAACAAGCATGTCAAGATGCAAAAAATAATCTATTGATTTCGAAATGTAAAAGGAAAGATCGTTATGATAATGATACAAAAGTTACAAATTATAAAGTAGGTGATAAAGTTTTATTGAGAAATGGAGCAGGAAATAAAGTAGAACCTTTATACATAGGTCCTTATAAAGTTGTGGAAGAGAAGTCTCCAAATATTATATTGAATACAGGAAAACGGTTATTAGAGGTACACAAAAATCGGATTAAGTTATATAGTCATTAATTTTGAAAAAAAAAATATTATTATTGATGTATAAATTTTTTTTAAATTCCTTGGGAGGTGTTATGTTTGTTCATATTGTTTCCATTTAGCAATAGTTATTCATAACATATTTTATTATTGAATTGAAGTATGTAGGTCTTCAACAAGGTATGTAGGTCTTCAACAAATTATTGATGATTAAGCATTGTCAGCAGTTAGGCAAACCATATATTGTTTTATACATTTACCATAGAGGACAGATTGATTTTGAAACTTGTCAAAGACTTGAATAAAGTTAGTGATGTTGAAGATCAATTGAACCATTTTATTTCATCGACGAAGACATCGAAGAACCAGATAATCAACGATTATCACACCAGTCTTTTGGTTCTATGCTGTTTTGACGTCACAACATCTGTCCTGCTGTGTCCGCCACTGACTTAAACCTGCTCGTTTCCTGACCAATAGGATAAGATAATTTCTTGAGGGTCAGCTGGAGTTGTCACATTGGAATTGCAGGAAGGGTTTTTTTTTTGGAAAAAAGGTAACGACGAATTATCCGGCATCTTGCTCGAGGCTTTTTCATGGTGGCCATGATGTAGTTCACATGTGTCGGCAAGTAATTTTTCTTTGACTCGATGTCAGCACCCTGATGGGGGATCTGTGAGATTTAAATTTACTTCGCCGAACGTGACTACGTTGCTGGACCTTTTGGTCGATTTGTCCTGCCACCTGGAGACTGCCAAATTTCCTGATAAGCACTGCAGCATGGCCCCATTTTGTTTTATTGGAAAGTTGTAACCCTTCATGGAAGGTGAGTGTCAATTTTCAGAATGCAGATCACTTCGTATTGTTGCCTGCGAATTTTGTTTTTTTGTGTCTGTAAGAGATTTTAGAACCTATATTTCTAATAGGGTGTTTGGAGGAGTCCAACTTGTTGAGGTGTTAGGCTATTGGTAGAGTCACTACCAGCCTCACCACACACACACACCTTGGACACTTTTCCCTTGCCAGGACTCCTGGAAAGGGCCCTATTAACCACGACCGGATCCTGGCTGGAGCAGACAACCCTAGGACACCTTGGTGGTTGAGCAGCTCAGCAAGGGAGCTCATTTTCTGGGACTGGTAGTGGGCTTACCAACAGCCCATCTTCAGGTTGGATTTGGCGGCGAGGACATATGCTGCCCATCTTCTCAAACGGACAACAATAGACCTTGGATAGGGGTGATTGGGACTTATGAAGAGGACTTCAACATCAGGACAGGTTTTTATTAGGATGTATTTTTTCACTTTTCAGAAATAATTTTACTTCATAGTGAGACACCCTGTACACTTCCCTCCATAGTACTATGCGGCAGTAGTTTCACTTTTGCTGAAAATTACTTGCCCTATGTTTTACATATTTCTGATTAAGTAGGTATATCTTAATAATCATCACATATAGTTATACTGATATAATCCTGTCCTCTGCATCAATCTACAATCATCCTGTCTATTGTTCACATATTAAATAGGTTTTTTGAACTATTTGGTATTTCTATTCATTTATTTGTGTACTATGACAATCTAGTGAAATAAGCACCTGATATTTTTTTTTCAGATCAACATCAATTTGTTACTTTCAACTACTTGGTTTTCTCAATTATCCTAGTTGAATAACTTTTATACTAAATTTAGTGGCGCCCTAGGTACTATTTCAGGCCCCGGATTCACTTATCTGTTCTCCGGCGAACAGCTGCCGTCAGCACTGTGATCTATTATTTAAAAAAAAGGTGAAAGAATTGTTATATACTCATCCCTTCTACAAAATGGAAGAATATTTCAATTGTGAAAACTTGTGACAATAATAAATTAAACATGTCCCTTCTCCTTAGAAAGGACTGATATGATTGCATCTGATGGACTTCTTATTCATTCTATGTAAACAAATTTTAATATGTCTGTACCAGTACCAGTATTTTATTGTATTTTGTATTTTTATTTTTTTATTTAATGTTCTGTTATTAATATTGTTCTTCATCTATGAATCTGCGATACATGACTTTGTCGATAAGATTGTTTTTCTTCTGACAATAAAGCATATTTTGATTGATTGATTGATTGATTTCATATTTGAGTAAAATAAAGTAGGTCACACTTGAAAAAAAGTTGGAAAAACTCGAGTATAGAATACAGTTATGTGTATATATTTTTTTATTTTTTATTTATATAACATATTAAACAAAATCATTTTAAATAGCAACAAATTACTATGAGAACTACAATAACATCAAACAATTTGATGTTATATACTGCGCTCTTCAACAGGCGTGATACACATTCTGTTATTTTCTTGATGCTGAATCCTACCACGAAATTCTTTTCAGTGTGTTTAAACACTGAGCAGGTATTTGAGAATTGTTTTTCAACCGCCAACTTAGTTGCGGAGCAACCCTCCTAAGTCTCGAACTTTTATGAGTAAGGAAGACGGGGACCTTAGCTTATTGATTGTCATCCAAAGCACTACTCGAATGGTTATCGTTGAGAGTCCGAAGGATTGAAATCTAGGTACCAAGAATGTTAGGTTGGTCACCTATCTTCTCCTGCTAAACGATATTATAGAAATAAATAAATATTTTCAATAGCTAACGCGGAATTCGAACCCACACCCTCTAGACTATAAGCCAGCGATTCAACGCACTCGACCACCAGCCTAGTGGTCTATGGAGGGATACCACCGATTGACATTTGACATGGTATCAAGGGTGATATGTGGATACGGTGTCATTTCAAGCACATTTAACACGATCCATTGAAAAATTTTAGTTCCATTCAGCAATTTTGATCCAGAAAGATTAAATTCAAGCAATAGCGGTACGTTGAAACGTGCGGAACCATATCAAAGATGAGGATTTGACATAAATGAAGAAACTTCTACTGGGTGATTTGAAAATTCGAAAATATATAATACAGGGTGAATCAGGAATGCCATGCTGTATCAGACAGATAATAGCGACTTCGACATCATCAGGAGAGTAGCGTGTGAGAGGTGATAGAAGGTAACAGATCAGGGGCAGATACAACTTTGCATCATTGACGAAGTATTGGAAAATATTAACTTTTGGTTCGTGGATAAGTGACAAAGATGATACCAAAATCTACAAAACATAAGAAAAATCAAGGAATGAAATAGATAAAATCTGTAATTCACTCAGTGAGCCTTTCAGTCGCGTCCTAGAATAACCATACACTGAACTTGCTCATTAGACAAACATTATAGTGCATGAAAGACTATATTTTATTCAACTCAAACTCATTGATTCACTCTCACAAAAATTTGTCGGTAGATTCCGCTAAAACGATTGCCAACTATATTTGAAATGTCCTCAAATTACGTTCATTCATCATAAATGAATGATACCATATAATTTTTCAGGCTACTTCATAAATTATTGTAATTCTCACTGGACTAAGGCGAGCATATTTTATACTGTATGAGCTTAAGCTATATAGAATGTACCTTTTTTTTCTTTTCTAAGATATTTGATTTATTTATACATAGATACTATAATACCAAACCCTTGCTGTGGAACTTTCTGTTTCTGAAAGCAATAAATAAATAATAAAGATTTTCTTCTATAGCTGACTCTGGTTGGAACAAAAAGGAGGAGAGTACTTCTATTGTGGTTCTATAATGAAGTCATTGTGCAACGTATATGCCTGTCGAAAGAGCCTCTATTTCGATACGCATTTTTTATTATTCGGATATCAAGTTTCAAGTTTATTCACACACAAAAATTCGAAATACAATTTATGTTTCGGTAAGATTATTGTAACCCTTTGTGTATGGATAGATGCACCTGAGCATCTGCAATGCTTGTGTTGTGCTATCTATCCCCCACTCAAGGTAAGTATCTGAATTAACAATGAAGCGAGTGCATGAATTATATAACATAAAATATTATTTCTTCAAATATATAGGTCACCAGTAAGTAAGAATTATGAAAAATAAAAATAAAAAAAAGGAGTATGATGAATAAAAAGGAGTATGATGAAAGAGAGTTGCGAGTAGTTTGAATTCAATTGAATATATTGAGAGATTCGGAGTTGAGTAAAATGAGGGTTTTGATTGATTTCTTGAAATTTCTGATATTGGTAATATTTCTTATGCTTGCTGGTAATAGATTGAACAGTTTTGGACCATAATAAAAAATATATATCTGTGTGTGGCTTTTTCTGAATGCAGGTACGCTTATCAGTGAATTAGTAACGAATCTTGTTTGTTTTTCTGTATCGATTGGGATGCGTATTTGTTAGTATATACCCAAACTAAGCAATTATATATAAATAGGTCTCTCATTTTTAGTAGCAGCAATTCTTTGTACAGGTATTCACTAGAGAACATATTGGGTTTCTTGAATATAATTTTCAAAATTGTGTTTTGTGTTGTCTGAAGGAGATTCAGTGAGTTGTTGTAAAGACCACCCCAGGCTGCAATACAATATCCCATCACGGATTCTGCTAGAGAAAGGTAAACAGTGATTGAATTATTTTTATCCAGGATATCTCTCAACTCATAGAATTCTTTAATCAAACTTTTAAGTCGTTTCACAACATTGTTCGAATGATTATCCAATCTCATGTGCTGATCAACGATAACTCCTAGGTATTTATTATTTTTAGTTTTTTCTATGGTGGCACAATCGCAGTTTGTTGTGTCAGCGCAGTCTTTGTCGTGAATATGAATTATGTTGCGTTCTGGTTGATCGCTTTGTAATGAGGTATATGTTACAAATTTGGTTTTTTTGATATTGAGACTCAAAAGATCATGGCATAGCCATATCTGAATGTCTCTCAATTCTTCTTCTGATTTTTCGAATGTCTCCTTCCAACTTTTACCTGCGAATATGAGTACTGTATCGTCCGCGTATGAGATGAGATGACCCTGGAAATTGTTTATGAAACTTATACTATTTATATAAACCAAGAATAATAGGGGTCCCAAAACTGTTCCCTGCGGTATTCCTGTTTCAACTTCCATTGACTCACTTAGAGTATCATCAATTATAACCTTCTGTGTTCTATGTGATAAATAGTCTTCCAAAATCTTGAATGTTGGGCCTCGTATACCATACCCTTGCAATTTTTTCAGCAGTATGCCGTGTTCGACAGTGTCAAATGCTTTAGCAAAGTCTAGAAATATGGCTAGACATTTTTATGATCTATCCAAAGTCTCAATAGTTTTTTTAACAAAATCAAGCATGGCATTTTTGGTGTTGGAATTATTGATGAAACCAAATTGTCTGTCTGTTAATATATTTTTGGAGTTGAGGTAACATATAAGTCTACTTTTCAAAGAATGTTCTAAAATTTTGGCCAAATTGTTTATCACAGATATCGGTCTATAATTCCCAATCTCATCACGCTTACCTGATTTGTAGATGGGGGTGATGATTGATTCTTTCCATTGTCGTGGTAGTTTGCTCTTTTTATAGATTACATTGATAATATGATGTAACGTTTTCATTCGCCAATACAACCTATATTGAAATGACGTTACCATTTTCAGGTTATTTTATATGGAGGTACAAGTAAAAACATTCAATTCCATGTGTAGGCATATTTATTCAGTAACATTTCTAACAGTTCAGAATCACATTATTCCAAACACTATGTTTATCACGCCGTCCCATCTTGTACTACATAGGAAACTCTACTGCCTTGTATCCTGAGACGGAGATAACTTTTCATCATTGTTTGGAAAACAACTCAGACTTATTTTAACAAGACTCACCTTGTTCATTTCCTGATATGAATAGATATATCGCCCTTTAACTTTGCTTTAGCCCTCACTCAATTGCAACTGCCCTTCAGTCAAAGGTTTATCCTAAAAATAGAAAACGAGTCATCATAATATTCCTTAGAGTAATCGAAGAACAAACAAAGAATGGCGAATATTTAAAGCAATACATACCTCCAGTGTTCATATGTAAATATTGTACTTAGGGATCGGTGAGATTAGTTCTTTAATTTCACAAATTCTACCTGGTTTGTATGACTGAGCTTGATGGTATAGTTTCGATGTTTATATTATGACTGTCACACTTTTGAGGTCAAATAATGGCTCTTTCCTCTTTTGTTTTCCTCGTTCGGTATTTATCATCCGAGTAGACATGGTAGACACTACCATTTCAGTCCCTCTGTTTTGAAGTTCGCTTGGTCGTGGTTTTCGTATTGCCAACTGTAATTGGATTTAATTCCACCTATTGGTTCATCAATGACAACGACATGAATTGACTTCAATCAAGATGATCAAGAACGCGAGGTGTGAGAAGACGGAAAGAGATAAGAAAAAACCGAGTTCGTTCTTGAGTGGGGATTCATTTTTTTTGAGGAAAGAGAGCATGGAGTTCGAGAGGAGATTAGAGGTGGCTTTTGTGATCTACACTTGGCGCTGGCTAGCTTTTGATAGTTTTTTTGGTGATCGGTGGTCCCGGCAATCCGGTGAACGAAGTAGAGCAGGCGAGGGCGAGACTGTTCCAGGGGCGGTATGCCATATCTGCCCGATGTACCTTCCAGCACTATGGGGCCTAGGAAATCTGTGGTCGAATCGAAACCCTCTATGAAACAGAGGTGAGTTGTTATTTTTCACGATGGGAATCGAAAACGGGTTTTGATACCCTACTTTTCGATCCATAGGGTTTTATTTGGAGCTCTTTCTTCTTCGACATTCGTCGAGATGCTACAGAAACCGGACCAGGTTCCTTTCTACTCGTTTCTACTCCAGGGGGCTTCTCTGCCTCAAGAGATCCACTGATGAGGGCCATCATTGGGGATCACTAGCTCAGTCACCAGGATATAGGAATAATGATAATCCAGGTTTTTTTAGTATAAGTTTTTTTATAGTTACCTATTGTTGAATATTCTGATTTCCACTATGATTTGATTCTGAAATTCATGATGATTGCATGTTAAAGCCCTATTTGAGATCCATAATAATTTCCATATAGATTTAACCGCCATTATATAAGTTCCCAAAAATTCATGAATTTTTAGAAACATTTTTATATGACCAGAATACTTCACTATACAACTTATCTCTTTCAAAACGGGTTTACGTAGGCTATAGAGCTTTTATCAGATTTTCATATATATTTGGAATATTATACTGAGTTTGTGTTTGAATCATTATATAAGGTTCATATGATTTTCATGATTATTAGGAACATATAAAATTCATCTGGTCTTTATTTATTCTAGAAATCATAGAACTCATGTTTGAACTATCAAATGATAAGCATTTGGTTTCCATATATAGGAGGAACATTTGACATGATAAACTCTGTGCGGAATTGAGGTACCTACATATTCATTATGAGTATATATTTGTTTCCAATGTATAATCCAAAACATGTTTCATTTTGATTAAAGTAGTGTATATTTATGGAGTTTTCCTGATTTTCTCTGACATCTCTCTAGTGACATATTGAACAGGTTTCTGTTTTTGCCTAGACTAACAATTGTCCAAAAAGAATCAGTGGCGTCCATTCCATTTCAATTTCACAAAAAATATATTAGTTGATAATATTCAAGAACTAGATTAAAATTAACAAGTTAGATAAACACATGCACAAGTGCTTCCGACGAAGAGCTGCCAAACAAATTGAAACATAAGATAATAACGTTTCAATGAGTCAATGGAGTCAAAATGAACACATGTATATTTTTAATGAGCTTCGAAGAAATGCCATCAGGACCAGAGGAACAGTTACTCTTCAGCTTGAATATGATTTCTATCAGCTCATTTTCGGTAACTGGTTTTAAAAACATTGACTCCTGTTGAGCAATATCATCAAGAAATGCTTCAGGTAAGTATTCGATTTTTTTGATTTTTTTTGACATTTCAAGTCCAATATTGGTGAAGTAGTTGTTGAAATCATTCGAGATCTCTTCTTTGTCTGAGACCGCTCCCCATTTTTATTTTTGAAATATATATTACCGATATTAGTTTTTTTTGAGGAGTTTATTCCAGTTTCCGGAGATTGGTACTGTCAAATGAATGTCAGAAGAGCTAGGCCCAGTTTACTTCTGAGCGATTTGGATTTGGTGTTGATATCAGCAGTGAAAAACTCAATGTTTTAATAGGTAAATTTCAATTCAGAGTGTAATTTGATTTAAATCGATCAATAAAAACAATAACAACATTGAATTTTTGACCGCTGGTATTGCAATAATCGAAATAACTCAACTGTAAACTGGACTTTACGCTTGTGCGTCAGATTTTAATTATTTCAATGTCATCAGTGTTACCAATCGAAGATGTTTCTGTGATTTATCGATATTGAATCCATTTTTTTCTTCAAATCAATTCAGAAATGAAAAATTTGCATATGACACACGTTTTATAAGACACGTTGTCGCACTTGTTCGAAACAACGCGTGCGACAAAATAGCGTCTTATAAAACTTGTATCATAATATACTATTGTAGATTGTATGAAGGGTCGTTAAGGCTGTGCAGCCTCTCAAGCACCTCGACCTATAAGATCTTTTGTGCATAACCCTTAATGTATTCGAAGCCCGGGATTCCGAGACTTCGTGCAAAGTTTATCAGTTTCCTGGGATCTAGGTTCCTGATATCGGAGGGCTCTAAAAAGGCCCCTTCCAGGAACTTGAGCTTCTTGCAGAAGAGCGCTGGGCATTCGCAAAGCAAATGTTCTGCAGTTTCAGCGAAGTTCTCGCAGTAGCGGCAACTATCACTCTCTGTTTTGCCCATCTTTTTGAGGTGATACCTCAGAGGGCAGTGTCCAGTGAGAATTCCCGTTACCAGTTTCAAGTCTTTCTTGTCCAACTCGAGACGCTGCTTAGCTTTCCTTGGCGATAGGCTCACTAGCCTTTTCCCAACGTCGAACCTCTTCTTTCAAGTGGGCCTTGGAAAGTCCACAGAAGGGTTCTGGGCCGGAAAATTGTGTATTTGCCCCTTCTTTGGCAAGGCAGTCTGTTTCCTCGTTGCCTATAACTCCCTTGTGACCTGGAACCTAGACCAGGTTGTGTGCAGCGAGTTGTCTCAGGGATTGTTTGCAGTCCCAAGTCAGCTCAGACTCACAAGTGTATGACTTCAGAGCTTTTAGTGCTGCTTGGCTATCTGAGATTTCTGCCCTTCTAGTGTCCCTTTCGAGGCACTCCTGTGCACATATCTCTATAGCATGTACTTCTGGTTGAAAGATGGTTAGGGTGTTACCTAGGGATTTTGAGAGCCTGAAATGTGGCCCTGTAACTCTCACTACAGCCCTTTTATCCATCTTGGATCCATCAGTATACCACACTGATGCATCCCTTCCCAGTTGAGGTCCGTTCTCTGTGCAAATTTGGTGGTTGTTTATGACCACTTCAAACTGCATTTCGAAGAAGTACCTAACTGGCATGATATCTGTAGGCTAGGACATGGATTCTAGGAAAATATTTTCCAAAATCTTCAAATGTCCAGTCCGATTTCCTAATTTGAGGTTAATTGTCTGGCTCAGCCTGAAGGCACTGATTGCTGCTTCTTTCATTACACATAGGTGCAATGGTGGAAGGTTTAGCATTACCTCTAAGGCTGCAGTAGGACACGTGAATATTGCCCCTGTTATTCCCAGACAAGCTAGCCGCTGCACTTTCTGCAGCTTGACTTGCGCCGAAATTTGTTGCATTTTTGGCCACCATATCAATGAAGCGTATGTGACCATGGGTTTGATGATCGTTGGGTATGACCAATAGATCATTTTTGGTTTCAGACCCCATGTCTTGCCAAAGACTCTGCAGCATGTCCAGCTTGCCGCTATAGCTCTAGGAAGAATGTGATTGAGTTGGCTGTTCCATGTCAGTTTTTGGTCGATTATCACGCCCAGATATTTAACTTCTTTGGAAAAAGTGAGCTGGATTCCATTCAAAGTTGGGGCTTTTAGTTCATACTTTCGCCTCTTGGTAAATGGAACCAGCACTGTTTTGCTAGGATTTACATTGAATCCTTCCTTTGCGCACCAGCTTTCGATTGTGTTTAGGGCCACTTGCATGCGATTGGAAATTATCCCGTTATGTTTGCCCCTAATGGTGACAACTAGGTCATCGGCGTAACCTTGAGTCGTAAAACCAGAATCATGAAGTTAAACTATCAGGTTGTCGACAACCAATGACCACAGCAGAGACGATAGAACTTCCCCTTGGGGACAACCTTTTTCTACTTTCATCCCGACCGTCTCTTCCCCGAGAGTCGTCAAAATGATTCTGCTTTTCAGCATTGCTTGTATCCATCTAATCAGTGAGGCGTTTACATTCCTTTCCTCTAGCGACCTAGTTATGGAAGCATATGCGATGAAGGCACAGAGAGCCATTTCTTTTTCGACGTATGTCTTTTCAATGCTTTCAACTAAACTTTTTAGAGCATTTAACGTGGATTTACCTGCTTGATAAACAAACTGTTTCTTGTGGAGCGGTCTTAGCTCAAGGAGCTCGCTTCTGATGTAACAGTCTATTATTTTCTCCATTGCTTTTAGGATAAAAGAGGTGAGTCTGAAGGGGCGATAAGACTTTGGTTCGTCCATTGGACGTCTCCCAGTCTTTGGTTAAACGCCACAACGGCCTCTCTCCACGCTTGCGGTATATAACCGATATATAACCTTTTCAAGGAAGGCTCTATTTTTTCAAGGCCATGTTGCAGTAAGGCGGAAAATATTCCGTCTTTTCCTGGCGACTTGAATGATTTGAAGTTTTTGATAGCCCATTTGATCCTTTGAGTTGTGAAGATCTTTCCAGCTAGGCTTCTGCTGGATCTGTTGGGGTTGTGGACAACCCCTTCCAGGTGAGCGCTTTGCTGTTCGTTCTCCACAACCGTTTCGGAACCAGGAAAGTGTGCCTGCAGGAGAACACTTAAGCTTTCCTTAGGATCATCAGTGTATCCCCCGTTCGGCTTTCTGATAAGGCCGATGCCGTTGGAATGTTCTTTCGAGAGAACTTTTTAAAGACGTTGTGCTGGAGCTAATTCATTGATCCCTTCACACATTTGCCTCCATGTTCTCCTTTTCGATTTTCTGAGTTCATTATTGAACTCAGAAAGAGCTGTTTTGTAGTCTTTCCAGTTTCCCAGACCTTTAGCTCTATTGAAAAGTCTTCTGACTTTTTGTCGAAGTTTTGCTAGTATCTTATTCCACCAAGGCATATCTCTAGTAATAGCCTTTTGTTTTTCAGGACAGCTGAGTTCATATAATTTCATTATAGCATTTTGAAGTTGTCTTGAGGCTGTGTCAAGTTCCTCTGTTGATTCGATGGATGTTCTTCTGTCTGCCTTTCGAGATGCTCTTTGTTAGCATCCCAGTTGGTTAACTTTGGTACCCTGTATCCATCGAAGCGTGTCTCTGACGTCTCCAGGTCGAACCTTATGTGCTGGTGGTCTGACATTGAAGAATCATCAGAGACATGCCAGTTGTGAATATAGTTCGTCATAAACGGATCGGCGAGAGTCAAATCAAGAACCTCTTTCCTAATCGCATTTATGAAGGTGGATTCATTTCCTCTGTTAATAATGTCAATATTGTTGACCAACAAATATTTTAGAAGATACTCACCCCGTATATTTGTGTCTGTGCTTTCCCATATTAAGTGGTGGGCGTTTGCATCGCAGCTCAGAATAAAATGCCTGTCACCTTTTTTGCACCATTCGATGAGGCTTTGAACTTCCTCTGGTGGAGGGTGTGTTTCGGAGTCTCCTGGGAAGTAGGCCGAGGCAATAACTACCTGCCTCTTGCCTACCTCAGTTGACACTTCCACTATCGCGGTTACCAAATCTCCAGTGATGAACTTTGGAACAGGTAAGAATTTAATATTAGGTGCGAGCAATATGGCTGCTCGTGGTTTTTCCTGAAATGAACAATAAAGTAACTAACACGACTTAATGTTGAGTCCTTGTATACGTCCTCTGTTAATCCAGGGCTCTTGAAGTAGCCATACATGAATGTTGTCTTCAATAAACCTCCTTCTGAGCACACTCGTGGCAGCTTTCGAATGTTGGAGAATCTGAAGACAATTGAGCTTTTTGCTCATACTGGAGGTTTAAGTGGGGCTTTTGACTTCCCCTTCCCTTTAACTCCGCCGGCATGGGATCTGTCCAGTTTCCGAGGCACAGTCTTGCCTTCGGTCACCTTCTTTCCAGTGTCAGCAGCACTCTTGACAGCCTTTTCGGTCTGCTTTTTGGTGCTGGCTGCACCCGCATTGGTACCTGAGGTACCTGGTTCTGAGAGGTCAAATGTGGCCGATTTGGGTTTGCCACCCCTTGCCCTGAGGGTTGTGTGACCAAATTTATAATTGATCACAAGCCCCGTTTTTCTCAACCTTTCGGCTGATTGGATATCAACCAAAATGGTGAGAAGTTCTAGAGGGCCTTCAGATGTTCTCCTCAGTACCCTTCAGGTGGTTGCGTTGAGGCTATTCTGAGCCTCTATTGATCCAAGGATTTTCTTCGTGGAGTATCCCTGGCTGCCTGGTAGGTACGCCACCAAGATCTCGCTGTGAGGCATTGCTGCCTGGATAGTTCAACGGCAGAATGCCCAACCTCACCTCTTCCGTCACTTGATTAAAGGTAGGTTTGGTGGGCACTGAGGCACTGCTGCCTCTGTCTGCCGCTTTAGGTCGTTTCTTTGGTTGACCATCGGAGAGTCTTTTTCTCTGACCTGACTCATTTCAGCCCTTTGTCAGAAGTTGACTCCTTCAACGGTTCAACCGCTTTCGTCCTGGCCTCTTCTATTGGGAGGCCTTGTTTAACGAGGTATATAAACCTTTTTCTGGCAGCACCGCTGAGCTTGATTCTGTCCTTCCCTTTCGAGAGGGCTTTTGCGGAGTTATCAGTCTCCCCGATACTGCCAGATTTTTTGGAAAGGTCAGCTTCGGGTTCAGGACGTTCGACTTCCTGTGTAATTCTGCCCGTTTCCATGAGGATTTCGTCCTCTGTATTATTTGGGGAGTTTTCCTCACCCTGTTTTTTTTTCCTCAGTATCCATAAATGATCCCACGAGGAGCTAGGGAAAGAACGGTCACCTGCGACAGAGCCCCGCATGTCGCAGGAAGGCAAATTAAAACAGGGGGCGCCAGGTACCCCGGAGTTCGCATAATCGCGACTAGTCCTCCCACTAGCCATGCAGACTTTGGCTTATGCTGTACCACCTTTGTCTTGGGGAGATTTCTATTGTAGTTCCCTTCTACTTGGCCAGCTGGTTAAGGCAAGCCCCCACGCATTATCAGCGCGGTTAGTACCAGGCAGGTTTCCACAGAGAGTTCCAGCTCTCCGGCGCGCCAGGGATGCTCCGGACATGACATCCAGTCGCCCCCCCAACACCCCGGGAAAAAGGTTTCCTCCTCCACGCTGTGGTCCATATCACTACTGTACTACTGTCAACAATACTATTGTACTTCCTTGTGAAATGATAGAGGAGAAATTGATATAGTCTTGCATCACTGCAAGGGATTGACCAGATACATTATATTTATATCACGAAGAAGTGAATTCGAAATCAAGAAACGATGAGAGCAAAAATTTGCTTGTCTGGATCATTATATTATATTATGATATGAAGGAAATATATCCAATAGTTTGGCGTGGATCATTTGAAAAAAATAATTTTGAAAGATTTTTGAAGTTACATTGGAGTAGTTTGGTAGATATCACAATTCTGCTGAATATCATATAGCAGAACTTAAATAAGATCTGATATAAATTTGAATGTAGATCTACTAAAATTATCATTGATATCAAGTTTTGTATCTCCTGAGCAATTCTCATCCACTGTGTATGTGAAAAATCACCATTTATTTTGTAGTATCGAAACTGAACGGTAATTGAAAATAAACCAAGCCATATTCAAATGCACATCATATTTCACATATGAGATCTTTACACGAATTGCAACACTATATTTCACGAAATCACATTAATAAATATCATTGTATCGCAATAACAGAATTCATAATTGAACATATTGAATCATGGTCTACGGTATGGCCTCTCTTGTTCTTCTTCTGGGTGAGCTGCGTTGTACTCCAAAGACCTTAAGATTGCCTCTGGAATCGGAGGAGGTGTTGGCAAATGAGCTCCTTGAGGTTGGAATCCATTCTCATTAGCAATATAGGTCAGCTGAATTGGGGTACCATCTAGAGCAGTGAATTTGAAATCACCCTGTGCTTCCATCAAATCTGCTGCTTTTTGACGGCCCTGTTCTCTAGCTGCAATACCATTTTCTGCTTCGTAACTGTAATGGAATATGATATCATTAAAATAATGCTTTATGGATTGAATTATTGTAGGGATTCATATCGATATTCGTTGTTTGGTTCGTTATTCAGCGATTCAATTCGTTCCAGAAAATTTCTGTTGAAATGAGAGTCCTGTCTGTTCTGATTTATCAGCTGAACTGAATCAACATTTCATTAACAGAGACAGTTTTCACATAGGTACTTAAAATGTGATGATCGAATGAACTAATGGAAATATCCCATGAAAAGTATTTCACAAATCGAAGTACTAACCCTATGTAGTTCACTACTCCGAACCGACTTTCTTCAGAGCTTCGTGAAAAAATTATTGCAGTTTATTTCGAATCATCAAAAACTTGCTATTTTTTATTTCTGTCATACTCATGATTCAAGACTATATTTCCATCATAATCACTTGAAAAACATATCATATTTTGCATTATTCTGATTTTCAATTCCCGTTTATAAATTATTTGTGTGATCGTGAACGCTAGTTGAATTTTTCATGTATCTCAATATCAAAAGCATTTTGCACCCTCTATGTAATGAAATCAATGATTACACATCAAATAACGCAAAATATTGTGATCAAACTTATAAGGGTGAAGTGAATTCAATTCATAAGGTCCTTGTACCAGAAAGTCCAAGAATATGTATCGATTTAAGTGTAATATTTCATGAACTAAAAGTGAGTACACAATATTTCAAATCTTGAAAAATAAAAGAATGATTGAATCGTCCTTATTCGAGCTGAAAAATAACTAGGTTGTGAAATTTGAATATTTGAATACCTCCAGGAATAAGATCCATCAGGATTTGGACCTTCTTGTGTTTGACTTATAATTCTCACTACTTGTCCAGGACTGGAGGGAGGAAGGGGCCTATATTGTCCCATTGCACACCCAATCACGGCCACTATAAATACCTGAGGAACAAAGAACACAAATTGATATGCAAATCCTATACAAATTTTGGTCTGTGAAACCACCAATCAAATATTTCAATTCTGGCAGAGAAATAAGATTCACTGAAATAATGTTATCAAAGTATGTTGTATGTTGTATATTGTTAGATACGCTGAGTAAGTACGGCACTTATCTATGGTATCCTGAAAGTCATTCGTTTTGTTATTTGGATTGATTTGGTATGGAATCGAATTTGTATATGGTGATAATTGTTTGTTAAGGCACCTGTATACCTAGAAGTTTTCCAACAACTGTCTTCGAAATGTTAAAATCGTAGTTAATCACATGATTTCGTCAAGTGGTATCAAGTGAGACCACTTTCAATTATATATTTATTCCTTTGGATTTTAATACTGATATTTTTGCAGATGATATTGTCGAAAAGAATTGTATCTGACTCAATCATACTAATTATTGCAACAGTGATAATGAAGAGAATTTAGGAAGTAATGCTTTGGATGTGAATTTGAGCTTTCTATTGCAATAAGGAAAATTTCAGCCGATCCAGAAATCTCTTGAAGTAATAGAAGTTCGACAATTCAGAGCGATAATACATTCCATGCAACGGCGTACAGGTGAGATTGCGAATATGCCTATGTATATAGGTACATGGCGATTCGAATGATTTAAATAAAGAATAAGACATTCTTTCAACAAATGGTTGCCCTGCTAATTAGTTGAGAGTGATTTGGCTCTCATTCGATAAAATATGGATGGAATAAATTGGAATTCATGTTTATGCTATAATGATGATAGAAACATTATTTTCAATCTCTTTGGCACGTTTCATTATTTTGATATATATATAGAATTTATGAACGCAGTTTCTTTTCTAATGAATCAAATGATGAATTCAATTAGGGTATGAACTTTTTATTGTGGGGATCACCTAGATTACAATTGAAATATAATAATTTGTTCAAACTATATAACTAAATTTAATGAAACCAGAAATTTACTGACCCAGTAGTAGTAGTAGTAACAGGAAGTAAAAAACCCATCTCAGAAGATATATCCTTTCGAGAGTAAACCTGTTTTTGATCTCTCGAGATATCGCCTGATGGACCAGTTGGATTCTGGTATATTACATGAAACTGATTGTTCACTCCGGTAGTAAAAGTAACAGATGATGAGATTTGCTTAATTACTACTTTGACGGGTTTTGATATGGACGCGTGAAAGTAATATTATTCTTCACGTCTCCATCCTTGAATTTCGCAAAATTCATGCGAATAATATGGTCGCTGAGGAGAAATATCGCAATGAAGTTGAAATATTTGAACATTTTTGCGGACTTTTGTATATTAACATGATATCAAGATACCACTGAATGCATGAATCCATAGTTTTGTAGGGTAGGAAAATCAATGTAATATTTCTAATTCTCAGATTCGTATCAATTTTGCGAAATTCCAGCCTTTACGCGCATGAGTTTTCAAAGCACGGAATTTTATCGTGCAGCTCACGTACTGATAACACTCGTATAGATATGTGTTCCTAGTTTATTTTGTTACGCTCCACGTGTTTGTGTAGCTTTTATGCAATATCCACATAATAAAAGGAAGAGAAGGACCTACGAGGAATTCGAGGACTTGAGAATATATTTAGCAAGATTGAAAAAAGTTTTTTCAGTACTGGTATAATAAAAATAATGTTTTTATATATTTTGAGAAACTTGCTAATCAATCACCATAATGTATTACAATAATAATATGAGTATGTCTTGACTGTAGTAGCCCACAGATTATTGTCTGCAAGTCAGTATTAGCAGAAGAAGTGCTAGTTGTCTTAGATTCACCAGAATGCAGATTATTGTCTGTTCAATTGTCTAGCTTGTAGTTGACAAGATAATCATAAAACAATTATTCTCATCAAGAGGCTTGGAGATATATGTATCAAATTAAATTTTTTTACCTTCGATAGACACACTATCCATCAGTCGATCAACAAGAATATGAGGATTCACCAACACAGATGGTAAATATTCAAGTAAAGAGTGTTTCGATGAAGTTCCTGAGTATTATCGAAGAAAACCTAGAATTGTCAAACTAGCTAGTCCCACAACTAAATGAAGAACTGGTAGTCTGGTGGTCAGATTACCTCAGAGAGAGAGTTTCCCCATAAAATAGGAAGGGTCTTATAGAAAAATGTCTTATTTCTGCAGATTGTTTGGCACTTTAGCCTCCTAAGATGAATTGGGAAAACAAATCAACTCTGCCGCATCATCAGATTCAGAATAAAATAGCAGCTGGTTCGACAGCAATTGAATTTTGAATTCTGAAAGTATTGCACCAGATTCTTCCATATTGAATGATGAGAGGCTTCAGACAATAGCATATAAAATATATTATTCTCATAATTCATAAAATGATCAATTAAATTACAGTTGAATTGAAACAATCACTGAAAATGTTGCACACAAAAGGTTTTAGTTTATTACCGTCATCCTTTCGAACATATAGCAGGTATTCAGGCTACTGCTGAATTCAAATAATTGAGAGATCCTCAAAATATCTCGAAGCCACCTCAGTAATGAATATTATTACATACTTTTTCCTTATGGTTTGATATAATAATCATAAACAACAAACACCCACCCTATCCAACTACAACCAACAGCAACTTGAATCAGAAATTAATTATTTCTTATTATATATATATTATTTCTTATTATATCGATATGTATCTTTCTCTTTCTCTTTTTTTTTCTCTCTCTCTCTCTCTCTCTCTCGAAAACAAAGCAACAATGATGTCAATTTCATCTTTGAAAAATACCTAAGAAAAGCGAGAACTATAAAAAATGAATTATAATAATCTTGACATGATTTGATTCGATTGGACATGTAATTAAAAAATCCAGAATATCAGTGAAAACCGGAGTATTTGATAAACACTATATATGAACTGATTAATCAAAATACTAACATGAAAAACTGAAATTTAAACGGATAGTGCATGAAGAATGAATAACTGAGAGCTCAGTAAATTCATCAAGAGAAAAACACTACTAGAGGGCACAAAACAAATCCAAATGATGAGTAAAAAAATAATTTCTTCATTCGTTGTGTAACAGTGAACGATTAGATTTTCACAAAAATATATTTTATATACATTGAACTCACATGATTCGCTAACACAGTAACTTCTACTATAACGAATACAACCATATATTTATATTTTATTATACACTTTACAACAATATCTGTTGGTACTTCTATCGAGGTTATAAATATTATATCTCCAGATGGGTATCCTATCTTACTAGAAGAACAAATTCAACAATGGAAAATTATTTGAATATAGCTGGTCATCGAGTAGGTAATAGGTTTGCATTTTTTAGTCTGTCACTTTGAAGTGTTTTCAGTTGATCAAGTTTGTTTTTATTTTTTTCAATATGTAAAATTCATCATTACCCATAAGGTTTTTATAAATACGATTTTTGAAACTTCTGCCAATTCAAGTACCTCCGATCAAGTTCCACTATTCCATCTAAAGGTATCTCCGGATTATTCGGATTCAGGAATTATTTTTTTATTGTTTTTGGTCAACCTTTTCAACGAATTGGTTGTTATATGGATGTCTTGTTTATTCAGAACTGAATCTACTCGCTCAGTAGTCTTGCAGGATAACTTTATATCCACTGTTTCATGCGATTCGTTTTAGGATGTTTCTTGAAATTCTCTTCTGAAAGAGGGACATTAATTAATTTGTGAATCATGCTGCAACTTCATGTTGATATAAAGATGATCGAAAGAAGCATTAATGGTTCTTCCGGTGAGGAAAGGTTTATGGGATTTGAGAAATAATTTTTTTTGTTGAGGTTCGTTACTGTCGAGTCCATGAATTTGATTAAGTTTTTCGATTCTATTTCAATAATGAATTTTATGTTTTGTGAATTTCATTGGTATATTGATGAGAAGTGATTATTGGTACTAGTACAATGAATTTACATGTACCAGATGTTCATAAATAAGAATCTCTAAGTTCTCCATAAAAATTTCTGAAAGTTAATGACAGAGTTATACCCATGATTTCTTTTTCTTTTGGAAAAGAAAAAATGTTGTTATCAAATTGGAATTTATTCCGTTTTAGACATAATGTTGAAAAGTCTATGATCCCTTGTTTTATAATCGGATCCACATATGCATTATAAAGCATGACGTCTGGTATTTTATTAATCAGGTCATTTGAATTTTTCGAACTGAATTTTGGTTGACGTTAACACTGCTGAAATAAAAATAATGATATTCATTAGAGGCGAGTCTCACACAATCAGAGCAGATTTCATTTCAATAATGAACAAATTGGAGTGGTCAAACATTTTATATACTTGGGCACTGTATTCTGATCTTCGTCAAAATTTTAAAGATCTCGAAAGAAATTATGGTTTGAATCAATTAGGTAATAAATTCGGAGTTAAAATACAATTTCTAATTATATCCATCCTATTATTATACGGCATTGGTGTTTGATGTGGTCTCCAGTATGCTGAGTTTATGAAACGAGTTCGAGTTAATTTTTCTTAAGCGCCTACTATCAATACCTAGGAACATTCCTGATCATATTTTTCATCTGGGAACTGGTTCATATTGAATCAGAATCATTATTCTGGAAGCAGGATATGGAAAATATCAATTTACCAAAAATTTTTCTTATGCGACTGTCAGACTTATTCATCGTCGATATAAAGTTCAACTGGTTCCTTCAAGTCAAGGAGTATTCAGTTGTCGCTGGAGAAGATTATAGATGGCACTTCCTATTAACTAGACCGTCAAAATGATCCGCATGCATTATCTGTTTTTTTTTTCTCAATTGGCATCACTGCAGAATTTATTCATTTTTCTTCTCAACTGTGAACTTTCTCTTTATAATACGTTGACTGAATTGAAATCCGCTAATTATTTTCATATACTTACCTACTTTCTCGTTTTTTTGTTTATTATCCATTATTGTTCTCAATATGAATGTTCCCAATATAATCATTTGAAGTATTCGTGTCCGATGATTTTTTGGAATATTAATGAATTGCAATCCCAATGATAAAAATATTGTAAGTATTTTCACACATTGCAGATTCGAATAATAATCTGGATGTATCCAGCTGATGAATTTTCTCATTACTCCATCGAATAATTCGACAGAATTTATGAAGCCATAAGCCATGGTAACCATTGAGCGTTAGGCTGTAAACAATTCATTCGCGTTGAGCCCATTAGATTCTGCTATGAAATGTGGACAGAAACGGCTCGACTCAGTTCTGTTATATTGTGATACACTTTCAAAAAGTACCTATATGATACAAGTTGAATTCCATAATGCAGATTTTCTGTTATATAGAGGGAAAAAGTATTCAGAGATTTCTATTTTTCTTTGATTTCTGAAGTAGATACCTATTTGTTATAATCTCCTTGAAGTCTCTCAGAATCACCCCCTTTCTTTGTCCAAGATTGAATATATTCGTGTGAACAATAATAAATTCATTTGAGTTGACCAAGCTTCGGAACTTGAAATTATCAAAAATGTGTTTTCAATAAAATTGTTCAGATTGTTGAAACCAATGAATGAAACAAATATTAGATAAAACATGGTAGTTTTCTTTTGATGCAGATAACAAAATTTCACTCTCAATTGAAGAAGTTGTGAGTAGTGATAAAAGTTGAGGAAAGTTCAGTTAATAAGTTTTCCATTTCGGAAAATCAGAAACCATCTGGATTAATGCACCAGATGTATAACACACACTCACCAGTGAGATCATCGTCGAGTTTCTATGGACACTAGAAAACTAAATGTAATCCTCGTATCGAGCATCTAATTTATATAGTGAATTACGGCTGAAGATGCATGTAATATTCATTAGTCGATCTTCCCCTCAACCTATTACATATTTTTTTTCGATACATTCATTTGAGTTTAATGTATCCATGCCTCTTGAAAGGTCAGAGGATGGTACCGTATTGAATTGAAAGGTGTGGTGAGGATTCGCTTTGGATTCCTCAGTTATATTTTACAGGGCGAAATTGTTGTCACGGTAAAATGAGTCATTATATCACAAGAATGTAATAATAAGATGCATATCAGAGGCGGATATTATAATTTTATTCATGACCAGGATTGCATTCACTTGATGATATTGAAATTAATCCAATGATACTTTCATAATCATTTTACCTATGCAAAAATACATAATACTCAGAAATATGATAATATTAAATCTTATTTATTGAGAATAATAGACTATTGACTACAATGTGTGTGTTTGAAAAGTGTGTTTTTAACCGCCAACTCAGTTGCAAAGCAACCCTCGAAGTCTCATTGAGACTTGTAATACGAATATTAATGTATGAATGAAATAAGAAATTGTCTTCAGGACGTCAAACCTATATAGATTTTTGTAGCAGGACTTCATCAGTTTGAAGAAGAGTTTTGAGATGAAGTCTTCTAATACAATTTTGAGATGATGGTTCACCTATTACATTTTCATAACTCATTATTTTAGACATTCTAGCGTTCCTGAATAACTTTAGGGTGATACACTTTTTGGGGTCATAGCCTATTCAACCGTTTCGTACTCTTTTACGTACTTCACTTCAGATTTCAATGGAAACGAAATGCAGATCATCTCATCCATTTGGAAAAATTCTGCTCTTCAGTATAGTTTTTTGGCACTGTGTGTTTTCTGAACACACTTTATTTGAAATTTCTTTATGATGTTTTCTCTAAATGACATTAGAATCGATTATCTCATTACTCCTGATAGACTTTTTATATAATCGAGGAAAAAAAGACAATAAAACTTATGCTCTTCTTCCTAGTAAAACAAAATGAATTATGAATGGGATGAAAGACATATCTCGTCTTTTCCAGATAAAAATCAAACACAGCCTGAATAATTGATGCACCACGAGCAGAAAACAACTACTTTTCTGGCAAATACCACGCAGAACATTGAATTTCATCTGCTCGTAGTTCATGCAACGATTCAGACTGTGAATTCAGATCGCAAATGTTTCATTCTACTCAAGACGTAACAAAAAGTGATTGATTTTTGATTGGACTGTGGCCTACTTTCATATTCCAAAATTGAAATTAAGAAATACAAACACATTTGCTGACGGCAGCTGTTCGCCATGTGACGACCACCCTGTATATTTTTCAATGCGTATAATATCAACTACAGTCTGAATCAACTTAGGTGATCTATATCTTACAGTGGAGGTGAGTATTATAGGAAAACTGGGGGTAAAACTTGCAGTCTATCTCCACCAAAATTATTTATTAGTCAACAGACTTACATTGAAAGGACATGTTTCGAGGAATTAATTCCTCATCATCAGCTTATGAAAAGAAGAATAAATCTAGAGGAAGAAAAACTACAGTTAAAAATTGAACAGATGTGAAAAGTTAGCCACATAACTTACCAATGGTGAAAAGAATTTAACAAGAAAATACAAAAATTAATACAATCATTTGAGTGTCGCACTAAGTGCGGACCACTAGTGTTAGGGAATTTTGAAAATTGACATGATGAAAAATTGGAAATTTATATGAATCAAAAACTTTTGTCAAGGATCCATCTTAACCATTCAAAGGATGACATAAAAGTGAAAGTATTCTTACAATGAAAATCACATAATAGTAAAATTGTTGACAAGTGACAAACTGACATCAAAATTAACCTATGAATAAATTTGACAACAAATAGAATGGGATGAATTAACCACAAGGCAGAGAGAGAACCGCAACCACGGGTTACTGTAGTAGAGAAAAAGGAAATTGAAAAATGTAAAAAACAATATTAGAAAATCAAGGAATTGAATAATTTTAGGCCATCAAAGTGGGTCTGCTCATTGAGACATACTGATTCAGAGTCATTAACAGTCTACAGTCTGAATGGTCTCATTGGCGATAAGACGAGAAATTGCAAAATCAGCGTTGAAGTCTGAACGGCTCAAGGTTGAGAAAACAAAAGGAAGTTAAAAAAGCGAGAGAGTGCCAGTAGACTCTGAACGGGATAGTCGCGTAGCAAAAATTAGGAAACATGTGAAAATCTATTCTAAATTTTTTTTTCTTTACTTTAGTTCAAATTTGGAATCAATACTTATTATGAATGACATAAAATTTTAACGTAATTTTGGGCCGAAATTATCGAGGGAGTGGGTGCTTTTTCAAGACACCAACTAGAGACAGGAAGGGAAGCCATCATGGGTGAGGTCAAACCAAACTATTGCTTGATATTTGGAATGAGGGAACAGAACGCGATTTTAATGATAAATCTCTCGCAGTTTGATTTCGATAGTAACAGTTGAAAGTCTATTTGATCACGAGTTCATATTTGAGTTATTATCTTTCATTTTGTTTTTTTTTTCTATTTAGTTATATTTTTTTTAAGTCGCAATACATACATATTTTTCAAATCTATTTATTCGAGTCGAAGTCAATTTATATACCCAAAAAATGTTTCCCTGAATTCCAAATCATTTTTGCTTCACAGCGGCAGGGCTACGAACCTAGCTTCCGGGACCAGTGGCCTTTCGCTAATATTATTCCGTCCTAGCGCGGAAAATCGCTAGGTGGTGGCAGCTCTACATCAACATCAGTGGAAATCATTTGACTTGCAGGGTTGTCCTAAAGTCAGTCTGTCGTTGCATGTGAGGGGTAGACTGACAAGTGGTCAGTAGTCCAGCGGCGCAGAAGGACGGCTACGAGGGTTGTTGCTGAGGTCTCGTCGTTGATTCAAACCAACAGGCTGACAAGTGGTCAGTATAGGCAAAGGCATAGGACAACTTTCGTGAATGTTCGGAGTTAATAACAAGACGAATATTACCAGACGCTCGAACCTTATTTATTTCATTAAAAAGGGGTTACCGTCACAGCCGGAGAACAGATAAGTGAGTTTGGTTTATTTGTGGCTCTAAGAATTAAAATTCGAAATCAAGAGGGCGCCACTCAATTTGAATAAGAACTATACTTTATTTGGAAAATTGAGAAACCAAATACTTTACCAAAAAAACATTACCTGAAATGTCAATAAAATTGAATTTTCTTAGAAAGCTGGTTGGACAAATAGATTGAATAAAACGATGTCAAGTTCAAAAAAAATATATAATAAAATACACCACCATGAGACAAGGTTAAAATGTTATAAACCAATATGTTAGGGACCATATGAGATCTTAAAAGGGAAAAATTCAATAAAATATATCATGTCAAAAATACACACTATACCTGATGTTATATGAAAATCATGTTAGGTAAATGATATGGCAATAACCTGTGACTTAAATCCGCTAACGCATAGTACTATGTGAGATCTTCACAAGAGCTCTTGAGATTATTGTTTATAGAATATGATATCGTATGGTATATGATAATGATTATTAATGTGACACATATTATTTCCTGAAAATTTTCAATAAAAAGAAACACTGAATGTGTAAAAAAACCTGGTGTTATTGGTTCATGATTCTCCTCAATGGTCCATATACGTAGCCCCTATCCAAGGTCTATGGGGTGTAGTGGTGAAGACAGGAAGACTGCTGTGAAGATGAAGAACGACGAAACAGGAAACAGCAAACAGCACAGGAAGACAGAGAAGAAAGCTAAAGCTCCACGTTCAGCTAGGGGTTGTGGTGCAGCTAAGCCGGTCGTCAGACTCAACCTACGCTACTGGACTCGTCTGGTATCTCAAGGGTCGACTCTGGCCAAGATCCGAAGACCTTGCAGGAAAACTCACAGATCCGCTGGGGGATCTTGACTCGGGTTGGAGAGTTTCCTGACAGGCCGGTTACAACCAGGAATCCAATACCAGCAGCTAAGCTGTACCTAACACCCTAACAAAAAAACTCTCGTGTGAGGACACTTGGAAAAAAAACAAAAAACCCCAAAAAAGAAGAAAACAATATAGGTATATTTTCAACCTCACGAGGATTGTCATTGCTGGTTCAAAGACTTACCTTCTGAGAAGGGAGGTAGGGCTATAGAAGATTGAACGAACTGGAAGAAAGCAAATGGCGGCTTCCACTCCACTGCATGGCAGTCTCCCGGTGGTCAAACAAATCACCATAAAGGCTCCATAATCCACAAAATGATGGGTGCGACTTGAGCTCAGCAAACGGCTCCCACAAATTTCCCTAAAGGGTTCATTCAACGGTGAACTCACCGAAAGAAAGAAGACCTAATTTGCGTCAAGTGTACCCCATCATGACCACCAAGAAAAAGCCTTGTCGTAGAGGCTAGAGGACGGATGCCATCTCCTTTTTCCAAAAATTCACAAAAAACTACATCCTGCTTGAAAATTTGCGCCAAATATGAATTCTCAGCCTCCCATTGGTCAAACCATAAATATTGTAGTGTATTGGATTATATAATGAATAAATATATTCGCATTCACTGAGTCACGTTGAAGATAGCATTGATGAATGTGGCAGTTGATACCAGACCGTGACAAAGTGAGGGTGGACAAATAGGAAATAGTTGTTTCATTTAACCCTCTACATCGAGTGTAGGAGAGACACAATAAATAGACACCACATAATGGCGACGAGAATTAAAGGTAGGAAAACCATTTACAATAATTTATAACAGCAATGGCAAAATAGAGTCCATGAATACGATACATGGCAAAATAGAGTCCATGAATACGATACATGGCAAAATAGAGACCATGAATAGGATACATGGCAAAATAGAGTCCATGAATACGATACATGGCAAAATAGAGTCCATGAATACGATACATGGCAAAATAGAGTCCGTGAATACGATACATGGCAAAATAGAAACATTGTGACCATGAATAGGATACATGAGGAAATACAAGCATATGGAAACAGAATTTATGAAAAAGTCACATAAATTCGAATTCATACTACGAATGAGAAAGGTAGCTATGATAGATGGAATCTATGAATTTGACACATAGATTTCCAAAAAATTTGGAAATGAACTATGAATTTGACACATAGATTTCCAAAAAATTTGAAAATGAACTATGAATTTGACACATAGATTCTCAATCGCAGCATTATTATAATGAATTGAATCTATGAATTTGACACATAGATTTTCAATTACAGAATCCTGAAATGGCCAATATGACACCACTAGAACCGTTCAACTGTGATGGTGAAATTGGGTTCGTTGTTTACTTAGTTTACTTAGAAGCCGCCAAAATCCAAAACTCTTCACAGAAGAGAGCTACCCTATTGCACATTGGAGGTTTAGGCTTGCAAGACATTTATTATAATTTGCCAGGAGCTCACGTATCTGAGAATGAAAGTACCGAAGAGGGCACCATTGATGTGTTCAAGGTAGCATTGGAAAAACTCGATCAATATTTTTCTCCAAAACAGAGCAAAGTATACGAGCGACATATTTTTCGTCTGATAAAGCAGGAAAGTGATGAAAAATTTGAAAAATTCCTTATACGATTGAGAAATCAAGCGACGAAATGCAAATTTGCTAATCAAGAAGAGAACCTCATCGACCAGATAGTCGAAAATTGTCAGTCTACCGAGTTGAAAAAGAAAATCCTCGCTATAGGCGATACCATCAATTTAGATACAATTGTTGCAGAAGCAATTGCACTCGAGGCGGTTGAAAGACAGTTACAGCAATTCAATGAAAGAGAAAGTCGTCTTGAAGAAATAAATGAAATTTCAAAAAAGCGAAAACCAAATGAAAAACAGGAAGGAAGATACCATCGAACAGAAGTCAAAGCTTGCTACCGTTGCGGATCAACCAAACATTTGGCTTCAAATTGTCCAGAAATAAACTCCATTTGCAGCAAGTGTGGTTTCGCTGGGCATTCATCACACACACACGCACATTCATCAACAATGCAAAACTAGAGCGAGCAAGAGGAAATCATCCTGGAAGACAATACAAAAACATCATCAGACGGACAAGAAATCAAGATACTCAAAACCGAAGCGTGATGATAAAGATGATGATCGAGTGGACTATGTATTTCACGTCGATCGTGATTATAATCTGGTGTGCTCTATAGCTGGAATTCCTGTTGAAATGGTAGTTGATTCAGGTAGTACTTGTAATATATTGTGCGACAAAACGTGGGAACAACTAAAGACTTCAAAAGTGAAGGTATTCAACCAAATCAAGAATCCTGGAAAAGTGTTCATGGCATACGCTAGCAAAAAGCCATTAGACATTTTAGGTTGTTTCGACGCCGAAATCAAAATAAATGGTAAAACTATAAGCACTACATTCTATGTGGTGAAAAATGGCTCAAAAAATCTACTGGGTAGGAACACTGCGAAGTCTTTAGGGGTACTTCGTATTGGAACAGATTTTCATATCAATCACGTATCCAATTTTCCTAAATTCAAAAATGTGTTGGTGAACATACCCATCGATGAAAATGTAAAACCAATCGTTCAACCATATCGAAGAATCCCAATTCCACTTGAAAGCAAAGTGAACAATAAAATTGAGGAACTTGTGGATTCCGATATAATTGAACCGGTGGATATGCCGTCCAAATGAGTTTCACCTATGGTTCCAGTATTGAAACCTAATGGGGAAATAAGGATCTGTATTGATATGAGAAGGGCAAATGAAGCAATTATAAGAGAAAATCATCCGTTACCGACCATGGACCAACTTTCAACACAATTTCGAAAAGCTAATTTATTCTCTATTAGACTGGATATTAGAAATGCTTTTCACCAAATTGAATAATTCACGATATATCACAACGTTCATTTCTAGAAAAGGGCATGAAGCCATTGGACAAATATATGTTATCAAATCTTTTCGAACACCAAATTCAATGGAGGAACTACAAAGTTTCTTTGGGTTGGTCAACTATATTGGTAAGTGGATTCCTAATCTAGCCACCATAACCGAACCACTAAGACAGTTGTTACGCCTCAAATTGGGTAAACACGGAAAAATTGGAAAACATTGGCTAATAAACTAAAATGTAGCATTTTTTAAATTGAAAGAATCTTTGAGCAGCATCGAAACCCTAGGCTACTACGACCCTCAAGAGAGAACACGGGTCAT
Source organism: Chrysomela aeneicollis (assembly GCA_029955515.1). NCBI lineage: Eukaryota > Metazoa > Arthropoda > Insecta > Coleoptera > Chrysomelidae > Chrysomela > Chrysomela aeneicollis. Next base: position 2,491,902 of record JARUHQ010000025.1, read on the forward strand.
AGCAGACGCCAGCACTGTAGCGCTTGGAGCAGTTTTAATACAGTACGACTCGGAAGGTCCACGAGTAATAGCGTATGGAAATAAAAGTCTGTCAGACTGCGAAAAGCGATATTGCCAGACAGAAAAAGAAGCTTTAGCTCTTGTCTGGGCGATGAAACATTTTCACATTTATTTATATGGCAAAGTGGGATTTGAACTAGCTACCGATCATAAGCCACTGGAAGTAACCTTTGGCCCCAAGTCGAAACCATGTGCCAGAATAGAAAGATGGGTACTGCGATTGCAGTCCTATAATTTTAAAGTTGTCTATCGCCAGGCAAGACTAATATAGCAGACCCTCTATCAAGACTTTGTGTCAGTAATATCAAATGCGCCACTTTCGACGGGGAAGAACACATCCGACAGATCGTCGAACATTCGCGACCCGTAGCTGTTTCATTATCAGACATTATGAAACATTCAAAAACTGATTTGGAAATATTGAAAGTGAAAAAATGGCTGTCGCACAACGAGAAGGACGACTCTATAAACAAATTTCAAGCATTTGAAACGGAGTTATGTTTTTATGAAGACTTCCTTCTGAGAAGTAATAAAATTGTGATTCCAACAACCCTCAGACAGAACGTATTACAAGCAGCCATGAAGGTCATCCGGGTATCGTAGCGATAAAAAATAGGCTACGTACTTAAGTATGGTGGCCCAAAATAGACTCAGACGCGGAAAAATTGGTGCGAAGCTGCAAAGGTCACAGCACCAAATCCGCCGCATCCAATGAAACGACGTCAGTTACCAACCGAAGCCTGGATAGATGTAGCGATGGATTTTTTAGGTCCCTTACCAAGTGGACATCATCTCTTGGTTGTAATCGACTATTTCAGTCGATGTAAAGAGATAAAAATTATGACAACAACGACTGCCAGTAACACCATAAAAGCACTCCATGAAATATTTTCACGGTTTGGATACCCAGTATCTATTACAGCTGACAACGGTAAACAGTTCAGTGGTACAGAAATGAAAGATTTTTGTAAAGAATCAGGCATTAAGTTGTTCAACACTATCCCCTATTGGCCTCAGCAGAATGGAGAAGTTGAGCGTCAAAATAGGGACATTGTAAAGCGACTTAACAACAGCCGGTCAATTGAAACCGATTGTAAACAAGATTTACTGAACTATATCATGATGTACAATGCTACGCCACATTCCACAACCGGTAAAACACCTGCCGAATTATTTTTTCGTAGACAGTTTCGGGATAAAATCCCAACAGTAAGGGATTTAGAGAACAAAATAACTGATGAGGAATTCAGAGATTATGATATGCAGAAGAAATCGAGTGGAAAGGAATATAGCGATAGAAAAGGAAGAGCACATCAAAGCTCTTTAGATTTAGGCGATAAAGTTTACATAAAGAATATGATCAAACAAAATAAATTAACATCGAATTTCAACCCCATACCACACACGGTGATCGAAAAAAACGGCGGTGATGTAGAGGTAGAGAATGATGAAACTGCACAGCAATATCGCCGAAACGTGGTTCATTTGGAAAAAATGGAAGGAGAATGGAAAGTAGTAAATAAACCTAATGAATTAGAAACGTTTTCTGAAGATAGATCTAATGATACAATTCCATGAATTATGTCTGAGAAATTCATAATTTAGTATTAGTATATATGTATGATTTAGGCTATTTATATATGTTCAAATTTAGATGTTATATTATATTATATTATATTATATTATATTATATTATATTATATTATATTATATTATATTATATTATATTATATTATATTATATTATATTATATTATATTATATTATATTATATTATATTATATTATATTATATTATATTATATTATATTATATTATATTATATTATATTATATTATATTATATTATATTATATTATATTATATTATATTATATTATATTATATTATATTATATTATATTATATTATATTATATTATATTATATTATATTATATTATATTATATTATATTATATTATATTATATTATATTATATTATATTATTATACTTTATTAAAAATGGAGAGATGTAGTGTATTGGATTATATAATGAATAAAGATATTCGCATTCACTGAGTCACGTTGAAGATAGCATTGATGAATGTGGCAGTTGATACCAGACCGTGACAAAGTGAGGGTGGACAAATAGGAAATAGTTGTTTCATTTAACCCTCTACATCGAGTGTAGGAGAGACACAATAAATAGACACCACAAATATTATCCCATTTGACAGAACGGAATACAACGAAGATAATCGAAGAAGAACTATAATTCTTCTTTCTTGCTGCTACGGGCAAGAACCTCTATGGCTAACCAAACCTGACAAAAAACCGATGATAAGCCGAGCAATGACATTGACGTCTGGAAAATAAATATAACCTATAAGATTATATTCTAAAAAATAAAGAGAAAATCAATGGAATCAATCCGAATCATAATCCGATCAAACAGACCTCTTCATAAACCCTGAAATAACTAGAGCTACATAGAATTCATCACACTGGAGAACACAACGGTAGGTTGTTTGTGTTAGGACACTTGGTATATGTGGGTAGTTGATTCACACTTCCATAGGATTAGAGTAGTTACGTTGTACTTATGATTCATATTGTGGAGACTCACACAACTGATAATGGCTTGACTCATCCTGATAAGGAGGATGAGTTACAGTTAGTCTAGTGAAGATATTGGAACTGTTCGGATGTCAATATTGTTGATATAGTGGTCCGTTACCCAGTTCATTGCCGTGAAGGGCGTGAAGTGTTATATGATCATGGTGTGCTGTGTTCTAAAATGTCGGGTGCTGAAAGCAAGCGGCGTAGGAGAGATCAATCAAGTTCATCGGAGACTTCTACGCTAACTTCGGCAAGAAGAACAACAGTATCACGATATGCAGCAAACATCATCGAGTGATCGTGATTTATCAAGAGGGAGACGCTGATCGCGATAAAGAAACTCATCACAAAGTAGACGCCGATTGCGGTATCAAAGTCATCACGAAGGGTGCTGGTGATACGTTACCAGATTTCGACCCAAAAGTAGACTGTGTCGACGATTGGTTATCGATACAGTGAGTCAATATGCAATCTATTATGGTTAGGATGATATGATATTATAACAACTAGGGCGTCTGCCTTAGGTAAGTTGAAAACCATAGCGTCACAATGGTTCCAAACGTTTACACAAACTGAAATTAGCTATAATTCAGTACGTAACGTGCATGGATTGTTAATGGAAATTGCAGAACATAAACCATATGCATGAGAGAGAGTCTCTATTCATTTCACTTGAACACCTGCTTACGAAGATCAAAAATTGAAGGCAACATTTCCAGGTCCAGATAAAGTATTACTCATTGTAGATTGTAGTTGCAGTCTATCAAGAACCTCGACCTATAAGATCTTTTGTGCATAATCCTCAATCTATTCGAGGCCCAGGATTCCGAGGATTCTTACGAAGTTTATTAGTTTCCTGAGAGATAGGTTATTCCTGACATCGGGGATTACTTATTGTAGGAGCCATCAATGATGATACAGTAACATCAGCGGTAAAGACTGCAAGCATAACAGATTTGAATCAGAGTTGGCATGTTGTTTAAGAGATCGGTCATTTCCGAAACCGGGGCTCAGTAGTTATCAAAAAGGTCACATAGTGAATTTCGTAAAACATCCAAACAAATTTGTTATGCTTGTCAGAAATCAGGGCACAAAAAGAGTCAATGAAGTGACTACATTTCACTTCTGTTCAGAAGAAAAAGTCGAGAGTGAGTGTGGTTGAAAAAAAAAAGATCATACAAAAAGAGAACAGCTCTATTCAAAAACTATCAATTTGATACAAAGTGTGGAAGGAGATAAGTTCTGCCGTTGAAAAAATATTGATTTCGGAAGTTACTGTTCTATAATGGAAATAGAAATATTTCAAGAGCTCATTTCATGCGTAATGAAATTGAAAAACCCTGTAGTATTGTCGGGATCATTGAGAAATAGTATTTCAGTTCATGAAATCGTTGATAACAATTTAACAATCGATGAAATTACATTGCGGTGCCAATTTCATGTGGTGAATTGTTCATTGAAAAGAATCACAATGCATTATAGGAAAGAATTTCACATAGATTGATTTACTATCGTAAAATTGATAACAAACGTACCATTGTGGGCGACTTAGTTCTAGTTAAAGTGACCAATTTTGCGAACCAGGGAGACAGTACGAAGCTATTGGAAAAATAGAAAGAACCATTTACTATCACCGAATGTATATCGTAACGATTGATACAGAGTGAAGGAAACATTTGGCTCTGAGAGATGCAAGTTCAATTCAGATATGAAGGGGTCGTTGAAGTGGAACACCTGAAACTATTTTCGACTAGATATAATAGCGTTTGGTGAGTAAACCTAAGCTTGTGTCTAGTAGTATAAAAATATATCGAAGTCAGTGTCTTCGAAACTAAGCTAGTGTCTTGGTGGTAACAAATATATCGAAGCTAGTGTCTTCGAAACTAAGCTAGTGTCTTAGTGGTGATGAATAGGTATATCGAAGCTAGTGTCTACGAAACTAAGCTAGTGGTAACAAATATATCGGAGCTAGTGTCTTCGAAACTAAGCTAGTGTCTTAGTGGTAATAAATAGGTAAATCGAAGCTAGTGTCTTCGAAACTCAGCTGGTGTCTTAACTGTAAGGGATTGATTAGATCAATACAAGAAATTGAATGACTACATATGTATATCCACAAATGCGGTTTGAAATCTACATACATTGATGTTTATCAATACCAATGACGATATCTTGTTGTTTCAGACATCATAACCATTTGGGGACGAATGGGGATGCAGGATGGCCGAATGTTAGGACCCTTGGTATATGTGGGTGGTTGATTCACACTTCCATAGGATTAGAGTAGTTACGTTGTACTTATGATTCATATTGTGGAGGCTCACACAACTGATAATGGCTTGACTCATCCCGATAAAGAGGATGAGTTACAGTTAGTCTAGTGAAGATATTGGAACTGTTCGGATGTCAATATTGTTGATATAGTCGCCCGTGTTATCATTGTCTCCGACGGTATCACCATCCCTCTAACACTTGTTTACCTTTTGAATGTATCATAACATTGACTCTCTTTCCTTCAATTCCAGGCCTAGGATCATACAGGTAGCCAGGAATCATAAGATTCCTGCAGCTTATTACATCACTTCCAACAGACCTTATAATGTCAGAAGTAAGAGTACTATACCTAGTGTTGGAAACCTGGGATTTATTACCATTCAACTACGTGATGTTAAATATGTGATATTATAGTTTTAATGAAGGTATTCCATTTGAGGATTACTTGAAGTGTCTGCTGAATACTTTCTGTGAGCATGACTACAAAAGAACTAAAAAAATAAACTGTATTTTCATACCAAGTGCATTTGTTATATAAATGCCACCAATTGTATTTTAAAATAAAATTTTAGCAATTTTAATGCTACAGGACAAGACGAGATCTGTCTTTATTTCAATTGAGATACTTCGTCCAATCATGGCTTTTTCATTTTCCATTGATTCAGCTCAGTCGAGATATCAGCCACTCCCATGTTTTGTGAAATTGGAGATTTGTTTCTGGAGTGTTTCTTTCTTCAGCCGCATGGTGTCGCTGATTCCAAGTTTCTCTTGGTACACGAAACTGCGGAGAAATATGCGAGCAGAAATTGCATTTGGACAGACACCGCAATTCCCAAAATCCATAACACTTTCGAAAAACATATAGTTAGTATATGTAGATAATCTAACTCACTATCTCATTGAAAGCAGATACGACACGTAAGGGAAAATAAGACGGTTGCATTGGTTGCGACCTCCGAAATGTGTCACCTAGTAAGTATTTAGAACCCTACATAGTTCAACATATCATTGAGTTTTTAAAGTATTATAGGTGTATCAAATTTCAATTCATCATTCCAAAATATTCAGGGCAGAACTTTGAAAACATAACAAAAATTTGAAACTTCGATGCTTTGTGAAATAAATCTTAAAAATATGTTAAAAGTTGTGCTTCAAGACAATGACGTACATTGTACATTAATGTGTATCACTCTCAATAAAGATATATTTTGTTATTATCGATTGTAGGTATTTCTTTCATTTGAGAAAAATGATTTGAAATTATTGATTTATTGAATATTCAATCCTTGAAGTGGAGACTTGAAAACTGTGTTTTCTTAAAATATACCCGGTGATTCATTAAGGGTAACGAGGTACTGTATCCCAAGAACTGATCGTGAATCTATTCGAGGCCCGGGATTCCGACACTTCGTGCAAGGTTTATCAGTTTCCTGGGAGCTAGTTTCCTGATATCGAAAGGTTCTAGGAACTTGAGCCTCTTGCAGAAGAGTACGGGGCATTCGCCAAGCAAATATTCTGCAGTTTCAGCGGAGTTTCCGTAGTAGCGGCAACTATTACTCTCTGTTTCACCCATCTTTTTGAGGTGACAAGAATTTTTGGCAATAGGTGGACATGAAGTCCTTCCTACCATACTATAGGTTTCAATATGGTACATGATATATCAGATGATTTTTTATATAGATCAGTGTTGAGAGAATGAGAATATAAATAAAATGAGAGTACTTGGTGCCACCTTTACCTTTGCCGGTATCCGATGTGATGCGGAATCCTGCCTGGATCTGGAGTCTGGCACGTAATTTATGATGACACTAATAGTTTCTCTGAGTCTTGCACCAAGTCTGATGACACAAAATTGTTTTCTTTTTCCCGAAAAAGCTAGGGTTCAGAATAGAGATTTCTGAGAGCGGTTTTGTGAGCACATTTTCTCTCACACACCATGAGAGAGTCATACTGTCTTCGCTTGGGTTCTATCGGCAAGGACACGAGGCTTTACCAAGTAGGAAATGGGAGGGAATTGAATTAACTATATTACTTATGCATTAAATAAATACCTGAGTTTGACAAAAAAAAATATTTAAACTTTTAACGATTAACTATATTCTAAATTGATTCGACGTGTACGGAACATACCGCCGACCTTAAAAAATATATTTTTTAAACGAGTTCTGGAAGTGGACACAGTTTGACAACTGGTCTCTTGAAAATTCCATTTTTCATGCGTACACTGACAACGCGAGTAACGCCGTCTTGGCCAGGGTGAACGTTAACCACACGGCCTAAAGGCCAATGAAGTGGAGAAATATTCTCATTTTTAATGAGCACCATCGTACCGGGTACAATTGGGGTTGAGGAATCAGTCCATTTAGACCGCTGCTGGAGGGTGTGCAGGTACTCTTTTTGCCAGCGCACCCAGAAGTCCTGGTGTAGACGATTTAATAACTGCCATCGGGTTAGGCGATTCATATTGATATGAGTGAGGTCAGGATCTGGAATGGCAGTTAAAGGCTCCAGAGTTAAAAAATGTCCCGGTGTCAGCACTGATAAGTCGAGGGGATCACAGCTCAACGGAGACAGAGGACGCGAGTTTAGTATAGCCTCAATTTGTACCAAAACAGTGTATAGCTCCTCGTAGGTGAGTACTTGATCACCAATTACTCGATATAGATGCGTTTTTATTGATTTGACTCCTGCTTCAATAAGACCGTTGAAATGTGCCCCTGAAGGGGGGTGGTGTGTCCATTTGATAAGTTCAGTTTCAGCTGCACCATGCATGAGTTGATCCAAGTATTTCTTGCTTGGGATAAAATTTGTTCCGCAACCACTAAAAATTTCTGAGACACGACCCCATCGAGCTATGAATCGACGTAATGCTGCAAGGAAGGCTTCGGCGGATAAATCAGATGCAAGTTCAACGTGTAATGCCTTTGTGACAAAACAGACAAACAAGCATATATATGCTTTATATGTTTTGGCTCCACGAACTTTACCCAAGGTCAGATTCAACGGCCCTGCATAATCTACTCCGACTATGGAAAATGCCTTTACTCGTGATATTCTACACGAAGGTAAATTCCCCATGGGAGGTTGGGTAGAGCGGGGAGTTACTCGGAAACATTTTAGGCATTTACTGACGACTTGTCGAATAACTCGTTTGGCCGATAAAATCCAAAATTTTTGTACGAGTAAAAAATTGAGGGTCTGTATTCCTAGATGCATATGAAGTATATGCAGTTCCTGAATGATGAGATGAGTGAGTTTACAAAGGCGGGGTAACAGAATGGGATGTTTCTGGTCATAAGGAAGCGAGGAAAACTGAAGCCTACCGCCGACCCTGAGAATACCTTGGCTATCAAGGAAAGGGGATAATTTTTTTAGAGGCTTCGAAACAGGGAGTTTCCTTTGAAGACGAGAGATGTCTTCAGAAAAGTGAAGTTGCTGTGATCTTTTAACTAAAACTAATAAAGCCAAGTGGAGTTTCATTATAGTGAGGTGTCCTCCTTTTTTATTCTGAGGAATACGGGTGTTATGAATGAATCTTAGAGAATAAGCTATAATACGTTTTATTTTTGATAACGAGGAAAACCTTTCAAGAAGATTATCCACTTCACTTGATTGGATGATAGAAATCATCGTCAAGTCACGGTTTTCTTCTTCAGGAACATCTGTACATTGAAAGTTCGCTTCTGGCCAACTGGAGGAAGGTGATAATAAAAATTTCGGACCCGAAAACCACATCAAATGATTGAGCAAGTCTCGAGGAAGCAATCCCCTACTGGCACAGTCAGCAGCATTGAGATCAGAGGGCACATGACGCCAATGAGAAGGAGAAATTCTCTCTTGAATATATGCAGTTCGATTGCTAACAAACGTTTTATAGTTGTGAGGTGAGTTCTTGATCCAAGTCAAAACAATCGTTGAGTCAGACCAAGCATAGATCTCAGTGAACTGGATTTTATTTTGGTACGTATTAAGCACAAATGTGAAAAGTTTGGATAATAGAACTGCACCACACAATTCTAATCGGGGAAGTGGGATGCGCTTTAAAGGAGCTACTTTCGATTTAGCACATACGAAAGATAGCTGGGCCTGACCGTCAGCGGAACAAAACCTAAGATAAATAACGGCTGCATAACCGCGTTCGGATGAGTCACAGAATCCATGCAAGGAATATGAGCCTTCAGCACAAGAGAGAATATGTCTTGGTACTTGAAATGAAGCGATAAGAGGACATTGATCAACATACTTTGACCACCACTTGAGGATATCTTTAGGTGGAGTTTCATCCCAAGATAAACCAAGAGCCCAGAGATTCTGTATGAGAATCTTGGCGAAAAATGTCAAGGGTGCTAAAAACCCCAACGGGTCGTAAATTCGAGCAAGTTCTGACAGAATAACTCGCTTCGTGCAATTGTGGTTCAGTGGTTTAACACTATATGAGAAAGAGTCTGAGGTGGGTTGCCACTGCAAACCCAATATTTTTATAATATGATCGTCGGCAGAATCAAAAGAGAGAGATTCATTTTGTAAATATTCTCTTGGGAGTTCAGAGAAAAGTTTAGGCTCATTACTACTCCACTTTCGTAATACGAAACCTCCTGAAGATAATATACCAATTAATTCCTTTTGCAAGGACATGGCTTCATTAATTGAGTCAGAACCAAATATAGCATCATCAACATACAGGGCGGTGCTCAGAATTCTAGCACCCGATGGAAATCTGACTTTCTCGTCTTCAGCCAATTGTAGTAGAGTTCGTAGAGCTAGAAATGGAGCACTACTGACCCCATAAGTCACCGTTAGTAAATTGAATTCTTCAATAGGTTGGTGAGGCGAAAATCGCCACAATATTTTTTGAAAACGCGTATGATTTGGAGAGACTAGAATTTGTCGGTACATCTGCTTGATATCTGCTGTTAGCACATACTTAGGGAGGCGAAAATTTAACAGAAGAGATACGATATCTTGTTGTAGCTTAGGACCTGTCAGAAGCGAATCATTGAGAGAGGGAAAACCTGGTACTTTGGCAGAGGCGTCAAATACTACCCGTAACTTTGTGGTAGTGCTTTCAGGTTTTAGAATGCAGTGATGGGGAATAAAAAACATACTTTCAGAATATTCCTTAGTGGTGGAAACCTTCTTCATATGACCTGACTCCAAATAGTCTGTCATGAAATCTGAATATTGTTTGTAAATAGGTGGATCATTTATTAAACGACGTTCAAGCGAGAGAAAACGACGAAGCGCGAGTGATCGTGTGTCTCCAAATGAGGGGGGTGAGTCATCACGAAATGGTAAGGTGATAATATATCGTCCGGTCTCATTTCGTGAATAATTTTCTTAAAAAGATTTTTCGCATGAAATTTCATCAGGTGATAGGTGGATACGCTCAGGGATTTCTTCGAGTTCCCAAAATCGTTTGCGTGTTTCGTTCAATACAAAAGAATTAGAAGAACATAATAATGACTCAACTCGAGAGATTCTGTCATTATGACTAACAGAACCCATTACTATCCATCCGAAAATCGTGGAGAGTGCAATCGGCTCATTCTTGTTTCCTACCACCTTTTTATCAAGTAGAATTTGAGCAAAAACGTCCGCACCCAATAGCATATCTATTGGTCTAGGAAACCCGAATCTCGGATCAGCTAAAGGTAAATCACGAATATGTGACCATTTTTCATGATTGACGCGAGTGTTAGGCAGGTCCATACAAATTTTAGGCAGGAGTACCGCATCCAACGTAAATGTAGGGGAAGTTTTATTGACAGGTTGAAGCGTACATATAACTCCGGTAGAAGTTTGATTTATTTCCATGCGACCGATTCCACTTACCGAGAGTGGCAAAGTAAACCGCGATAATTGCAAGCGACTCGCGCATTGATCAGTTATAAAGTTTACTTGACTCCCACAATCTAGCAAAACACGAATTTTGTGAGAACATTTCAATTTATCTAATATTTCGACTTCAGCTGTCGCAAGTAGAACACCCTGTGTATTGTTAGTCATACCTGTCAAGGAAGCAACAGTGGAAGATGCATTATTCTGATCTTTAGAGTCATTTCGATCACAGTCTCGCGAATGCGAAGGAGTATCTAATTGAGAGTGTGGAGGTGTATCATTTGAAGTATTTTTATTGAAATGTAATAGACTATGATGTCCCTTTTGTCCACACGACCGACAAACAGATCTCGAAGTACAAAAGCGTGCCAAGTGTTTTGTCCCTAGACAATTAATACACCACTTATGGTTTTTCACGAACTCATAACGTTCCCTTTGAGATTTGCTAAGAAAATCTTGACAAGTATATATAGAGTGGTCGGTGCTCCCACAGGCGATACACATTTGTCTATTATTATTATCATTATTCGATGTATTGCGGTAGTGCATGTTAGCCATTAGAGAAGTGCGAGAATTGATTGAAGTTCGAGTTTGCGAATTCGAGTTTGTATTATACGAGGGTGGAGAGAAATATCGTTTGTTAACGTTAGAGAGCGAAGTTTTCAATGCCTTTTGAGATGCGTCCACAGTTTCTAGGGCATTGCATTGTTGAGTAATGAATTGTTTAAGGGTTGTGAAAGAAGGAATTTCATCATTATCTGAATGATTATGTAATTCGAATTGAGTAACAGTTTGAGAATCGAGTCGTTTTATTAACATAAAAAACAAGAGGAAGTCCCATTGCTTGACTGGAAATTCCATATTAGTTAGAGCAGCAAGATTTTCTTCAAAAGTATTCAATAATTTCCGTAGATTAACAGAGTTCGCATTATTTTCTTGAATTCTGGGAGAATTCTCAATCTCTTGTAAATAAGCGGTGGCTATAAGACGTTTATTATGATAGCGCTTTACGAGAGCGTTGTAGGCGATTGTGTAATTGTCTTCGGACAAGGGGGTACATTGAATGAGTGCCAAAGGAGGTCCTTGCAATGAATTACACAGATGTGTGAACTTTTCTATATTTGTGAGGCTCGTATTAGTGTGTACTAACGAATTGAAAATATCGATAAATCCTTTGAACTTTTTATAATCACCGGAATACTTGGGAACTTCTATTTTCGGCAATCTTACATTTGGCTGATGGCTGGGTACAGCAGTGACAATATCATCTGGGTCGCCGAAAAGTGAATTATAAACAGTTTGAATTAATATTGTGTCTGTTTCGAAAGTTGCGCGTATGAGTTCATGAGGTCCCAAATCGGTACCATCAACAAGACATCCGAAAGTTAGGATGTTTTGATGAGATTTTTTGAAATCGTTATAAACAGATTCCAGTCTTTTGAAAGCAACTTTAAATGCACCAAGTTGAGTCGCATCCGTTCGTGCAAGAGTAGAGTGTTGATAAATTGTTCTCAATTCATTCACGTTCATATCACGAAGAGCTATAAACTGTTTCAATTTGTTAGCATTAGTCGTCATGTCGAACAATAATAATCACCCTGTATGTGTATTCAATTATAGAAAAGCAATAAGAGAGTGAGTCAAGTTGGAATCCCCTACAAAACAAATTTAAATCGAGTTCAGAGACTGATAAACAATCACAAGAAATGACCTGCCGTCGAGTTGAATGTTTTTATCTAACGTGGTGGGAAAAAAAGAGGGAACTCCGAACAACCTTAGCAAAAAAGCGCTCGCACGATTGTCAGTGTAGGCCAGCAAAATGAGGAAATTTGAGACTTTGTGGATTAGGAGAGAGAGAGATGGCTAGTGAAGGACAGATATATTATTCGAAAAATCAACGGAATTTCAAAATTTACGAATCAAACTCAAGTCAGAAAATCTAATGAGTAATGATTACAGAGTATCCGTTGGCTCTGAAGGACCAAAATGTTGAGAGAATGAGAATATAAATAAAATGAGAGTACTTGGTGCCACCTTTACCTTTGCCGGTATCCGATGTGATGCGGAATCCTGCCTGGATCTGGAGTCTGGCACGTAATTTATGATGACACTAATAGTTTCTCTGAGTCTTGCACCAAGTCTGATGACACAAAATCGTTTTCTTTTTCCCGAAAAAGCTAGGGTTCAGAATAGAGATTTCTGAGAGCGGTTTTGTGCGCACATTTTCTCTCACACACCATGAGAGAGTCATACTGTCTTCGCTCGGGTTCTATCGGCAAGGACACGAGGCTTTACCAAGTAGGAAATGGGAGGGAATTGAATTAACTATATTACTTATGCATTAATTAAAGACCTGAGTTTGACAAAAAAAAATATTTAAACTTTTAACGATTAACTATATTCTAAATTGATTCGACGTGTACGGAACAATCAGTATCAATAATTGGCCTATAGGCGCTAGTGCCACCGATCAGGATTAATGAGCCGAAACCGTTCGTCATCAACCGAATTGTCCTTAGGTTCTTCTGATTCTAAATAGTTTTTCATCATATAAATTATATTTCAATAGGTAGGTTGTGGCCTACTTCTCTATCCCAAAATTGAAATTACAAAAAATAGAAACACATTTGCTGACGGCAGCTGTTCGCCGGAGAACAGATAAGTGAGTTCGGGTTATTTGTGGCTCTATGAATGAAAATTCGAAATCAAGAGGGCGCCACTCAATTTAATAAATGTTATACTATATTTGGAAAATTGAGAAACCAAATACTTTACCAAAAAACATTACCTGAAATGTCAATGAAATTGAATTATCTTAGAAAGCTGGTTGGACAAATAGATTGAATAAAACCATATCAAGTTTAAAAAATATATATAATAAAATACACCACCATGAGACAAGGCAAACACGTTCTGAACCACTGCAGATATCACTTCAGATGCCATCAAATATCAATAAAATAATATGTCCAAAAAAATACATATACAGTTAAATGCCTGCTGATGTTGTATGATAATTTTCTGCTGAAATTATGTATAAGGTAATAAATCTATACCTAAATCCGCCGTCGCATAGTATACTATGTGAGAGCTTCACAAGAGCTCTATAGATAATTGTTTCAATAGAAAATTATGGTATAAATGTATATTTAACAGGTGGTGATAAATATTTTTTTATGAAAAAAAAACGACACTAAAGGTGTAAAAAACCTGGTGTTATGGGTCCATGATCCTTCCCCAATGGTCCAAATCTGTAGCCCCTATTCAAGGTCCATGGTGTATAGTGGTGGTGCAGGAAGACTGCGAAGACAAAGGTGAAACAGGAAAGAACGCAGGAAACAGCACAGAAGAGAAGAAAGCTAAACCTCCACGGTCAGCCAGGGGTTGTGGTGCAGCTAAGCTGGTCGACGGACTCAACCGACGCTACTGGACTCGTCTAGTATCTCGAAGGTCGACTCTGGCCAAGATCCAAAGACCTTGCAGGAAAACTCACAGATCCGCTGGGGGATCTTGACTAGGGTTGAAGAGTTTCCTGACAGGCCGGTCACAACCAGGAATCCAATACCAGCAGCTAAGCTGTACCTAACACCCTAACAAAAAAATAGCCTCGTGTGAGGACATGTGCAACAACAAAAAAAACCCAAAAAAATAGAATAGGTATATTCTCAACCTGTCGATATCATTGCTGGCTCAAAACTAACCTTCTGAGAGGGGAGGTAGTGCTTAGAAGACAAACATCAAACAGAAGAGCAGCACGGCAGGATAGAAGCAATGGCGGCTTCCACTCACCACGGCATGGCAGTCTCCAGGTGGTTAGAACAAATCCTCAAAAAAAAGGCTCCAAAATCCATAAATGATGGATGCGACTTGAGCTCAGCAGATGTTTCAATAACAAATTCCCCAAAAGGGTTTATTCAACGGTTAACTCACCGAGAATGAAAATAAAAAATATTAGTCAAGTGCACCTCATCATGGCCACACTGGAAAAAGCCTCGAGGTAGCAGCTAGAGGACGGATATCATCTCCTATTTCCGAAATTTGCCGAAGAACTGCACATCCTGTCCAAAAACAGCGCCAATTATGAATTCTGGTCCCCATTTGTCAAAACCATAAATACAGTATATCCCATTTGACAGAACCAAAGGTGAAGAAGACTGATTCTTCTTTCTTTTATTCTGTTACGGGCATGTGCATATATGGCTAACCAAACTTGAGCCAGACCAATGACGGAAATGACAGAAGATCAAAGCCAGCACTGAGAAGATCGATGACAACCGAGCAATGACATCGACGTGAAAATAATTATAACCTATAGAAGAAGATAACCTATTAGATTATATTCTGAAAAATAAAGAAAATCCCTATAAATCTGGATCACATTCAGATCTAACAGACTTCCTTCACAAATCCTGAGAAAACCTTCAGCGACATAGAATTCATCACACTTGAGAACACAACGGTATGTCGCTTGTTTACTAATGAATGTATCACAATATGTAATGACTCTTTCTTCAATTCTAGGCCTAGGATCAGACAGATAGCCAGAAAATCATAAGATTCTTGCAGCTTATTACATCACTTCCAAAAGCACAGAGAATGTCAGAAACAAGAGTACTGCATATACTGTTGTTTTGTATGTGATATTATACCATTCAAAACTGTGTGTGATATAGTGTTGTCTGAATAAATGTGTTATGTTTTGAAGGATTTATTGAAGTGTTATGCTGAAACTCTGTGAGTATACCAAATATATTCAAAAACTGATAATGTATTTTGGTACCAAGTGCAGTTGTTATCTGAATGCTACCAATCCCATGAAAAAACAAAATTGTAGCAATTTGAATGCTACAAGGTTATTCAGAATCCAACCCAGTAAAAAAACACCTGACGTAGTAAAGAAAAAAACTGATTCACCTGAACACACTCATGATATGGTGTTCCTTCTCACCAGAAAAGTATTCACATGTACCTGCTCAGTGTATAAATGCACAGAATGATTGTTGATAGGATATTTCAGCATCGAGAAAATCACAGAATGTGCATCACACCACTGCGGTGTCAAATCGCACTTTCGAAAATGCATAAACAACACCAACGTGTTCAATCTGCTTAATTCAGCACTGACACTAGTGTTACTCACAACTGGGTTTGATTTTTGAAAACACCTATGGAAAAGGTCGCATAACACCTACAGTGGTGAATGATATGCCGGTGTTTACTGCCACTATAACAGGTAGGGCTATAGAAGATTGAACGAACTGGAAGAAAGCAAATGGCGGCTTCCACTCCACTGCATGGCAGTCTCCCGGTGGTCAAACAAATCAACATAAAGGCTCCATAATCCACAAAATGATGGGTGCGACTTGAGCTCAGCAAACGGCTCCCACAAATTCCCCTAAAGGGTTAATTCAACGGTGAACTCACCGAAAGAAAGAAGACCTAATTTGCGTCTAGTGCACCCCATCATGACCACCAAGAAAAAGCCTTGTCGTAGAGGCTAGAGGACGGATGCCATCTCCTTTTTCAAAAAATTCACAAAAAACTACATCCTGCTTGAAAATTTGCGCCAAATATGAATTCTCAGCCTCCCATTGGTCAAACCATAAATATTATCTCTTTTGACAGAACGGAATACAACGAAGATAATCGAAGAACAACTATAATTCTTCTTTCTTTCTGCTACGGGCATGAACCTCTATGGCTAACCAAACGTGACAAGAAACCGATGATAAGCCGAGCAATGACATTGACGTCTGGAAAATAAATATAACTTATAGGATTATATTCTAAAAAATAAAGAGAAAATCAATGGAATCAATCCGAATCATAATCCGATCAAACAGACCTCTTCATAAACCCT
This sequence comes from Chrysomela aeneicollis, assembly GCA_029955515.1. Classification (NCBI taxonomy): domain Eukaryota; kingdom Metazoa; phylum Arthropoda; class Insecta; order Coleoptera; family Chrysomelidae; genus Chrysomela; species Chrysomela aeneicollis. The sequence goes on from JARUHQ010000025.1 coordinate 2,508,524, forward strand.
GAAATAACTAGAGCGACATAGAAATCATCACACTGGAGAACACAACGGTAGGTCGCTTGTGTTAGGACACTTGGTATATGTGGGTGGTTGATTCACACTTCCATAGGATTAGAGTAGTTACGTTGTACTTATGATTCATATTGTGGAGGCTCACACAACTGATAATGGCTTGACTCATCCCGATAAAGAGGATGAGTTACAGTTAGTCTAGTGAAGATATTGGAACTGTTCGGATGTCAATATTGTTGATATAGTCGCCCGTGTTATCATTGTCTCCGACGGTATCACCATCCCTCTAACACTTGTTTACCTTTTGAATGTATCATAACATTGACTCTCTTTCCTTCAATTCCAGGCCTAGGATCAGACAGGTAGCCAGGAATCATAAGATTCCTGCTGCTTATTACATCACTTCCAACAGACCTTATAATGTCAGAAGTAAGAGTACTATACCTAGTGTTGGAAACCTGGGATTTATTACCATTCAACTACGTGATGTTAAATATGTGATATTATAGTTTTAATAAAGGTATTCCATTTGAGGATTACTATAAGTGTCTGCTGAATACTTTCTGTGAGCATGACTACAAAAGAACTAAAAAAATAAACTGTATTTTCATACCAAGTGCATTTGTTATATAAATGCCACCAATTGTATTTTAAAATGAAATTTTAGCAATTTTAATGCTACAGGACAAGACGGGATCTGTCTTTCTTTCAATTGAGATACTTCGTCCAATTCATGGCTTTTTTATTTTCCATTGATTCACCTCAGTCGAGATATCAGCCACTCCCATGTTTTGTGAAATTGGAGATTTGTTTCTGGAGTGTTTCTTTCTTCAGCCGCATGGTGTCGCTGATTCCAAGTTTCTCTTGGTACACGAAACTGCGGAGAAATATGCGAGCAGAAATTGCATTTTGACAGACACCGCTTCTCCCAAAATTCATAACACTTTCGATAAACATATAGTTAGTATATGTAGATAATCTAACTCACTATCTTATTGAAAGCAGATACGACACGTAAGGGAAAATAAGACGGTTGCATTGGTTACGACCTCCGAAATGTGTCACCTAGTAAGTATTTAGAACCCTCCATAGTTCAACATATCATTGAGTTTTTAAAGTATTATAGTTGTATCAAATTTCAATTCATCATTCCCAAATATTCAGGGCAGAACTTTGAAAACATAACAAAAATTTGAAACTTCGATGCTTTGTGAAATTAATCTTGAAAATATGTTAAAAGTTATGCTTTAATGACTAACATTGTACATTAATGTGTATCACTTTCAATATATATTTTGTTATTATCGATTGTAGGTATTCCTTTCATTTGAGAAAAATGATTTGAAATTATTGATTTATTGAATATTCAATCCTTGAAGTGGGGACTTGAAAACTGTGTTTTCTTAAAATATACCTGGTGATTCATTAACCCAGCAAACACGAAACATAACGGTCTGTATCGCGATGTTCATTATGTGTCACAAATGTTACATATGATTTCAACATTTCAACATCCCATGAATGTTGATAGCACATTTCGTTCACACGTACGATGTGCTGTTTTAATCACAACGTTACATCCTTTTGGTATGTACAGGCATTATCTTTGGGACATTTATATGTTACTTTCCATTCAATATCACATTTTTACATACCATTTATGTTAAATTATGACAGCTCCGCATTGGCATCTAAAGTATGTACCGTGTATGTTTTTTTGAAGACTAACCCCACCTAAAACCCATCGGTTCACGAGTTCTTTGTTAGTTAGTCTGTGAATGGTCTGTGGTACACAGTGTACAGTAATCTTTGGTAGAAGTCCATATAATAGCTCAAAGTGGAGTAGTGTATATTGAAAGAAGAAAAATACTCTAAATCATCTCCACAACATTTAATCTAAATACCTATATCAGTCCATCAGGGTTCTTTCAACCCTGATGGACTGAATTTAAGGGCACAGGGCCCTAATAACTAACCTGTTTTTTCTCAAATTTAATATGTTGTAAACAATTTTTTTCATCTACATAACGTTTATTCAGGCTGAAGATGAACGTATATACGTTCGAAACATGTCCCTGATATAGGTATTTAGATTAAATGTTGTGGAGATGATTTAGAGTATTTTTCTTCTTTCAATACAGTGTACAGTGTTTGGCCAAAGACGCCATATCGTATAGAAGCCATATCGTAGTTCATATACTATCGAAAAAAGTTCTCAAATAAGGTATGTATAAAAAATCAATGAAGAATTTGCCTACATGGTAATAACCTGGGACAACGAATATAACGTAGTATTGATAAGAGTTAGCTTGAATGAAACCTTCCTAATAAAGTCGAACATGTTAATACGTTTTATAGTCATTGTTTAATATTTGGAGATGTATGAGTAAAAGTGGCACTTTTGTCCCCAAAAATAAGGAACACTGAAGTGGCACTTCTAGTCCCGAGAGTGCAAAATTATTGTTATAACATTTCACAGTGTTGGTGTTTTTATTATTATTACAGAATAGATGTGGCATTATACAACTCGGTGCTCTAGGAAGGAGTTCAAGAAAGTTTTTTTCGGAGTGGCTCGATCGTATGCCAACCCAGAGGAGAACTGAATAATTTATTATAATGTACCTATTTGGAACGAATTATATATCTTTGACAGATTCATAAAGGTATATTTTATTGTTATACCCTATACTTGTAAAACATATGAGTACCATTTATGTGCTTCTAGGGACATGCATTTTATGTTAGGGGATGATATTCAAATAACATCTTCTGGATACGTATCGTGTATATCCCACTATGACATACCTGTGATAATATCATGAAAACATCTACTAGAAAGCATTTGTCAACATCTAATTGATATACCATGAAAAGCTGTTGCGGAAATTCGGATGTTGCATACATGTCTATGTAATATCAAAAGTACATCGCATGGGAGGTATAATGTTCTCAATGTAATGTATCGAAACATATCTGAGATGTTTTTGTGCTTGCTGGGAAGGGTAACGAGGTACTGTATCCCAAGAACTGATCATCGTAGAAGTTTGGGAAAAAACTTCTTCGGAGGATATAGTCCAAGAAAATTTGCTGGTAATATTTTTTATATGCATATATCTACTACTAGGGTGCGTAATAGCTCCGTTCATATAAAAACGATATAAAAAATTGATTTTTTTCGAAAATCGTTAAATGAAGTTTCATTGAAGGACGTGAATCTATTCGAGGCCCGGGATTCCGAGACTTCGTGCAAGGTTTATCAGTTTCCTGGGAGCTAGTTTCCTGATATCGACAGGTTCTAGGAACTTCAGCCTCTTGCAGAAGAGTGCGGAGCATTCAACCAGCAAATATTCTGCAGTTTCAGCTGTAACATCCACATTTTGTAAATGTTACTTTTTCTATGGAATATTGTCAATACCAAGTATTTTGCGGAACAATTTGAATTTCCATCTCAACTTTAATTGTCACCAACTTTGTTTCATATAATACTGGTAGCATTTGTTGTGATTATATGTTTCAGATTTCTTGAGGCTGCGAGTCGCTGGAAGTGGAAGACACCCTGTAGTGCCAATATTAACTTACCTTGCTTGATTTCAAGTTATTGGTTTTGAATCCATAATTATTCTGTTTGTTTACGTTGGGAATTATAGATGAACATTTGTAGGTTAACATTCATATCAAATGTCACTTTGAATGCAAAGGTATGATTTCAGTAATTCTTCTTTATTTTCAAATTTCACTGCGAAGATTAGCGCCAAGTTCACTTTGTGTCCTTGACATTGTATTCAAGAGTATTTATATCAGTCAAACGGAAGTTATTTTATGAGTGTGACTATTAAAAATCTGATCTTGAAACAAGTGCTAATTTGACTTATTGACAAGTGAACTTAAGCATGAACTGAAGAACTGAAAGAAGGTGCTGAAATCGTTCCTTTCTGTTCCTGGCATTCAACAAGTGAACATGTGTGAGATTTCTTAAAACGCCATTTCTGAAAATCCACGAATTTCCATCATGAACATCAGATAAATGGTAATTATTAGATTTGATATTAAATTCTCATTGTGTAGAAAATTATATTATGGAATCTGTCCATAATCCATAGTTTTGAGCTGCAAAATCTATCAAGATCAAGGGTATAGTACTACAGCGTGGTTTTTTCTGATTTTTTTGTGCTATAGTTCTGCCAGGCTACTTTATTGATAATTGCTTTGTACTTTCTTGATAATTGTTTTGTACTTTCTTGATAATTGTTGGCTACTTTCTTGAGGATTGCTTATTTAATGGATTTGACTGCTTTGAATAACTATCACCTGCTATTATTGATACTAGTAAAATCTAGTTAATTTTTGATAATCATTAGCAACCATCAGCCTCCATCTTGGTACCTATCAAGAGGCTAATGTGAACCTCATGTGAGGTTAATCTGTAAATTTTTGTGAAACAGTCTTCATAGTAAGTCTGTACCGGCTGATAAGTTTTTTTGTTCCTGTGAGAAGAATTTCCATTATATTCAAAAGCACTGGCTGGACTAAGCATACCTAGGTTGCTGTATCCAAGGGCTCGTAGTCTCAGAAATCTGAGATGGATGTCACTCCCATTTCCACTATTGGAGCTGGATATTGGAAAGTTATTATGAAGTAGGTGTCTTCCAACCTACATCTTCAAGATGGGATGCTGCTCCACCAGGGTTTCATAATTTGTTCATCACCAAATTTTACTGACAAGGTATCTTACCAATTTAATCTGGGAAATTGTTTTATTTTTGATATAATTATCTTTAAATGTGAAATCGTATTAGAAGTATTTCTATTGTGCAAATTGAATGCATTCAATTTAAAATCAGAAATATTCAAATCTAAGGGATATCTAATGCATAATTATTCCTAGTGATAAAACACTATTTTCATTATTTATATGCATGGAAAAAATTTTACAATTTAAAAATCGTAAGTACCTATATCTCCAAGTGTCAGTAAATATCGAAGTTAAATTGTATTTTTATTTGTTATCCTATCCTTAGGCATTTGCAGATTCTATCTACAGAGACTGGCTTAAGAAAGGAGGTTTGTTAAACTTTAATTTTTGCTGTAGATGGCGTCCATTTAAGATCATCCCTGGTATAACCTTTTTTCTTTTGCCACTTGCAAATATTTTTGATTGGCTATATAAGATTAAGTGAGTAATCGAACCACGACCTTTTTGCCCTGACTATATGAGCTAACCGTTCGCACAGTATAGCCAGAAAATTATTTTTCTCAACTGCTATACAGCGAAGTTTCCGTAGTAGCGGCAACTATTACTCTCTGTTTCACCCATCTTTTTGAGGTGATATTCAAAATCCAACCCAGTAAAAAAACACCAGACATAGTTAAGAAAAAAACTGATTCACCTGAACACACTCATGATATGGTGTTCCTTCTCACCAGAAAAGTATTCACATGTACCTGCTCAGTGTATAAATGCACAGTATGATTGTTGATAGGATATTTCAGCATCGAGAAAATCACAGAATGTGCATCACACCACTGCGGTGTCAAATCGCACTTTCGAAAATGCATAATCAACACCAACGTCTTCAATCTGCTTAATTCAGCACTGACACTAGTTGTTCGATGATGATTATCTGCGGATTATTCATAGTTATATAATCAAACCAATTTCATCACAATCAAGTATCGTTCATTGTTTTCATTGATATTATTACCCCGCGTTACCTACTCATACAATGCACGAGGTGATACGCCACTGTCGGCTGCCACGAAGGCACCAAGGTGAAAAAGTAGTACGAAGCTGCTGACAACGCTAGAGACGAATTTTCGATTTCACGATCTTCGTACGCTGATATTTTTCACTTGATTTTCTCTCTCGAAACGTGCTCCAGAACTTATATTTATTCATCAAGTGCCCAACAACCTGTGTCTTGACTAGAGAAAGGAGAGTGGTCATCAAGCTTCAAAGAACTGCCGACAATAACAAATACCGGTAAGTCTCTCCTGCATTGTCGTCAACCGCGATTTCATCAAAGTTGGATAAATGAATCAAAATATACAGTCCATTGCTCAATCTCGTACACTAGTGTTACTCACAACTGGGTTTGATTTTTGAAAACACCTATGGGAAAGGTCACATAACACCTACAGTGGTGAATGATATGCCGGTGTTTACTGCCACTATAACAGTCAGGATCTCAGGGGACACCAGACGGTATTAGCTGGTGTATTTTTTTTTTCACTGTGCACCTTTCGTAAAAAAAAACATTGTCATCAACTCAGGCTAGTCTTAAAACCTACTAATGTTGTATAGATATACTTAGTGATTAACGTTTATTATATTTTTCTTGGATATCTTTGTTGGAGCTGAATAAACAATGTGAAGGGGAGTAAAAATCGAATTTTTCGTGAAATTCTTAACAAATATCGTATATCAGGATTTGGTTTCTGATGGGAAGACCACAGCGATGTCATGATTGACAAAACCATTGATATCTTTCAATAATTCCTTATATTTCATATAATTAATTCATTCAAGAGTTTTCTTTTTCGAAAAAGCAAGGTTTTAGTTACAACGTGACGTAAAGGACTGATTTCCATTCAAATGGCTTGTGAAAACTCTCACCCATCTCTGCTCAATCACTATCGCAGTTTTCGAACATTATAACATATTATTTGATATTCATCATTGGGATCTCGAAAATTTTATTACAGATACGAACAAGTTCAAAATAGGGCGAAGTTGTGGAATATCAAGCTCATAATTATCAAAAGACAAAAAATTCACGATAGCTCTACTTCACTGAGAAAAGTCCAAGAAGAAAGATCTCTGCTGAGTTTTTTCACCTGTCGTATCAATAAAAATACCAAACTTAGGGCCGGTTGCATAAAAGCCAATTAAATATTTAACATGACTCTAAATATTTAACGTAACGTCAAATATGGAATCGGGTTCCATAAAGACCCATTAACTATTTGATGACATGCTAACTTAATCGTCACGTTAACTCGAGATAATAGCTATCGTAAGTCAAAATGCGGTTGCATAAAAGCCAATTAACTTTAAATGCCACATCAAATCATTTTAATCGTGGAATGAACTTAATCAGTGCTCCACCACCGATTAAACCGACTATCAGCGAGTGACAGTTCCTTCAAAATTTTTACATTTTTTCGCAGAAGTACCCTCCTTTTTTTGGTTGGTTTGAATTGATCGTGGAAAGGTAAGTGCATAAGTTATTGACACAATAATCAAAATACATAATATATTAATTTCATTACAGAAAATGTCGACCACATCATTATCATCACTTTCTGAAGAAGAACAATATATTCCAAGGCCAAGAACCTTCCGAAAGAGAAATAATCTCTTCGAAATGTACGACGACATTGATTTTTATACACGGTTCAGGTTTTCTAAACAAATAGTGATGGAACTACTACATATATTTGGGAACGATATTGAGCCTGTGACTAAAAGGAACATGGCAATAAATTCCATGAACCAGTTATTATTAACCCTAAGATATTATGCTACTGGAGCATATCAACAAATTTTGGGAGACTATATTAATATATAATATAATATTAATATCCATAAATCCACGGTATGTCGTATTGTTCGTAGGGTAACACAGGTAATAGCAAGACTGAAAAATCAGTACATTAACATGACCAATGACGATGAAATAAATCAGGTTTCTCTCGATTTTTATGGAATTCGTGGGTTTCCTAGAGTAATTGGAGCCTTAGATTGCACACACATCAAAATTATATCTCCAGGAGGTGTGAATGGAGAATTCTATAGGAATCGAAAAGGTTATTTTTCGATAAATGTACAAGTTATTTGTGATGCGAACTCGAAAATCCGCCATATTATTGCTCGCTGGCTCGAGTCAGTACATGATAGTACCATATTAAATGACAGCCCATTAACAACATTATTCGAAAATGGCCCATTGGGAAACAAATATTTATTAGGTTATAGTGGGTACCCATGTAAACAATTTTTATTAACACCACTTCTCAATCCCGTGACTGATAGTGAAATAGAATACAATAGAGCTCACGTTTCAACTCGAAATACAGTCGAAAGATGTTTCGGACTATTGAAACGTCGCTTTTCTTTTCTATATTTGGGCATGGATTTGGAATTGGTCAACGTTCTACCAGTAATCGTGGCATGCAGTGTACTTCATAATATAGGAATCAACCTTCATGACAATGAGCCTCCCGAAGAATTTCCTTATGATGACCTTATCGAAGATGAAGAACTTCAAGCAGCAGCTGGAAGAAATGAAAGCACTGCAGTTAGAACAGCATTAATTAATACAGTGTTCCAAAGATGATTTTTTTCAATATAAATTTAAATAATGAAAATATTATAAACAAGAAATATTGGAAATTCAGTATGAACGTTATTGCCGATTAAAAAATTATGCATTTCATAAATCTTCAGTTCATTCAGGTATTGAAGTGACATAGTCAATGGTCAATGACAATAAGAAAGAATAAACATAAAAAAAATATTTTTCTAAAAAATTGTATATTCACACAGTGAAAATCATCTTGAATAACAACCTTTATAAACACACAATCGTTTATAAATGAAAACAACAAGAGAATATACGAATCCTTATCTATCAACCTTACTAGTCAAACTACAGATACAAAATGAAATTAACATAATTTAGTTTACTGCTGATCCTTAATTTTTTTCAACTGTAATGTAAATATTTCTATTTGAATACTATGCTCTTTTATCATGTGTTTAGTTTGGAGATTTGCGTTAAATACCTTTCTTTCAAAGTATTTCGTTCTTAAGCCTTCTGCAGTCAGTCTTGTTTTTTTTCTTGATCAATTTCTTTTTTCTTTCTTGGGCAACAATCTTCCTTTTATTCATTTTTTCGACTGCAAGTTCAGGTGGTTGAGGCACTTGGGAAAGAGGGATCGGTAGAGGGATTTCTTCGGGGATTTCTACTGGAAACTCAGGCTGGAATTCGGGATCAGAGGAAACCGTTGGTAAGATCTCTAAATCATCACCTATAGAAGATCCAAACAAATATTAACATATTATTTTTTATTAATCATATAAATCACTGACTAGGTATCAATGTCTAAAAAATGTGGTGATGAGGTCCATTTTCATTATTTCACGACTGCACGAAACCTTGAGGACTACGCGCACTGAATCGAATCGGCCAGAAATCCGGCCGATCGAGCCGATTCTGTGCGTGGCGACCCATTTGATTACATGTATAGCAGAACTTGCCGACCGTGCCGAGCCGAGTCGGCCGGTCTGAGTCGATTCAGTGCGCGTAGTCCTTTTAATGCTCGTGAAACATCATGCAGCAGGAAGGATATTGGGAGAGGATGAAGGTATTGAAATTTTTTTTTCCAAGTTTGGAGGTCGAAGAATGGTTTGATTTGATTTATCATTCGATTATTTCATCAGTTTTATTAAAGTGAATTAAAATCCTTTCGGTATATGTTTTAAGTTTGCAGCACTTCCTGCTATTTTCTTCACCTCATAAAAATTAATCTTTCTTCCTCCTTCAGTTTTCATTATTTCTCTCTGAAACCCAACAATTATTTGATCATTTTCATTCATTTTAGGGGTAAAATCGGATATATAGGTAATCTTGTTGTTTCTTTTTTTATTTTTCAACTGCACGAGAGGTAATATCACTTACTTTATCAATAGCAGCTTTCTTTTCAGCCTCCTCCAATTCTTTTATGTTGAACCCAGCATTGGATAATTTGTCCATGTACCGTTTTTTCTATAAACATATATAATACAGTGTCAATGAATTTTTTTCTCAGGTAAACTGTAATGGTATATAATTCAAAACAATTTTAAATATATTTTTCAAAACAATTTGAGAAAAAGAAACATAGTAAATTCACTACTGGAGTTTACAGAGAGAAAATCCATGAAAGCAGTACTTCATTCACCAGCATAACTTAGATATTTCAGTCACAATCTCATTAAAAGTTTCAGTATCAATGATGATATTTTAGGTATTGGTTGGGTATACATACATTCTCATCTGCAACTAATTCTCTTGTTGTTTTTTTTTAATTATCCCAAAGAATTCTCAATTGTTTCCACTCTCTTGGAGTGCTGAAACGGCTATTGAATTCGGTAAAACTTCCTGATCACGAATCTGAAGTCATAACGCGGCGGTCTCGAGTATTTTCGGAGATACGGCCTCATTTTATCTCAAAAATGCACCATTTGACATGTCAAATTTCTGTTATGAGGAATACAGAAAATTCACTCTTCTTCGAACCAAAACACTATACACGCATATATTTACTTGTTTCCAACACTTCTCAGCACTAAAAACTATTATTTTACAAAAAATTCACCCTTCTTTGAAATTTAAACAAAACAACCTTTTTACACTGATTTTCTGGTAATTTGTATTAATGATGTTGGCAACGTGATTGTTTGGCTCATGGTAAGACGTTGCCAACATCTCAAATAAAAATAACCAGAAAATCTTCTAGATAGCCAATTTTCATATCGGAATGAATCCATATGAACCTATTCCATAGAGTTTACAATCCTTTAGTTTGGTGTCTCTTGTGATGGATAATCCACCAATGCAATTCGCAAAATATTACAATTTTCATTATAACCTTATATTCATATACTCAATCTTTATTTTTTTAATGAATTTTTGTTTTGTTCAGCCATAATTAAGTATATTATAAGTATATATATAGTAGTATTTATTATGCTGTTTCGATTAAGAGGTTAAGTGTAAAAATAGCATGATGCTAAACTTCGCCTCATTTGTATTTTCTTTGGTACAAATAAAAGACGATGAAAAAATGTTCTCAGTGTAGTCATTGGAGAAAAGCAGTTCAATAGTGATATACATAGTGGATTCAGATTGTTACTTATCATTATCCAGTCACAACTTGGAATTTACCTGGCAAAATGAAAGCAGAACATATAATGGCAAAGTACATAATAACATAAAATCAGTTGATTTAGTGAAAATGAAGCAACAATTTTTATCCACCCATTTTTATTAGTGTAGGCGTCTGCGTGTATCCATGCGCCACTGTGCATTACAGCTTCACACTGTGTCCCTTTCAGACCACACACGACTAAATAGACGCGGTATGTACCTTATGCAAAGTTTGGTAAAGGTAGGGGGCTCTGACTAAGGCATTTTCGGGGGAATGAGACGATTGTTGAACCGAGAGTCCAGGGACGCGCATTTTTTAGGAATTCAGAATATGAAAAAATAATATATTCTCAGGAATATTTTCGGTTTTCAACTCCCGCAGAAGCTGAATGAGAATTACAACAAATGTTTAACAGAAATCATAAAAAAGTTGATTTGAGTATAAAGCAAATTTTTCTCCATTTTACAGATAGTGTATTTGCTGTTGAATTATATAAATGATATTTTGTACCTGATGATCTAATGTTGATTTAAATGTTTTCAGAATCCATCAGAATACAATAAATAACATACAAGCACATCATTAGTTTGCAAGATGAGATATGAATTCGAATATTACACTTTTAATACAATAAAATATATTTATAAATACAATATACATATACAGAAATATTGATGAATCTGTGAATTGAACAAATGTGTAGTAAAAATGCCCAAACTTTGATTATTTTCTCCAAGATGCAGTTTTGAACTTTTCTGTCAAATTTCTGTTTGGCCTTCTCAGCCCAGCTGAAGCTTCTCTTTTTTGATTAACCAACTTTTGGAAACCTGATAATGTTGTAACATATTTTTTTGCATCCAGGATGAGTTAATACCCGTTAATAACCTCCTTTTCAATGTTAGACAACTCATCCAGAACATCAGTATCTATATAATCCGAGTTATAAATATTTTACCTCGAACCGAAATAACAATCTGTATGTTTCGTTTAGATGTTTATTCGGAACCATTCGATATGCTTCATCCGCTGCTGATAGGTTTTTCATATTCGAGCAAATCGGTCGAATTTATAAAAAAGGGTCCCCGATAAAAACTTTTCGATTGCCAGGTTCGTTGGGACGGTGGGTTTAGAGATGTCTAAACAAAAGGATGAATAGTGTATGATATTTTGACGGTGTATCGGATTTTTCACTATTTTCATTCCAAAACGACGATTTTCATGGTATTTTTGGTGTTTGGCTGAAATCGTCGAGTTTTCCTTAATTTGGGAGATATGATGGTTGTTGGTGGTGCATAAAGAACGTCTAGTAGTGGCATAGGGATTTCGCACTACAGGTGAGTTTCTTCAATTAATGACAATACTAAGTTGCTGTCTCAGCCAGATCGGGGGGTTAATGGTTTTCGATATTTAGACGTTTTGAGGGTACCGCAATCGATAATCCCAAAGAACCGAAGGTTGTGGCAATCCATGGCAGTCTCAATCTTGGGCGTTGCAAATATTCTCTGAATATTTTGTTGGGGAATCGCTACGTTTTCCGGAGCTCAGGGTGTGATAGCCTATTATTGTTGGTGAATATGCTTACGGGGTTATCCAGTAGCGGCCTTGCTGATCTTCCCCAGTTGCAAGTTCTAGAAGTAACCACCAAGAACTGTGATAAATACCACATAGTGGATGTTTATATCATCGAGTGTTTTTTGGGTTATATACCTAGATGTGTATTGGTATTGCATAGAAGTATTTTTTCCTGTCACCTTCTAGAGTTAATTATTTATTTTGTGATTATGTTGATTAGTTATTATAAATTCTAATTCAATGATAAAGATTCGCTTTTCAGTAACTTTATCTTTGAATCAACCTTTTAGGTAATTTGCCCTTGTTTTAATCCCCTATGATAAGAAGGTTATATTGTAATCATTTATATCTGATAATTTTCTGGAATATAGAGATTGAGATAAAATATATACTACTTGATTCACTGGCGTTATTTCCATGTTTGTGGCCAACAAGTAAGTTAGTTTGTTTTAGTGATTTTATGAGTAACAGGGTGTATGTTTTGAACAAATCACTTGGCGCCCTATTTTTTTTTTTCTACTCCATTGGATCATAATCCACACCCGACTGCACTGAGATTCTAGTCGGTGCATACCCCTAATCGGTTCCATCCCTTACTTGAAAAGCTAACATTTACGTAACAGAAAATTGACGCCCAAAACGTGGGGCCTTCGTGATTTTTTTTGAATTACTTATTTTGTCAGGTATTGTTCTTTGTCAGTGTTGAGTGAAATAGGTTGGTAGTTCATTTAGGGTTATGTTATATATTATGTAAGTGAAAGTGTTTTATTGATGATATTATACTGTATGTTCTACAGGGGAAAAATACTTCGATTTCGTTTTCAGCATTCTGGTGTATTATTTTTGAGCACAAATATCTACCGTTTGCAAATTTTCTACTTGAGCTCGAAATTTATTTTTGTGGTCGCCATGAATATACGTCAGGGGCGTAGTAGTGTAATATTGTTTTATTAGGCTGCTTTGATTTTTTTTTCCCAAAACCATGGATAGCTATCGTCTAGGTAGAGATGAGTTGATCTATGAATTGAATGTCAGGGGTTTTATGAATACTCAACCTCTCACAGTTGAAGTAATACGAAAAAAATTTAAAGAATACGTGAACAAGGACCAAGGAACAAGGAACAACTTTTGATGATTTGGTCACTGATGAGAACTGGCAAGTGGATATCGTTACGGAAGTAGATATTTGTAATAAAAAAGTGGTTAGTTTGAGTGAGTTTCTTGAAGAAAAAAACATCGGTACTTCGAGCAATGAGCAGAAATTCATCAATGCTAAATTACTTCATCTATATGGAAGGTTAACAAGATTGTCCCAGTTAGACGGTGCGGAAGACGCCATTAAAATTTCGATTTGTAGTTTGTTTGAACAATTAAATGACATGGAAACAAAATTAGAGGAGAAAGTTATTAATAATAGTGGAACTGCAACGGCTTCATCGGCGCATCCACCACTTGCTACTCCCAGTCCATGTTCTTATCAGGAGGTCAAAAAATTACATGTTCCCGTTCACAAATGGGGAATTCAGTTCAGTGGGGATCTAAGAGATAAGTCGGGGCTAGGAGTCAACGCTTTTATCGAGAGGGTTGAAGAATATAAATTATCAAGGGGAGTGTCGGACGATGAGAAATTCGCTCACCGATTTGCTGACGGGAAATGCATTGATTTGGTATCGATTAGTGAAACATAATATTACGTATCTTCTCTTAGATCATGGGCTGATTTTATCGAACTTCTAAAGGAAGAGTTTCTACACTTCACTTTCGAAAGAGATCTGAAAGAGGAGATACGTAATAGTATTCAAGGGGTTAATGAAAGTGTAGGTACTTATTTTGCCCGAATGATGAATTTATTTCATAGATTGCCACATTCTCCTGGGGGAGCGGAAAAACTTGAAATTTTGCGTCAAAATATTGATTTTTATTATATTCATGGTTTAGGGTCACGTCTTTATGATATTGATTCTACTGATTCGCTGCTTCAAGAATGTAAAAAATTAGAGAAGGCGAAACATTTAGCCTAATGTCAACCAGCACCTACTAGGAGAGTATGTTTGTTTGAGAAAGATTAAGCCGGTTCTAGTTCAGAACCTGTGCAAGCGTCTAGGCCAAGAAATACTAGGGGTACTAATATTGCCAGTTTGACATGTTGGAATTGCCGAGAAGGGGGACATAGTTTCTCTACATGTTCTAAACCACGCTCGAAAAAGTTTTGTTTCCGCTGCGGTAAACCTAACGTAACCAAATATCAATGTGGTTGTACCTCTCCGGGAAACGGAACAGGAGGTCGGTAAGTTGCCGGTCGAAGATCTCCTCAGTTGCTGGACCGGTTGATCAGTCTTAGGAGGCTTGGTTGGATTTTGTGGGACTACAATATCGTAAAGCGAAAATTGATGCAATTTCTTGTTCTTCAAAGTCTGATCCTCGTCCTTATCTGACAGTTCAGATTCTTGGTTTGAATTTTTACGGTCTTCTAGATTCAGGGGCCGCGCAAACGATTATTGGTCGAAAGGGTTGGCCCAAATTACATAAATTAGGTGATGTTAGGTTAGAAAAAACTGCTTCACAGTTAGAGTTGCTAATGGGGGTGAATGTGAAGTTTTAGGTTCAATTTTAGTACCTATAGAATTAGAAAATAGAGTTAGGGTGATAAGAGCTTTAGTGGTAGATGATATTGATGTAGAGATAATTCTAGGAATAGATTTCTGGAAAGATATGGATATCGTAAGTTCTTTTTCGAATAATTCATGGACATTTGGAGAACATAGAACTCCGGTGGGATTGAGTTTAGTGGGTGTTGAGGATAGGTCTAAACTGGATGATTTGGTTGCAGATTTTTTCAGTAAAATGAAATCGGATCTAGGATGTGCGAAAGGGGTACGTCATGTTATAGACACCGGTGATGCTCTGCCTATAAAGCAGCGATACTATCAAGTTTCCCCATATATCCAGGAGTTGATAAATAAGGAGGTTGATAAACTATTACAGCTTGGGGTAATAGAGCCCTCCAAATCAGCCTGGTCTAGTCCCATGGTTATGGTAAAGAAGCCTAATAATGAATATCGGTTCTGCATAGACTTTCGAAAGGTCAATGGGTTAACTAAGAAAGATGTATACCCACTGCCCTATATTAATGGTATTATGGATCGTCTTCGAGATGCTCGAGTGTTGAGTTCAATTGATTTGAATAGTGCTTATCATCAGACAGCCTTCACAGTACCAGGGAAAGGTCTGTTTCATTTTAACCAGATGCCTTTCGGGCTTCATAATGCTCCGGCAACTATGCAGAGGTTTGCAGATGCCATTTTTGGGGCCGAATTGGAAAACTCGGTTTTCGTCTATATGGATGACATAATTATCACTACCAAAGACTTTCCATCACATCTTGAAGTTTTGAAAATCGTTCTAGATAAATTGTTGCAAGCAGGTCTAACTGTCAATAAAAATAAATGTGAGTTCGTGAAAATTGAGCTGAGATTTTTGGAGTATCTTGTTGATGAAAATGGCCTACGTACGGATCCACAGAAAGTAGAATCAATGTTAAACTATCCAACTCCAAAGACCATTAAGGAAGTTCGCCGTTTCATTGGCCTGGTTAGTTGGTATCGACGTTTTAATCCGAATTTCGCTTCTCTGGTATCTCCCATCAGTAAACTAACTCGAAAACATCAAAAATTCATTTGGTCTGAGGAAGCTGAATACTCCTTCATGAAGGTCAAGGAATTCCTGAACTCCGCTCCCATATTGACTTGTCCAGATTTTTCTAGAGAATTCACTTTGCAGTGTGATGCTTCTCAAGTGGGTTTAGGTTGTGTATTAACACAGAATTTTGATGATGGTGAGTATGTTATTGCATATGCTAGTAGGGCGCTAACTCCTCAGGAATCTAAATTCTCTACCACTGAATTGGAATGTTTACCAGTTTTGTGGGGAATTCAGAAGTTCCGCTGTTATATTGAAGGAGTCAAGTTCAAAGTTATAACGGACCATTTTTCGTTGTTGTGGCTTCATAAACTCCAAAATCCTTCAGGCCGCCTCGCCAGATGGTCTCTACAACTTCAGAGTTTTGATTTCGAATTAATACATCGAAAAGGTCAGTTTAATGTTGTACCTGACGCCCTGTCTAGAGCGGTAGGTTATTTTGACGTCACTAGGGATGATCATGACTCTTGGTATTCGAAAATGTTGAGTAACCTTCGTTTATATCCAGAAAAATATCCGAAATGGCGAGAATGTGAGGGTAAATTATATAAATTGGCTAGGTCGACTTCATCTGTGGATACGGAAAATGATTGGAAACTGGTAGTTCCCAAGTCTCTTCGAGACGCGGTTTGTGCTGAGAATCATGACGCTTCAACGGCTGGTCACTTAGGATTCTTCAAGACTAGAAATCGAATTGCTTCTCTATATTATTGGCCTAAGTTGAATTGCGATGTGGCGAAATATGTTAGGAAATGTGAGGTGTGCAAAGCTCAGAAACCTGAACAGAAATCACCTCATGGGCACATGAACGCAAGGATCATTTCGCGTCCGTGGGAGGTGATATGCACCGATCTTGTAGGTCCTCTGCCTATCAGTGAAAAGCAAAATCGCTTTATATTTGTCGTTGCTGATATGTTTACTAAATATGTCTTAATGTTTCCTATCAGAGCAGCAACAAGTCAGGCCGTAGTCAACCATTTGGAAAAGGATGTTTTCATGTTTTATGGGGTGCCCGAACGAATAATTTGTGATAATGGCCGACAATATGTAAGTCACCAATCTAAAAACCTTGCATCATCGTATGATTGTCGCATAATATTCAATGCTAATTATCATCCGCAGGCGAACCCCTCGGAGAGAGTAAATAGAGTGGTAAAAACTATGATACGGTCATATATAAAAGATAATCATCGCACGTGGGATGAAAATCTTCATAAATTTGGTTTTGCTTTACGAACTGCAGTACATGAAATCACAGGATATAGTCCTGCTTACCTTAACTTTGGTCGTGAACTATATCTTTCGGGAAAGATCCATAATAAATTTGATCCGGATTTGGAGAACCCCGAATTTGAGTTTGGTACTCGGAAAATCTTGGCGGAACATGTTAAAGAATTGGAAAAGGTTGGGGAATATGTCAAAGCTCGTTTAGGTAAGGCTTATGAACAGAGTGCGACCCGTTATAACTTGAGAAAACGACCGCTCTCTTTGGAGGTTGGTCAGACGGTGTGGAAGAAAAACTATCAATTGTCAGATGGGGCTGCGTACTTCGCTTCCAAGTTAGCACCGAAATTTTTGAAATGTAAAGTTGAGCGGAAAATATCTCCAAATGTGTACTCACTCACGGATTTTGAAACAGGTAATGCAGTGGGCAATTGGCATGTCAAAGATCTGAAGGTGGATAGGGACAAATAATAAGGAAACAAAATAAAAAATTATTATTATTTTTTTTAAGTCAAGGAGGAATTTGTAAAATATTTTTTTGCATCCAGGATGAGTTAATACCCGTTAATAACCTCCTTTTCAATGTTAGACAACTCATCCAGAACATCAGTATCTATATAATCCGAGCTATAAATATTTTACCTCGAACCGAAATAACAATCTGTATGTTTCGTTTAGATGTTTATTCGGAACCATTCGATATGCTTCATCCGCTGCTGATAGGTTTTTCATATTCGAGAAAATCGGTCGAATTTATAAAAAAGGGTCCCTGATAAAAACTTTTCGATTGCCAGGTTCGTTGGGACGGTGGGTTTGGAGATGTCTAAACAAAAGGATGAATAGTGTATGATATGTTGACGGTGTATCGGATTTTTCACTATTTTCATTCCAAAACGACGATTTTCATGGTATTTTTGGTGTTTGGCTGAAATCGTCGAGTTTTCCTTAATTTGGGAGATATGATGGTTGTTGGTGGTGCATAAAGAACGTCTAGTAGTGGCATAGGGATTTCGCACTACAGGTGAGTTTCTTCAATTAATGACACTACTAATTTGCTGTCTCAGCCAGATCGGGGGGTTAATGGTTTTCGATATTTCTTTAGACGTTTTGAGGGTACCGCAATCGATAATCCCAAAGAACCGAAGGTTGTGGCAATCCGTGGCAGTCTCAATCTTGGGCGTTGCAAATATTCTCTGAATATTTTGTTGGGGAATCGCTACGTTTTCCGGAGCTCAGGGTGTGATAGCCTATTATTGTTGGTGAATATGCTTACGGGGTGGGTTATCCAGTAGCGGCCTTGCTGATCTTCCCCAGTTGCAAGTTCTAGAAGTAACCACCAAGAACTGTGATAAGTACCACATAGTGGATGTTTATATCATCGAGTGTTTTTCGGGTTATATACCTAGATGTGTATTGGTATTGCATAGAAGTATTTTTCCCTGTCACCTTCTAGAGTTGATTATTTATTTTGTGATTATGTTGATTAGTTATTATAAATTCTAATTCAATGATAAAGATTCGCTTTTCAGTAACTTTATCTTTGAATCAACCTTTTAGGTAATTTGCCCTTGTTTTAATCCCCTATGATAAGGAGGTTATATTGTAATCATTTATATCTGATAATTTTCTGGAATAAAGAGATTTAGATAAAATATCTACTACTTTATTCACTGGCGTTATTTCCATGTTTGTGGCCAACAAGTAAGTTAGTTTGTTTTAGTGATTTTATGAGTAACAGGGTGTATGTTTTGAACAAATCACTTGGCGCCCTAATATTTTTTTTCTACTCCATTGGATCATAATCCACACCCGACTGCACTGAGATTCTAGTCGGTGCATACCCCTAATCGGTTCCATCCCTTACTTGAAAAGCTAACATTCACGTAACGATGTCAAAGAGTTTTTCCAGGACTCTGCATGAACATCAGATGTAATGAATGGCAAAACTATAGGGTGAAGGTTTCCTGATGAACAAAAATGGTCTCTTTATTTTCCAAGTACAAATGACTCTTTTTATGTATAGTGATTGTGAAGAAAAAAATCATAAAAAGACAAAAAATACGATTCATTGGATCTCGGTCTTATCTCTTTCTTCTGTTAGATGATTCCTGGACTGTCAGGTTTTTTGAATACCCACTATTATCCAATGATGAGCCATCATTGTTCTCTCATGCTCTAACGTTTTCTGTGGATATACTAAAGTTTACCTGAAGAAACTATTTTCTGTCACTAATAAGAAAGCTTACTCAACAAATATCTGCAGTAACATACTTCAAAGTGACCTGTATATCAAAACTTCTGAATTCAGCAACTTTTTCGCCACCATTGCAGAAGATATAATCAACTCGATTCCCAAAGAAGGATCAGATACAAATGCAATAACTCATATGAAAGGAATTTCTTCTCCTTGTGAATCATTTTTCATAGAGCCTATCACTGAAAATGAAGTTATTAAGCTATCGCTGAAATGGAAAACTCCACTTATAATATAATTAGCAAAACTGTGAAAAACTATATTGGTTCGCCCACTAACATCACTTCTCAATTCATATATACTTTACGGAAACTTTCCTGATGTATTCAAGTTATCAAAAGGTATACTTACCCCTTTTTGAAAAATGCGACTTTGCCAAAATTGACAACTTTCATCCAATTTAAATAGTACTTATTTCCTTTGAACTTCAAGACTCATATTATATATCGAATCCAACAATTTTTTTCAGACCAATGCCAATTCGGATTCAGAAAAAAATGTTTTCAGGATAGTGATGGAGACAGTGGAAGAAAGCATTAACAATTCATCTGATTATAGATCTGTCATACATGGAGTATCGCAGGGCTCTGTGTAAGGACCTCTTTTATTCATTATCTGTTCCACCATATGTATTCCAAGACATGTGTTGCTTTCGCAGATGACACAACTTTGGCCGATGCTTGCACGAATATGGAAGATTTGAAGATAAATAGTCTCATGACTACTACTCGAGCTAAAAAATTGTTTTCTTTCCATAATCTGGAACTTAATGACCATTAAACGCATAATCTCATCATTTCAACGAACAGGAACATTGCTCAAGGTTATAGCGTGAAACTGCGCTTGGATCAATAAGTTAAATGAATTGGTCCTGTCATGTCCAACAACTATGCCGAAAACTTCTCAGCTATATATTCGTGCTACGCAATTTGAGTTACATTTTTATATTTGAGTTTGAGAAAGTTATATCCATAGAAACCATAATATGATCTTATTTTGCTCGGTTGCATTCTCATCTCAGTAACGGTACGTTGCTTTTGTCATGCTGACAACATTTTCCGTTTGCAAAAACGTGCTAACAGAATCATGCTGGTTTCAGATACTGTTGTGAAGAAATTTCCAAAAATTTCAATATAATGCCTGTTTCATTGTTGTTAAAACTTTTTTCAATAATAGATTTTATTTTTGTTTGAAGGTGGCTGACAATGTCTCGAGTTGTGAAGAAAAGTTTCGGACTTCCATTGTCTTACCTTTAGACAATGGAAGTCCGAAACTTTTCTTCACAATAGATTTTATATTTCTTGTTTTCAAATTCACTTTTTTAAAAAAAACTCAAATTTATTTATACAATATTATAACATGAAAAACTAGTTATAATTCTGTATTGAATTGAATAATGATTCTGGATCCAATGCCATGAATGATCGCTGCGTCGCTGTCTTCTTCCTTTATAGATTCCTAGGTGCTGACAAATGCTGAGTCGCTTCTACGTCTTTGCTTCTACGTCTTAGAAAATTAAGTAATGGACATATGCCAAGGTCAAGACGTAGCTCCTGTTGCGTCGTATAATCATGAATGGGACCATTGTAAATCTGGATATAACAGCTCCCCTTTTTATAAAAAAGTTGATGCTATGCGTGGCAGCAACTTTTAAGCATAATTCTTTGAACTGGAAGTGTTCATCTCTATTTCTTCGTTTTCGACTGGTTCTCCAATTCTGAAACTGGGTCTTCTTCTTGGTATGAATCTGGTAAATGCTCCAAATCTGCTTCTAGAATCTGGTGGAGGTTGAGGAGGATCTTGATGCCATAATTCCAATTCTCATAGAACGTTTTCTTTTACATTTACAAAAGCAGTATAAAATAATTAGGGAAATAATCAATACAAGAGTGAAATAAGTGAGCCATGAAATATGTTTCGTTACAAACGGTTCGTTTATAATCCTATCTAGTTCATCAGAATATTCATTTAATTTATGTTGGGCAATATTTAAATCATCAGTATTGATTTTATTCAATTTCAGAGGTTTCAATTCTGGAAGTTCATGTTTTTTAGGAAATCGATTACAACATTCATATGGTATCATAATTTCAGGATTTGAATATTCAATTGATGTATCTTTGTTAACAAAATATTTCGCATGTACCCTAGTTATTCCTATAAAAGCATTACAATTTGGTTGTAATTTCAAAATTGAATTGCTATTTATTATTTTCGTCACAGTTATTTCTTTCTTACATTGTATTTTGATTGGTAATGGATCTGATACAGATATCAACCAATTATTAGTTTTAAATTCATTAACATTTTAGGCTTCTGCAAAAATAACATTTGTTTGACAAGTTCTTGGTAATCGCAATACATGTTTCAAAATTTGAGCTTCACAAATAGCATTGTTGTCAATTGGATAAGGTAATAAATCTTTACATATTTTTAAACCATCAAATAGAATTTTACGATTGTCAAAATTTGTTGGATTGATGTACAGCATAGAATCACTATCTTTAGCAATGTATTTTATGTTAGTTGATAAAATATGATGTAAACTAGTTCGATTATCGATGATAGGTATAGGATATAATCGGAATACTGAATAAATTTCAGGGTTCACTAATGGTATTTTCAACGCGAATACTATTTTTGAATCTGTTTGAAAAGCTTGTAATTCAATAAGATCTATTGACTAATTGATGACATTTTTATTGATAATGGCAAATTATTTTCTTTGTAATGATTGTGAAATATCTCTAAGAGAATTCAATAAATCATTAGGTGTTATTATAGGGGTATGAATTACTAGGAGTCTTGCACAGGTAATTGAAATTGAAATATCATTCAGATAATCTTTCAAAAATAGATAACTTTCCATCAATTCACAAATGTTTTTTATCTTTGCGTCTACTAAATATAAATCATATGTCATTTCATAAATTGTTTTTTGTATGTTCTTAATAACTTTATTGAACGTTACTGATGTAGTATCTGTGATTTGATTTTTCAACAAATTTTCAATTTGATGTTCATCTTTGTATAATTTGTTTATACACTCAGAATAATATTCTCCATCTGAAGCGTCAAGGTTACCAGTAATTGTTGTCCATTCCGATTGCATTTATTATGCCACGTTTATCTCTGGTTGAATAGTCTTGCTGTTTGTTGTAATAAACTAATATGCGTTTTAACTTCGGCATTGAACTTAATCATTACGTACTTATCTTTCATACTGTTTAGAACGTTCTCATTATAATCCAGAGCTTTTCTTACTGGGGACAAGTCCTTATAGACTAATAATGCTCATTTTTCATTTGAAATTTTCATGTTTTCTTCTTCGTTGAGGATTATTCCAATTGTGTTGTTCACTGGTATTATGGAATACTGCGCAAAACAGGGTGTTAAAAGTAGGAATCTGTTGTAATAAAATTCCATTTTCAGTATTTATTCATGATATAATTTTAATCTATCGAAATTCACTTTCGTTTCTTGTTCAGTGACAAGATTTTTCAATTTGGCAGAATTTTCATAATTTCGATAATTTCGAAAGGACCGTTGAATTTATTTTGTAGTTTGGATCCTATTTGACTTTCGTTTACGTATACTTTTTCACCAAAATTATACTGAGGTTTTTCATGTTTAATACGTTCGTCATAACGAGGTTTTGCTTTTTCTTTGTTCAATTCAGTTCTTTTACGAGCTACTTGATAATAATAATCTATTCTATTATTCAAATCTCTAACGTATTTACTAATCAATTGGTTCTGATTATATAATTGCTCAGGGGGTCTTCCTGATGTATCTCCAAATATAAGTTCATATGGTGTAAATCCATGTGTCTTATTTTTTGTATTATTATAACATATAATTGCGTACGGCAATATTGTTAATGGGTTTTCATCGGGGTTGTCTGTCTTATTGATTCTTATCATTTCCATTAATGTAGCATGGAATCTTTCGAGTGATCCATTCGATTGTGGATGATGTACACTGGAAACTGATATTTTTATATTATATAATGTGCATAAGTCTCTCATTAGGGTATTATCGAATTCCTTACCGGAATCTGAATGGATTCTCAGTGGCGTACCATAATGTTGGAAATATAGAAGAAGAGTATTTACTACTGATTTTGCTGTTTTGTTTTCAAGAGGATATGCTTGCGTGAATTTGGTTAATTCATCACGAATGGTTAGAATATAATATTTAGTCGGGATTTCTAAAATATCAATATTAATGCGTTCAAAAGGGGTTTTTGGAGTTTCTGTTATTACCAAAGGGTTATTCAATTTTTTTCTACAAATTTTAGTTTTTTGACATGTTTCACATTTTTTTATGAAATCTCTTATTTGTTTTGTCATTCCTGTCCATCGATATTTATCACATATTCTTCTTATTGTTTCATTCATTCCTCGGTGTATATTTGCTTTACCACTGTGATATTGGTATATTATTATAGGTATTTCGTCTTGTTCGGGAATCTTTGCTATCTCTTGACAAATTACTAATCTTAGGTCTTCTTTGTCTGCAAGGATATAAGATAGAATTTCTTGTATTGGAAGATGTTTAATGTTTTCCAAGTGATAAGTTCCGTTTGATTGAATGATGTCTTTATTCAGAAAAAATGATGTAAACAAGTACATTACGGCTTGTTCTGAATCATAGCGATGAAATATTTTCTATTCTTAACACTTCTACTAAATAAAACATTTATTTTGTCAACTGCGAAGTCTGGTTCTTCTTCAAATATATGATCTAATATTTGTTCTTGTAAAATAGTAAAATTGTTGTTGTATTTTTATGTGATTTGTCGAGAAGTTGTGAACTTGAGAATTCTATTTTGGAATAATCAAGTGATGATTTCACTTTATATAGATTGAAAAAATTGTCATATTCTTGCTGGAGTGTTTCGGGAGAAATTTCAGTATCTGCGTCTGAATTTTCATCTACATTTGATGTTAAAATTTTTGTTTGTAATTTTGAACATTCATCTAAATGATTAACTTTTATTCGTGAAAGGGTATCTGCGTTTTTATTAATTTTACCAGGTTTATATATTATTTCGTAATTATATTCCTATAATTTTAGTCCCCATCTTGCAAGTCAATTTTCTTCCATATAAATAAGGTCTAAAATGTTTTACCGACCATACAATAGCCACCACTGCACCACTTAAGGTTCTAGAGGCATAAGCAATTGGTAAATCTTTTCCAATAAGTCCTTGTGATAATATTTCTCCTATTGCAAAGCTACTTGCATCTGTTGTTAAAATAAATTCGTCGTCAAAATTTGGATAAATCAATATTGGGGATTCTGATAAATATTTCTTGAGTTCCTCAGAAGATTTTTGACAATCAGTATTGAAATTGAATATAATATCTTTTTCTAATAGTCTGGTCAATGGTTTAGCAATTTTAGCTAAATTTGGAATGAATCTTCTGTAGTGTCCTACTAATCCGAGGAATTATTTGATTTCTTTTTGATTAATGGGTTCTGGATAACTCAGAAATGCTTCCACTTCATTCGGGTTAGGTTTAACTCTGTCTTGCGTAATCATTTGTCCTAGATATGCTACTTCTTTGCATAAGAATTCAGATTTGTCTGGTTGCAATTTTAGATTGAATTCTTGTAATCGTTTAAAAACTTCGGTTAATCGAGAGATGTGTTCATGAATAGTTGGAGAATATAGGTACAATTATATCGTCCATATAAACTAAACATTTTTCATTCTGAATTCCTGTTAAAATATTGTCCATAACTCGCTGAAAAGTGGAAGGACTATTCTTCAAACCAAATGGCATTCTTAGGTATTCTAAATGACCATTTTCGATCGAAAAAGCTGTTTTTGGAATATCAGATGGGTTCATTTCAATTCGGTGGAAACCAGAGGCTAAATCTAAAGTTGTAAAATATTGACATTTACCTAGTTGATCTGATAAGTCTGTGATGTTTGAAAGTGGATATTTATCATCTACAGTTAATTCGTTTAATTTCCTGTAGTCTATTACAACTCGTCATTTGTGTTTTCCTGAGGCATTAAGCTTTTTTGGGACTACCCATACTGGAGAGGACCAGGGTGAAATTGATGGTTGAATAATTCCTTGATCTAACATTTTCGTGACTTGCTTTTTCACTTCTTCTTTATGAACTTGTGGATAACGATAAGATTTTGTGAAGATAGGTTTCGAATTATGTGTATCTATCGAATGTTTGATTTCATTAGTGAAAGTTAATTTATCTCCTTCTAAATAAAATATGTCAAAACATTCTAAACATAGATTTATTATTGAATCTTGTTCTTTCTCGTTAAACGTAATAAATTTTTTATTTAAATTTCTCTTGTTGGTTTATTAGATATATAATTTTCAGATTCGTTCTAAAATTCGTCTGTATTCAGATTAAAAATTCGATCTTGTTTTCCAATTGGTTCTGAAATAATATCTGAGAAGTTTATTGTTTTCTCTATTGCGTTTGGATTTAAAATTGTTGTGAAGAATTCGCCTTTTTCATTTATTTTGACAATCGCATTTGGAATTCTTACTTTTTCTTTCTCTTGTGCTACCAGTATAGCATCTGTATTTTTAAGTTTCGAATTGAGTTTGAAAATTTGTTCAATCCCTGGTTCGATGTCAATGATGTTACTTATTATGTGGTTCGACATTTTATTTTTAGAAATTGGTTATCAAACATCTATTTTTGATGTCAACTATGCCTTCGTAATGTTCTAGGAAATCTGAACCTAAAATTCCGTCGAATTCTATATCTAAATCGTGAATAAATATTTTATGCGGGTCATTTTTCAGTACCATAATCATAATTATTTTCATAATAATATTCATCACTTTGTTCAAATCCATGATTGAAATGATGGGTTTTTTTATTCGGATTTGGTTGGATGACTGAAGGTCTTTGTTGGAAATTTTGAAAATTTTGTTGTGGTCTTTGGAATGTATTTTGATTAATGGTTGAAAGTTCGTCTGAGATCGTTGGAAATTTGTTTGGGGTCTCTGATAATTATTTTGTGGTCTTAATTGATTCTGCTGCATCTGATAAGATTGAAATTGAGGTCTTTGATTTTGATATGAATGTTGAAATGAATTATTATTATTAGGAAAGTTTGGTCTTGAAATCGGTTGTTGTTGTTGTTGTTGTCTCACAAACATAGGTCGTTGATTTGACATAGGTTTATGTCTCATAATAGGTTTTCTGAATTCATTATTACTTTTCTGCATTTCAAAATATGAAAGTTGCATTTCTCTCCTTATTCTGGATGCTGCTTCTATCATATTAACAGGATTACTTGCTCTTATTATTTGTTTTATATTGGATTCTAATCCGGTTAATAATGACATATTATCAATCAGAGTGATTTGTGCTGCCTTTTGTTCAATGGTTAGATTTGATTTGTGAACACAGGATAACATTTTCACATTGTGAGTTTGTATTCTAGAATGAAATGTGATTGGATTTTCATTCTGTTGTTGTTTCATGCGTTGCAAATCTTGAATTAATGAATTTAGATCTCGAGAGTCGCCAAAATGTGAATTCAATAAATTTTTAATTTCTCTGAATGAGTTCGGATTTTTTGAATTGACAAGAATTGCTGCTTTTCCTCTTAGCTTATTCTTGAAATGTGTAATCAAGAGTAGTTTCGGATCATTTGTTGCAATTTGGAAAGCTTGTTCGCAACCGTTCAAGAAAGTGTCTAACAAAATTGAATCGCCGTCGAAGTCTGGTATTAATGAAAATAACTCAGATAATTTATACGGTTCAACTTCTGCTATTTATTCGTCATCTTGATTATCAGTCATTTTGGAAAATTGTCTATATTACTTTTTTATGATGATTTGATGGTAATTTGGATTTGAAGGGAAAAATCGAACAGTGTTTGTGTGAAATTTGATGAAATTGATTTTTGAAAAAAATTTGATGCTTACATGTAAAATGTCTGCTCCATCGAATCGGTGTGGTTCTCGCTGTCAGGGGCTTCACCAGGTGTTCCTAATCCACAGGAGACCAGAATTTGCTTACTGCTACTGCTGCTTGGTTTTTCTCTGTTTCGTGGGTTCTTCGGTTCTTGTACCTTGAGGGTTTGGAAACCGCCACTTTGGTGAGGACGTCGCCGTGTTCTAATGACTCCGACCGCCGGTTGGGACTGTGTTGCCGTGTTCCGTACTATCGCCAAGCCACTAGTGAGGACACTTGCCGTGTTCTAAGATGTTGAGGAATCCTTCCGCACTGCGCCAATTTTATATTTTTTGTTTTCAAATTCACTCAAAGAGAAAACTCAAATTTATTTATACAATATTATAATATGAAAAACTAGTTATAATTCTGAATTGAATTGAATAATGATTCTAGATCTAATGCCATGAATGATCGATGCGTCGCTGTCTTCTTCCTTTATAGATTCCTAGGTGCTGACAAATGCTGAGTCGCTTTTACGTCTTTGCTTCTACGTCTTAGAAAAATAAGTAATGGACATATGCCAAGGTTAAGACGTAGCTCTTGTTGCGTCGTATAATCATGAATAGGACCATTGTAAATCTGGATATAACATAGATATCAATAAAAACATAGCCAACCTAGATACCAATGCCTATTCGACAAGAAATGCTGATCTCACCATACTCACAAAATCGACTAAGAAGTCTCTAGATTTTAATTCATTCAATCACTAACCTAGGAGTATCAAATCATCAGAATATATTCGTAAATTCAAATCCACAATTGAAAGACATATCTTGTCTCATTGTTTTTATACAGTTGAGGAAAATTTCCAAACACAATTTGTAAAATTTGAGCAACAAAATTGAATCCTTTCTTTATTTTTAAATGTACTGAATGTATTTGATAGCTATACATATTTCATCTGTTTTTATAAGTAGGTATATGTTTTTTTTTTGTTACAATTGACACGCCGTACACAAACTGGAGTGTTCGACGGTTTGAAATTTATATGTTTTCTCATATTATATTCTGTACACTTTTATTTCACTTGTGTACTGTGTTTTGTGTTTATTTTCGCTACAATTGACTTGCCGAAAACAATATTCAAATTGTAACTTGGTGAAATAAAGATTCTATTCCATTCTATTCCATGGACACTTTCTTGGGGTATTTGTTCAAAGAAATGAAACAAGAGGATATCATTATTTCGATTTGGAATTTTCACTTCATTAAATAGCGTTTTCTATCTGCTTTTCGAGATCGATAACAACCTAGTATTTGATTACGAATCGATACTGATATACAAATGAATTTAAATTGTAACTCGTTAAAAGATTGTTAATCCAGTTGAGTCACAGTTCATGATAACGCTCAAATTTTCATGTTTTTATCAACAGGTGATTGCATTCATTAATGGAAGAACAGGAACATGGAAAAAATGTATTGAACGAATGTTCTAAGAACATTTTTTAATCGTCACAACAGATTTTTCCGCTGCTATAGCCAAGAATTTTGGCTACATATGGGACAGGATATATCTTCACTGCTGCAAAAGAGAACACTTATTTGCCAATGTCTACCTGTGGGACCACAGCTACTTTAAAAAGTAACTCTGCTGTCGTAATAAAGATACACTCCTGTTATGGAAAAGTAACTATGCTATGGTAGGCAAGAGGTTTCATTCAATTATTTTGTTGTTGAAAAGTAAATTACTGATACAGGAAAGAGTCTTTACTAGAACAGCTTAGTCCTTGCCAAGAGCAGCATGAGTGTTTTTTTAGTCAGTGGAAGTTAATGAATTGTTCTTTGTGGCCTCCACTTTGACCGCAACAGTTTCAACAGCGATTTTGCGAGAGTTCATAACCCTAACTAATGTAATTCTTTTCAATGCGTGCATAGCGTTTCGAACTGTATTTTCTGAAATGACAACATTCTCGGAAACTTCAAATTCGTAGGTTTCGTTCTTGATGTAAATATCCCCATCAAGAGAAGACAAGGGAATCTATATCAGCAGGCTATAATGTATCGCCATTGTTCGCATCCAATCTATTGGGGTAGTTTTCAGTAGTAATAACCCAAGGACATCAATCGAGAAAATTTCAAATCAGATTTCGAATGCTTGTTGCTTGAAAACAGAACGATTCCGTAGGAGGAGCTTTGTTGCCTATAAGCAACATTTTCGAATATTGAATATTTGAAATATCGAAATTGAATTGTAGGAATCCATAGCAACATTTGATTGAGTATAATTTTAATTTGACTGATTTCACTGGATTTCTACTTGAGCAGAAAGTTTTCAGTATAATCTTAATTTGATTGATTCTGTTCAATCAGATGACCGCAAATCAACTGATCTCAATGGATATGACAGGCCTCCATTAAAATACACTGACAATTTCTGACTGTAACGTTGGATATCTCTAGGGGATTTGAAACAGTTTGGCATCGAGACCTTCTTGGGAAACTTCCGTCATTTTCACCGCTATAACAATTGTGTCGATTGCTAACAAGCTCCTCTTTGAATAGTTCTCTGCATATAGTGATTAATTTTATCTCATCTAATGAAATACCTTTTGACGCCGGTGTTTCGCAAAGAATTTCTTGTCCACAGCTTTGCGGATGATAGGTCACTTTATATTGCTTTTTCCTCTAGAGTACAAATCATATAGCTGCGAGGCGGATAAAGATATCGACAGTTTGAATAAAGATTACGGCGAAATTGTGGCTGATGAGATGGCGAGCTCGCCCATTTACACTTCTATAGATTTTCTATTACATTATTCAGATTGTGGAAGGTCACAATAACAATTAAGTTGAAGGAATAATTTCATTGATTTCAAATGACTATCAAGCGATGAATTCGTTTGCATCTACCATTCAATATGTGAAATCCAATTCAAGATTGGTTTTATTCGAACAGACAACTTTCAATACTTTTATCACACATGTGTACGTGGATTCTACGACTATTGGTTCCTATGCCATGAATAGATCATCAATATTACGTAAGACATTAGTGAGCCTGCTGTATTATGTAACTCCCAATTAGAAAAAGTTAAATTGAAGATGTTACGCCTGCCAATAATCCGATGTCTCGACCTATGAACCTAAATTATATAAGAGATTAAAAGTTTTCTGGTTAGTAATTCCACCAACGCAACTTGTAGAACACATTATACTGTTTGATTTACACAAATGATAAACAGACCAAGTGTAAAGGGGCCATTCAACGGCGCGTGGAGTGGCACTCCTGGCGCGTGAACTGTGAAGTGCCGCGCCGATGCGTGTCTGTATACCCGCGATCCAACGGCCTGTGGATTGACAAGTCGGGTGTGGCTCCGAGTTCGCGCTAAATTGAGTACTGAACCTGAAAAAGGAAAGATTTCGCGCCTGTCTATACGCTCAGTCTGGAGTCTAGCCACTCCGCACGTGTGTCCTTTGAAGTGTGTAGTTTTCACCGACAGTCGACGGGACCAGGCGCGCGGCGCGAAAATAGACGCGCCAGACCATTCCCACGGCGCGTGAACTGCCAGTTCACGCGCCGGGAGTGCCAGTTCACGCGCCGTTGAATGGCCCCTTTAGCCGCCCGCGTGCGACAGTCAATTTGCCGCTCCTAAAATTCTTCAAAATATTACAAAACATATGTGTCAATATTGTGTTTCCGATTAGCACGAGTTACATGAGCGATATTCACGGATTCCCATGAAATAGGAATCGCTTCACCAGCAGTTTACCATTTTCTCATGAGAACCGCTGAATCGCAACTCGGCAATTCCCGATTTGCGAGAACATTGTAATAATCATAATTCAGTCTTGACTTGAGATCGATGTAAGAAACTTGACAATAAAATTTATCATTTTTAAAAACCAAATCCGTGATCCGGATCATTTAAGTCACGGTAGGTATTATATACTTCGAAATGATAACATTGACAATATTCAGAGAAGCTGATACTGATTCAGAAATGCGTTCAAATATCTGATATAACCATGAAGGTATTATAAACAAGGGATACATAATGATAGCATGAACTTATATATAAAAGTCCATTCTTCTGCAGCAGGTCATATGCCAAAAAGTCGATTACGTTCCTACTTTTTTTTTAAAAAAGCTCAGATTTTCAGGATTTCCACATGTCAGGTTATCACAAATTGATTATTGCGTAGCAATGTTTCAATCAAGTTTTTCGCAATAGGCGAAAGCTGTCATGAATTTTATTTGTGAACTTGCGAAGTATCTTTTTAAAAACAACTTTATTTGTCGAAGTACAAACATGTAGAGTAAAATAATATGATGTTACAAGTACAAGAGTTCGAATCTGACTGCCTGTGAGAATTAACAAAATGAAACAAGAAGATTTTCATAGAGTCAGCGAAATTGTAGAGGTCCATGGGAATGCAGATGCAGGCTCTCCGGTTCTGTGGAAGTCTATGGGAACTGGTGAGATAATTTCTCCCCTCGAAGATTCAACTTATGCAGTGGAGCGAGGAAGTTGAACCTCTGATAAATTCATCCCCTGGGTTTGGTCGTTTGGATTCTTGATGATTGGTCCGATGATTCTCGAGTTCTTGATAATGAAGTAGGCAACTCCAGATGCTGCGAAAATATACAGGATGATGGTCCAAATCGAGGGAAAACGAGATATACTGGTATGTTGTAGCGCCGGTTGGTTTTCTAAGATTTTCTTCGTTATGAGATGAAGATCATTCAAATTCGTTTCCTCTAGGTGAATAGTCCAATTTTGTTTTCTTTCCAAGCTTTGTTCCAATTGTGGAAAGAGGATCAATAGACGTTGATTCATTGATTCTTTTTCGTTGGCTATTTGTTCGGTACTGGTTTTAACTTGGCATCCGACAGGAATTTCTATCAAGTATGATCCAAGTAATCGTAGGTATTCTTCTTGTTTTCGACATTTCAGACTAACCATATCTTCTTGTGGAAATACAGCTATCCATTGTTTCGATTCTAGTTGTCTGATGATAGGTTTTGACATTTTGACCAGGACTTGTTGGCAGTTAGAAGGGTTTTTCCTATCTAGAAGTTGGACTTCGCATGGGCCGTCCGGTTCGACTTCTGTTAGGTCGATTTTCTTGCATATGAAGTAGTTAGGGACGATTTTCGTACAAAGATCATCCGTAAATGTGAAGTACAAATCACTCTTCAAGAGAAATCTATCATTTGGTAGAATAGTCTTGAACTCACTATGACTTGGTACAGGAATTGAATATAGTTGATAGTCATCAAATGTTTCTGAATATGTGATAGGTAAATAATATTATAATAATAATAATTACTTTATTGAATAACGTTCAGTTACAGATTGAGGTGTACGTACTATTCATACATAGATGATGTTATTCAAATGGCGAAGTTCAGGTTGCTCCTAGGGGAGCTCCTATTCTTCCACTTAACCATGAAGGGAGAAGATAGTGTGTGAATGTATGAGAGAGATAGATAGAGAGAGAGAGTGAAAAAGAGTGAGAGAGAAAGATAGAGGGGGAGATAGAGAGAGAGATTATTGATAGCTGTCATAGAGTTCATGCAGTGAGGATATGCTCTTGTTTAAGTCCTTTTGTCATCAGTTTTTCGAATGTAAAACATGATTTATCTGTACTATATTCTTCGATGGAGTTGATACAGGTGACAATGCGATAAGAGAAACTACGTTTAAATAATTCTTTCCGGTGTCTGGGAATAGTTATGTGAGAGATATTCCGAATGGACCGAGTGTGGATATCCGATCTGAAGCTGATTTTATCATATAGATATCTAGGTTTTTTAAATTTAAGTAATTTGTGACAAAAACAGCTCATATGTAAAATTCTTCGTTCATTCATATTTAGCCAATCTATATGTTGCAGTCTATGGGAAACTCTGTTACGGCGTTTAATTCCAAAGATCATGGCATGAGTTTTGAACTTTTTGAAGCCATTTCTTGTCGAACTCTGTTAGGCAGGCACCATATACTATATCACAGTAGTTCACCTGTGAGAGAACCAATGCGTCACATAGAGTTTTCTTTGTGCTACGACTTAGTGAGTGACGATGAGGGTATATGAGCTTGAGGGAAGAATAAGATTTACTCAGCATTTGATTAACCTGTTGGGAAAATCTCAATTTCGAATCGATTTTCAAGCCTAGACTTTTTGCGCAATCAGTAAAATTTATAGTTTCATTTCCTATACGTATATTCATATTTTGCAGGATTCTAGTATTAAGGTTATTATTATTGAAAATGATTGCATTAGATTTAGATGGGTTGATTTTTAATAAGTGTTCGTTGCTAACAGAATACAATGATTGAAGGTCGACATTCAGTAGATAGTTTGATAGAATTAGGTCTTTTGGGTCGAATGATAAATAGATCTGAGTGTCATCCGCGTACATGTGATAGTTACAATATTTTAATCGTTTATGAAATGTTGCTGTATATAACGTGAAAAGCAATGGGCCTAATATACTTCCCTGAGGAACTCCTGTTACCACTTCGGATGTTTGACCACTGTTTGACTCCTATTTGTAAAATATGATTTTATAAATGCGCAAGCGTTGGTTCCAAATCCGAAATAATGTAGTGGATAAAAGGATTGAATGATTAATGAGATCGAAAGCTTTTGTATAGTCGATTAATATAAGAATGGTAACTTGATTATTATCAAAGGATGTTATAATGTCGTCTGTTAGGTCAAGTAGTGCTGTTGTACAGCTATACCCTGCCCTAAATCCTGACTGTTTTAGTGGTAATAAATTATGTTGTTCAACAAATTGTCTCATTTTTTTATCCATAATCCTTTCTAACACTTTGGAGAGAGTGGGGAGTATACTGATAGATCTCAAGTGAGAGTACTCTGTTGGAGTCGGTATTTTTGGCAGGGGCAGTATTTTTGATTTTTTCCAAGCATCAGGGAAATATGACAGAGATATACATTCATTGATTAAATGAGTGATAAACGGGATTATGAAAGGACAGCAATAGTGTATTAATGTTATTTTCAGTTGATCTAACCCATAAGCTTTGGTGTGAATATTGTTAATGATGTTCAGTACAGTGATTTCACCTACAGCATTAAAACAAAATTGTTCAATCGAGACATCCTTGAGATTTTGATTGTAATAATTCATTAGGTTCATATCGGGTGCTGGTAAGTTTTGTGATACATTTATGAAATGATTATTTATAGCATTTGCGTATTTAAGGTGGTTTGGTAATGTTGTGCAATTACGATTTTTGGTTTTTGATAAGTTTAGCTTGTTGAATTCTTTCCATTTATCTTTTACGGAGCAATGTTATAATTTATAATTGAGATATCCTTTTTTTTTAGCCAAGATAGCCGTGTTAGTATAATTTCTGATCAGTTTATATTATTCCCATTGATGATTTAGTTTATATTTCCTGAATTTACTCAATGCTTTGTCTCTCAGTTTCTGTAAAAATTTTATGTTGTCCGTAATCCATGGTGCATACCTATACTTG
Organism: Chrysomela aeneicollis; assembly: GCA_029955515.1. Taxonomy (NCBI): domain Eukaryota; kingdom Metazoa; phylum Arthropoda; class Insecta; order Coleoptera; family Chrysomelidae; genus Chrysomela; species Chrysomela aeneicollis. Next base: position 2,543,609 of record JARUHQ010000025.1, read on the forward strand.
GTGTTTGTTTTAATCGTTCTGATAGGCGCATGAGTATCAAAAATAAATAAAATGTTATCATTTATGAATTGTACTTTTTCTTCAATATTATCTATTTCATAAATAAAATGCCAGGGCAGTGATTCGAGATCGTTTTGAAACATTGTCTGATTTATATTATGCAGCGGTCTGTATTTTATGAATCATATTTGCTCTACATTGACACTGATATTTATTTCACAAAAAGTTGCTTGGTGGTCAGATATTCCAGCATCAATTACTCCTTTCTGGACTACTGTTGCTTTCTTGTTAATGAAAATAAGGTCAATCAGAGTACTAGAAGTGATGGTGACTCTGGTAGGTTCATTAATCACCTGTTTCAGGTTGAAGATTTCGGAAATTTCCATTAATGCTTGAGTTTTCTTACAACATAAGTTTTCCACATTTATGTTGAAGTCTCCAACCATTATAATATTATTGAATTCTGCGTCTAAATTAGCTAGGATATCCTCTATTCCATTAAAGAATGCATCGAGGTCTGCATTTGGGGGTCTATATATAATTCCTATTATATATACTTCATTATTTGCTTGTATTTTAACCCATATATGTTCCATATAATCAGTACATGCCTTTTAAAGAGTAGAAATGTATTTTATGTTACCTTTTATATATAATGCTACACCTCCACCACGTACAGGCCTGTCCAGCCGTATTATTTCATAAAACGGAATGTTTATTGCATCACCACCTATACCATCATTCAGCCATGTTTCAGTAACTCCAATTAAGTCATATTTACCACCAAGGACAAAATTTTGAAATTGGTCAAAGTTGTTCAGTAAGGACCTCACATTAACTTGTGCAATTTGCAAGCTCATCTGCAAGATGAAAGTATTTATATAAGAGTAGTAAGAAAAAGTAGAGTAGTAAGAGAAGAGTAGAGAATAAGGGAGAGAAAAGAAATTATATTCTTGGTTTCAAAGTGAGTGCTTTCTCAATAGATACAAAACACAATAGTATCGCTTTCCTCCAATAACTGAAAGTAACATGATAAGTACCTATAAATATACCATTTTGTTATTTATTGATTAATAAAGAATTGTACCTACCCATGGCATAATTGAAATAAAGATCCCTGTGTAATCTCAACCTAAAGTACCTACTTATCACCTATAGATAAATTAATAATAAAACAGAGTAGAAATTAGAAAATAACAATAATGTCCAATTATATATTATAACCTCGAAACATCTTCTTCTTAGAATAATTTGTTATCCTCGTGATTCATTCAAGTCTGTTGTCCTTATATCAGCTGCTCGATATCTCCAGTATCTTTCAGTCGGTGCACCTCGCCTTCAAGTTTGACCAATACCGATCCATTGCTACTCCCAAAGACATTTAAACACTAGAGACTTCATCATATACGTTTTTGCGAGATCAGTCATCGTTCGATCCTTCTTTTCTGCCTCTTTTCCTCCAATTACATGTTTGCCAGATTATACGATTAATGCAATCTTGCAGCAAATTGATAAATTCACACAAAACAATAACTATACTTTACTGAAGCATAATTGTTTCATTTCCTTTCTATGAATCGGAGTTATCATCGAATCATAGTGTTTTTGATTTAATGATGTACATTCTGATGAAATCAATTCGTCTTTTATCACATTTCACCATACAAATCAGCACTTTCGGCAACGCCGCACTAGAACATTCGACTATTTTTGCAAGTTTGACGCTTTCGAGGTTGCAGAATTGCCCTCTCATTTCGTTGAGTTATTTTGACCGTTTTACTTTTTTGTGAGTTTCAGAAACAATATTTGTGTGCGAATATTGTGCATTTGTGTGTTGTGTGTAAAAGGGTGGATCATTTTTACTTAAATTGGACTTTTCACGGTAGAACCAAAATAGAGGTTATGTTTATTAGACAGGGGCGTCCGGTCCAAAAGTTGGTTCCAGATTCGAAATATCCTGCTCTGACGGTAATGTAACGTTGATATTTCAAAAATATTGACAATGAGCACACATATTATGACTGCTTATTAGGTATTCTTAAACCTCCAGTCGAAACCTCACGAATCACATGAGATGATCTCAATCGCACAATGTAAACTGGAAGCACTGGCACATAACATCTCATCCCTCTGAAAATGTTCTCTTCAGTATTTAGGAAGTACAATCTCAAGAACCTACATGCTTAAAGGTGAGTGCTATTTTCCAACATATGGCAAGATATTCAACAGTGGAGAATTCACAATGCAGTATTCTTGCATTTAGCAGCATATATAATTTCAATGCAGCAAACACTGTTTTAAACTCTGTTTATCCAATAATAATTTTCCTTAATTCTATACCTTTAGGTCTCACCACTCTTTAACAGAACGTTGGGTAATCTAACTATATATACCTATCTATTATATGAATATATTTAGTAGTTACTATAAAAAACTGAAATGGACTTAAGTTTCATTGATATAATTCCTTCCTTATAATTTGGATATCATTCACTACCTCATTTTGTATGTTCAGTATCAGTAGTATGTATAGGTATATTTTTATTTCAGATGAGCAGTGATGAAATGATGAAAATTATCATAAAGGTACCTATACCTACACCTGATGATGTGTATGGAACAGTTCAATGATCATTTATTATGGTAAGTTGTTTGAATGTTTTACAAAACTACTATGGTTTCGCTAGTTTTCTTCCTTCTATTTTCAGATATAATCGATATCATGTTATTTTTCAGTGTGATTAGCACCCAATTTTTGATGTAGCCAAGGTAAATACAATATGCTCTACTACTTACTACCACAGTTGTGTCCAGGGAATCTTTAAATTTCACATTTGCTTATGCTAAGAACTTTTGTGAAACATTTTTTGGTAAGTACTTGAGCAATGTGAATGCATACATACAACATAAAATCCGAGATATATTTGATGTAGACATGAACAATGTTTTATTCAAGAATAAATTGAAGAACTTTTTGCTCGAAAATGTATTTTATAATTGTTGATTTATGATAGTGAATCTAACATATTGTGTGTAAATATTTTGTTTTCATAACTTTACACTATTTTAACAATTTATTTATGAACATTTTTTCTTCTTTGACTAGTCTGATAAGTTTTATACATTTGTGTACGTTCCATACCTTTGTATTGACTTTGATTGGCGAATAAATTCTATTCTATTCTATTTAGATTCTGATGCAAACAAGAAACTCAATTCATATTTTTTATTTATATATATTAATACCTCATCTTATTGTAATGAAATTTCCAAAATCTTTATTTTGAAATTAGTGTCCTTCCCTCGGTCCTTTCTTATTATTTTCTATTGATATAAAAATTAATCAAAATTATTCAATCTGCTGTTTTCCTCTATAGGTTTTTGGCTTTCAAACTGTTATTTTTTATTTTCTATAACATTTTTTAGATACTGCTTAGTAGCCTCGAATGTTTCTATTTGTTTCAGAGTGAAAATGTATCTCTTCAATATTATATTGGGACTTGATACCTGTGAATACTCATGAAGAACTGGATGGGGTTCAAAGGATGGTTTCAACTTCAGAAGTAGTCAAAAGAATCTACAAATATAGAAATAAACATCAAGAAAAATTATTTTCAACCTTTATTCATTTATTTTTTTACTCTATTTGAAAGGACCTACTTCAAATAAGACCAATTTGTTTCATTTTTTCAAGTACATCACAAGAAACTTCACATTCACTACTGAAGATTCATCTAGTTTGGTTCTTCAAAAAACTTGTTTGCATTCCTCTCATTGATAGTAGCCTCAAATAGCAAATTGAAAGTTTCAACACTGTTGTAAACCTGGTTTCATCTGAAAAAAAGGAGATTTTTTAACTTAATAAATTTGTTTAAATTTTGAGTACAAAAAATAGTTGATAGAAATTTTATTCATTACATATTGTTTTATAATTGTTTTTGTACATGTATATATACTATACAAGATATAATAAATATACATTATTATATAATTTAGTTTATGTTGATATTTATTTATACTTATAGGTACTTCTATGTATAAATTTTCATGTATTGTGCATAATTATAGTATGATTTATGTGTAGATATATTGAAGCTTGATAATTTTTCACTATGCAATCATATTTTTCAAACTTATATGATTGCTTTGAGAAAACCGGATTACCACATCATATATTTGTTATTTTATGAATGAATAAATATTCATGTCCTAGGTATTAAAAATTCAATCTTATTCTGTATTTCTTTTGTTGAAACTCATTTCAATCTGGATTAAGAGTGAGAACAGGTTGAAATTTCATGCTATTCTAAATGAATGGATGGAAAGCTGGAAAAATTACACATACCTGTTATAAATGAGTGAAATCAGTTGCTCAGTTCAAAAGGTATAGTTAATAGGTAACTTATCCAAATGATTATGAAATTAGAACACTTCATGAAAGATCATGCATGGTTTTGAACATTCTTCCTCTGGACTAGTCTGGACATACATAGTTGGCATCATCAAATCATCAGCTGGTTCCTACAAAATCATATTAAAAATAAGGAATATTTATTAAAGGAATATGAAATACTTTGAATACCCTAGAAACTGATATGAGAATATGTATAATATCTGCACATCTGAGATCAGCTCTTAATAAGTATAAATTAAAGTGTTGAGTAAATATTTGAGAAAATATCAAGAAGATAGTAATTAATGTAGTAGCAATCATATATATTTAGATAAAATGTTGTCAAATAATATATCTATGTAAACATAATCAAGGGCTATACATAATATGTTATTTTCAAAGGTATAATCAACATCAGTTTATCACCAGTCCAAGATTCCTCACAGCAGGGTTTTCAAAAAGCAAAAATACTACTTATTATAATATCTATATCATACAAGGATGAAAAAAATAGAAGATAAAACACTCGAGAAATCAGTTCACTACCCAATACAGTACAGAAAGACTTACCTCGAACCTTTTTAAGGTATATGTTTTCCCATTTCCAGTATCAAAATGGTTAGCACAAGTGCCACAATATTCAGCAGTGATCTCTGTAGATATTCTGATGCTAAAATGAATCATGTTACCACAAAGATTCTTCAAACAAACTATATTAGTTTATTTTCTTACCCATGCTTTCCAAAATTGTAGTCAACCATGTCTGGTGTGAAGAAATGAAATCCTATCACTTTATATTGTTTAGTTTCAGTAGTAGGTAGATAATGGAACGGCACAAAGTCGTGGATGCATTTTCGTGGAAATATAAAAGTATGAAAGAAACAAGAAGTATTTTGAAGGAAAAAAATACAGATGTGACATTTACATGACTCATGACAGACACGCCAGCACGCCACTGACGATGATAAGAACCTTCAAACATACATTGTTGCCAAGGCGCCCTGTGCGTATATTTTTCTCTCTTGCACTCATTGCAAACATCCAAACAATGACTGATCGGCTTGGAAAGCGATTTAACAATGGAACGTTTAGTCTCCTGTATTTGAATGTCTTTGGCTACTCCATACACTGTTTTTCGGAAATACCTTGATTGCTGCCATGACGATGCTCTGCCGATATTTAGTAAGGTCTTCTCGAATGTAGATGCCGGTAGACTTGAGTTGATATCTGCTGTTAAAAATTTCGGTTATCGTTGCTTTGTCCTTGAGTCGAACAAAAACTGCAAGAATTTTATTGCTTTCTCCACTATCCTCATTATTTGGTGTTTGGTTTTTTTTGTTGTTAATGACGTAACAACTGTTTCTTTGAAAAATCTGAGCGTTATTTCTATCACATTTTTAGGGTCATTCACCTTTAGACCAAATATTCTAATGTTTTTGAGTCGGCGAGTTTGTTCCATTTGGTCTATTTCTGCATATAATTTGAGATTAGTTTCCTCAACCCTTTTTATTTTGCTTTGCAGGACGTTTATTTCATCCATCTGGGTCTTCATTTTGACATCAAACTTTGCACTTATGACTTCAGACACTTTTTCTGTTAGTTGTTTCAGCCAGTCCTCGGAACATAGTATGGCTTTGGTTTTAGTTTCGACTACGGAGCCGATTTCTTCGAGGTCTTTTCGTGTTAACCCCCTAATACTTGCAGCTGCTTGATTTCCTGCACTGTCTAACCACTCAGTAGTCCCGTTTGGCACTTAGGTTCTTTATATCAATTCTTTTGACTATGTGGTACTTCACAACTTTAATAAAATGAAATTTAGTTTGGAGTCACGCGACACAACGTGCGTTCAGTACGCCATCTTATATTCCTACCTGTAAATGTAAAAGACATGTCACTTTATTATTTTTGTTGTAACATTCGATATCTATGATTTTTTCAATCAATAAAACATTGTCTAAAGTAATTTCGAATGGAAATTGATCTTTATTAATCGAATTTTCAAGTATTGAAAGCTCATTATAGAGATCAGAGATTTTAATGATGCTTGGGTGCATTGTGTTCAATTTCGAGAAAGTCATTGAGTTTTCTATATCTTGTATTACAGAATTGATTACATCGTATATATTTATCATGTGGTTTAAGAGGTCTTTCACCATGATTGAGTGATTTAGATTTTTACTAAATGTTATAAATAAACCCATTTGATAAATTTTGGATTCTAATTCTTTTTCGTTGTGAGTGATTTTTCGAATTGTGTCGTTGAACTTGTTTATAATCTCGATAGAAATTGTATTTTGTCTAACAATTTTATTTTCTAGTTTGTTTTGATTTTCTTGAATATCTTTTATCAATCGGTCATAACGCTCGCCGTCGTTTGCATCTAAGTTTCCGGATACTGCTTTGAACAATGATCCAAGACCATTTATTAAACCTCTCTTGCTGCGTTTTGGCTTTGGAATGACTTCCTGTATTCTGATTTCGGCTCTTTCCTTTTTTAGAGTCAATATCCTCAAATGTTCTGAAGCATCATTTGAATAATTTTTATTGAGATTGAGATTCTCCAGCAAACTTCTATATTGTTTTTCAAGTCTATCAATTTCGGCCATTATAGGATTTAAGTCGAAAAAATGTATGAAGGTATGCATATACTCTTGGCTGTTCCTAATTTTACAGGTAGAAGTCCAGGGTTGGTTTCCAAGTTTTTTTATTTGGATCGTTTCGTGGTATCCCATCACGAGAGGAAATCTGAAATATTATTAATTATAACTAATCAAAACTATACGAATTCCTTAGGGGACGTTTGAGATTGTCCATATGGACTTTCGCTTGGGAGGTTGTAGCTATTGTCTTACGATTTTCATCAACTGTTTGTATTTGCGTGGGCGTATGAAATTTATTTGCGTCTTTTTGCCGAATGAATTTTTTCATATATGTTTTGTCCGTTTGTTTGAATAGTTCTGGACTATCACGAGTCGTACTCAATTTTATGATAACTTTTTCCTTATTATCTCTGAGACTTTGATTGATTTGTGAGTACATGATTTTGGTTTTTTCTTTGTGGTTATTTACGTAGTCGTTAACTAAATTTCGATCTATATTTATATCGACAGGATTTTCGTTACTTATGTGCCCGTTTACGATGTCTATAGGCTTGAATTTGGTGACAGAATGTATTGTGTGATTATAGGCTAATATAGCGTATGTTATTTCCAGATTTATTGAAGTCTTCTGAAAGCCTTGCGTATTTAATAATCGTATATGCTCTATTAAAGTGGAATGAAGTCTTTCTATTACTCCATCAGACTGGGGATGGTTTGGTGAGCAGAAATGAAGTTTTACTTTATGGAGGGCCAAAAGCTCGGTTATCACGGTGTTCTTAAATATTATCCCATTGTCTACAGTTATTTGTTTTGGAACGCTATGGTGTGAAAAGAAAGTAATGAGATTATTAGTTATTTCGGTCGAGCTCAATGTATTTAATTTATAGGCTTGGGTGTACTTTGAAAAGGTGTCTATTATTGTCAAGAATTTAGTCTGCTCCAGAGTAAAAGTGTCTAAGTGAATAATTTCGAATGGTTGGGAAGCCGTTGGCGTTATATTCATTTGCATTTTTATTGGTTTCCTTTCGTATTTGCTCTGCTGGCAAATTTCGCATTCATTGATGTATGTTTGAATTGACTTTTTCAAATCTGGCCAATAATATTTTGTTTTGATCCTGTTTTCAGTTTCGTCAATGCCGCGATGGTTGGACCTACTTTCATAGTAGTTTTTTATGATGTCTAGAATATCGTCCTTATTTGTTACATCTTTAAGTTTCTTGGTACAACGTTTCAATTTTAGGGAAGGCCATACGAAGTTTCTTCTTACGACTTCTGAGAACTTCTCATACATACTTGGTTCTTCGAAATATAGGTGATACTGGACCTTCGGAACAATATAGTTTTTTATGAAATTAACGACGTCGTACTCGAATTGATTTTTTGAAATTTGGACGTGAAACCTCTGTTTTTTCTCAAATAAGATAGTATGTTTCACCTTAGCGGGTGAGTGCAATACCGTGGAAAATATAATTTGATCTTGACCATGATTAACAGGGGATTCCGAAACGGGAATATCGACAATTGGGTTTCGTTCGCAATTGGTATGTACAGTGACGTCATCATCGTTTTCTAGTTGTTCATTTGGATTTTCGACTGTTTCTTCATCAGGCTGAACTTGCATTGAAATATTATCTGAATCGCGTTTCTGATTAGAGTTATTGTTGTTCGAAGATTCGCCGAAATATTCTCTTAAGCCTGGGTCTGTATTAATTAGATTGTCGATTAACTGATCAATATTTTCAGTTTCTTTCGTATGAATTTCAATCCTAGATAGAGCGTCCGCGTTCGAGTTCAGTTTACCCTTTTTATAAGATATGCTGTAATCGAACTCGTCTAATTTGATGCGCCATCTTAATAATTTAAAGTTAGGGTCTTTTAAAGAAAATAACCACTGGAGTGGTTTGTAATCAGTGATGATATTAAAGTGTTTTTCATATAGGTACGGCCTGGAATATTTGGTTGCCCAGACAATGGACAACAGCTCTTTCTCGATCGTACTATAGTTCCGCTCCGAGTCGTTCAGAGTACGTGAAGCGTACGCCACTGGTTTGTCTATTCCTGAATGTTCTTGAGAAAGGACTGCACCTAATGCCACATTACTGGCGTCAGTTGTCAAATTGAATTTTTTTGAGAAATTCGGGTACTGTAAGATTGGCTCGTTCATTAATAAATTTTTGCAAGTTTCAAAACATTCAGTGAATTCCGCATCGTGGACGATCTGTGCACCTTTCTTGAGGCATTTTGTTAGTGGTTTCGTGAGCTTGGCGAAATTGTTTATGAATCTCCGATAGTATCCCAGGAGACCTAAAAATCATTTTATTTGTTTTGTTGTCTTGGGATAGGGATAGGAAAGTTTATTATTGCTATTATTTTGTTAGGGTTAGGCTTGACTCCATCACAGGTTACGACATGGCCAAGATACGCAACTTCTTTTCTTAGGAACTCCGATTTATCAAGCTGTACTTTGAAGTTAGGATCTCTCAATCCGCTCGTGAAGGATTTTAAAGCTAGATTATTATATAAGTTTCTCTTTAATATTTTCGCTTCGGCCTGAGTTTCGTGAACATCGACATATGAACACAATAAATTCAAGAGTTGAAGGACGCGGTCGAAGAATTGCTGTGGCTTCTCATTTGGAGATTGTCTCACCATAACTAGATCTCGGTTCAGGCAAGCTTCATCTCTTTGATCCGCGAAATTACGATACAGGGCTCTTTCAATTCCTGCCAATTATTTACATTCTGAATGTTAACGATTAATCGAGCATTACCGGTTAATTTTCCGATCAATGAATGTAGTATGAAGGTATTCAAAAAATTAGATGTATCAACGGTATCATAAAAATTGGCGATTATACTTTCGCAAGTAGTGAGGAATCTATTCAGTTCGTTAGGGTTCCCGTCAAATTCAGGGACACATTTCAAATAATCGGGTTTGAAATCTTTAGGAGCCATTTTTTGATTGATAACTTGATTAATATTATTACTTTTGAAACTTGTACTTGAATAAATATTGTCCTGTCCGTCTAAGTCAGAAGAAGACGGTACCAAAGATAGTTTCTTATGGTGATTCTAAAGACATGAAATGTACTTACAATATAAGGATGACTTTTCTCATCGTTCACCTAATCTATGAAGAAATTGCCGGTTCCACCAAACTGGATCTTCACCTGGTCAACTGCTTCGCAGAGAAAGACGATTTTTGTTATTTCCCTCTTCGATTGGTTCTGCTTGATTTCCACTGGATAGGTCCTCGATGGACTGGGTTGCCTGATTTTCAAGTAGCCACTCTGTCCGACGAAAATGCCCGAAAACCAAATTCGAATGTTCTAGATAGCCGGTTGATTGTAGACACAAAATTAATGCGCGATGCACTAATCCCGACTATCCTACCGACTGCGCTAATTTTATTTTTGAACTTGCAAAGTATCTTTTTAAAAACAACTTTATTTGTCGAAGTACAAACATGTAGAGTAAAATAATATGATGTAACAAGTACAAGAGTTCGAATCTGACTGCCTCTGAGAATTAACAAAATGAAACAAGAAGATTTTCATAGAGTCAGCGAAATTGTAGAGGTCCATGGGAATGCCGATGCAGGCTTTGGCTTTGTTCCTGTCTGCTTTGGGATTTTTCTCGAATACTATATCTCCTACCTTGAAGGTATTTTGTATCATCTGGTTGTCATTCTTTCTGGTGATTATTCGCTCTTTATCTCTCATTAATTTTTCTTTAACCTTCTCGTATGTCAAATTGAGTTTATTCTGGTGTTCTTCGACATAGTTTTGATAATATTGTTTATCATAATATATATCGTATGGATTTCTTGATGTTGTGTGGCCATATACAAGTTCTAATGGTGTGAATCCAGTAGCGGAGTGTATGGAATTATTATATCCGATGATGGCGTATGTCATTAATCGTGAAGGGGTATCTGGAGAATGTTGTTCCACAATTCGATAATGTTCTGTTAGGGTTCCATGTGATCTTTCTATCAATCCATTTGATCGGGGATGTTGAGGAGTAATAAAATGAACATTCACTTTATAAAGACTTAGTAGAGATGTGACTGTTTCATTATCGAATTCCGTGCCGGAATCAAATGTAATTGTAACTGGTATTCCGAAATGTTGGAAAAAATGTATTAGTTTGTCAGATATTTCGATGGCATTCTTGCTAGTTACTTGATAAGCTTGACCTAATTTAGAAAATTCATCGACGATTGTGAAAAATGATGTTCCTTCAATCGTGAATATATCTGCATTTGGTTTTTCGAATGGTCGTGTGGCTGTATCAGTGACTTTCAGAGGAATAGTTGGTTTGTGTCTTTCGTATTTAGCTTTCTTACATACGAGGCAAGAGTTGATGAAACTTTCAATTGATTTTTTCATGTGTGTCCAAAAATATCTTCGATTTAGCTCTTTATATGTTTCATTAATTCCTCGATGATTTGTCTTTCCTTCGTGGTAATTTTTTATAAGGTTTTGTTGATCTTCTGGGTCATCTACAGATATCATTCTGTTAGTACATCTTATAAGTACTGGGTGGTCTCTATTGAATGTATTGCAGAATACTCTACAAAAATTTTTGTTTGAAGGTGACAATGTCTCGAGTTGTGAAGAAAGGTTTCGGACTTCCATTGTCTAAAGGTATGAAGATTTGAATCCTGAGAAAAGAAAAGATGAGTTATGCTGAAAAAACGAAATAAGTGATGAATAAAAATTAACTATTTTTATCGAATCAAGAAGATTCGAGTATCAATAAATCAGGTTAGTATTAGTGTTAGTATATATGAAGTCGAAAAATGTAGATTTAAATGGGAGTTTAACTAGTCGATGAGCCTGAAAATAAGAAAAAATTGAATTAGAAATCAATAGCCTGAAAAAGAAAAGTTGAATTAGAAATCAATAGCCTGAAAAAAGAAAAGTTGAATTAGAAATCAATAGCCTGAAAAAAGAAAAGTTGAATTAAAAAATTAAAATAAAATGAATGAATAAAGATTTAAAATTATGAGAAAGATTCAAATCGAGTTTGTCACGACGTTTCGATTGTGTGTATCTACAATCGTCTTCAGGTGAGAACTAACAAAGTCCTGGGATACGGGGGTATTTATAGGTCAGCTATGGCGGGATTTTCCGGTTCAGTGAGCCGTAACCGGTTGATTCGGCTAATCAGCGGTTTCCATGTGTTGCGGATCTCGACGCTTGGTTGACTGAAAGCGTTATTATTCATTATGTATGCTGCTTCCTTGAATTTCCTCTTGAACCAGTGTTCTTCTCTATGGATGATTTCTGCCTCAGACCATTTGATGTTATGTTGGTGGGTCCACACATGTTCTGCGATTCCTGACTTGGTGGTTTCTCCTCGTTGGGTGTTTTTCTTGTGTTCGCCGATTCTGGTTTCCAGTGGTCTCTTGGTTTCTCCGATGTATGATTTGCCACATTCGCATGGTACTCGATAAACACAATTCTTGGAGTCACTGTTTTTGTTCGTTGGTCTGGTTTTGGTGAGTTGGCTGCGGATGGTGTTTCCAGATTTGAAGCAGGTCTTGATCTTGTATTTGGATCCAATCTTCTTGATTCTCTCTGACAATCCTTTGATGTAGGGAAGGCACAATGTTGGTTGTTGCGGTTCTTCTTCTTTTTGGATTATCCTCTGTTTCCTGCTCTTCAACGTCTGTTCCACCAATTTCCTTGAATAGCCGTTCAGGTAGAGGTCTCTCTTGATGTGGTCCAGTTCGGAAGTTAGGCTTTTCTCGTTGTTGCAGAGGCTGAAGGCACGATCAATCAGAGTTTTCACTATGCCCCTTTTCGTAGCTCCGTGATGGTTGGATCCATTGTTGAGATATTGTCCTGTGTGAGTTGGTTTCCTGTAAACAGAAGTTTGCCATTTGTTGTCTGTTCTCTTCACTTTCACGTCCAGGAAAGGCAATTCGTTTTGGGATTCTCTCTCGATGGTGAATTTGATGGAAGGTCTCACGTTGTTGAGGTGTTGTAGGAAGGTGTCCAGTTCGTCGTCTCCGTGGTTCCACACTATGAATGTGTCGTCGACGTATCTCAACCAGATTCGCGGCTTTTTATGTGCTTGGTCGATGGCGAATGTTTCGAACCATTCCATATATATATTCGCTATTACCGGCGAGAGCGGTGATCCCATTGGTAGTCCTTCATCTTGAGTGAAGAAAGAGTTCTTAATCTGGAAGTAGCAGTTCCGAAGACAGCATTCTAGGAGATCCATAATTCTTTCTACTGGTATTGGTGTTCTATCTCCGAGGTGTTCGTCGCTCTGAAGTTTTGTTTTGATTATTTGAAGTGCTTCTCCGACAGGAACGTTGGTGTAAAGGCTTTCTACATCGAAGCTGACGAGTTGGTCTCCTTGTGTAGCTTCAATTTTCCCTAGGATCTCAACAAAGTGCCTGGAGTTCTTCACGAAGGATGGAGTGTTTCCCTGTAGTGGTTGGATGATCGGTAGTAGGAATCTCGCTAGCTTGTGGGTGGCTGAATTTCTGGAGCTGATGATCGGTCTGAGTGGGACGTCTGTTTTATGAATCTTTGGCAGTCCATATAGGTGAGGTGGTTTGCTGTGATGTGGTGTCAACGATGATCTCTCCTTATCTGAAAAATAAAGTTGATATTTCTTCAAAGTGAGGTAAACCTTCCGTTCGATTGCTGGAGTGGGATCTCGTGCGATCGTGGTGTATTTTCCTTTTCTGAGAGTCTCTTCAATTTTTTGCTCATAGAGTTCTGTGTCCATAATAACGGTAGCATTTCCTTTGTCTGCAGGTAGGATTTTGATGGTGTTGTCTCTTCGTAGATGGTTTAAGGCCTTCTGTTCCTCGCGGCTGATATTGGGTGTAGGAGGTGTTAGTTCGCGATCCAGTTGTTCCCTCACTTTCCATCTGAATTCCTCTGCTTGGATTTGGTTGATGAATAAGGTGGTAGTCTCCACAGCGCTGATTATCTCCAATAATGGTATCTCCTTCGGTGTTATGGCGAAATTGAGTCCTTTGTTCAGAAGAGATTCCTCTATCTCAGTGAGTGGGCGGGAGCTCATGTTGATGATGTTTCCTTTGTTGTGGTTGATCTGTTCTTCGCTTCCAACTGAGTGCTCTGATTTCACTAACTTCTTCCACTTGCGGTTGTGCTTGTTTTCCATGTCCTGCCGAGTCCTGATACATATTCTGTTGATCTTGGCGAAAATTGCTTCATTATCTTCTTCTAACGTATGTCTTCTGATTTCTTCGAAACGTTCTGTAGCGTCTTGTAGAAGGATTGATCTCATCCAGCGGTGGTAGTTGATTTGTGATTTGATGAGTGCCCGACTCGCTCTTTCCAATATACGTCTGGCTCTTTCTCCTGGAATTGGTGATTTTAACTGAAAGCCGTGTGGGATTATGTTATTATCTCTTGCTCTGCACAAGAAATTGAGGTGTGTTTCTTCCTTTGTTAGCTTGACCATAGTCTTCTCGTATCCTCGGAATTTGTTGCTGATGCCGGGTCCGTACCGGGTGTACAACTTTCCTGCTTCAAATCTGGAAACACCATTGCTTCATTTTCAAAAAAGCAGAAATATTTTTTCTTGGTTCACAGTACTGAATTAGTAATGCCTTGATTTGATCATCATTGTTTTCCTTAGAAATTTGCGCGTAAATAATTGTTTGTTTTTTGACAATTTTTGGTTCTTGAGGGTTATTGAATACGGTTGTGATAATGAATTGTCTTTCTTTTTTATCTATGGCATCTTGTAAAATAGAAATGCTTTGAGGATGATCTGGGTCTTGTCGTGATCCCACTGTTATTTCTTGTTCCACTACTTCTTCTTGAACTATATCAATTTGGGGTGGTACAATAGTTAGTTCCATTTCTTCGTCTATACAGGGTCGTGTTTCTTGAAAAGTAGGTAGGGAAACTGTTGAATCCATTGGTACAGGAGTATTCATAATTAATCAATTCATTGAGTGGTTCATCGAGTTCAGTGTCTATTTCGACTGCTGTTGATCTTGCGTCAATATCTAATGGATTTATTTGGATTCTAGACAGTGCGTCTGCATTGGTGTTGTGTTTTCCTTTCTTATATTCCACGGTATAATCGTATTCTTCAAGGCGTAACCTCCATCTAACGAGCTTGGAATTGGGTTCTTTAAGAGAAAATAACCATTTCAGAGGTCGGTGGTCAGTGAAGATGGTGAATTTTCTTCCATATAAATACGGACGGAAATACTTGGTGGCCCAAACAATAGCAAGAAGCTCTTTCTCTATCGTTGAATATTTTTGTTCTGTTTCATTCAATGTTCGGGATGCAAAACTAATAGGTTTATCTTCTCCAATTTTTCCTTGAGATAAAACTGCTCCCAATGCTACATTGCTAGCGTCTGTCGTTAATATAAATGGGGCAGAGAAATTCGGATATTGCAGAATAGGATCATTTGTTAGAATTTTCTTCGAATTTTCAAAACTTTCGATGAAGTCTCTGGAATGTATCACTTCAGAATTTTTCTTAAGACATTTTGTCATGGGTTTTGTCAGCTTTGCGAAATCTTTAATAAATCGTCTATAGTACCCAAGTAAGCCTTAAAATGCTTTTATTTCCTTTTGAGTTTTCGGTATCGGGTAATTCAATATTGCTTTTATTTTCGAAGGATTGGGTTTAACTCCTGCTGGTGTTATAACATGACCGAGGTATGCTACGTCTTTTTGTAGGAATTCACTTTTGTCCAATTGAATTTTAAAATTGGATCGACGTAAACGATCAAATACTTCTCTCAAGTGTTCGACATGTTCTTGCAGGGATGTGGAAAATATAATAATGTCGTCAAGGTATACCAAACATTTCTCGTTTTGTATACCTCTCAGCATATTATCCATTACCCTCTGGAATGTTGCAGGGGCATTTTTCAAGCCAAATGGCATCCTTTTGTATTCATAATGGCCGTTCTCTGTACTAAAAGCAGTTTTTTCTATTTCTTGTGGTTCCATTTCGACTTGATGGAATCCTGATGCCAAGTCCAGCGTTGTAAAATATTGACTGCGTCCCAATTTGTCTAATATATCGTTGATGTTAGGTAGTGGATACTTGTCATCTACGGTTTTTTGATTTAGTTTCCTGTAATCAATGACTAACCTCCACTTTTTCTTACCTGAAGCATCCATTTTCTTAGGAACGATCCATACTGGAGAGCTCCATGGTGATGTCGAGGGTTGTATAATACCTTGTTGAAGCATAGATTGTATTTGGCTTCTCACCTCTTGTTGATGAACTTGGGGAACGATTTCGTGAATATTGGAGTATTATCCGTCGATTTTATATTGTGTTTAATTTGATTGTTGAAGGTCAAGGGAATTTCTTCGCAGTGAAAAATATCTTTATATTCATAACAAAGGTTAGAGATTTCTGACTTTTCTTCTTTGTTCATGTGGTCGAGACGTAGATTTTTCAAATTTTGTGTTTGTAGTTGTTGGAAATAGTTCTTATTTTTGTCACAAGTTTCTTGTAAGGATGTCTCTTCATAATTATGGATTTCGAAACACTTCAGTTCTTCAATTTCTATTGGTTCAAATGAATGAATGATTGAGTGATTTAGATTTTTACTAAATGTTATAAATAAACCCATTTGATAAATTTTGGATTCTAATTCTTTTTCGTTGTGAGTGATTTTTCGAATTGTGTCGTTGAACTTGTTCATAATCTCGATAGAAATTGTATTTTGTCTAACAATTTTATTTTCTAGTTTGTTTTGATTTTCTTGAATATCTTTTATCAATCGGTCATAACGCTCGCCGTCGTTTGCATCTAAGTTTCCGGATACTGCTTTGAACAATGATCCAAGACCATTTATTAAACCTCTCTTGCTGCGTTTTGGCTTTGGAATGACTTCCTGTATTCTGATTTCGGCTCTTTCCTTTTTTAGAGTCAATATCCTCAAATGTTCTGAAGCATCATTTGAATAATTTTTATTGAGATTGAGATTCTCCAGCAAACTTCTATATTGTTTTTCAAGTCTATCAATTTCGGCCATTATAGGATTTAAGTCGAAAAAATGTATGAAGGTATGCATATACTCTTGGCTGTTCCTAATTTTACAGGTAGAAGTCCAGGGTTGGTTTCCAAGTTTTTTTATTTGGATCGTTTCGTGGTATCCCATCACGAGAGGAAATCTGAAATATTATTAATTATAACTAATCAAAACTATACGAATTCCTTGGGGGACGTTTGAGATTGTCCATATGGACTTTCGCTTGGGAGGTTGTAGCTATTGTCTTACGATTTTCATCAACTGTTTGTATTTGCGTGGGCGTATGAAATTTATTTGCGTCTTTTTGCCGAATGAATTTTTTCATATATGTTTTGTCCGTTTGTTTGAATAGTTCTGGACTATCACGAGTCGTACTCAATTTTATGATAACTTTTTCCTTATTATCTCTGAGACTTTGATTGATTTGTGAGTACATGATTTTGGTTTTTTCTTTGTGGTTATTTACGTAGTCGTTAACTAAATTTCGATCTATATTTATATCGACAGGATTTTCGTTACTTATGTGCCCGTTTACGATGTCTATAGGCTTGAATTTGGTGACAGAATGTATTGTGTGATTATAGGCTAATATAGCGTATGTTATTTTCAGATTTATTGAAGTCTTCTGAAAGCCTTGCGTATTTAATAATCGTATATGCTCTATTAAAGTGGAATGAAGTCTTTCTATTACTCCATCAGACTGGGGATGGTTTGGTGAGCAGAAATGAAGTTTTATTTTATGGAGGGCCAAAAGCTCGGTTATCACGGTGTTCTTAAATATTATCCCATTGTCTACAGTTATTTGTTTTGGAACGCTATGGTGTGAAAAGAAAGTAATGAGATTATTAGTTATTTCGGTCGAGCTCAATGTATTTAATTTATAGGCTTGGGCGTACTTTGAAAAGGTGTCTATTATTGTCAAGAATTTAGTCTGCTCCAGAGTAAAAGTGTCTAAGTGAATAATTTCGAATGGTTGGGAAGCCGTTGGCGTTATATTCATTTGCATTTTTATTGGTTTCCTTTCGTATTTGCTCTGCTGGCAAATTTCGCATTCATTGATGTATGTTTGAATTGACTTTTTCAAATCTAGCCAATAATATTTTGTTTTGATCCTGTTTTCAGTTTCGTCAATGCCGCGATGGTTAGACTTACTTTCATGGTAGTTTTTTATGATGTCTAGAATATCGTCCTTATTTGTTACATCTTTAAGTTTCTTGGTACAACGTTTCAATTTTAGGGAAGGCCATACGAAGTTTCTTCTTACGACTTCTGAGAACTTCTCATACATACTTGGTTCTTCGAAATATAGGTGATACTGGACCTTCGGAACAATATAGTTTTTTATGAAATTAACGACGTCGTACTCGAATTGATTTTTTGAAATTTGGACGTGAAACCTCTGTTTTTTCTCAAATAAGATAGTATGTTTCACCTTAGCGGGTGAGTGCAATACCGTGGAAAATATAATTTGATTTTGACCATGATTAACAGGGGATTCCGAAACGGGAATATCGACAATTGGGTTTCGTTCGCAATTGGTATGTACAGTGACGTCATCATCGTTTTCTAGTTGTTCATTTGGATTTTCGACTGTTTCTTCATCAGGCTGAACTTGCATTGAAATATTATCTGAATCGCGGTTCTGATTAGAGTTATTGTTGTTCGAAGATTCGCCGAAATATTCTCTTAAGCCTGGGTCTGTATTAATTAGATTGTCGATTAACTGATCAATATTTTCAGTTTCTTTCGTATGAATTTCAATCCTAGATAGAGCGTCCGCGTTCGAGTTCAGTTTACCCTTTTTATAAGATATGCTGTAATCGAACTCGTCTAATTTGATGCGCCATCTTAATAATTTAGAGTTAGGGTCTTTTAAAGAAAATAACCACTGGAGTGGTTTGTAATCAGTGATGATATTAAAGTGTCTTTCATATAGGTACGGCCTGGAATATTTGGTTGCCCAGACAATGGACAACAGCTCTTTCTCGATCGTACTATAGTTCCGCTCCGAGTCGTTCAGAGTACGTGAAGCGTACGCCACTGGTTTGTCTATTCCTGAATGTTCTTGAGAAAGAACTGCACCTAATGCCACATTACTGGCAAATTGAATTTTTTTGAGAAATTCGGGTACTGTAAGATTGGCTCGTTCATTAATAAATTTTTGCAAGTTTCAAAACATTCGGTGAATTCCGCATCGTGGACGATCTGTGCACCTTTCTTGAGGCATTTTGTTAGTGGTTTCGTGAGCTTGGCGAAATTGTTTATGAATCTCCGATAGTATCCCAGGAGACCTAAAAATCATTTTATTCGTTTTGTTGTCTTGGGATAGGGATAGGAAAGTTTTTTATTGCTATTATTTTGTTAGGGTTAGGCTTGACTCCATCACAGGTTACGACATGGCCAAGATACGCAACTTCTTTTCTTAGGAACTCCGATTTATCGAGCTGTACTTTGAAGTTAGGATCTCTCAATCCGCTCGTGAAGGATTTTAAAGCTAGATTATTATATAAGTTTCTCTTTAATATTTTCGCTTCGGCCTGAGTTTCGTGAACATCGACATATGAACACAATAAATTCAAGAGTAGAAGGACGCGGTCGAAGAATTGCTGTGGCTTCTCATTTGGAGATTGTCTCACCATAACTAGATCTCGGTTCAGGCAAGCTTCATCTCTTTGATCCGCGAAATTACGATACAGGGCTCTTTCAATTCCTGCCAATTATTTACATTCTGAATGTTAACGATTAATCGAGCATTACCGGTTAATTTTCCGATCAATGAATGTAGTATGAAGGTATTCAAAAAATTAGATGTATCAACGGTATCATAAAAATTGGCGATTATACTTTCGCAAGTAGTGAGGAATCTATTCAGTTCGTTAGGGTTCCCGTCAAATTCAGGGACACATTTCAAATAATCGGGTTTGAAATCTTTAGGAGCCATTTTTTGATTGATAACTTGATTAATATTATTACTTTTGAAACTTGTACTTGAATAAATATTGTCCTGTCCGTCTAAGTCAGAAGAAGACGGTACCAAAGATAGTTTCTTATGGTGATTCTAAAGACATGAAATGTACTTACAATATAAGGATGACTTTTCTCATCGTTCACCTAATCTATGAAGAAATTGCCGGTTCCACCAAACTGGATCTTCACCTGGTCAACTGCTTCGCAGAGAAAGACGATTTTTGTTATTTCCCTCTTCGATTGGTTCTGCTTGATTTCCACTGGATAGGTCATCGATGGACTGGGTTGCCTGATTTTCAAGTAGCCACTCTGTCCGACGAAAATGCCCGAAAACCAAATTCGAATGTTCTAGATAGCCGGTTGATTGTAGACACAAAATTAATGCGCGATGCACTAATCCCGACTATCCTACCGACTGCGCCAATTTTATTTTTGAACTTGCAAAGTATCTTTTTAAAAACAACTTTATTTATCGAAGTACAAACATGTAGAGTAAAATAATATGATGTTACAAGTACAAGAGTTCGAATCTGACTGCCTCTGAGAATTAACAAAATGAAACAAGAAGATTTTCATAGAGTCAGCGAAATTGTAGAGGTCCATGGGAATGCCGATGCAGGCTCTCCGGTTCTGTGGAAGTCTATGGGAACTGGTGAGATAATTCATGTGAACTCATTTACTGACTGTTCCTGCTGGACAGAGAATTAAGTCACAGTATCCTGAACCTTTTATAGGTAGATAAGACCGGTCTTGGCTAATTAACAATCGGTATTAAAAAAGTTTAATTTTCCATCATTCACGAATATAACAAAGTGGTTGAAAACCATATTAGTTCCACAATAATGTAACTTGATAGTGGTACCCCTATAAAAAACAACTACTTATGTTATTGGAATTATCTGACAGTTAAGGTAAAAACAGACGAAGCGGTTTTCGTCGAGTTGGCAGCCGAATAGCGTAGAGTAGCGATGGATTCTTCTGAATCTTATGATGATAGTGCTGATTATTTTTTTCTGACGAACGTTGGCGTACTGTATAATAGAATTCGGAGAGAAGAGAAACGCAAGTGTTCGGCCTACTTTATAACCAAAAATTGAAAAAAAAAAGAAAGTAGTTCACATTATGCTGACGGCAGCTGTTCGCCAGAAAACAGATAAGTGAATTCCGGTTTATTTGGCTATTGATTGAAAATTCAAATTCCAGAGGGCGCCACTCAATTTTATGAAAGGATATATAATATTCGGAAAATTGAGAAACCAAATACCTACCATAAGCAATACCTGAAATTTTCTTAGACAGCTGGGTTGGGAAAATAGAAAAATAAAAACATATCACATACTAGTATATAATAAAAACACCAAGAAAGACAAGACAATAAAATATTATGAACCAATGTGAGAATCATATATGAGAGGAGGAAATGAATTCATGAAAAAAATATATATCATATCAAAAATACATAGAACATTATATACCTCTGATTTTATACAAAAAATTTAAATGATTATATCTCGTGAAATAACCAAAAATGAGATATCAAAAATTGGTATTGCCTATAATCCTGTGATCTAGATCCGCTGTCGCATAGTACTATGTGAGAGCTTCACAAAAGCTCTAGAGGTCTTCAACACGTTCGCTGCTACTCAGATTCAGCGCGTAGGCGCCCAGTGCTAACGAACTCGTTGACATGAATCTGAGTTATTTCTTTCACAAAATGCTTTCGTAACTGGCCAATGATAAGTATCACCAGAAATTAGCGCCAAAACGGCCATGACTTATGAATGAGTCACGCGCATTGAACACTATGATGGTAACGAATTTTGGTAAAGAGCTTCCAAAATTTGTTTTTAAAAAACTTTATTTCAAAAACTCGGTTGAGCTACAAACGGCAATGTCAAAGCCTGAATTATAACTGAGCTACATAATTACATAAACTGAATAGATGCATATAATAATTTTATCTCGAGAATGCAGATTCAAGCAATCTTGCATTTATACAATATTACGTGTTTGAGGTCCGTATCTTGCTTCTACGGGCGTCGTGATAGTGGGTATCCATATACAAGGCGAGATGATACTTAACACCTCCCCTCAATGTTTAGAAATTAGGGCCTGGTTCCGAATTTCTAATCCTAAGTTCTTCTATAGGCACGAACTGGTTGTCAGGGCCATCTGGTTTCTGGGTGATACTTGATGATATTTTGCAAAACTTCTTCTTGTACATCGACTGAAGTAGGTAGGCGACGATGGCGGCAAGGACAGCATACAGGATGATTGTCCATATACTGATTCTTGAAGAAATGGGTTGTTCTTCATCTTGTAGTTTTTCTACGATTTGGTTCATCTTATTCTGGATTGGCTTCATTTCATCTAGGTTTATGGATTCGAGTTGAATAGGTGGTAATTCACGAGTTCTTCCTTTGAGGGATTCTTCTATCTTCACTTCAAGGGGTGTCACCTCGATGATTCTTGTTTCTATGCGTGGATCTTTGTAGGTTTGTAAAACTGTAGTTTCGATCTTAGTTTCACAGGATTCTGGTACTTCGATGATGTAGCTTCCTTTGATTGTCGACCTTTGTTCTTCTTTGTTACAAATTGATTTCACTGTTGTCTCGTTGGGAAATATTCCAATCCATTGATTAGAATTGATTTTTTGAATTTTCTTGTTCTGGAGTTTGATGAGCTGTGGTTGACAATTGTCGTATTTCTTCGTGAAGAGGATGAGGTTGACTTCGCATGGTATTCGTTCGTCTATTGGATTTGCTTCTGGCAGTGCACACATGGCTTCTCCTGAGATGACTTCTTCACATGGTTCATTTGAAAATATATAGTGATGCTCATTGAGGAAAAGGAATTTATTTTTGGGGACAATGATATGATATAGATTGTGTTCTGTTTGAATTGGGAAGGAGTATAGGTGGTAATAGTTGTATTGTTTAGGTTCGACGATGGGAACTTCTAGAATAAATACGATTTTTCTATCTTTCTGATATGCTTTTATGTTGATAACTTTCTCGAAAATGATTATATTTTCTCGATCTGGGCTATACGGTAATGTGACGTCGTTGAGATGCTGGTAAATAGATTGCAACTCTTTAAGTAGGTCTTCGGGTTCAATAATCGATGGGTGGAGAACTGCTATTTTGGCAAAGGTTATAGCGGTTTCTAGTTCTTCGATTACTCTCAATATTGTGTTGAGAACTTCGATCAGCTGTATGAAAATCGTGTGTAGATTTACTAAAGAAAGTGTTTCCGAGTTTGATATTTCTTTATCTCGTATAGCGGCTTCGATTTGCATAATTCTTGATTTCAGAACTAGTTGGTTGGTAACTAGTTTGTTCATTGTTGAATTAAATGTATCTATTGCCTCAGTAGTTAATGATATTTGTTCTCCAATCAGTACCTTTTGTTTTGTCTGTTGTCTCTGTATCTTTTGTATGGCTTCTTCGTAACGGTATCCATCTTCTGCGTCGAGATTTCCTGTAATACCCTTTGTAGCATTTGAATTTACCACCATAAGATTTAAATTTGAAACCAATTTAAAATAGTAATATACCATCTGAAATTACTATAATATAGCTACAGTTTAGTTAATAAACAATATACTCACAGAAAACATTCAGTTTGTCACCAACAAATCTTTGAAAATAAAAGGAATTTATTAAAACAACACTATATCACACAAGTTTCTAATGATAGTATATCACAAACACACTAGGTATTACTCTTGCTTCTGACATTCTAAGGACTGTTGGAGGTGATGTAACTAGCTGCAGGAATCTTATGATTTCTGGCTATCTGTCTGATCCAGGCCTGGAATGGAAGAAAATAGTCAGTAAAGATATACATTCAAAAGTAAACAAGCGACTTACCACTGTGTTCTCTGGTGTGATAAATTCTATGGTACTGACTATTTCAGGGTTTGTGAAGATCGTCTCTTCGATCTGAATGTGATTCTGAGTGATTTATTGGGTTTTTGTTTATTTTTCTGAATATAATCATATAGGTTATACTTATTTTCTAGACGTCGATGTCATTGCTTGGTCTGTCATTGATCTTCTGTCATTGATCTTCTGTCATCGATCTTCTGCCATCGGTCTTCTGTCTCAAGTTGGTTAGCCGTAAATGTTCGTGTCCGTAGCAGAAAAGAAAGAAGAAGAATGGTAGTCTTCTCGGATTATCTTCGTTGGACTTCGTTCTGTCAAACGAGATAACATTTATGGTTATGACCAATGGCAGGCTGAGGATTCAAAACTGGCGCTGATTTCATACAGGATGTGAGTTTTTTTGGCAAATCCTGGAGCAGCTACCTCGAGGCTTTTTCCTGTGTGGCCATGATGAGGTGCGTTTGACTCGTTTTTGATATTCTTTTTTCGGTGTGTTTAACCGAAAATTAACCCTTTTGGGGAATTTGTGTAAGAGTCGTTGGGGCCGAGTTCAAGTCGCACCCATCATTTGTGGTTTTTGGAGCCTTTTTAAGGGGATTTGTGCCGACCACCGGGAGACTGCCATGTGGTAGAAACACCGCCATTTTTGTCCTGCTGTCTTGATGTCCTGTTTGCTGTTTTGAATATCTTCTAGTTTTACCTCCCTTCTCAGAAGGTAAGTTATGACTTATAAGCCAGCAATGATATCTTCAGGTTGAAAATATACCTATTTTTCTTTGGTTTCTTTCTTTTGCACATGTCCTCTCATGAGGCTATTTTTGTTAGGGTGTTAGGGTACAGCTTAGCCCTCATCAGACTCCTGGCATCGAACGAACGACTCTTGTGGCACATCTTGACTCTGGTCAAGATTCCCACGAGGGCCAACATCGAGTCACTTTTAAATCTTGGCCAGAGTCGACAGACAACCACCGGATGAGGACCAGTAGAGCCGGTAGAGACTGGCGCCTTGCTGAGCTACACCATCGACCCCTGGCTGACCTGGGAGTGTGAGCCTTCTTCTAGTCGTCTCTTCGTCATCTTCCTGTGCTGTTTCCTATCTGCTGCCTGTTTTCTTCCTGTCTTCGTTTCGTCTTCATCTACACCAGCTGGACCTCGGATAGGGGCCGAAATTTGGAACATTGTGGAGGATCATATGGACCCAATATCAGGTTTTTTTTACACCCTCAGTGTGTTTTAACTTTTGAAGAGTTTTTTATAATTAATTGTGGATATCATATCATACCAATATATTTCATAAATACCTCTAGAGCTTTTGTGAAGCTCTCACATAGTACTATGCGATAGCGGATCTAGATCACAGGTTTAAAATTATACTAACATTTTTTACATCTCATTCGGGTTATTTTAAGAGGTATAACACCCGGTTTAAAATTTATGTATCCGTGATATGATATACTTATCTTAATGATTTATTCTACAACCTCACTAATATGATTCTTGCATTGGTTCCTGATATTTAATAGCCTTGTCCATTTTGGTGTTTTATTATATGTACTTGTATGTGATATGGTTTTATTCTTCTATTTGTCCAACCCAGATATCTAAGAAAATTTAATTCTATAATTTCAGGTATTTGTTTGAAGATAGGTATTTGGTTTCTCAATTTTCCAAATAAAATCCGAACTCACTATATCTGTTCTCCGGCGAACAGCTGCCGTCAGCATAATGTGAACTACTTTGTTTTGATTTCATTTTTGAGTTATAAAGTAGGCCACACCTTAATGATACTACCAAAAACATTCAATAGTCCTCTTTTTGTTCTCGGTGAATTCGGAAATATTTGTGACAGTTTTTTCCTTGTTTCTTCTATTAAATGTTCTAGGATTATTTGGTAATTGTGCATTTCTCGTTCATACGATGCACCATGCTCTTTGTACGCCAGGCTTTTATTTAGTTCGGCAGCGTTCAGTTCTATTTGTTCAAATTCTCAAATCAGGGTGTTTACATCAAAAATTCGAATGAATGTCCAATAATCTACTATATTTCGAGCTATTCCCATTTTTTGTGGTAATAGTCCAGGATTTTCTGTTATTTTTCTGATTGTTGGTCGGTCGATTCTTCCAATGGTCCATTGAATCGTTCTGTAACAAGAGGATGTCTCAGTTTATCGAGATGAATTCTTCTTGGCGGTTTATCATTGGATGATATTAAACATGTATGGTGGTCTATATTTATTTCTGTGATAGTAAATGGTCCTACGTATCTATCTTTGGCTTTGTTCCTGTCTGCTTCGGGATTTTTCTCGAATACTATATCTCCTACCTTGAAGGTATTTTGTATCATCTGGTTGTCATTCTTTCTGGTGATTATTCGCTCTTTATCTCTCATTAATTTTTCTTTAACTTTCTCGTATGTCAAATTGAGTTTATTCTGGTGTTCTTCGACATAGTTTTGATAATATTGTATATCATAATATATATCGTATGGATTTCTTGATGCTGTGTGGCCATATACAAGTTCTAATGGTGTGAATCCAGTAGCGGAGTGTATGGAATCATTATATCCGATGATGGCGTATGTCATTAATCGTGAAGGGGTATCTGGAGAATGTTGTTTCACAATTCGATAATGTTCTGTTAGGGTTCCATGTGATCTTTCTATCAATCCATTTGATCGGGGATGTTGAGGAGTAATAAAATGAACATTCACTTTATGAAGACTTAGTAGAGATGTAACTGTTTCATTATCGAATTCCGTGCCGGAATCAAATGTAATTGAAACTGGTATTCCGAAATGTTGGAAAAAATGTATTAGTTTGTCAGATATTTCGATGGCATTCTTGCTAGTTACTTGATAAGCTTGACCTAATTTAGAAAATTCATCTACGATTGTGAAAAATGATGTTCCTTCAATCGTGAATATATCTGCATTTAGTTTTTCGAATGGTCGTGTGGCTGTATCAGTGACTTTCAGAGGAATAGTTGGTTTGTGTCTTTCGTATTTAGCTTTCTTACATACGAGGCAAGAGTTGATGAAACTTTCAATTGATTTTTTCATGTGTGTCCAAAAATTACTTCGATTTAGCTCTTTATATGTTTCATTAATTCCTCGATGATTTGTCTTTCCTTCGTGGTAATTTTTTATAAGGTTTTGTTGATCTTCTGGGTCATCTACAGATATCATTCTGTTAGTACATCTTATAAGTACTGGGTGGTCTCTATTGAATGTATTGCAGAATACTCTACAAAAATCCTTATACATTGCTTCTTTTGCAAAATAGCAGAAATATTTTTTTTTTGGTTAACAGTACTGAATTAGTAATGCCTTGATTTGATCATCATTGTTTTCCTTAGAAATTTGGGCGTAAATAATTGTTTGTTCACCTTTTTTGACAATTTTTGGTTCTTGAGGGTTATTGAATACGGTTGTGATAATGAATTGTCTTTCTTTTTTATCTATGGCATCTTGTAAAATAGAAATGCTTTGAGGATGATCTGGGTCTTGTCGTGATCCCACTGTTATTTCTTGTTCCACTACTTCTTCTTGAACCATATCAATTTGGGGTGGTACAATAGTTAGTTCCATTTCTTCGTCTATACAGGGTCGTGTTTCTTGAAAAGTTGGTAGGGAAACTGTTGAATCCATTGGTACAGGAGTATTCATAATTAATCAATTCATTGAGTAGTTCATCGAGTTCAGTGTCTATTTCGACTGCTGTTGATCTTGCGTCAATATCTAATGGATTTATTTGGATTCTAGACAGTGCGTCTGCATTGGTGTTGTGTTTTCCTTTCTTATATTCAACGGTATAATCGTATTCTTCAAGGCGTAACCTCCATCTAACGAGCTTGGAATTGGGTTCTTTAAGAGAAAATAACCATTTCAGAGGTCGGTGGTCAGTGAAGATGGTGAATTTTCTTCCATATAAATACGGACGGAAATACTTGGTGGCCCAAACAATAGCAAGAAGCTCTTTCTCTATCGTTGAATATTTTTGTTCTGTTTCATTCAATGTTCGGGATGCAAAAGCAATAGGTTTATCTTCTCCAATTTTTCCTTGAGATAAAACTGCTCCCAATGCTACATTGCTAGCGTCTGTCGTTAATATAAATGGGGCAGAGAAATTCGGATATTGCAGAATAGGATCATTTGTTAGAATTTTCTTCGAATTTTCAAAACTTTCGATGAAGTCTCTGGAATGTATCACTTCAGAATTTTTCTTAAGACATTTTGTCATGGGTTTTGGCAGCTTTGCGAAATCTTTAATAAATCGTCTATAGTACCCAAGTAAGCCTAAAAATGCTTTTATTTCCTTTTGAGTTTTCGGTATCGGGTAATTCAATATTGCTTTTATTTTCGAAGGATTGGGTTTAACTCCTGCTGGTGTTATAACATGACCGAGGTATGCTACGTCTTTTTCTAGGAATTCACTTTTGTCCAATTGAATTTTAAAATTGGATCGACGTAAACGATCAAATACTTCTCTCAAGTGTTCGACATGTTCTTGCAGGGATGTGGAAAATATAATAATGTCGTCAAGGTATACCAAACATTTCTCGTTTTGTATACCTCTCAGCATATTATCCATTACCCTCTGGAATGTTGCAGGGGCATTTTTCAAGGCAAATGGCATCATTTTGTATTCATAATGGCCGTTCTCTGTACTAAAAGCAGTTTTTTCTATTGCTTGTGGTTCCATTTCGACTTGATGGAATCCTGATGCCAAGTCCAGCGTTGTAAAATATTGACTGCGTCCCAATTTGTCTAATATATCGTTGATGTTAGGTAGTGGATACTTGTCATCTACGGTTTTTTGATTTAGTTTCCTGTAATCAATGACTAACCTCCACTTTTTCTTACCTGAAGCATCCATTTTCTTAGGAACGATCCATACTGGAGAGCTCCATGGTGATGTCGGGGGTTGTATAATACCTTGTTGAAGCATAGATTGTATTTGGCTTCTCACCTCTTGTTGATGAACTTGGGGATATCTATACGATTTCGTGAATATTGGAGTATTATCCGTCAATTTTATATTGTGTTTAATTTGATTGTTGAAGGTCAAGGGAATTTCTTCGCAGTGAAAAATATCTTTATATTCATAACAAAGGTTAGAGATTTCTGACTTTTCTTCTTTGTTCATGTGGTCGAGACGTAGATTTTTCAAATTTTGTGTTTGTAGTTGTTGGAAATAGTTCTTATTTTTGTCACAAGTTTCTTGTAAGGATGTCTCTTCATAATTATGGATTTCGAAACACTTCAGTTCTTCAATTTCTATTGGTTCAAATGAATCCAAGGTTAATGATTCTTCCGTTGGGTTGACTTTGGTAGTTGTCGCCGTTTTGTCTTTTACGGAAACGTATGTAGCAGGCATTTCTACACTTTTGAATTTTTTATAGTTTATTATTCCTTCAGAGGTGTCTTTGTTTACGGGTATTTGAACAATATGTTCTGTTCGTGGTTGAAGATCTATATGAAATATCGAAGTTTTTTCTTTTAGGGGTCGTTTCGATTGATTTTCACTGTTTTCTTCCATGTGTAATGGGATCGATGTATTTTGAGTGACGAGTGCATTTTTCTCTAAATCAATTGATGCTCCAATTTTTTTAATAGGTCAATTCCGATCAATCCGTCATATTTGGGGTTGAAGTCAAAAACATAAAATTTCTGGGCAATTCCTGGTTTATTGAATATTTCTGAAAGCGGTATTGTAATACTATAATCATGGTTACTAATACTGTGAGCTGACTGAATTTGAAATTGGTCATTCCGAATATATTATGGATAGTAATTATTGGCAATATTTGAACTAATTAATGTTTTTGTGGAACCAGTATCAATCATGAATTTTGAATTCGTTTCTGGAAATATTATATAAGGTAATTTAGAAGTTATAGTGGCGTTGATAACTATTACGTTTTCTTGCTGGTCGATGGACCAATTTGAAAATTTTGGTCATCATAATTTTCGGCTTCAGAAGGTATAGTTGTTCAGATGGTTGTTCGTTTTCTTCATTTGGGTAATAATAATCCGTTAATTGATTGTCAAATTCATAATGAGAATCTTGTTCGTAATATGGGTATGTGTATTCTTCGTTGTAATAGCCGTCTTCTTGGTATAAAAGTTCTTCAGCTACGAAGTTTGGTTTTGGTCTTTGTTGTGTGTTTTTCGAAAAATTTCCTGAAGACGTATCCATTGCGGTTGGTTTCGGAAGTGTCTTGAATGGATTTGGTTGGAAAACATTTCTTTGCTGCGGTCTTTGTTGAGATTGATTCCAATAATTATTTTGTTGAAACGGTGGTCTGGGAAATTGTCTTTGTTGTTGCGGCACAAATGGTCTGATTTGCCTTGGAGGGAAATTTTGTATTGGACGAATATTCGGGTTGAAATTTTGTCTGAAAGTTTGTCTGCTGTTAGTTGATTGTTGTTGTGGAAAATGTAAAGGTTGTGGTCTCGTGTCTTTTCTCTGTTGTTGCTGGATCAGATGATTTGTTTTGTTTCGGGCATAATAAATGTTTTCTTCTGTCATGACTTGGGAAAGTGCTACTTTTAATGTCTGTGGGTTTCTAGAACGTATTATAGATCCTAGAGGTTCTTTCAATCCACTGAGGAAAGCTTTCAAAGTTAGGTTATCGAACATCATAATTTTGACTGCACGAATTTGAGCATTTCCTTCTGTACATGATAAGTTAGAAAGTAGGAGACTTCGAATATCCTGACACCTTGAGCAGAATTGTTGTGGGGTTTGGGCATGGTCTTGTTTGAGTAACATCAAATCTCTCAAAAGAGAATTCTCATCTCGTTGATCAGCAAAGTTATGTCTAAGCAGCATACGAAGTTCCGCCCATGATTTAATTTCGCGAGCCCCGGCTACGAGTTTGGCTCGTCCAACAAGTTTATTGTTTACGCATGTAATGAGGAACTCATTAATGAATGCGTTTGGGTCTGTTAGATTTTGAAATTGCTGAACGATGAGGTCGCATGCTTCGATGAAATCGGCTAATTCAGCTGGTTCACCTCCGAATTTGGGAATGGCTTCCAGATAACTAGTATGGAAAGCTGTTGCCATGATGGTTTCTTCGTTTCTTTGGGTTTCGTTCTCTTCGACTAGACTTACGTTAGCGAGTAATTCGGCTAAGTTGTCTTCCAATTACATTTATTCAGGGATAAACGGAGAAAATGGATTTTTCGTATGGGAAATGGGAAATGAGCAATTACTTACATTGAGATGGTGATTGTAAAGATGATCTTCATCGGTGCTGGTATGGTAATCCAATAAAGTATGATCCAAGTGCACTGCACAATTTTTCTCTAGTCCACTTTTTCGTATTGGTCTTTTCACTTTTCCGTACGACTACGCGTTTCTTGTTTTCGTTTGTTTGTCCTTACACTACTTTTTGGTAATAACTCCGACGATTTTGTTCAAAGTCTACCGGTTCGCGGGATAGCTGAGTATAATGTCGATGCTAGATCACTAGAGCCTTTTGCTATCCTACCGACTGCGCCAATTTTGGTAGGGAGCTTCCAAAATTTGTTTTTAAAAAACTTCATTTCAAAAACTCGGTTTATTTCCTCTATCAAAGTTGATAGAAATCCACGAACCGACATCAAAAAGGTATTTGAAAATCCCGTTAGCCGTACTCGTTGGTATCTTTACGTTACAAATGAGACTTTCGATAAATAATTAATAGATTTCATTAAGCAATATGCTGGTCCAACTAGACAATATGCCTTCTATTTCCAAAACAAAGATAATGACGATTTATTCAAACGAATGTGTAGATTAGTTCCACAAATCTTCAAAAATTCATCGTATAAATTTCTGAAAACAAATAAATTGCTTCACGATATAGGTAGAAGTAAAAGACAACAAGAATTGATAAAAAACCAACATGAAGGTATAACGAATCATAGAGGAATTATTGAAACTGTTAACGAACTCAAAATTAAATACTATTGGCCTAAAATGAGCGAAGACGTTCAAAAATACATCAATAATTGTAACACCTGTCAACAAGTCAAATACGAAAGACATCCTCCCTTGATCAAATTACAATTAACGCCTACACCGAAAAAACCGTTTGAAACAATTCACATTGAAACCTTCAAATTTGGCAATTCAATATCTCTCACTATTTGTGACAGCTTTTCCCGTTTTGGGCAAGCCTACATTATTCCAAGTCTTTCAGCTTTATTTGTTCACGAGAAATTATTACAATTTATAACAAGTTATAAAATTCCAGAAAATATTATATCTGATAATGGCACCGAGTTCACACAACATCTTCTCAGAGACTTTGCGAAAATTGTACCCTCTTTTTCTGAGAATCACAAATTGGCTGATGGTTACTCAGTTTTTTGTTTTTACGAGAGCTTATAGGTCGTGAATATTGAGATTTTTGAAAGATGTTCTATAGACTCAAATTTCAAACAAATGGGCGCCAATTAGTTTGAAGTATAAATAATTTTATTTGAAAATATAACTTACTCACTAATAACTCAGTTATATATAAAGAAAGGGATAGTACATAAGAAAAATCATGGAAGAATATTCTTGAGACATATGTATAATAAGAATTCAAGGAAATAGTTTATTTATAAACTTAATATTCTATAGATTATAAAAAAAATAATAAACCCAAGATCCAATCGCTGTGATTGCGTAATGCAAATAATATAGCTATTCGTATTTATATATATAAGTCAATATCTCATGAAGAATTGGTTCCATCAAAAATCAACCTCATACTAAAGCAATTCCATACGTATGTGCATGCCTTACATTCAATTTATATGGAAAATGAAAGTTACCTGTGTTGCTATGATTGAAACAATATAAGATATATTTTATTACAATCAACAGATATCCATTGGAGCAAACCTGTAGTGTCGAACTCAACCATTTTTGTGTTTCTTTTCTGCCATAGATGATGATTTCCAATCCACAGATTTTTTTAGACTACTGTAGCAGCTTGTGGTTAAATATCATTCGCATTCATCGACCATGGATCAAATTCGTATCTTCGTTTCTCAATAATTATTATGTACATATAACTGATATTCATATGGTAAATGAACTTCGCTCAAAGAAATGGTAATCGAGTTGAGGAGGAAAAACGAGGCCTGCAATTGGGAAATGAAAGTTTATAGTAAGCTAAAAGAAAAACTTGAGATTTTCTATTACCTTTGATTTTGGGTGGCCTCAAAGTGAATAAAAGCGTATTCAAGCAGATTTTGAAGAGATTCAGCAATCAACAAGACTCATAATTGAATTATATTTATCAATCCATAAATTTATGTATCCAATCCAATTATTTATAACTCTCTTGTTTGCTCTCGACTTTTCTTGAAATTTTCGCTATTCTTAGTGCCCAAACCTATCTATGTGAAATCAAGAAGGTAACTAGGATTTAAAAAAAAAACTGATTTTGTAAAAAATTGTATTCCAGTGAATACCAAAATCTTGATTGAAATTATTTTCTAGACAACTCGTCATTCTATTCAAATTCAGGAATTATTCAGATTTTAATAATCTCGTCAACAAAACATTTCTCACAAAACATTATCTCATATAGGGATGCCCATTTTCAATGATATAAAGGTATATTTAATTAATGAAATTTGTTATTATTATCAAACATTTTGACCATTACTGGACATCAATACTTGTTTGAGAAGTTGATGGAGATAAATGAAATGAACGAGTTCTCTTTATATTCGCATGGACTATACCGGGTGTCCTATAATTGGAACATTTCTCTATCGAGATATTTTTCCAAAAAAAACGTTACAAAATGTATAAAATAAATTGGCATTATACACTTCCTCTTAATCCGAATAGCAACGCTATTGTAGAACGATTCCATTCCACCATATTAGAACACATGAGAACTTTAACTTTAACAAAGCCAAACTTGAGCCCATTTGAACAACTCACCTTTTCTGTCCTAGGCTATAACAATTCGATTCATTCCGCAACTGAACAAAAACCAATTGACATAATTTTTGGCCATTTAGAGCTCAAAGATCCGATCGATATCGAACTTGACTCACAACCAGTCCATCACAAATTGAACGAACATAGAGAAATCATGGCAGACTTATATAAAACAATGAATGAGAAAATGGCTCAACAAAAAGAAGAACTTATAAATAATAGAAACGAACGTAGAACTGATCCCCCAGACATTCAACCTGAAACAATTGGTTATAGGAAACTAACAGACAGACAGAAAAAGACCAACCCTAATTACAAACCTGAACATATCATAAAAAGTAATGACCTTACTGTTACCACCCCTCAAAACACGTATCACAAAAATGTCTTCAAACCTCCAAGAAAATTCATAAACAAAACACTTTTACAGGCTGACGATTCTTCACCTAATGAAGACACAGAAAGTTCAAATTCGGAACCTCAAAACCAATCCCGGCATCCTACCCTTCAAGTTAGGAAATGCTCACATCAAAATTGCTTCTCACACTTTCATTCACTACATTCAAATCAACCCTTTCAAGACTCAGGTCATTTCATTAACAAAATTTTATCACAACATCGGAAACATTATTGAAAACGCTACATCTCTCTATAAGGATTCCTTGTACAAAGCACATAAGCACCTAGAATACGAAGTAAATATCTTGAACGAAAAAATCCACGCACTCTTTCCTGAAAACAGACGTAAAAGAGGTTTAATCAACCCATTTGGTTCACTTGTGAAATTCGTCACCGGAAATATGGACCAAGAAGACGCGGACGAAATTCATAACAGTATCTCGGAACTCGAAAAAAGTCAAAATCAAATAATTAAGAAGGTGAATAAACAAGTTTCGCTAACAAAAGAATTGATGTCAAATATAAATCAAACCTTATCAAAAACCTTACGGAATCAATATAATATACAAAATAAAGTCGAATCAAAGTAAACACAGATTTGTTATTGCATTTCTTATCTGAACTAGAAAATGCTATAAGCTTTGCTAACTTGAAAGTCTTACATCATAGTATAGTTTCTCCTGACGAACTGAAAAAAGTTATATCACAATTACATCAATCACATAGCGAATCTCAACTTCTATTCTCTCCATCAGATTACCTCAAATATTACGATATAGTTCGAACAAGTATTTCTTATTCAAACAGGAAAATAATATTTACATTTGATTTTCCTCTCGTTCACTCTGATATTTTCGAATATTATCACCTATATTCTATACCCAACCAAAACCAGTCAATAATTATACCTCCTACCACTTACCTATCCTTGAGCAACAATGAATACCAGTACTCAGAAGAAGAATGCATCAACCTGCAACCTGGATTCCTCTGCAACAAGAATCACCTTCTATCAATGCGAGAAAACCCCGATTGTATCACATCACTGCTTTCTGCCGAAAACAGTATACAAAATTGTCAACAAGTTCCAGTACGAGTACCACAAGATATTATAGAAGAAATCAACGAAAGCCACTACATAGGGATATTTCCCGAAAATCAGAAGGTTCAAGTAATCTGCGATGAAAACGACGTCGCCATACTTCGAGGAAGCTATCTCTTCGTAGTTCCGCCAATTTGCGGAATCAGAACATCTGAATATACATACAAGAATGAAAAAGGTCTTATAGTAGGACATCCGATGACTCTAGAAGAAATTCGTGAAACCAACATTCCAGTACTACAAGTTAAACAACTTAATCTAGAAGAAGTATCTCTAGACAAGTTGCATAAAATCCAGCTTCAAGAACTAGAAGAGGAACCACTGAACGAAATAGAAATCCATTCCCAAAATTCAAGATGGTCCCTCTCAGTCACCTTGTTCCTGTTAGTTGTGATTTCCATTTACCTAGTGGTCACCAACCGAGGAAAGATATCACGCCTAACAAACTGGGTAGTTTGTTCCACGCAAGATGAAGAACACAGCAGGGTAGCAGTCAACGCAACTCAAGTGGTTCCACCATTGAGTTCCTTCTAAGGGTGGAGGAATTATGTATCTTTTCACCATAATCTACCATGTTCTCACGGGAAATGCTGAGATCGCTGACGGAAGCAGATTCATATTTCACCTTCCAAGATTTGAGCAATCCACCGGCTTGTTCCCAGCAGATTCGACATATACTTCTCACAGTAAAGACGTATTGTTAATTTCTCTCATTTTTGACTCGATATTTCTGTTGTAAAATAAATTGGATTTTTTAAAAAGCTTTTGGTGATTACCAAAAACATAAAGCGATGATGCTAGAAAATTCTGTTGTGAAATAGTTCATTTGAAAAATATCGTTCCTGTTTCATAAGTTTTGTATGTTAGAATTGTATGAAAGCAATGGCAATGATACGATACAAAATTTTACAGAAAATCGTGGATTTTGGTACGTTCCCATTCAAATCCCATTCAAAAGAAATGTTATTCCTGGTATTTCTTGTCGATATTCTTTTCAGCACTCTGCTACATTTTTTTCATCGAGTTCGTTTTGCTTCAGTTTTTGCTCAGTTTATAGAGGTCAAGCAATGATAACCTGTACCGTTTCTCCCCGAATTTCTCGAAAAATCGAATAGTGCATAAATAGCCCCGAACAGAAATCAGAGGGGTTAGTTAAAATTAGGTTATTGCCCAGACATGAGCAGTGATCAGAAACTCTTGTAGCTGTGATTGCCGTGTTCGATTTTGTGTTCGCCGATTAGTTTGTGTGCCGCAGTTTTGCCTGTAAGCCTGTTGTATAGTGCAAGTGTTCCTGAAAATAGGATCAACCGAGCTTGTGGTAGTTTGTTCAGTTTGCCACCCATACTTACTCTAAGTCCTGAGTTATATCGATTCGTTAAATTCCTGTTCATTGATTTTGTTGAAAGGTGGAAAATCGAAACAGTATAGGGAAGCGGTCCCTGCGACAACTTCATTTTCTTCAAAGTTTTTACTTCTGCAATGAAATCCAGTCTAGAAAATTCTGCCTGAGAATCAATATATCGAACCAGAATTTGATTTTATTTACAACCATATATGTAATGCTGTAATTACTAACGTCATTGTAGGTTGGGAAGTGTCACATTACAAACCTCTACTTCCCGACCCCACTTCCTGCCCTCATTTCCTAAAGACACCATTTTGTCGTTTCTGGAAGGCTAGCAGTTTTCCATATTTCGAAATGTCAGTTTTTTCTTCATTTTCTAGCATTTTTCATACCTTACTGTACATTGCCCATAAAGTAGACGGCTTCTTTTGTCTGGTATGTTCTCCAAAATATGCCAAGAGTGCACTTTCGGAACCGATATTTTTAACTTTTTTTTTATCGCACCACTTCCTATATAATTCAATGGCTTTTAGAATAGAATAGAATAGGATAGAATGGAATGGAATAGTTTTTATTTTGCAATAAAAAAAAAATTAATTTCATGAAATTACAAACAGAAATAGCAAAATAAGCACATGATTAGATACCGATACTTACTTTTCTCTGGAACCAAGCCCTGAACTGCTGCGTGAGCAGCCTGTAGTACTTCTGGTGGGGTACAATCCATAATTTCTTCGTTGGATAACATGTTTTCCAATTTATTATTCGCGAATTTGATATCCGACTTCATCTGACATTTATTGACTTTATCTGACATTTATTCATATTGGTGACAATTGCATACCCCGTAGTCACGGTAACAAGCCGTTGAAGAAGTATATAAATATCTACTCGATTATTCTGAGAAAACCGCATTCTTGGTCATCTGTCGTTAAATGTTATATTTTTGGTATGTTTCGAACGGAACAGAAATTAATAAATGATTGAAATATGATGGTTGTAAATAAAATAGTATACAAACCTCGGTAGAAAGTTTCATTTCTGTCTTGAGGTCATAGCTAACCTCACGACAGGAATGAATCTCTTCCCACCTCGGTGTGTAATATACTATTATTGAACTTGAGAAAAGCCATCACCTAACGTGCACATTACCTGACACCTGTACTGAATTGCACTTTTCCTTACATCTTTTTTGAATTGCATTGAGCCTGATTCCTGAATTACTTTCTTGAACCCGTCACGACCCAGATTTCAAAAAATCGCCCTGTATAGTTAAATTAGCCATTGCCTTTGCTGTAGGATATTTTTTATGGTATATATCATTGTTTTTCCTGCTTTAGCGTGGTTTGATTATTGCTGTATAATTTTCCTGAAAATTTGTGTATTCACCTGACTTACCAGATAAATCGTTAAAAGTTTTATATCATAAAATAAATACTAAATTGAGTGTATTTTGTGCCTGATTGAGTGATTGGATTTTGCCTATAGATAGTATCTATTTAGTTCATTTGATCAAATCCTGTTGAAATCAGAAACCAGCATGAAATAATTAACATCTGTTATATAGTATACTACATTTCCTTGAGAACTTCCAATGATTACCAGTCTAGCCATCTGACCCCTGGTTTACACAAGGGGGTGCATTGTATGGATTTACTTTGTATCCCTTCTTCACTGAAGCTACCCTAGGGCCTTCCGAAGAACTCCTGGTTCTGGAAGAAAGTGGAGCATACCACTTTATGAAAAACTGGCGCTCGAAGCAACCGCTCTTAATTCAATAGATGACTGAGCCCTGAGGCCCTTTGTAGGGCTCTTTACCGAAAAAAGAGCCTTACAATAATCATTTGCCAACTAGAGTCGTAAAACCGCTCGCGGTGCATGATACTCAGCATGGTACGCGCGGTGGCAGATTCGGCACCGTCTTTTTCACACAATTGGAAATACTACAACCAGGCGACAAAACGAGGCTGATTTGTTTTGCTCGGATTCTGATTCTATGGCCAGCTATATCTCAACCTCTTGGGCTTCTCGTGTCTGATAAGATCTCTTTTATAGAAGGAAGAGTATTGCTATCGCTCATTCAATACTCTCTGCAGTTAGGCCTTGCTCATCAAAATGATGGCCAGACACAAAAATCTTGGACGTGAGACAATTACACTTCTTCATCACATGCCTAAAATACCACGACTCAAAGCATCTCAACCAACTACCTACCCACAATTACAATACACGAAAAAAAATCATAATATATCACCGCTAATGGTCAAAGCTACAATACAAAGAATGTTCCTCTATTTAGCACCCAAGCTATACAATAGCATTCCTGATGAATTAAAATGTATAAATATCGAGATAAAATTTTAACAACGATTGAGAGATTTTATAAACGGAATTCCAAGAAACATGATTCGATCTTTCATTGATGACTGAAAATTTTTGGAAAAATAATGCACTTAATAGAATAAGAAAAGGTTCATTTAAAATTCTACATTGATTCGCAATGAACATTTTATATTTAGGTATATTATATATGTGTGTATAGGGGTTTGACTGGTTCTTCTATTTCCTTAACACTATTTTACATAAATTTTAATAATTTCACTTGAATGCCTTTGTACCATTTTATATCGTTCTCAATTTCTATTGTTTAAATTCATATTTATTTCTGACGTTCACCCATTGTTATAATTTTATACCGAATCATAATGAACAATTCAACTTTATTATTTATATATGCGTGTAGGTTTGTCCTGGTATGTCACTGAATTTTTATTTATTTTCAAATTTATTTTCAAATACACATCTTTACCATATATCAAAGAAATCACACCTAAACTTTCTGCTCTTTTCCATAATATACGGAATTTAAAAATAGCTAATAAAACAATACTCACCATAAAAAACATCCATAGTAAGTTGAAAGACATAACACCACTAACGTCACAAACGAATCTTATTTATAGCATGCCTTGCCAGGATTGTGGTATGAGATATATTGGTCAAACATCACGCTCTTTATCTCACATAAAAGTGATGCTAGATTACGACATGACAGATGTGCCCTAGCTGAACATATCAATAATATGGATCATCGTATGAACTATGATGGTGCAAGCATTCTTATGACTGAATCTTTGCTCAGCAAAAGAGTATTCTTAGAAATGGCTTTTATCTATCAACAAGACAATTGTATCAATAAAAGAACAGACATTAATCACCAGAGTGAAAAATATTCTTTTTTATTAACTTTGGATAATTCAAATTTTCCCTCCAATATCCAAAATCTGCCTGAAATTTCCAATCAGTAACTATTGGTACCACTGTAATGCAGTAAATAACATTGTGAAGAAAAAATTGTACATGGCTAGATTACATCCTAAAATTTGATTTAGTTTGAAAAAACTCAATGTAAAACATCGAGATTGCAACAAGTAATTATTTCATCATTACGATGTGCACAAATGGAGGGAAAACGACCAACAGTGAGGTTAAATGTTCTCTTCTTCCTCTCACTCTCGCCATTCAAGCCACGTCAGTACCATAATTCAAAAGGTTGTTAGACTTTATGGTCCAGATGTTATATTCTGATTAAGCAAGAATAAACGAGAATGAGAAACGGAAGCGGAGTCCACTGTTAACCTCAGCTAAATCTGGAAGTCAAGATCATTGCCGTCTAAATGAATTGGGGGTTGACGATTATTCCTACATTCAGCATCCATCATGAGAAGGTAAGAATAAATCTCACTTAAATGTTTAATGTCTGTTTTTTTATTCATGTTATTTTCTTCCTGATAGATAAAGGACATCTCCAGAAAAGACCTCTTAGCAAAATTCGGTTCTGTTGCTAAAATTCTCACAGACTGGAAATCCATTCTATGGTCAAGACGGTTAACATGGTCTGCCAGAGCACATCTCTCTGG
This sequence comes from Chrysomela aeneicollis, assembly GCA_029955515.1. NCBI lineage: Eukaryota > Metazoa > Arthropoda > Insecta > Coleoptera > Chrysomelidae > Chrysomela > Chrysomela aeneicollis. Next base: position 2,584,170 of record JARUHQ010000025.1, read on the forward strand.
GTGAAGTCTACAATCACTCCTATGCAAGGTAATTCGGTTTTCAATCGATCTTTTGGATTGTCCAATGTATTTTTTATTACAGTTTGCACAGGGGATACTGTAGACCACTCCCGAGCGAGACATCAGGGGCACTACATCTTTAACCTTAGAATAAATGGATTTTATTGATAGAACTGTTTTATTTGCTATTTTAGTGTTTGAAAATCTATTAAATATTCTTTCAAGATTAGGTGTAATCTCCTTAATGTAAGGAAGAGATGTATATAGAGTTTGAATTGGAACAACCTCAGGTATGGAATTATTCATAATCATTTGTTGAGTGTTAACTCTCCTATGTTCAACATCATCTGTCATGGGAGTATGAAACAAAATTTTATTGACTAATTTAATGGGATATGAATTATTTATAAATAAAGATTGTAATATTTTTAAGTTCTTTTGTTGGAAAGAGATATCCGAAAGTTGTAAGACTCTGTTCCTCATCTGCTTGATAAGATTAATTTTCATCCTGTGTTTATGGTAAGAGTTGTAGTTAAGATATCTACCTGAACTACAGGGTTTTCTGTACCAATCCACTAATATGGTGTTTTCCTCTGTTCTTTGGAGTATTGTATCTAAGAATGGAACTTGCCTATGTTCATTTTCCTTTTCTATTGTGAACTGGATATAGGGGTCGTAGCTGTTAAATGTCTCTACTAACTCAACGATACCTCTTTCAGGGAGGGCCACTATGAGGTCATCGACATACTTCTTGATAAAGAAAAGGTCAAACGATAATACGGGAATAACTGTATCTAATATCTCGTCCATGACATATGATGCTAAAATAGGTGAGATGGAAGCCCCCATTGGGGTACCGAAAGTTTGTTTATAAAATTTTTTGTTAAAAGAGAAATATGTACTATCAAAAAGGAAAGCTATTAAGTCAAGAAAAGTATTTTTTTCTATTTTGCAATGGGTACTGATGTTGTTCCAATTTTTATCTATTACTCTGAGACATGCTTCTAAATAAACATTACTAAATAAGGACACTACATCTAAGCTGGCAAGAACATGATCCTCTGGTATTTTCATTTTATTAAACAATTTGGGAACTTCGAAAGAATCTTTGATGAAATATAGGTTGTCAGAATTGTAAGCTTTGGTGAGGATTTCTGTGAGAAAAGCAGCAATGGGTTCAGTTGGGGTACCAATTGATGCCACTATTGGTCTCATAGCTAATACAGGTTTATGGACTTTTGGTAACGCATAGAATTTTGGACTGACACTATCATATCTGGTGAGTCTCCTTCTAACCGTCTCATCTATTTGTTTGGAGTCATATAAGGATTTAACAAGATTATTACATTTTCTTTGAATGGAGGAAGTTGGATCTCTTTGTAAGAGAACATAAGAATTATTATCATTGATTATATTTTCTGAAAGTTCTAAATATTGTTGGTTGTTCATTATAACAGTGACGTTACCTTTATCTGATTGGATGAGAGTTAAATTGGGATTATCTTTTAAGAATTTTCTACTGGAGATGAGAAGACTGTGAAAAAGAGACCCATTCATTTTAGTATTTTGAATATGGTTAGTGATAACATTAGTAGCTTGTGCTGTACAAATATTCCTATGCCTTGTATTGGAAATTGAGGAAGTGATGTAATCAATGTCTGCTAAGACATTTTTTATGGGGATGTCCCTACCTATCAGGGGTTCTATGCTGAACTTTGGTCCTAAAGAAAGAAATTTAGAAACATCTTCAGGAATTGAAACATTAGAAATATTTTTCAGCCAATTTGGTTGTGTATTTAATTTAATTTTATATTCATTATTTAAAAGTTTGGAGAGTTTTGAAATATTTTTATTTTTTATTTTATGAAAAAGTCTTTTGTAGGTGATTGATTGTCTATTCTGAAAATTTAGGAAAAGGAGTTCATTGGTGCACGCAATGATCTTGGTTCTCAAATTTGAGACAAAAGACTTTTTCATAAAATAAAAAATAAAAATATTTCAAAACTCTCCAAACTTTTAAATAATGAATATAAAATTAAATTAAATACACAACCAAATTGGCTGAAAAATATTTCTAATGTTTCAATTCCTGAAGATGTTTCTAAATTTCTTTCTTTAGGACCAAAGTTCAGCATAGAACCCCTGATAGGTAGGGACATCCCCATAAAAAATGTCTTAGCAGACATTGATTACATCACTTCCTCAATTTCCAATACAAGGCATAGGAATATTTGTACAGCACAAGCTACTAATGTTATCACTAACCATATTCAAAATACTAAAATGAATGGGTCTCTTTTTCACAGTCTTCTCATCTCCAGTAGAAAATTCTTAAAAGATAATCCCAATTTAACTCTCATCCAATCAGATAAAGGTAACGTCACTGTTATAATGAACAACCAACAATATTTAGAACTTTCAGAAAATATAATCAATGATAATAATTCTTATGTTCTCTTACAAAGAGATCCAACTTCCTCCATTCAAAGAAAATGTAATAATCTTGTTAAATCCTTATATGACTCCAAACAAATAGATGAGACGGTTAGAAGGAGACTCACCAGATATGATAGTGTCAGTCCAAAATTCTATGCGTTACCAAAAGTCCATAAACCTGTATTAGCTATGAGACCAATAGTGGCATCAATTGGTACCCCAACTGAACCCATTGCTGCTTTTCTCACAGAAATCCTCACCAAAGCTTACAATTCTGACAACCTATATTTCATCAAAGATTCTTTCGAAGTTCCCAAATTGTTTAATAAAATGAAAATACCAGAGGATCATGTTCTTGCCAGCTTAGATGTAGTGTCCTTATTTAGTAATGTTTATTTAGAAGCATGTCTCAGAGTAATAGATAAAAATTGGAACAACATCAGTACCCATTGCAAAATAGAAAAAAATACTTTTCTTGACTTAATAGCTTTCCTTTTTGATAGTACATATTTCTCTTTTAACAAAAAATTTTATAAACAAACTTTCGGTACCCCAATGGGGGCTTCCATCTCACCTATTTTAGCATCATATGTCATGGACGAGATATTAGATACAGTTATTCCCGTATTATCGTTTGACCTTTTCTTTATCAAGAAGTATGTCGATGACCTCATAGTGGCCCTCCCTGAAAGAGGTATCGTTGAGTTAGTAGAGACATTTAACAGCTACGACCCCTATATCCAGTTCACAATAGAAAAGGAAAATGAACATAGGGAAGTTCCATTCTTAGATACAATACTCCAAAGAACAGAGGAAAACACCATATTAGTGGATTGGTACAGAAAACCCTGTAGTTCAGGTAGATATCTTAACTACAACTCTTACCATAAACACAGGATGAAAATTAATCTTATCAAGCAAATGAGGAACAGAGTCTTACAACTTTCGGATATCTCTTTCCAACAAAAGAACTTAAAAATATTACAATCTTTATTTATAAATAATTCATATCCCATTAAATTAGTCAATAAAATTTTGTTTCATACTCCCATGACAGATGATGTTGAACATAGGAGAGTTAACACTCAACAAATGATTATGAATAATTCCATACCTGAGGTTGTTCCAATTCAAACTCTATATACATCTCTTCCTTACATTAAGGAGATTACACCTAATCTTGAAAGAATATTTAATAGATTTTCAAACACTAAAATAGCAAATAAAACAGTTCTATCAATAAAATCCATTTATTCTAAGGTTAAAGATGTAGTGCCCCTGATGTCTCGCTCGGGAGTGGTCTACAGTATCCCCTGTGCAAACTGTAATAAAAAATACATTGGACAATCCAAAAGATCGATTGAAAACCGAATTACCTTGCATAGGAGTGATTGTAGACTTCACCCAGAGAGATGTGCTCTGGCAGACCATGTTAACCGTCTTGACCATAGAATGGATTTCCAGTCTGTGAGAATTTTAGCAACAGAACCGAATTTTGCTAAGAGGTCTTTTCTGGAGATGTCCTTTATCTATCAGGAAGAAAATAACATGAATAAAAAAACAGACATTAAACATTTAAGTGAGATTTATTCTTACCTTCTCATGATGGATGCTGAATGTAGGAATAATCGTCAACCCCCAATTCATTTAGACGGCAATGATCTTGACTTCCAGATTTAGCTGAGGTTAACAGTGGACTCCGCTTCCGTTTCTCATTCTCGTTTATTCTTGCTTAATCAGAATATAACATCTGGACCATAAAGTCTAACAACCTTTTGAATTATGGTACTGACGTGGCTTGAATGGCGAGAGTGAGAGGAAGAAGAGAACATTTAACCTCACTGTTGGTCGTTTTCCCTCCATTTGTGCACATCGTAATGATGAAATAATTACTTGTTGCAATCTCGATGTTTTACATTGAGTTTTTTCAAACTAAATCAAATTTTAGGATGTAATCTAGCCATGTACAATTTTTCTACTAACTCAACGATACCTCTTTCAGGGAGGGCCACTATGAGGTCATCGACATACTTCTTGATAAAGAAAAGGTCAAACGATAATACGGGAATAACTGTATCTAATATCTCGTCCATGACATATGATGCTAAAATAGGTGAGATGGAAGCCCCCATTGGGGTACCGAAAGTTTGTTTATAAAATTTTTTGTTAAAAGAGAAATATGTACTATCAAAAAGGAAAGCTATTAAGTCAAGAAAAGTATTTTTTTCTATTTTGCAATGGGTACTGATGTTGTTCCAATTTTTATCTATTACTCTGAGACATGCTTCTAAATAAACATTACTAAATAAGGACACTACATCTAAGCTGGCAAGAACATGATCCTCTGGTATTTTCATTTTATTAAACAATTTGGGAACTTCGAAAGAATCTTTGATGAAATATAGGTTGTCAGAATTGTAAGCTTTGGTGAGGATTTCTGTGAGAAAAGCAGCAATGGGTTCAGTTGGGGTACCAATTGATGCCACTATTGGTCTCATAGCTAATACAGGTTTATGGACTTTTGGTAACGCATAGAATTTTGGACTGACACTATCATATCTGGTGAGTCTCCTTCTAACCGTCTCATCTATTTGTTTGGAGTCATATAAGGATTTAACAAGATTATTACATTTTCTTTGAATGGAGGAAGTTGGATCTCTTTGTAAGAGAACATAAGAATTATTATCATTGATTATATTTTCTGAAAGTTCTAAATATTGTTGGTTGTTCATTATAACAGTGACGTTACCTTTATCTGATTGGATGAGAGTTAAATTGGGATTATCTTTTAAGAATTTTCTACTGGAGATGAGAAGACTGTGAAAAAGAGACCCATTCATTTTAGTATTTTGAATATGGTTAGTGATAACATTAGTAGCTTGTGCTGTACAAATATTCCTATGCCTTGTATTGGAAATTGAGGAAGTGATGTAATCAATGTCTGCTAAGACATTTTTTATGGGGATGTCCCTACCTATCAGGGGTTCTATGCTGAACTTTGGTCCTAAAGAAAGAAATTTAGAAACATCTTCAGGAATTGAAACATTAGAAATATTTTTCAGCCAATTTGGTTGTGTATTTAATTTAATTTTATATTCATTATTTAAAAGTTTGGAGAGTTTTGAAATATTTTTATTTTTTATTTTATGAAAAAGTCTTTTGTAGGTGATTGATTGTCTATTCTGAAAATTTAGGAAAAGGAGTTCATTGGTGCACGCAATGATCTTGGTTCTCAAATTTGAGACAAAAGACTTTTTCATAAAATAAAAAATAAAAATATTTCAAAACTCTCCAAACTTTTAAATAATGAATATAAAATTAAATTAAATACACAACCAAATTGGCTGAAAAATATTTCTAATGTTTCAATTCCTGAAGATGTTTCTAAATTTCTTTCTTTAGGACCAAAGTTCAGCATAGAACCCCTGATAGGTAGGGACATCCCCATAAAAAATGTCTTAGCAGACATTGATTACATCACTTCCTCAATTTCCAATACAAGGCATAGGAATATTTGTACAGCACAAGCTACTAATGTTATCACTAACCATATTCAAAATACTAAAATGAATGGGTCTCTTTTTCACAGTCTTCTCATCTCCAGTAGAAAATTCTTAAAAGATAATCCCAATTTAACTCTCATCCAATCAGATAAAGGTAACGTCACTGTTATAATGAACAACCAACAATATTTAGAACTTTCAGAAAATATAATCAATGATAATAATTCTTATGTTCTCTTACAAAGAGATCCAACTTCCTCCATTCAAAGAAAATGTAATAATCTTGTTAAATCCTTATATGACTCCAAACAAATAGATGAGACGGTTAGAAGGAGACTCACCAGATATGATAGTGTCAGTCCAAAATTCTATGCGTTACCAAAAGTCCATAAACCTGTATTAGCTATGAGACCAATAGTGGCATCAATTGGTACCCCAACTGAACCCATTGCTGCTTTTCTCACAGAAATCCTCACCAAAGCTTACAATTCTGACAACCTATATTTCATCAAAGATTCTTTCGAAGTTCCCAAATTGTTTAATAAAATGAAAATACCAGAGGATCATGTTCTTGCCAGCTTAGATGTAGTGTCCTTATTTAGTAATGTTTATTTAGAAGCATGTCTCAGAGTAATAGATAAAAATTGGAACAACATCAGTACCCATTGCAAAATAGAAAAAAATACTTTTCTTGACTTAATAGCTTTCCTTTTTGATAGTACATATTTCTCTTTTAACAAAAAATTTTATAAACAAACTTTCGGTACCCCAATGGGGGCTTCCATCTCACCTATTTTAGCATCATATGTCATGGACGAGATATTAGATACAGTTATTCCCGTATTATCGTTTGACCTTTTCTTTATCAAGAAGTATGTCGATGACCTCATAGTGGCCCTCCCTGAAAGAGGTATCGTTGAGTTAGTAGAGACATTTAACAGCTACGACCCCTATATCCAGTTCACAATAGAAAAGGAAAATGAACATAGGGAAGTTCCATTCTTAGATACAATACTCCAAAGAACAGAGGAAAACACCATATTAGTGGATTGGTACAGAAAACCCTGTAGTTCAGGTAGATATCTTAACTACAACTCTTACCATAAACACAGGATGAAAATTAATCTTATCAAGCAAATGAGGAACAGAGTCTTACAACTTTCGGATATCTCTTTCCAACAAAAGAACTTAAAAATATTACAATCTTTATTTATAAATAATTCATATCCCATTAAATTAGTCAATAAAATTTTGTTTCATACTCCCATGACAGATGATGTTGAACATAGGAGAGTTAACACTCAACAAATGATTATGAATAATTCCATACCTGAGGTTGTTCCAATTCAAACTCTATATACATCTCTTCCTTACATTAAGGAGATTACACCTAATCTTGAAAGAATATTTAATAGATTTTCAAACACTAAAATAGCAAATAAAACAGTTCTATCAATAAAATCCATTTATTCTAAGGTTAAAGATGTAGTGCCCCTGATGTCTCGCTCGGGAGTGGTCTACAGTATCCCCTGTGCAAACTGTAATAAAAAATACATTGGACAATCCAAAAGATCGATTGAAAACCGAATTACCTTGCATAGGAGTGATTGTAGACTTCACCCAGAGAGATGTGCTCTGGCAGACCATGTTAACCGTCTTGACCATAGAATGGATTTCCAGTCTGTGAGAATTTTAGCAACAGAACCGAATTTTGCTAAGAGGTCTTTTCTGGAGATGTCCTTTATCTATCAGGAAGAAAATAACATGAATAAAAAAACAGACATTAAACATTTAAGTGAGATTTATTCTTACCTTCTCATGATGGATGCTGAATGTAGGAATAATCGTCAACCCCCAATTCATTTAGACGGCAATGATCTTGACTTCCAGATTTAGCTGAGGTTAACAGTGGACTCCGCTTCCGTTTCTCATTCTCGTTTATTCTTGCTTAATCAGAATATAACATCTGGACCATAAAGTCTAACAACCTTTTGAATTATGGTACTGACGTGGCTTGAATGGCGAGAGTGAGAGGAAGAAGAGAACATTTAACCTCACTGTTGGTCGTTTTCCCTCCATTTGTGCACATCGTAATGATGAAATAATTACTTGTTGCAATCTCGATGTTTTACATTGAGTTTTTTCAAACTAAATCAAATTTTAGGATGTAATCTAGCCATGTACAATTTTTTCTTCACAATGTTATTTACTGTTTGTCATTTTTTATAACAACCTGTTTGTCGTCAATCTCGTATTTGTTGTAAGTAACCATTTTCATGAATTTTAATCTGTTACATTTTACCATTTGAATAACTTTTGTAGTCTCCCTGATGATGGAAATAAACATTTCCGAAAGCTTGGATTAATATAAAAGAGTAACTCACTGACATTGCTGCAAGCCCCAATACTAGTAGTTTTGTTCCTCACTGGTCAGCAAAGACTTCCCTCCCATATATATATATATATATATATATATATATATATATATATATATATATATATATATATATATATAGGAGGAAGGTAGTCTTTGCTGGCTAGTTAGAGGTCAAACTAGGGAATATTGGGGAAAGCAGCAAGTAAACGAGGACTCTTTTAAGTTCCAAGCTTTCGGAAAACTTTAATTTCCATCTTCAGGGAAGAACTTAGGTGAGGTTGAATACATAAAAGTTGTTAAGTTAAAATCATTCCTTTCGGCAATAACAAACAGATACATAAAATGCACTGGTGGTATTAAGTCTATTAATTATTTAAATATTGAAATTATATGCTTGGGAATGTAACTTCCATGATATTTATACACATTGAATTGATACTAGCACGTGCAAAACCCTTTTATTCATCAAGCTGACAAAAATAAAGCGTTTCTCGGCGTTTTTTTGCTTGGGTACATATACGACATGGCTTTGTTGGACGTTGTTTTTTTTTTTCGGTAGGTGGCAGACTCTCTAAATAATGAACTCTTGATATCACATCTTTTTCGAAACTGGTTGAATCTCTTCTCCAATCAACGCGACGACGAATTTTTCTCTTAACTTTATCAGTTTAATTTTAGAAGAAGTTACTTTTTGAAAAATTTCGTGCGCATTGTGTATATATATCTCTATAATATGTAGTGAAACCTTTTTAGGCCATCTGATAGTCTTTCTTAGAGATGTGTAGTACGACATCATTTAATCTGATCGGTCAATTCCAGTCATTCCTTTATTGTAATCTCGAATTATATTCGGTTTCATAGATTGCGATTGGACACCTCTACCATTTCAACAACATGCATGTTTGAAATGGTAAGGACATCTCGTTTGTCCTTTCATTTGCACACAGTAACAGGTCCATTTTGCTGCCAAATACACTCTCCTTTTTTGAGTTTACGATCTGCCACATCTCTGGGGTTTCCCTTTCTGTTATTTCGTAGAGTTCCACACAAGTAAGTTTTTTTTTGTATTTAGAAAGACGTAAATGTGAAGCACTCAACAAAATCTGATATACTACTGACGAATATGGACGCATATATCTGATTCAGCTTTAGCGAAGCGACAGGTCTAAACGTGTCTGTGTACGAATTAACTCGTAGTTGGCTTCCGCGAAAAAAATACATTCTCTATGCCTTTTTATGATTACTGTGTAATATAATTAGAGTTTTTGATAATATAAAATGATTGAATGAAATTGGCTTTTTTAGACCGGAATTCTGAAGATTGCCGTGGCAGTCAACGTGTTAACGACCCATCCTACAATCAATCTCTATCTATCCCTTGACCATTAATGATATTATTAAAATTATATTATGATATTAATAGAATATTATTTAATATATTTGAGATAAAAATCAAATTGTGTATGTTGCACTCGAATACAATCAAAGTAGATATTGAGAGAAACATAAACAACTTTATATCAATTAAACTAATCTGGGGTACCTACAATCACCTACTGTGGGTTTTTCTTCGAATGGTTCAAATCAGAGACAATGGTCCATTTACCAGTATCTATTGCATTTCTATTAGGGATTAACTACTTACATTATAAAAAGAGCTTAGGAGGTTGTTTGTTAATTATCGCTATAATTGCCCTCTGGTGGAAACAATTCCTCTCAAGGAAGTGAAGAACGTACCTGAAATCATTAAGCAACGAACCGTCTTAGCGAACAGTCTTGAACCTCCCAATTTGACCAAGCTAGCAAAGGTGAAAAAGAGAATCATCATGAGTGTGAATCGAGCAACAACTGATCCCTTGACCATCATGGAACTGCCAATAGAAGTGAAAGACAAGCCTATCGGTAAAGGAAGTTACGGCGTCGTCTGGAATGTGCTGGATAATAGAAACAAAAAGAGAGTGGCGGTGAAGAGAGTCACGAAAGCCTTCGATACCAAGGAAACGGCGTTGATGGTGTTCCGAGAGGTGAGAATGTTGTTTACTTTGAAACACGACAACGTCCTATCTGCATTGGAAGTGATGAAACCTCCCCGTTTGAACATGTTCAAAGAAGTGTATATTGTGATGGAACTGCTGAGTACCGACCTAGAGCAAATAATATGGTCCGATCAAGAACTATCGGAGGACCAAATACAGATTTTGTTCTACCAGTTAATGAGGGGATTGAAGTATATTCATTCGGCCAAAGTTATTCATCGGGACATCAAACCGGCGAATTTACTGTTACATGAGAACTGTGCATTGAAGATCTGTGATTTCGGAATGGCCAGAACAGAGGTAGCCGACAAAACAAAACAAATGTCCCTGAACGTGGGAACTAAGGGCTATAAAGCACCAGAGATCTACTTAGAGACCAAGAACTACACGAGCGCCATCGACATCTGGTCGGCAGCCTGCGTGTTCGCCGAGTTATTGGGTCGCGAAAATCTTTTCGATTACCGCAGCCCCGTCAGCCAACTAGACCAGATGATGAGTTTGCTAGGTACCCCGTTGATGCGCGACATCGACTACGCTTCGGAATTAATGAAGAAATTCGTGTCAAGATCACCATGGAAACCGTCAATGATCTACACCCTCCACGATCTTTCGCCACACACAACTGACGACGCCGTACATTTGCTGTCTCGGATGTTGAAGTTCGATCCACAAAAGAGGCTTTCCGCTGCTGAGGTTTTGGACCATCCTTACATGGTTCCAGGTAGGAGCGCGTACCATTTTGTACTGTGCAAGTGCTGCTCAAAGCCAAAGAAAATCAAGAAGATGCCTGTTGATTTGGAGCCTGTCGCCTCTAAAGTTCTCGAAGATCGGTGGGAACGTGAAATCACCTCTGTGGAGGATGCCAAAGGAAAGATACATCGGTACATCAAAATGCAGATATCTCCTGGACAAGAGCAGCTGTGCATCAACCCTGATTCAGATTTTTTCAAAGTGGAACAGCAGAATGATTCATCAACTGATAACGGTGATGAGGATCAAGATTGAGTATGGAACCAAATACGATATTCCATTATCAATATATGTCGAGATATATGTATTCTATTGATTTTTTTCATTTATTGTGTGTTCTGTGCAATACAGGATCGTCAATAATATTCGAGTGAAGTTGAAATATCGAATTATCCAAATTTGCAGTTCAAAGTGTTCTACACTTACTTCAATTTGCGATATTCTCTGCTAGTTATAATGTGAGATGCAAGTGTTGTAATATTATATAAAGATACCACGTTATTTGGTCCTGGATTGTTGAAAGATATATGATTGATTATAATAATTGAAATTTTGAAGGAATAGATGATACCCTCCTACTTGAAATATGTTTGAAACAACACAAAGAGTAATCCAGTGAAATATTATTTCCGCAATTACGACCGCCGACATTATATAATTTCGCATTTGATACATGGTTAGAATGGAAAAAAAGGTCCGTTTCGATCAAACCATAGCCAAATTGCACCTTGCAAATGTCTCGCATAACTTCACAATCAACATCAACCAACAAATTTTTGTTTTTAACAGTGAATAATTCCCGAAAAATGAGTTCGAGGATGCGACCTACATATTCCGATTTCCATTTCCTATTCTTTAATTAGTGAAACTAGATATCATCTTATTTGCTTGACTATTTCGAAATAGGTTTTTATTTTAAATTTCTGTTTTTCCCTATTATCCTGCCGACACAGCTACAAACAGATAACATCACATATCAAATCTTTGACAGCCGTCAATGACTTACCAAAACCAGCTGAAAGGGCTTGCTTCCTATGAAGCTGGTGTTGATCTCTAGTTTGTAAACATTTTAGAGTGAAGCACATCAGAGGCCAACGATAGCCAGCTCTGTGTTAGTTTTTGTTACACGTCAATGTATTTTTTCCTACGACCACCTATGAAAACGTCTATAATCACACTGTTTTGTTATTCAGAAAGTAGCTCATATCACCATGGTATTGTTTATTTGAAAGAAAAAAGCATTAGTGTTGATATGAAATATATCACAACGCTCGCCTGAATTGATAGAAATAATTAGGTATATTGTGAAGGTACTCACTGTCAATATAAGCGTTCTCAAATCAAATTCATATTGTTTATTGAAATTTCTGTCTCGTTTTTAATTATACCGAGAACTCGTCATCTATTAATTTCAATGTGTCTGATACATAACCTCTGAATTCACTTCAAAACTAGAACCTATCCTCTTTGCTGGAACTATTCCTGTTGTTGATGAAAGCGGGTGAGATCATACAAAAGAGTACGGCTACAGTTTTATGCGCGGCTCGCTGCTTGCATCAGTTTGATATCACAGTATCACCATAGAGAAGATTCTTTGGTATCACAGATGTTTGCAAAGAGTCAAGGACGCACTAACTCGAGTAACTCGTACGCGCTTGCGAACTACATACTTCTATGGTTCTGTATTCCCGGTTGCGTGATTACTGGCGCTAGCAGGCGTATGGTGTCAAGTTTGTTTATGTACGCTGTGTCAATATCAATTAAATTTGTCCAAACAAAACCAACTCAATCAATCAGTAATCCACATAATGAGGAATTGTCGGAGAAGTATTCAAATATCATCTTGAATATGGAAATAAACAATACCTGATATCGAATCAAAACCACCTGAAATTATAGAGACCGCTCAAGTTACATTTTTGACAAGACGTCCCGCGAAATTAAAGTATTCGGAGTCGTAGGAAAAATAGTGTACAAAACTCGTTGGAAAGTGCATTTCCGTCACTCGTTACGTTTCCGCATTAACCGCTACGCGGTTCGTGCTAAACGACTACTCGTGTGAAATATGTCACTTTCCACACTTGTTGTGTATACTACTGTTTCAGATCATGTTATAGTTATATACACTTTTATAGATCCATAATGCAATGTATTATACGTGAAGATTGAATAAAGAATTTTGAAAGTAAAGTAAAGTTATAGTGACAAAGTAGTGAACTCAAAAAATAACAAAATCAATAAAAGTTAGTTACTGAGAGGATACCAAATACATGAAAGTGAAATGGGGTTGGTGTAAGTGCGTTATTCGTTATTTCTGGATTCAACTGACATAAAGGCCGAAACACAACGGGGGATAAAACAAGGTAACTATATATGTGTATACTTACATCAATATTACAATTGTCGTCCAGGTTGAGGAGATGTGTCCGATGCAAGGGCCAATCATGGCTTCGTTTATAAATGGTGAACCAATTTGAATGAGAATGAGAATTGAATTAGAATAAGAATTGGAATAAGAATGCGAATAAGAATTGGAATAATAATGTGTTCGATACCCCGATCAAAAAGTACTTATATCCGGTTCTTGCCAGATCAGCAAACAAGCACGACTTTTGACCGGGCGAAACTGCAAGTTTGGAAGTTCAATGAATTCAATTTAGAAAGCTTACTATAAATTTTCCTAGGACAATAAACCTGGTATGTTATGAGTATCGTGAATTAGATTGATTGTTATAAGTTTCGCAATTTTGAAATAAATGGAAATGCAATGAACTTTACGGTTGGAAGTTTAATAACTTTTCGATATACCGGACGTTTTGATACGTGACAATATCTCAATTAAAATTGAACTCTTACATAATCTCAGTCGTAATGTCTGCAATTATCATTACACAACTCGTTTGATTTGTTCGACGTACTTTTTTACCATCTGGCAAATTTTCAATCTCATGCCTAATACTTCGATTCAAATTATTCAAAACTGAATAAAAATGCTGAGTTGCGATGCTATATGCGAGGCGCTACTATGGAAACTTTCTAGCATGCTATGGGCCAACTTCATGGCGAAGTAAAAGCCAAGCTATGCACCACATACACTAAGTTTTGATATGATGTCCAAACGATTATAATTTAGTCAAGATTCAATTTCAATGAAAAATTCTAGAGGTTGGAATTTGTAAGGAAAATATAAGGAACTGAAATTACCTCGGAAATTTTATACCTGCTGTTTCGTGCCAATCAGATGCGTTTATTTTCACAAGTTGGTATATGACGACAACCTTAATTACACGGAAGTTTCTGCGGTCACGTGACCTAGGTGAAAAATTAATATGTTATAATTTCCCTGGCTTGAAAGTTTTTGACAGCTGTACATATCGTCCAATATAACATGCACTTACATGTTTTTCCTATCTTCTATTATCATAATATCGTGTGATATTGATCGAATATCAACTTATTTGGAGGAATGAAACCTTATTATACTAAATATAGCCGTTCGAGGAGTTTCCGAATCTCACATTAGCAAGGTAGGACAAGATTTCAATTTGTACCGGGTGATTCAATAAAGAGATACTGTATCTCAGTTACTAGTAGTCTAAGAAGTTTGGGAAAAAATCTTTCATAGGAAATCGATCAAGAAAAATTGCGGAAATATTTTTCGAATCCATACGTCCACCGCTAGGGGGCGTAATAGTTTCATCGTATAAAAAAATTAACTTTTCGGAAATTTTCCTTTATAAGTTCAGTAATGAATACTCTCACGGTAATGCCAACATAATGGTCCACCTTTTTTTTAAATAAAGTTTCATTGTAGGACGTAAAATAAAGGTGGTAGGGGGATTCTTAACTTTATGGACCGTAAATGCATTTATAATAGTGTAAATTTATTCAATAACACAGTCAAAATAATTCAAAACATTTATTCATTCCTGCCTGAGGTTATTAAAGCTTATTAATTCGCGTGGTTTATTGATAATTTCATTTCTGACCGATTTTAACAAAATAAATGTTTCAATTTATTATCTACGCAGTATATTCGAATCAAGAATTTGGTTGTTGCTAGATTGTTGCTATGATACTTGTTTATAGATCATCCCAACGGAGATATTACTTCCTTTATTGATATCGTAACTATGACGATATAAGCTTAAAATATGCCAGTCAAAAATAAAATAATTAAAAGTTTCAACAAAGTTACAAAGATAGATTATGTGCTATATTGATCTCAAATGTTGTTGTATGTTTCTGATGGAGTAATTTTTTAGCAAGACGGTGATTCTTTCCTTCGTTTAGTTTATATTTACTGTGACCTGCATCATTATTTCTGAAACCAAGATTCCAGAGAAATTTTGTTCCATCAGAAATTAGTTACATGATTTTGATAAAGATGGATTGTAACACTGTAATGAATTTTGAAAGGACATATACCAAGCCTCCAGGGTATTATTAGTGGTAGGCAAATTTTTTAATGTCCTCAATCAATATTTTCTATCTTTTTTCCAACTAATTCCTTTCCTAGTCGTCTACAAGTGATCTCAAGTGTTGTTCAGAATGTCCTGTTATTATTTCGAGAGCACATTGAACGTCTTTCATTAAAACATAAGCCAGAAAGGCCAGCATTCTACACTGAAATCTTGTATTTTCAGAAGACCTATATCATCTGTCTTATTCCCTGTACCTGTAACCTTCATGGAAAATAATATCTCTACCTTTTTGTGACTTTTGCATTTTAATTTATAGTATGTTGACTGTGACATAGAAGGCAAATACATGAACTTCCTGATTAAAACTGCTCTAGATACATCAATGATTATACAGCGTTTTCCAGAAATATGCCGATGTAGAATCATCCTCCTTCCTTCCTTCCTACTTCTATATGGGCTCAACCGTTTCGGTTATTTACCCAGGTACTTCGTATAGGAATGAGGCTGCACCTAAGATGCGTCTGGAATTATATCCATCACCTCCTCCCTGTTGTGGTTTATATAAATTATCTATATTTTCTTCTTCTATTGGATTATGCTTCTGACTCCTTTCGGTGCCAATTTTTCGATACTATTTTGACTCCTTCATTCGACAAATCCGTTGTCATCCGGCCTGGGTACCGGCGTAGAAATGATGAAACCAGTTTTTTTCGATACAAGTAAGGCCCCTTTATCCGACAAATCCGTTGTCATCCGGCCTGGTTACCGGCGTAGAGACACAGGAACCTGTTGTTTTTCTCTAATATTCACTTAGTTTATCATTTGTGGTTGTATTTTCATTAATTTGCACGTTTCAGTAGACGTTCACAACATTCACTTGACTTCCAACCTCGAGGACGCCGCCTGTCCTCTACCATGGTCGGAAGGCGAAATCCAATGTAGAATCATGTTATTCTATATTTATGCTATTTCGTCTCTGCGCTATTATGTCCATGCGCTATTATGTCCATGCGCTATTATGTCCATGCGCTATTATGTCCCTGCGCTATTATGTCCATGCGCTATTATGTCCAAGCGCTATTATGTCCATGCGCTATTATGTCCATATGCGCTATTTTGTCTGCGCTATTTCGTTCTACGCCATTTTAACCTGCGCTATTTCGTACCAGTGCCGAAGAGACCTGTTTGAGAGAAAATTAGCAAGTAGCAAAAACAGCTGAGCGGGCAAACCATAAGATGGAAGCTTGACGAGGAGTCCCTGGTGCCAAACTCGATCAAATACCTTGAAAATATTTAATGCCACGGCTAAAGTTTCTCAATATTTTTTAATAGACAGCTGCCATAAATGTGAGCGTAAGCGAGCAGGTCACCAGTTGATTTCTGATGACGAAAGTCATATTGCCTATCGTTGACAATTTCTGAGTGTATTGTTGTAGATACATTTTTCTTCATTATTGGCAGTGGCAAGTAACATTAATTGTTTTGTGTTGATAGTTGGCACGCTCGAACGATACGAATGAATTGATTTTTTTATGCGAAAACTGTATTTCAAACAAGTAATAATGACGAAACCAAATTTTTTCATAAGGGGATAAGATTGTCAAAAATGAGTCCCGCATGACCGCCACTGGTAGAAATTGCCAGAATACTTTTGTACTTATTTCCATGTAGAGAATTTCACTGAAATAAATGGAAGTCCAAATGATTTCAAGAAACGTTATAATTTAATCTGTTTCGGTAAGCTGATTATTTATTAAATACAAAGAGTGATGAGAAAAATTTTAGTATATTTTAATGCCTCTAACATTATTCTAGCAGCAAGCCAGCAGGTATACTTGAAGACAAATTGATGGATATGAATATTATCATCAGGTACCTGAGGATATTCACATCACTTTGTGACAGTAATAGATCATAATTATGTCATCAAACATTTTTTTTTTCAAATTATGCATAGTATTATATATGGATATCTTCTTTCGTTTCAGAAATATTCAAACAAAATCATATTTCCCAATTTTCGATATCATTCCAAAAACACCAAAATCACTTCTGCAGCACTTGTATACGTACCTGGCTCAAGAATTATACAGTACTGTCCTAAATTCAATCAGAAATATTCATATATACTGCATCATTTCAAAACGGCGATGAAAATGCACATATTCAATATCTCAAGTCAAACAATCGCCCATTTTGTTGCCAAAAAATATTTGAACCATTATTATAGTGAGATAAGTACCTTTGTACTATAAGTCATTTCAATATTCAATTATTTCACAAAATGTCTCGTTTTGTATTTTTTCATTGGTTATTGGTAGGTATATTAATTTCATGCGTCGGTAATAAAACTTTAATCACTTTTTATTTATATTAGGCTAAAAATTTTCTCCATTATGTTTAATCTTTGCTTTTTCCACTCACATGAATTCTTAAGTGTATTATTTACTTATTGAGTATGAATTACCCTCGGAATCATCTATTTAGTGCGTTTTATAGATCTATCATCTAGTAAAAATCGTGTAGCATAAAAGATTTTATTTTATCATAATGAAATATCGATTTTAAAATCGGTTTATTGCTCGTAGCATTTTCTTTCCATTTTTCTTTTCATAAAAGGCTAGGCATTTGTTGACATTTTGACGTTTGTTGAATATTGCTGTTGTTATGACACCCTGATTTATTCAAGTTGGCCTATGCAATATAACTTCTTCAACTGGGTTCGTGAATATTTAAGCAGGAGAAAGAATAGTGGGTGTAGACATAAATACACTCAGAGTACAAATATCTATTTATCATTCGAGTCGATTAGACAGGCAAATATAAATAGGATTTCTTACATGTTTGGTGGTTAATTACAATTATAGTTTTTCAGATGATTTCGTGAACTAAACAAATCACGAGAATTGATCTGAAAACCGGCACAACAAGATGACTTTTATTTAATTGACGAAAACCGAACTGTCTCATGGTAATCCATCTTTCACTGTTCTGCAATTACTCTTAGTCGTGGTTCATGTCGATTTTGCCAAATGTAAATCACTTCAGATCTAAATCTCATATTTTCACGTTTTTTCCATTACTTATCGTTCAAGTTAATATAAATATAAGTTAGTTGAAGGTTGAATTATAAACGAGCGAATGTGAAGTGTAAAACAAAAGTAACGTTCCTATTATTAGTGGTACCCTAATTTCCTCTCCTCGAATGATCATCCCTTTAATTATTCTATAGTAATCGTATTGTGCTTCGTATTCATTAAATGTTTATATCTTATATCATACTTCATTCTCGTTATAATATTATAAATGATTGTTCTCAATAATCTCGTAGATGAAATTGCCATTCTAAATGCATCCAATTCGGATCTCCTATCAGAAAATATACTCATTTATACATCCTCAAGTCTAAATATCGTTTGGTACCTATAAAAGAAATATCGGCCGGAGAACATGAAATTTGTTTATATTTCGAGCCGAGACTACGAAAGCGCCTAGGGGTCAAACAAGAATAATAAAAAAAAATTTTTTCAAAATATTGAAAAATTATTGAATATTTTGGAAAAAAATCCAATATATTAAACTTTTTTCCAAAATATTGGATTTTTTTTTTCAAAATATTTAATAAATCTTTGATTTGATATTTTTTCAATATAAGTATTCAACTTTTTTCCAATATATTGGAATTTTTTCCAAAATATTCAAAAAGAAATTCAATATATTCAACTTTTTTTCAATATATTGGATTTTTTTCCAAAATATTCAAATTCTCCAATATATTCAATCTCTTTTTCTACAGGATGAATCATAGTGAAATAGTATATATACTGGGTGATTCATAATGAATAATACACAGAGCTTTCTCTGAAATCCAAATATTAACAAATATTAACTATAGTTATTAATTTGGAATATTCCGTCCCAGTTAACTGATATTGATGGAATTTTGGTTATTGGAGTTCTTCATGGTGGCGCATATCACCATGATGATACTGATGAGTTACTGATGGTGTGCTTCCATGAACAGTAAGACACTATATACAGGGTGGGGCAGCTCATACGACAGTTTATATGGAAAACCATGGAATATCACGTATTTTTTTCCAGATAGCTAGATGGATTTCAATATGCACGATTCAAAATCATTTTGAACTGTACAGGGTGTTAAAAAAATGGTACGCATCAAAGTTATGTTGTTTAATACCCTGTATTTTATAGCATCTTCAGATTCTCATTGAAGGGCTTATTTCGTCGACCTATCACACTTGTAGTCTAGTGGGAATGATTACAGAAATATAGTGTGTGAAAATCGTGATTTTACTAATTTAGGAACATTTTGTGTGAAAACTATTCATTATTGGTCGAAACGGCGCACATCTCCCTAACTTAACTTTTGATTATATATCTACTGACATTTAATTGAATCACAAACAAAATGATTCAAAATTCAGAACCAGAATTCAGAATTCTGAACCACCCTGTATTCGTTTCAATTGAATATCAATTGATAGATAATCAAAAGTTGGGATCAAAATAATTTAAAATCGTGCATATAAAAACTCTACATCTAGCCAACCGAAAAAAAATCCGTGATATTCCATGGTTTTCCGTAGAAACTCTGTGTCGTATGAGCTGCCCCATCCTGTATATAGGGTGGATCAAATAACGGATCGTGCTTCTTCAGGTACCACCTCATGTTTTCGTATTACCCAGTGGTAAAATCCTGAAATATGATTTCCTTTTTTTTTTCATCGAACGGCGGAGTTGTGAAACTCATTATAATATTGAGGTTCTTCCTGATACCAATAAATTTCCTCTCCTGAATCTTTTTACTGGCTTCCACGTGCAATCAAGTTATGAAAAAAATAGATGTCGATAGTTGAAATCTCACCTTCGTCTGTATATGAATTACCAATTACCAAAATGTGATCAATATCAGTTAACAGGAATGTAATATTCCAAAATAATAAAAAAACACACTTGTTAATCACTCTGTAACTTGTTTACTGACACTTACTAACTACACTTGATATATTACCAATAGTCATATTTGGATTGTTCATAATTTATTATAATTCACCCAGTACATACCATTTCACTATGATTCACCCTGTAGGCGAAGAAATTGAATATATTGGAACATTATTGAATATTTTGAAAGAAAATCCAATATATTGAAAAAAGTTGAATATGTTGGAAAAAAGTTAAATAAATCGGATTTTTTTCCAATATATTCAATAATTCTTCAATATATTGGATATTTTTTCAATAAATTCAACTTTTTTTCATTATATTGGATATTTTTTCAATAAATTCAACTTTTTTTCATTATATTGAAATTTTTCCAAAATATTCAAAAAAATTCAATATATCGGATATTATTTCAATAAATTCAACTTTTTTCCAATATATTGGAATTTTTCCAAAATATTCAAAAAAATTCAATATATTCAACTTTCTTTCAATATATTGGATTTGTTTCCAAACATATTCAATAATTTTTCAAAATATTCAATTTCTTTTCCTACAGGATGAATCATAGTAGAATTGGTATATATACTGGGTGATTCATAATAAACAGACATCCCTGACATCCAAATATGACCATTGATCGAATATTAACTATAGTAAGTTAGTGATATTCAACAAGTTACAGAGTGAATAAGAAAGTGTTTTTTCATTATTATTTTTGAATATTCCATCCCAGTTAACTGATATTGATGAAATTTTGGAAAAAAGTTGAATATATTTGATTTTTTCCAATATATTGGATTTTTTCCAAAATATTCAATAATTTTTAAATATATTGAAAAAAAAAATAATTGTAATATTTTTGTTTGACCCCTAGGCGCTTTCGACCCATATAAATACTAAAAACAGTTGGTCACTTAAACGGATATTTGTTGGTACCTGATATCGAACTCGTTACGATTTATTCGTTAATTTTTCTGGACGATATAATATAGTGACAAAATTGGGCATCATAACACTGTCAGCATTATATTGAGTAAATGTCATTGCTGCTTTCCTTTTGTAGTCTTACAGAATAATGGAAATGAATACGAATTCACCCAAGAATATATATCATAAAAAATGCTGCCAAAGCTGCGAATAATTTTTTGCCGAAGAAATCCATTCTCGTGTACAACAAGGATTATGAGGTATTCGATCAATGAAAGTTGAAAACATTTCCTCAGATCCATAACCTATAAAGCCCGCTCATAACGCCCAAGGGCACTGTATATATTTTTTAATGTTAAATCAATTGCACGTATCGATATTTGTTGAAGAATATTAATGATAAAATTATGTTGCTCATTTTCTGTGGGTCATACGTTAAAATATGTGAAGTGCCCTCCATTTATTAGCCAGAGCAAAGGGCGCCCTGAAATTATTTGGTTTCACTGCACGGATTATCCTGTATTTTATTGCATTCCTGATTCTCACATAGAAAATATCATGCATGTACTTCCCAGCAATATGCGGTTCAATGGGATGGCGTATACATATATCGAGTGTATATTTTTTAATATATGTATACTATTATCAGACGCGAAGGATAGAAAAGGCAACCGACATTAGAAAGAGAATTGTACCAATTTAAAGGGCTTTCGGCTATTCCCGCCAAGTCTCGGCTGATATTTGTGAAACAACTGTTCTCTCATCTCTGTCGTGACTCTGTGCAAAAGCTGAGCATACTACGAGACACGAAGATGTTGAGTGAACGCTCGGGTTTCATGCTTTCTTAATTCTTATTGGACACTGAGTTTGTGGCATCAGTGTGAGCCGTCATATTTCAGAAAATCATGTAAAGGCAACATTGCTTCGTACCAATTTAAAGGGCCGAGGTCATGAAAGCGGCGAGTGCAAACATCAAACAAAAAGGGCGGAGTTTCTCATCTGTAAGGTTCTTTCTGTAAGCCGACTTCACCCATATTCCTTATTTATGATCAACCCGGTAATCCAGACTCGTAATGAGACCTTGAAATTGCTTTCGTTCCAATCTTGAGACCAAGATTCGTTTGTTTCTTTCAGATCCAGCCACAAATAGTGAAATCAATCTGCCTGTCAATTTATTGTGAATATTCAGTAAAATTACCCTGATATTTTATCGATATTGGCAATCAAAATATGTAACTTGTAACTCATGAACATATAACTTCCGAACATGAATAAACCTATTAGTTTTGAGTTCAAAACATAATTTATTTCAATGCGAAATAATACCAATTTTTAAGATATTTTATACTCAAAATATTTCACTATCGAATAAAGTATTATAGCACGTACTACCTACCAAATCTGTTAGGTACAAACAAAAACATGTGTTTTAGAATGATAAAATGATTTATGTCAATTCTAGCAATATAACTGGGTTGGTGGCCGAGTGCGCAAAGGTGCTAATCTATGGGCCTGAAGGTCCGCGGTTCAAATCCCGTGGCGGCTATTGGAAATATTTATTTATTTATATTATATATATTTATTTCTATAGTATCGTTTAGCATGAGGAGATAGGTGACCAACTGAACATTCTTGGTACCTAGAATTCAATCCTTCGGACTCTCAACGATAACCAGCCGAGTAGTGTTTGGGATGACACTTAAGAAGCTAAGGTCCCCGTCTTCCTTACTCATACAAGTCCTAGACTTACGAGGGTTGCTTTGCAACTAAGTTGGCGGTTAAAAACAAATGCAAAATATGTATTACATAATTTTATTTCAATAGTTAGAATTGAGTAATTACTATATTTCTGGTTATATCTAGATAGGTATTATACATTTTTCTATATGTAGTATTTATATATGAAATTTGATCCACTTTGTTTTATATGAATCAAACTGTTGGAGGTTGCCACTTTAATATAATAAAGATATTGAGAGAAATCGAAATAAAAATAACCTCATACTAATTACATTAATCTGGGGTACCGTACCTATTACCTTATTTTTACTAATGGTACATTTCAGATATACCTGAATTAATCCATTTAACTTTATCTATGGGGATTAAGTACTCAAATTATGACAGCTAATTATGGGGTTGTTTGGTAATTACCCCTATTATTGACCTATGGTGAAATAATTCCTCTTAAGGAAGTGAAGAACGCACTAGAAATCATTTAGCAACAGACCTTCTTGGCGAACAGTCTAGAATTTCCTAATTTGACCAAGCAAGCAAAGGTGTTAAGAAGAGAATCATGAGTGTGGAGCAAGCAATAACTGATTCCTCAACCACCACAGAACTGCCGATAGAAGTAAGAGACAGACCCATCGGTTCCGGAAGCTACGGCGTCGTATGGGATGTGCTGGATCCCAGAAACAACAAGAGAGTGGCGTTGAAGAAAATAAGGAAAGCCTTCGCCACAAGAGAAACGGCGATAATGGTGTTCCGAGAACTGAGAATGTTGTGTACTTTTAAACACGACAACATTCTCGCTGCCTTGGAAGTAGTGAAACCGCCTCCTTTGAATATGTTTGAAGAAGTGTATATCCTAACGGACCTACTGCATAACGACCTACAGGAAATAATATGGTCCGATCAAGAACTATCGGCGGACGAAATAGGTGTTTTTTTCTACCAGATGATGAGAGGACTGAAGTATATACACTCGGCCAAAGTTATTCATCGGGACATAAAACCGGCGAATATATTGGTATACGACAGTTGCGAATTGAAAATCTGTGATTTCGGCATGGCCAGAGCAGAGGTAACCGATGAATCCAAACAGATGAACCTTTTCGTGTCATCGGAGGGCTATCGAGCACCAGAGATCATTTTAGAGACCAAACACTACACGAGCGCCATCGACATCTGGGCGGCAGCCTGCGTGTTCTTCGAGTTGTTGAGTCGCCAATATCTTTTCGATTACCGCAGCCGCGTGAGCCAACTGGACCAGATGATGAGCCTGCTGGGTACCCCGTCGATGAGTGAAATCGACTACGCCTCTGAATCGATGAAGAACTTAGTGAAAAGGTCGCCGTGGAAGCCTTCAAAAATCGACACCCTTCAAGATCTATCGCCGTACGCGACCGACAGTTTCGTGGATTTGATGCAACGAATGTTGAAATTTGATTCATAGCAGAGGCTTTCTGCTGCTGAAGTTTTGGACCATCCTCACATGGCTCGAGGTAGGAGCACGTATCATAGTGTACTGTGCAAGTGCTGCTCTATGACAGAGACGAGCAAGAAGATGCCTGTGGATTTGGAGCCTGTCGCCTCTAAATTTTTCAACGACCGGTGGGAGCGAGAAATCACCTCTGTGGAGGTTGCCAAAGAAAAGATGCATCGATACATGAAAACGCTGCAATCATCGGGACGAGAGCAGCTGTGCATAAAAATGGATCAGTGGGTGGATTCATCAAGTTCTAGTGATGATGAGGAAGAAACCGATGAATCTCTGTGATATGAAATGAACTATGAAATATTCAGGATTTATGTTAGTGTTATGACTCTTTCGCATCTGATGCAACTTTGTTGTTATAAATATACCTATTTCAGGTTCAACCGGAAATAAACAAAACAAATGTAAATACTTATTGTTGGTTGACTTTCATGTATATTTTTCTTTTCGATTTTCTTGGTTTCATAGTTTATTGCATCTCAATTTTGTTAATTGTAAATAAATTACTATTGCATCGTTAATATATGAAAATCTATTAATTTTTTGTTTCACTAAAGTGACCTAGGTACCTATATTGGGAAAACAAAGATATAGTAGAGTTATTAAAATTTAAAACAACCACCAAATTTGCGCAGGGAACGGACCTCAACTGGGAAGGGATGCATTACTGTGGTATACTGATGGATCCAGACGGATGAAAGGGTTGCAGTGGAAGTTACAGGGCCTAATTTCAGGCTTTCAAAACTCCTTGGGAGGCTGCACAGCCTCAACCCTACCGCGTAAGGTATAGGGTGGGCGAAATAAATCTAAATCATTCTATAATTTTATAAACAAGATAATAACGTGATCCACGCATGCTCATGTTCCGCCCGACGAATAAAATTTTGACTAAACATCAGGATCACTATTTTCAAGAAAAAAACAACAATTTTCAGTATTTCTGAGGAAGGATCAACAATTGGTTGATAATAGAAAAGAAAATGAAAGTCTACTTCGAAGACCCGGCTCAATCAACACGCAATCGCGCTATTTATTCAATGAGACTGCCTGAACTAATCAAACTGTACTGATCACTATTCTCATGAATTTTTTGAGAAGAAACAATTAATTAATGATTTTTCATGAATTGCTTGAATGAAGAATCGGGAATGTTAGATTTGAGACAACACTGGTTGATTTTCGAAATTTCCAACCAGTACTGTTCAGTGTTTCAAATCGTTTCTGAAATTACTGAAGGAGTATTGAATCTATGCTGGTAGAAACTTACTGAACCTGAATACGTTCCAAAATTGCTGTATGCATAGATTAAATTTGACTGGCATCAGTAAATTCAGTAATATAGGAACGCGACTTATATTATAAAACCAGTAACATCAGGAAATACCAAAACAAGAATGAACTCGTACAAGTCTTCCACGATCATAATACCAGACGGTACTTTCAATATCGATGTCATCGGACATACAAATCTATTGGACAAAAAAGTGACAATTGTTTAGGTCCAAAATTGTACAATAGCTTGACAGTAAATGTTCGAGAGAGTACATCAACCTTCGTATTCATAAAAGAACTTGAAAAACATATGAGAAATAATCCTCTAGACTTCATCCACAATCTCATGAACTGACGAGTATACCTTCCATACGTTTCATTCCATTCTAATCATAATTATTATAATATAGGGTATGTTATTCGTTATTAAATATATATAAGTAAGTCTCATAACCATAATTTGAATTTTTCAATTTTACAGAATGTATATGTACCCTTATCTGATACACTTTCTAACCTTGTTTACATTCATCAGAATGAGGCAAGATCCTGTGAAAACTTTTTTGAATATATTTTGATTCTGTTGAGAGAGGAATGATAGGCATAATTGGTTGGGTGGAATGAAATTGCAAAAATCCCATGAGTACGGGTATTAAAAATTGGAGTTTTCAATGAAATAGTATTTGTGGACAATTGATATTACCTGAGAGAACTTTTTGCAGGAATATTACATCACTGACATGGGCGGATATAAGAAGGGGCACGGGGGCACGTAATAATAAAAATAAAATAACAGGAAGAACATGAGTGAGTGTAACTCTTGTATATTTCTGGCTGGAATTGTGAATTTTGGAAACATAAAAGAAAACATTTAATTTTTTTATTGTTTTGACATTTTATAATAAACCATCCAGAGGATACATTAATTGCATTTTAAATATAACCAGCCACTTTCAAACATTGTGTTCGCCCATTCAAGAAGCTATTGAACCAAGTAAATAAATGACCGTGGAAACCAAGATATATTTATTTGGATGCTAGGATATCATGGTTGACCCTATCAAAAGCCTTGGAAAAGTCTATGTATACATCAGAGTCAACGTGAGACTTATTTTCAAAATTTAATAGAATATAGTACCTACTAACTACTAACGTTGGTGGAAACGTAAAACACATTAAAAATCTTATGCTGCAGATAAGTAATCAAATGTCTGAATGAACCAAAAGAAAATTTGTTTGTCCATTAGTGATTGGACCCCTTGGACCACAATGTCATGGTATCTCCATCTAAGATTCTCAGTCTTGCCATTCCGAATTTCATTCCTTATAGTCGTAAGGGGCTGCGAGGGAACTGACTGTCAATGAAAGTTAGTCCTATAAAAGGCACAGACAAAGTGTCAATAGTGTAAGTGGAATAAGTTCTGGATACCCATAGCTATCAAAAAACAGTAAGTCATCCCAAATGAGACAGTTTTTTTAATGTTTACATCGAGGACGCCCGAAAATAACTGTTAAAATAAACGAAATAACCTTGTAATAACGAGTTGGAATTTATTTCACCAGCGGTCGACAATTTATGTTCAGGAATGAATGAATCTGACCAAATTTCAAATAACGATCTATTAACTAAACTCTTGGAAGCAATCAAAGTAGAAAATGAAAACAGTAAGCAAGATATAATATCGCACATAGAAAAGAAAAATAGCAAATTGATACGAACTCTTGAAGAACAACAACAGACTATAAAAGCACTGGAATATAAATGTGAAAAATTAGAAGAAAGAAATATAATCTTGGAAAGAGGAACTAGGAAAAATAATGTTATTATATTTCGCCTCGATATAAATGATGAAAACACCCTTGCATCTTCAGTCATGGATAAACTAAATAATTTATTGAAAATAAACCTGAGTGAGAGAGATCTGAACAATATTTATCTCCTGAAGAACAGCTCCAAACCAGCCATAAAAGTTGAATTTTTGTCCCATCTGGCGAAGAACTCATTATTTCAAAATGTCTCCAAATTGAAAGGAACAAATATTACAATCCTTCATGATATGTGCCAAGAAGATCGCATTGATAACAAAACGCTAGTGAGCCACCTGAAGGAGGCAAGATCCAAAAAACTAAACGCTAAAATAAAGGGGAACAAATTGATAGTCAACGGAGAGCAATATACTGCAGAAGAATTAAGGAAACAGGAAGTAGAAAAAACATATGAAAACATTGATAACCCAGAAAATAAAAATAAGAGAGAAAGGAATTTATTGAGTGCCCCTACAACTCCAGCGACGTCAAGGGAAGATATTTTCGAAGAGCAGGATATTACCGATGAGGAGAATGTGAAAGGAAATCTGAACCAGACCATGAAACCACTGCGCAAAAAACTGAGAAAACAAACTGTTTGTACGGAAAGAAGAACTCGACAAAATAGCACAACTTTCCGACTCAACAAAAAATAAGATATATATAATATAAATAAGAAAATAAGAAAATAAGAGATAATTTCATTTATACATTCATATATAGTTAACTTTATTTTCTTTTTTTCAATTACTCATTTTGCCTATTCACTTTGATATTTTATTTTTCCTTGTACCAGTAAAATGGACCCGTACATCAGAGATATAAACTATGAACCTGTTGACACTATTGTACTGAATGATATTGTGACACTAGGTAACTTGTTGAACAAAGAAAAGTATAGAAACAATTTCAGAATAATACACCAAAACATTAGAAGTGTTGGAAGAAACTTGGATGAATTTCTGTTGCATATCGATCAAGTCACAGATAATTTGATATCATAGTTCTGTCTGAAACTTGGAGAGTTTACGATACAACCACCTTGAATATCAGCGGGTATGACCTTCTCTATAGTGGGGAAGGGATAAATAAAAATGATGGTGTGATAATCTATTTGAGAAATTCATTCAATTACACATACAAAATAGTGAAAATCGGCGAATGCACATCTATAGAAATAAAATTAACACAAAACGATAAACAAATATACATTTCCGCCATATATCGTGCACCACAAGGGGTTACTAAACATTTTTTAACACATTTGAGATCTAACCTTGAACAAACAAAGAACCAATCCAAAGATTATTATATTTTAATAGGACACCTTAATATCAATATAAATTTAGATGATGATGATGTTGTTAATGAGTATCTGGATATTTTGGGAGAATATAATTTCATACCTATGATAACAGAAAATACCCGGGAACAAGGTGCCTCAGGATCTTGTATAGATCATATTTGCCTTAACAGTATAAATAAGAATACAATCGAAGAATCTTTACCAATCATCCTCAAGACCTCTATAACGGATCACTTTTGCCAGATATTAAGCATGCCCATACACATCCGACGTGATATTAACCCAACATCATTAAGAAAATATGTAGACTATACGAAGTTAAAAAATGTTGAGATAGCAACCACATTTCTCGTCGATTATATAAGCTCCACAATTGAGAATAACACCAGAACTGTAAAACAAAAACATATAGAAAAACAGAGGCAGGAATGGGCCACGCAACACCCAGAATTACATGAGAATGAATTCAAAACTAATCGAAACAGATTAAATATTTTAATACAAAAAAACAAAAACGGAATTTTATAAAAATAAAATTGAAATATATTCTAAATCACCAAAACAGCTTAGGAACACCCTCAAATCACTGGAAAAGAAATAAAAATAATAGCGGAATAAATGAAATTCTGAATGAGTCTGGAAAAATAATAACAGATTCTAAAGAAATGGCAAATATTTTCAACGAATATTATGCTAAAGTTGAAAGAAATTTGGCTGAAAAAATTGTGACACCCAAAGAAAGTCCTCCAAAAAATGTCGTTAACCAATCTTCATTATTCTTACGTCCTGTAATAAGTGAAGAAATAATAGATATAATAAGCCAATTAAAAAACAATAAATCACCTGGAATAGACTCCATAAGAGCTGAAACTCTGAAAAATATAATACATGAAATAATAACACCTTTGACACATTTGTTGAACGAAATAATGAAGGTTGGAAAGTGTCCATCTGAATTCAAAATAGCTGTTATCAAACCCATTCACAAAAAGGGCAGTAATCAAGAACCGCAAAATTACAGGCCTTATTCTTTGATTACTGTATTCGCAAAAATCTTTGAAAAAGTTGTCAAATCCCGCCTAGAATATTTTCTCGAAAAACATAAATTTCTGTCTATTCGTCAATTTGGCTTCAGAAAAGGAAAATCGACGCAGGATGCCATAATACATCTCACTTCCAAAATATACGATGCCATGGATAATTGCAAACCATCGATGTGTTTCTTAACTTATCTAAGGCGTTTGATACAGTTAGTCATTTACAGTTATTGTCGGTCTTGGAAAGTATGGGAATTCGTGGCATCCCACTTGAACTAATGAAGAGCTACTTGCAACACCGAAAACAATATGTTCAAATAAAGACAGAACTAAGCATAGAAAAGGAAGTTGAGTATGGAGTCCCACAGGGAACGGTATTTGGACCCATTCTATTCACGGCTTACATAAATAATCTGCTAACTATGAATAGTTCTGGAGACATCATCAGCTATGTAGATGACACAGCTATTTTCTACCAAGATGAAAACTGGACAAATCTAAAAATAAAAGCTGAAAAACACCTAACACAAATCATGACATGGTTCAATCATAAACAATTAACAATCAATACAGAAAGAACTTTCTTTGTTCCATTTACTTCATATAAAAATAATTTGCCCCTGTACAAAACTTTGAAAATTGATAACTATAATTCTTCCATAAAAATAGCAAATGAAAATAAGTATTTAGGTTTAACAATAGATAGCCATCTGAGATGTGATATTCATATCAAGAACGTAACAAACACATTAAGAACTATTTTATACAAATTTAAGTTTCTCAGCAAAATTTTGGATATTCACCACAATAAAATAATATATGCGGCACTCGTAGAATCCAGACTTCAATATGGAATTCTAGGATGGGGAGGAGTGGCAAACACCCATCTACGAAAGTTAGAAAATATACAAAAACGATTCCTCAAAATTATCCTCAAGAAAGAACCTACTTACCCAACCGAATCTCTTTATTCTGAATCCGTAGTACTATCTGTCAGACAAATGCAGTTCTCGAATCTCATTACCTATATACACGATCAGAAATACTTATTGAATAGTATGGATCATCCATACTTAACAAGTACAAAAACTGAAAACTTTGTAAAAACACATCTCCTTACGAAAAAAATTGGACAAAGGTATCACAGCTATTTAGCACTGAAATCATTCAATTTCCTTCCTAAAAAACAGAAAAATTTTGTTCTCACTATCAACTCTAGAAATTTACTGAGGAAAAAAATCAAAGTATTTTTAATTGAAATGAAACTATACACTATCAATGAATTACTAGCATGATATTTTCTTCTCACCATGATTCCTTTGATATTTTCACTTTTCCAGGCGATTCACATGTGAATAACTCTAACATTGTGTTCGCCCATTCAAGAAGCTATTGAACCAAGTAAATAAATGACCGTGGAAACCAAGATATATTTATTTGGATGCTAGGATATCATGGTTGACCCTATCAAAAGCCTTGGAAAAGTCTATGTATACATCAGAGTCAACGTGAGACTTATTTTCAAAATTTAATAGAATATAGTACCTACTAACTACTAACGTTGGTGGAAACGTGAAACACATTAAAAATCTTATGCTGCAGATAAGTAATCAAATGTCTGAATGAACCAAAAGAAAATTTGTTTGTCCATTAGTGATTGGACCCCTTGGACCACAATGTCATGGTATCTCCATCTAAGATTCTCAGTCTTGCCATTCCGAATTTCATTCCTTATAGTCGTAAGGGGCTGCGAGGGAACTGACTGTCAATGAAAGTTAGTCCTATAAAAGGCACAGACAAAGTGTCAATAGTGTAAGTGGAATAAGTTCTGGATACCCATAGCTATCAAAAAACAGTAAGTCATCCCAAATGAGACAGTTTTTTTAATGTTTACATCGAGGACGCCCGAAAATAACTGTTAAAATAAACGAAATAACCTTGTAATAACGAGTTGGAATTTATTTCACCAGCGGTCGACAATTTATGTTCAGGAATGAATGAATCTGACCAAATTTCAAATAACGATCTATTAACTAAACTCTTGGAAGCAATCAAAGTAGAAAATGAAAACAGTAAGCAAGATATAATATCGCACATAGAAAAGAAAAATAGCAAATTGATACGAACTCTTGAAGAACAACAACAGACTATAAAAGCACTGGAATATAAATGTGAAAAATTAGAAGAAAGAAATATAATCTTGGAAAGAGGAACTAGGAAAAATAATGTTATTATATTTCGCCTCGATATAAATGATGAAAACACCCTTGCATCTTCAGTCATGGATAAACTAAATAATTTATTGAAAATAAACCTGAGTGAGAGAGATCTGAACAATATTTATCTCCTGAAGAACAGCTCCAAACCAGCCATAAAAGTTGAATTTTTGTCCCATCTGGCGAAGAACTCATTATTTCAAAATGTCTCCAAATTGAAAGGAACAAATATTACAATCCTTCATGATATGTGCCAAGAAGATCGCATTGATAACAAAACGCTAGTGAGCCACCTGAAGGAGGCAAGATCCAAAAAACTAAACGCTAAAATAAAGGGGAACAAATTGATAGTCAACGGAGAGCAATATACTGCAGAAGAATTAAGGAAACAGGAAGTAGAAAAAACATATGAAAACATTGATAACCCAGAAAATAAAAATAAGAGAGAAAGGAATTTATTGAGTGCCCCTACAACTCCAGCGACGTCAAGGGAAGATATTTTCGAAGAGCAGGATATTACCGATGAGGAGAATGTGAAAGGAAATCTGAACCAGACCATGAAACCACTGCGCAAAAAACTGAGAAAACAAACTGTTTGTACGGAAAGAAGAACTCGACAAAATAGCACAACTTTCCGACTCAACAAAAAATAAGATATATATAATATAAATAAGAAAATAAGAAAATAAGAGATAATTTCATTTATACATTCATATATAGTTAACTTTATTTTCTTTTTTTCAATTACTCATTTTGCCTATTCACTTTGATATTTTATTTTTCCTTGTACCAGTAAAATGGACCCGTACATCAGAGATATAAACTATGAACCTGTTGATACTATTGTACTGAATGATATTGTGACACTAGGTAACTTGTTGAACAAAGAAAAGTATAGAAACAATTTCAGAATAATACACCAAAACATTAGAAGTGTTGGAAGAAACTTGGATGAATTTCTGTTGCATATCGATCAAGTCACAGATAATTTGATATCATAGTTCTGTCTGAAACTTGGAGAGTTTACGATACAACCACCTTGAATATCAGCGGGTATGACCTTCTCTATAGTGGGGAAGGGATAAATAAAAATGATGGTGTGATAATCTATTTGAGAAATTCATTCAATTACACATACAAAATAGTGAAAATCGGCGAATGCACATCTATAGAAATAAAATTAACACAAAACGATAAACAAATATACATTTCCGCCATATATCGTGCACCACAAGGGGTTACTAAACATTTTTTAACACATTTGAGATCTAACCTTGAACAAACAAAGAACCAATCCAAAGATTATTATATTTTAATAGGACACCTTAATATCAATATAAATTTAGATGATGATGATGTTGTTAATGAGTATCTGGATATTTTGGGAGAATATAATTTCATACCTATGATAACAGAAAATACCCGGGAACAAGGTGCCTCAGGATCTTGTATAGATCATATTTGCCTTAACAGTATAAATAAGAATACAATCGAAGAATCTTTACCAATCATCCTCAAGACCTCTATAACGGATCACTTTTGCCAGATATTAAGCATGCCCATACACATCCGACGTGATATTAACCCAACATCATTAAGAAAATATGTAGACTATACGAAGTTAAAAAATGTTGAGATAGCAACCACATTTCTCGTCGATTATATAAGCTCCACAATTGAGAATAACACCAGAACTGTAAAACAAAAACATATAGAAAAACAGAGGCAGGAATGGGCCACGCAAAACCCAGAATTACATGAGAATGAATTCAAAACTAATCGAAACAGATTAAATATTTTAATACAAAAAAACAAAAACGGAATTTTATAAAAATAAAATTGAAATATATTCTAAATCACCAAAACAGCTTAGGAACACCCTCAAATCACTGGAAAAAAAATAAAAATAATAGCGGAATAAATGAAATTCTGAATGAGTCTGGAAAAATAATAACAGATTCTAAAGAAATGGCAAATATTTTCAACGAATATTATGCTAAAGTTGAAAGAAATTTGGCTGAAAAAATTGTGACACCCAAAGAAAGTCCTCCAAAAAATGTCGTTAACCAATCTTCATTATTCTTACGTCCTGTAATAAGTGAAGAAATAATAGATATAATAAGCCAATTAAAAAACAATAAATCACCTGGAATAGACTCCATAAGAGCTGAAACTCTGAAAAATATAATACATGAAATAATAACACCTTTGACACATTTGTTGAACGAAATAATGAAGGTTGGAAAGTGTCCATCTGAATTCAAAATAGCTGTTATCAAACCCATTCACAAAAAGGGCAGTAAACAAGAACCGCAAAATTACAGGCCTTATTCTTTGATTACTGTATTCGCAAAAATCTTTGAAAAAGTTGTCAAATCCCGCCTAGAATATTTTCTCGAAAAACATAAATTTCTGTCTATTCGTCAATTTGGCTTCAGAAAAGGAAAATCGACGCAGGATGCCATAATACATCTCACTTCCAAAATATACGATGCCATGGATAATTGCAAACCATCGATGTGTTTCTTAACTTATCTAAGGCGTTTGATACAGTTAGTCATTTACAGTTATTGTCGGTCTTGGAAAGTATGGGAATTCGTGGCATCCCACTTGAACTAATGAAGAGCTACTTGCAACACCGAAAACAATATGTTCAAATAAAGACAGAACTAAGCATAGAAAAGGAAGTTGAGTATGGAGTCCCACAGGGAACGGTATTTGGACCCATTCTATTCACGGCTTACATAAATAATCTGCTAACTATGAATAGTTCTGGAGACATCATCAGCTATGTAGATGACACAGCTATTTTCTACCAAGATGAAAACTGGACAAATCTAAAAATAAAAGCTGAAAAACACCTAACACAAATCATGACATGGTTCAATCATAAACAATTAACAATCAATACAGAAAGAACTTTCTTTGTTCCATTTACTTCATATAAAAATAATTTGCCCCTGTACAAAACTTTGAAAATTGGTAACTATAATTCTTCCATAAAAATAGCAAATGAAAATAAGTATTTAGGTTTAACAATAGATAGCCATCTGAGATGTGATATTCATATCAAGAACGTAACAAACACATTAAGAACTATTTTATACAAATTTAAGTTTCTCAGCAAAATTTTGGATATTCACCACAATAAAATAATATATGCGGCACTCGTAGAATCCAGACTTCAATATGGAATTCTAGGATGGGGAGGAGTGGCAAACACCCATCTACGAAAGTTAGAAAATATACAAAAACGATTCCTCAAAATTATCCTCAAGAAAGAACCTACTTACCCAACCGAATCTCTTTATTCTGAATCCGTAGTACTATCTGTCAGACAAATGCAGTTCTCGAATCTCATTACCTATATACACGATCAGAAATACTTATTGAATAGTATGGATCATCCATACTTAACAAGTACAAAAACTGAAAACTTTGTAAAAACACATCTCCTTACGAAAAAAATTGGACAAAGGTATCACAGCTATTTAGCACTGAAATCATTCAATTTCCTTCCTAAAAAACAGAAAAATTTTGTTCTCACTATCAACTCTAGAAATTTACTGAGGAAAAAAATCAAAGTATTTTTAATTGAAATGAAACTATACACTATCAATGAATTACTAGCATGATATTTTCTTCTCACCATGATTCCTTTGATATTTTCACTTTTCCAGGCGATTCACATGTGAATAACTCTAGGTAGAAATGTATGGGAATACTGTATGCATACATATTTATTTGAACTCAATATGCATATCAAATCCTCATTTATATTATTCAATTCATTTATGATATTGATTTTTTATTTTTTTTATTCAATATTTATATCCTTCCGCCAATTTCAAGTTTTCTTCAACATTGAATGCATTACGCGCAGCTTCGGCTTTTGTGGTTTTCCAATGTTTGTTCGGATGTTTATAAATGTTTATAAAAAGGGAAAATTTCTATGTACAATCTTGAATAAACGTAATTATTATTATTATTATTATTATTATTATTATTATTATTATTATTATTATTATTATTATTATTATTATTATTATTATTATTATTATTATTATTATTATTATTATTATTATTATTATTATTATTATTATTATTATTATTATTATTATTATTATTATTATTATTATTATAATTATTATTATTATTATTATTATTATTATTTGAAAATTTGAATTTAATCAATTCCAGTCACGACTCTGCGGTCTCCGACACCACGCAGAGTCGAGCTGGAGAAAAACCAGTGACCACTCCCCACGCCGTGAGGTAAGTGATCACTGGGACCGAGAATCGTGTGCCCTGAGTAAACGCAATGATCCCAGGATGACGGCCTTCTGCATGGCTCCAGCTAAAACGCTTGCCTTTTGTCGGCAAGCTGGAATTTTCTGGAGTTCTGAGAGCAGCGTATGTCGTGTACCACCAAGAGAGCCTATAATCAGGATGACTAGTTCGACAGAATGGTCTGGATAAAGTCTGCGGAGTTCGTAGAGAAGATCTCTATATTTCGTCCGTTTTTCCTCCTCCTTCAAAACGATGTTCGGTTCGGCTGGTGCCGAGAATTCGATCACGAACATCGCTTTCGTTTGATGGTCGAGGAGGACTACATCAGGCTTATTAGCTTGTATCTGCCTGAGGGTGGGGAATGAGAAGTTCCAATAAATTCGGCACCTCTCATTCTCCACAACGGACTCAATATCCCCCGGAGCATAAGGCAGCACTGGAGTTTCATCAATACCGTACGTGTGTCTAAGATGGTAATAGAGCACACGTAATGCCGCATTATGTCTATGGATATAGGCCGAAACTGCATACACCGTGCATGCTGAAAGCAGGTGCATCAGCGTTTCCGGCGCCCTACGGCAGGCCCTGCATCTTACATCAGGGACCTCTATACCCATGACTCGGCTTCGGTAATGTAGGGTATTGAAAACTCCATCCTGGCATGCCATGATGAACCCCTCTGTTTCCGATTTAAGCCCGCCTGACCTTAGGAATGCGAAGGTCAGCTCTTTGGATAAACCCCTGTCTTCAATGTTGTTGAAGAAGACAGAATGTAGAGGTTTATCCATGTGAAGCTGCAGAGTCTTTTTAACTTCTGCAGCTTTGATGCGGGCTTTCCTCCGAGCGTGGTCGAGCTCAGTGACTGAGTCACGGGCTCCACGCTCGGAATCGAAAATCAGAGAGAGCTCATCGGCTGCTCGATGTGCTGCCTTGAATAGGAATGCTCCTACTCCTGCATTCTCATGGCTTTTGACCATTTGCAGGAGGGGGTCCGAACTCCTGATGACCTTGCAGGCATTATCCAGAACCATTCTGTTATGGAGATACTCCAAACTTAAGAGTCCACGGCCTCCCTGATCTCTTGGGAGATATAACCGTGGAACGGACGAAGTTGGATGAAGGCTCCTATTAAGGTGCATCATCTTGCGAGTACTAATGTCAAGTTGGCGCAGCTCAGCTAGTGTCCACTTGAATACTCCAAAGGAGTATAGTAGGATCGGAACAGCAAGCATGTTAGTAGCAGCGACTTTATTCTTTCCAGACAGTTCTGAAGACCAGATCTGTCGAAGTCGCTGCCAATACTTGCTGCGGAGAGCGTCTTTCACCATTTGTGTTTCCTGGATGTGGCTTTCCTCCACACCCAGGTAGGTGTACGTCTCTCCGGCATCCAAGTGGTGTAGGATGCTTCCGTCCACTAGCTGCGCGTCCTTGTCGTAGTCCTCGCATCGTCCTCTCTTAAGATGAACCAGTGCACATTTGTCCATCCCGAATTCCATCCCAATAGCCCGTGTATACTCCTGTACCACCCTGAGGGATTGGTCTAAGTCCCTCTCACCGGAAGCATATAGTTTAAGGTCATCCACATAGAATAAGTGGGTGACCTTATGCCTCCGTTGACTGGGTGGTCCGCAGTAGTAGCCCTTGGTTCTTCTGAGCTCAACGGATAACGGCAACAATGAGATGCAAAATAAGAGAGGGCTGAGGGAGTCTCCCTGGAAAACCCCTCTCTTGATGATGACCGGCTCTGTCAGGACTTTCGCATTCCCTGATGTTATGGTGAAGCGAGTCCGCCAGAGCGGCATCAGTTGTTCAATGCATCTCACTATCGGATCGGGTACCGAAAGGCACTTAAGCAAGTACACGAGTAATTCGTGCGACGTTGTATCAAATGCCTTTCGATAATCGATCCAGGCCATAGAGAGGTTTCGCTTGTACTGCACGGAGTCCTGCGTTATAGATCTATCTATCAGCAGGTTCTCCTTGCAGCCAGCGACACCCCTCTTCGACCCTCGTTGCTCATATATCCGTTGATAAACCGGGTCTACCACTAGGAGCATACGCATGTACAAGATGCGTGTAAACAGCTTGTAGCATGCGTTTAAACAGGCTATTGGTCTGTAATTCTTCGGGTTGGACAAATCTCCTTTCTTGGGGAGAAGCACGGTTCGCCCCTCGATAAACCACTCCGGAATTTGCTGCTCTCCATTTAGCCAGAGATTGAATATTCTGGCTAAATGGTGGTGGGTAGTGGATAACTTTTTCCACCAAAAGTTATTGATCCCATCAGGACCTGGAGCAGCAAAGTTCTTAGAACCCGTTAGGGCTCTCCGAACCTCCTCGGTGGTAATCGATTGACGCAGCAATTCGGGCTCAGGCTCTCGGACCCTTTCACAAAAGGCTCCGAACTGCGTCAGGGCTGGAGTATCTCTGTTGAATGGATGCCTCACCTCATAGATACCCTTCCAGAAGGTTTCCACCTGATCAACAGTCGGCGGATTCTCAACTACACTTGGAGGCGGTTGGAATAAGCGAGAGGGCTTTTCGCGAAAAAGTTTATTTTCCGCCAACCCCCTCGCTCGCCTCTTCAGTGACTGCTTGGCAGCCACTAACATCCGTATCCTCTCCAGGCAGTGCTGTTTGATGACAGTTAGCACTGCCAGGTTCAGTGTGTGATGAGTGCGCCGTAATGTGGTGGCTATTCGTCGCACTTTTGACGTGAATGGCCTGTTGGCCTCCACATAATCCATCACACACTGGATACGGGAAGTGTGTTGTCTCGCCGACTGGATCTTTGCTTCCATCTTTTGTACGCGTCGTTCTGCCCTCTCTACCGGGGAGGCCGATTCTACTGGTCTCCTCGGCTGAGAGGACCGAACGGCATCGTACACGGCACAATTGATGTGCCAGATGTCAGCATTTTCTGGAAGTGTATCACGAAGTGATTCATCCATTCTAGTCAGATCTTGTTGTCGAAGGGCCTTGATGTTGAGTAGGCTCCTGCGATTCCCGATCTGGCTCACCTCTGGTACTTGGTCCCTTTCCTCGTAGTTCGGCAGGTCGGGCGGAATTTGATGTTCCTCCGCCTCGTCGTTCTGCCGGGAAGGGACTCTGACATACTGCCTAACGCGTAGGTGGGATACATAATCTCGAAGATTTTGTGCCGAGAAGGCTGCATGCTCTGGGTGGAGTTGAAGCCACAGAGCATGCATTCGCCTCATGTATCCTCTACGCGCAGGCTCGCTGCTCTCATAGCACTGCAGAAGGTCGTCCCTGAGATCATCGCTCCACTCAAAGCGTCCATTTTCCTCGCGGTCGTCATCAGGCTGTCCGTCTTGTTGGGCCCCACCACCTTGCCTTTGATCCCTATCCGAATGGGATCGGTTGTGGGGGCCCTGTCCTCTGCGGATAGGAACCAGAGTATTGGGGCTCGTCAGGTGGTTAGCCTTCAGAGCCCACGGCCGACATAAGAGGGGAGCAAGTGTTCCCCTCTCGGGTGCGCTTTTGCTGCCGGTCCGATTTTACACCCTTAGCTCAGAAAGGTAGTGTCGCTACTCACCAAGGGCACAAATAACGTAACCCCTCCTGCCTTATTATTATTATTATTATTATTATTATTATTATTATTATTATTATTATTATTATTATTATTATTATTATTATTATTATTATTATTATTATTATTATTATTATTATTATTATTATTATTATTATTATTATTATTATTATTATTATTATTATTATTATTATTATTATTATTATTATTATTATTATTATTATTATTATTATTTGAAAATTTGAATTTAATCAATTCCAGTCACGACTCTGCGGTCTCCGACACCACACAGAGTCGAGCTGGAGAAAAACCAGTGACCACTCCCCACGCCGTGAGGTAAGTGATCACTGGGACCGAGAATCGTGTGCCCTGAGTAAACGCAATGATCCCAGGATGACGGCCTTCTGCATGGCTCCAGCTAAAACGCTTGCCTTTTGTCGGCAAGCTGGAATTTTCTGGAGTTCTGAGAGCAGCGTATGTCGTGTACCACCAAGAGAGCCTATAATCAGGATGACTAGTTCGACAGAATGGTCTGGATAAAGTCTGCGGAGTTCGTAGAGAAGATCTCTATATTTCGTCCGTTTTTCCTCCTCCTTCAAAACGATGTTCGGTTCGGCTGGTGCCGAGAATTCGATCACGAACATCGTTTTGGTTTGATGGTCGAGGAGGACTACATCAGGCTTATTAGCTTGTATCTGCCTGAGGGTGGGGAATGAGAAGTTCCAATAAATTCGGCACCTCTCATTCTCCACAACGGACTCAATATCCCCCGGAGCATAAGGCAGCACTGGAGTTTCATCAATACCGTACGTGTGTCTAAGATGGTAGTAGAGCACACGTAATGCCGCATTATGTCTATGGATATAGGCCGAAACTGCATACACCGTGCATGCTGAAAGCAGGTGCATCAGCGTTTCCGGCGCCCTACGGCAGGCCCTGCATCTTACATCAGGGACCTCTATACCCATGACTCGGCTTCGGTAATGTAGGGTATTGAAAACTCCATCCTGGCATGCCATGATGAACCCCTCTGTTTCCGATTTGAGCCCGCCTGACCTTAGGAATGCGAAGGTCAGCTCTTTGGATAAACCCCTGTCTTCAATGTTGTTGAAGAAAACAGAATGTAGAGGTTTATCCATGTGAAGCTGCAGAGTTTTTTTAACTTCTGCAGCTTTGATGCGGGCTTTCCTCCGAGCGTGGTCGAGCTCAGTGACTGAGTCACGGGCTTCACGCTCGGAATCGAAAATCAGAGAGAGCTCATCGGCTGCTCGATGTGCTGCCTTGAATAGGAATGCTCCTACTCCTGCATTCTCATGGCTTTTGACCATTTGCAGGAGGGGGTCCGAACTCCTGATGACCTTGCAGGCATTATCCAGAACCATTCTGTTATGGAGATACTCCAAACTTAAGAGTCCACGGCCTCCCTGATCTCTTGGGAGATATAACCGTGGAACGGACGAAGTTGGATGAAGGCTCCTATTAAGGTGCATCATCTTGCGAGTACTAACGTCAAGTTGGCGCAGCTCAGCTAGTGTCCACTTGAATACTCCAAAGGAGTATAGTAGTATCGGAACAGCAAGCATGTTAGTAGCAGCGACTTTATTCTTTCCAGACAGTTCTGAAGACCAGATCTGTCGAAGTCGCTGCCGATACTTGCTGCGGAGAGCGTCTTTCACCATTTGTGTTTCCTGGATGTGGCTTTCCTCCACACCCAGGTAGGTGTACGTCTCTCCGGCATCCAAGTGGTGTAGGATGCTTCCGTCCACTAGCTGCGCGTCCTTGTCGTAGTCCTCGCATCGTCCTCTCTTAAGATGAACCAGTGCACATTTGTCCATCCCGAATTCCATCCCAATAGCCTGTGTATACTCCTGTACCACCCTGAGGGATTGGTCTAAGTCCCTCTCACCGGAAGCATAGAGTTTAAGGTCATCCACATAGAATAAGTGGGTGACCTTATGCCTCCGTTGACTGGGTGGTCCGCAGTAGTAGCCCTTGGTTCTTCTGAGCTCAACGGATAACGGCAACAATGAGATGCAAAATAAGAGAGGGCTGAGGGAGTCTCCCTGGAAAACCCCTCTCTTGATGATGACCGGCTCTGTCTGAACTTTCGCATTCCCCGATGTTATGGTGAAGCGAGTCCGCCAGAGCGGCATCAGTTGTTCAATGCATCTCACTATCGGATCGGGTACCGATTATTATTATTATTATTATTATTATTATTATTATTATTATTATTATTATTATTATTATTATTATTATTATTATTATTATTATTATTATTATTATTATTATTATTATTATTATTATTATTATTATTATTATTATTATTATTATTATTATTATTATTATTATTATTATTATTATTATTATTATTATTATTATTATTATTATTATTATTATTATTATTATTATTATTATTATTATTATTATTATTATTATTATTATTATTATTATTATTATTATTATTATTATTATTATTATTATTATTATAATTATTATTATTATTATTATTATTATTATTATTATTATTATTATTATTATTATTATTATTATTATTATTATTATTATTATTATTATTATTATTATTATTATTATTATTATTATTATTATTATTATTATTATTATTATTATTATTATTATTATTTGATTTTCAAAATATTTCCGGTCACTACCCTGCGGCCTCCGATACCTCGCAGAGTCGAGCCGGGTCGCAAACAATGACCACTCCTCAACACCTGTGAGGTGAGTGATCATTGGGTCCATGATCCATGTGCTCTGAGCAGACGAAGAGATCCAAGGATGACGGCCCTCGGCATTGCCCCAGCAATTATATTCGCCTTGTCACGGCATGCTGGTATCGACTTCAACTCAGAGAGCAGCGTATGTCTTGCACCACCTAAGGATCCAATAATGAGGATAACGAGCCTTACAGAATGATGTGGATAGAGCCTGCGGAGTTCGAAAAGCAAATCTTGATATTTCGTCCTTTTCTCCTCCTCTTTCAAGACAATGTTCGTTTCGGCTGGAGCCGAGAACTCGATGACGAACATCGTCTTTGTCAGATGATCGAGGAGGACTATATCAGGCTTATTAGCTCTGATTTGCCTGAGCGTGGGGAATGAATAGTTCCAGTAAATCTGACACTTCTCATTCCCCACAACGGACTCAATATCCCCCGGAGCGTAGGGCAACACTGGTGTCTCGTCTATGCCATACGAGTGCCGTAGGTGATAATACAGCACTCGCAGAGCCGCATTATGTCGATGGATATAGGCCGAGACAGCATACACCTGGCAAGCTGATAATAGGTGCATAACTGTCTCAGGCGCCCTATGGCAGGCCCTGCAACTTGTGTCAGGGACCTCTATACCCATGACGCGACTTCGATAGACGAGGGTGTTGAAGACACCATCCTGGCACGCCAATATGAACCCCTCCGTCTCCGATTTCAGCCCGCCTGACTTGAGAAACGAGAAAGTCAGTTCTCTGGATAAGCCCCTGTCATCAATGGTCTTGAAGAAGACGGAGTGCATTGGCTTATCCATATGAAGCTGCAATAGTTTCACAACTTCTGCAGCTTTTATGCGGGCTTTTCTCCGAGCAGGTTCTAGCCCTGTAATAGAGTCAAGACCTCTCTGCTCGGGGTCGAAGATCAGACTGAGCTCATTGGCTGCTCGTTGTGCTGCCCTAAACAAGAATGCTCCAACTCCTGCCTTTTCATGATCTCTGACCATCTGCAGGAGGGGATCCGAACTCCTGGTGATTTTACATGCTCCATCCAGTACCATTCTGTTATGCAGACACTCCAAACTCAAGAGTCCGCGGCCT
Source organism: Chrysomela aeneicollis (assembly GCA_029955515.1). Taxonomy (NCBI): domain Eukaryota; kingdom Metazoa; phylum Arthropoda; class Insecta; order Coleoptera; family Chrysomelidae; genus Chrysomela; species Chrysomela aeneicollis. Next base: position 2,628,122 of record JARUHQ010000025.1, read on the forward strand.
CCCCGATCTCGTGGGAGATATAACCGCGGAACGGACGATTTAGGATGCAAGCTCCTGTTAAGGTGCATCATTTTGCGAGTACTAACGTCTAGTTTGCGCAGCTCCTCGAGAGTCCACTTCACTACTCCAAAAGAGTAGAGTAGGATCGGAACAGCAAGCATATTAGTAGCGGCTACCTTGTTCTTCCCCGACAACTCTGATGACCAGATTTGTCGGAGCCGGTGCCGATACTTGCCGCGGAGAGCGTTTTTCACCAGTTGTGCCTCCTGGATGTGGCTTTCCTCAACACCCAGGTAGGTATACTTCTCTCCAGCATCCAGATGACGTAGGATGCTTCCGTCCACGAGCTGCGCATCTTTTCCGTAGTCCTCGCATCGTCCTCTCTTGAGATGAACCAATGCGCATTTATCCATCCCCAACTCCATGCCAATAGCCTGCGTGTACTCCTGCACCACCTTGAGGGTTTGGTGTAGATCTCTCTCTCCAGAGGCATATAGTTTGAGGTCATCCACATAAAACAAGTGGGTGACCTTATGCCTCCGATTTGTCGGTGGGCCACAGTTGTATCCTTTGGTTTTTCTGATCGCAACAGATAATGGCAGTAATGAGATGCAGAACAGAAGAGGGCTTAGGGAATCTCCCTGAAATACTCCTCTTCTGAAGATTACCGGATCTGTTTGGACTCTCGCACCACCAGATGTTATGATGAAGCGGGTCCTCCAGAGCGGCATCAGTTGTTCAATACATCTCACTAATGAATCGGGTACCGCAAGGCACTGAAGCAACTGAATGATCAACTCATGCGAAGTTGTGTCGAATGCCTTGCGATAATCGATCCAGGCCACAGAGAGGTTCCGCTTGTATTGCACGGAGTCCTGCATCACAGATCTGTCTATGAGCAGGCTTTCCTTGCACCCAGCAATAATTATTATTATTATTATTATTATTATTATTATTATTATTATTATTATTATTATTATTATTATTATTATTATTATTATTATTATTATTATTATTATTATTATTATTATTATTATTATTATTATTATTATTATTATTATTATTATTATTATTATTATTATTATTATTATTATTATTATTATTATTATTATTATTATTATTATTATTATTATTATTATTATTATTATTATTATTATTATTATTATTATTATTATTATTATTATTATTATTATTATTATTATTATTATTATTATTATTATTATTTGAATTAAATCAATTCCAGTCACGACTCTGCGGTCTCCGACACCACGCAGAGTCGAGCTGGAGGAAAAACCAGTGACCACTCCCCACGCCGTGGGCCTTCTGCATTGCCCTAGCCAAAACGTGTGCTTTCTGACGGCAAACTGGCATTTTTTGCAATTCTGAGAGCAGCGTTTTTCTCGTACCACCGAGGGAGCCTATAATCAATATGACTGGTTCGACAGAATGGTCTGGATAAAGTCTGCGGAGTTCGAAGAGAAGATCTCTATATTTTGTCCGTTTCTCCTCCTCCTTCAAAACGATGTTCGATTCGGCTGGAGCCGAAAATTCAATCACGAACATCGCTTTGGTTTGGTGGTCGAGGAGGACTACGTCAGGCTTATTGGCTTGTATCTGCCTGACGGTGGCGAATGAGAAGTTCCAATAAATTCGACACCTCTCATTCTCCACTACGGACTCAATATTATTATTATTATTATTATTATTATTATTATTATTATTATTATTATTATTATTATTATTATTATTATTATTATTATTATTATTATTATTATTATTATTATTATTATTATTATTATTATTATTATTATTATTATTATTATTATTATTATTATTATTATTATTATTATTATTATTATTATTATTATTATTATTATTATTATTATTATTATTATAATTTTTTTTTTGGTTGTATGAGCATCAGCTGCCAGGGCCATTAGCTCTTTTACTTCGCAACATGCTACAGTTTCTTCAGTATTTCAGAGTTTTTTAAAAAGGTGAGTAGTTTCTGTATTGCTCCATATTCATTCTTGAAAGTAATTTCTATTTCAGGAGATACGATATCACTTTGGATTCTGTGGAGTTCATGATTTGGACATATTAGGATATGTTGGACTGTCAAGCAATCTCCACAGGTGTTGCATCTGGGTCTTCGTGAGCCTTCCAAAAGATACAGGTGAGTTAGATTTGTGTATCCAATTCTAATTCTACAAAGGATATGTTGGACTGTCAAGCAATCTCCACAGGTGTTGCATCTGGGTCTTTGTGAGCCTTCCAAAAGATACAGGTGAGTTAGATTTGTGTATCCAATTCTAATTCTACAAAGGGAAACTTGTTCTCTCCTAGAGAGTTCTTTCGGGTAGAACCATTTTTTAATTGATGGCTTGATTTTTCTGAGGGGTCCGTCTTGCTCATTCCACTGGGTTTGCCAAACATCAGAGAATTTTTGTTTAATAAAATTTTTAGTATCTTCTAGAGAAACTGGAATACCACCATCCACAATACCGATAGTAGCGTCTCTGGCAGCAGAATCTGCTAATTCATTTCCGGTTATATTCATGTGACTTGGGACCCACATGATTGTAACTTTTTTATTGATTGATTGGTGTTTATTTCCAAGATCTTGATAGCCCAATCGTTCAATGTAAATGGATTTTGTAGAGCATTTATAGCACTCAGGGAATCTGTACAAATCAGGCATCTGTCATTTTCTTGGAATGAGAAATATAACATTGCTTGCCATATTGCATACAATTCTGCTGTGAATATGCTGCATATAGGGTTCAGCGTCCAATGGTGAGGATTATTATTTACTACCAATGCAGCACCGACACCGTTTTCAGTACAAGATCCATCTGTATAAATTATTAGGTAACCACTGTATTTTTGAGTCTGTTCTAAAAAGAGTGACTTATATGTCGAGGATGACGTGTCTTGTTTCTTCCATTCCTTTAAAGATATGTTGAAGTTTGGGATCTTCCTCACCCAGGGTGCAATGCTCTGATGGTTGTGTAGTTGTTGCGTATAGTTATTGTTTTCTTCTGGTAGTAAAGAGTATTTGGTAGCTGTCTCTAAGTATCGTATATTTATTGGTCTTGTTGAGCTTCGTGAGTAAGTATTCTCAATGTTACTGAAGCAATGATGATTCAGATGGTCTGGAAGAGATTGGACTTTCATAGCGTATGTTATTGTATTCATTTCTCTCCGTAATTTGACAGGTTGGGATGAAGATTCTACTAGAATAGCTTCTATAGGGCTGGTTCTGAAGGCACCGGTGGCAAGACGAATAGCTGTGTTTTGAATTCTATCAAGAATTTTCAATTTGGATGGGCGTGCGGAACCATATATCATGCAACCATAATCGATTTTTGACTGAATAAGTGTTTGAAAGACTCTGAGTAAGATTTCTCTATCCGAGCCCCAGTTGATACTCGCTAAACATATCATAATATTGATTACTTTGCGGCATTTTACCTCTAAGTAATTTATATGTGACGCCCAATTCAGTTTTCTATCGAAGATAACTCCTAATAGTTTTGTTCCTTCTTTACAGGTTATCAGATTTTCTCCTAAATACAGAATGGGGTCTGGATGATTTGTTCTCAGTCTACAAAAGTGTACGCTGTGTGTTTTTTCTGATGAAAAACGGAAACCGGTTGATCTTGCCATATCATTCACTCTATTAATTTCCCTTTGGAGATTATATTCGATGGTTTCCATGGAGTGGTTTCGGCTGAATATGGTGAGGTCGTCAACGTATAAAACGGCATGAATACCTTCAGAGGGATTGCAAATAAGGTTGTTTATAGCAATTGAAAAAAGGGTGACACTGAGGACAGATCCTTGAGGTATTCCATTTTCCATGATCCTCTCAGTCGATTCCCAGTTTCCAATCCTCACTGAAAAAGATCTATCAGCAAGGAAGGAAGTCAATAGTTTTGGTAAGTTTCCGCGGATGTTCCATTTACACAATTCTTTTATGATAGCATGTCTCCATGTCATATCATATGCTTTTTGTAGGTCAAGCATAACCGCTACAAGATGTTGACGTTCTTTAAAAGTTTCCTGAATTTCCATTTCGAAAGCAGTGAGTGCATCTATGGTAGAACGATTTCGTCGACAACCAACTTGTCGTTCAGAAAGAAGGCCCTTGGATTCTAAAACCCAAGTAAGTCGAAGATTTATCATTTTCTCGAATAATTTTCCCAGACAGGAAGTTAGAGAAATCGGACGGTAGTTCTTTGGGTTACATAGCCTTGAACTTTTCTTTGGAATTGGGACAATTATTGCCTTTTTCCAGTTATTTGGGTATCTATTAGATAGCCAAATTTTATTGTAGAGTTTGAGAAGATTTTTTTTTATATTCGAGAGGTAAATGGTTCAACATTCCGTACATTATCGAGTCATGACCTGCAGCACTTTCCTTACAAGTGCTGAGTGCATATTCCAATTCTTCTAACTTGAAAATATCATTGTACGTGAGTTATTCATCTGTATCTAAATCTGAAGTTTCTCTTTCTTCTTGGGTTTTAAGAATCTGGAAGTCCTGGTCATAGTTCATGGAACTGCATATTGATTGAAAGTGATCAGCAAAAGCTTCGCTTATTTCAGGGATTCCTCTAATGAGCTCACCGTTGATATCCAATGCTTCTGGTGTTTTGAGTTCATTGTTTCCCGATATTGTTTTTATTTTTCTCCATACCTGGGATGTAGGGGTATCTACAGTCAATGATGACACATAATCCTCCCATGAATTTCTCTTTGCATTCTTTATTGTGAGTTTAGCATGAGCTCTAGTCCTTTTAAACTTAATTAAATTAACTTCTGAATTGATTCAACACCCTCTTCCTCGCGGATACAGCTTCTCGGACATTATCATTCCACTAATGAACTTCTTTTGATGTTTTCCTTGTAGAAGATTTTGGAATGCTTTGTTCCGCAGCTAATAAAATGGCTTCAGTAATTCGATTCACCGCCTCTTCAATATTTTCGAAAGTATTAGGATCAGGTACAGAAACACAGTTTGAAAAAGCATTCCAGTTTGCTTTCTTGATTGTCCAACTTTCCTTGAAGTTGAGTTCTTGAAGAGGAGAATCTATTCCAATGATGATAGGAAAGTGGTCACTCGAGTGAAGGTCATCCATTGTTCTCCATGTAAAACGAGGAGCAATATTTGGTGTTACAAAACTAAGGTCTATGGAAGAGAATGAGTTTGATCTCATATTGAAATAGGTGGGTTCGCCATTATTCAAAAGAAATAATTGTTTTTCTTCCATGATTGCTTCAACACGTCTTCCACATAACTCTCTTATTTAAGAGCCCCAAAGTTGCGAATGTGCATTCCAATCTCCAACAATGATGGTGGGTTCGGGGAGTTGGTTCAATATATTTTGGACTTCATGTATAGTCCAGTGGTAATTCGGGAGATATATGTTACATATCGTGAGTTCAATTGGTGTTCTGATTTGAATGGCAATAGCTTGTAGGTTGGTATTCAATCTGATTTCTTTCGTAGGAATTGTATCCCTGACAAATATAGCTACTCCTCCTCTCGCTCTCATATCAGGCTGTACATCTATACGGAAGCATTGGAAATATCTGAGAGAGAAATTCTCTTCTGGTTTCAAGTGGGTTTCTTGAATGGCCATGACAACTGGTGATATTTCACATTTGATGGATTGTAATTCGGGTAGATGTAATTTTATCCCATTACAATTCCATTGCACTATACTTGAGTGGGTACGTCTGCTATCCATTTTCTATGATTTAAAGGGTTGTAAATATATATAGATCTATAAAAAGTATATAAATGAGAGAGAATATATATGTATATATATATAGGAACTAGGATCACAATGATTATGTTTCCTGAGGTAGTGGTGTCTCAGGACAGGGCAATTTTCCTACGCTGGTTTTGCGTGGTTTACCTTTGGGCCAGCCTTTTTTTGTTTTTTTACTAATACTCGTCTGGCTGGATAAAGATTCCTCATCTGAGGAATCCTTCCGATAACGTTTCGATATATGTGGGGATTGACTGTCAGAGGCTAAGTACTGGGCAATATTCAGTTCAGGGGCAGATTGTGATCAGGTTTGGGAAAAAGTCAATTCCTTTTGCAAGGCGCTAACTAGAAGTGGAACCAACTCTTTTATCAACGCTTGTGTATCAATTATTGTAGAGGAATTTGTTGAGCAGGGCTTGTTGACTGCTTGTGAATATAATATATTCGGTTTAGGAGTGCTTATGGTTACTTTTTTCTTTGCTTCTACGTAAGTTAAGTTATCCTTCACTTTGATTTCTTGAATAGCAATCTCTTGTTTATACACAGGGTATTCTCTATATCTTGCAGGATGTGGTCCTTTACAATTTACACAGCTGATTGGTGGTTCACATGGTTCACCGATATGGAGGGGTTTTCCACAAACACAAACTTGCTCTCTCGTACATCTTATGGCGGGGTGTCCAAACATTTGACATCGAAAACATCTCAGTGGTGCAGGTATATAAGGACGAACTTTCAGGAAATAAAAGGCAACTTTTATATCTAGCGGGAGTTTCGGTGTATTAAAGGTAAGAATATGACTAGCAGTATCTGTTAGTGTTCCTTCTTTTCTAGTTTTCATTCTCTTTACTTCAATGACACCTTGATCCTTCAGTTCTTCCAGTATTTCTTCTTCTTTACAATTCAGAAGGTCTCTACATGTGATGACTCCACGTGATTGATTCATTCTCGAGTGAGGTATGATTTCAACTTCTTGATCTAAGATCATTTTTAATTTTCCTAATTCTCTTGATTGAGCTGCTGAACTGGTTTCAATTAATAGACCATCTCTAATCTTCTTCAGATTCTTCACTTGACCAACTTTTCCATATATGAATTTATTCAAAAGAAAGGGATTCGTTTTCGCAAAATCGCCTTCCTTACCCTTCACGATCAAGAACCGGGGTGCTACCGCCGTCTCCTGATTCGTTTTTTTATGGCCACTCATTTGGGAGGGTGGAGCTCCCTCGAATTGTTTTTTAGGTTCAGGATTCATTCAATTCCCACGGTAAGGCTTTTTACTTCGGGAGGTCGCCTAGTATCCCGAAGGCACCGTTATCGACCACGTCCGTGTGGCCATGCATTTATCAGCACGGTTGCCAACACCTTAAATTCCGTCTCTTTTTTCCAGAATGGTGAGCTCCATACATTGAGAATCTATGTGTCAAATTCATAGTTCATTTCCAAATTTTGTGGAAATCTATGTGTCAAATTCATAGTTCATTTCCAAATTTTGTGGAAATCTATGTGTCAAATTCATAGATTCCATCTATCATAGCTACCTTTCTCATTCGTAGTATGAATTCGAATTTATGTGACTTTTTCATAAATTCTGTTTCCATATCTTGTATTTTCCCATGTATCATATTCATGGTCACAATGTTTCTATTTTGCCATGTATCGTATTCACGGGCTCAATTTTGCCATGTATCGTATTCATGGACTCTATTTTGCCATGTATCGTATTCATGGACTCTATTTTGCCATTGCTGTTATACATTATTGTAAATGGTTTTCCTACCTTTAATCCTCGTCGCCATTATGTGGTGTCTATTTATTGTGTCATTCCTACATTCGATGTGAAGGGTTAAATGAAACAACTATTTCCTATTTGTCCACCCTCACTTTGTCACGGTCTGATATCAACTGCCACATTCATCAATGCTATCTTCAACGTGACTCAGTGAATGCGAATATCTTTATTCATTATATAATCCAATACACTACAAACAGAACAACAGTAGTATCTGGAAAAACGAATATGCATGTACCAATGAATTATCTATTTGGAGGAATCTGTAGACACCGATGTATTTCTTAACTCTTATTTTCAACGTGTTCTGATATGGAAGATCACAACATATTCAAACAACTTGGTCATAATGCAAATAAACGGTTTGTGTCAATAAACGTAATGGCCAGGAAATTACGAAATTCCATTTGCAGCTGCTTACTAGCAATTCACTCCATAACTGGTTGTATAGTATACACAAAATAGAAAAAATACGGCCATTGGTATCTTGAGGAAAAATATTGCAAGTTTGGTGGAATCTTCTTCGAAATGAATAAGAATGTAGAGACTGTCAAAATACATTCAGAGATCCTGTTGGAGAACAGGAATCAGAAAATAAGGAAGAATATCAAAATGTACAGGGTCCTCACGTATATTTTGTTAGGAATAATAAAATAAAAGTGTTCATTCTGCTAAATTCAGTACTAACACTAGTATTACTGACAACTGGATTTGATTATTGAAAACACATATGGGAAAGATCACATAACACCTACACAGTGGTGAATAATATGCCGGTGTTAACTGACACTAAAACAAACAGGACCTCAGTTGACACCAGACGGTGTTAGCTGGAGTGAGCTGGTGTAATTTCATTTCCACTGTGAATATAGGGTTGAAATCTAAAAATCACCCTGTACCTTAATGCTTCAAGATATCGATGTGCATCAGTTTTTGGTATCGAGTTTCTCACGAAAGTCGTACTCAAAACTGTAGGTGATTTTTTCCCAATTCTTCTAGAAATTGGAATTTCCTATCGAATAAGGTGTCCAATTTGGACTACTCTGTAATCGCAGGCAGTCAGTCCCATTCTCGATGACCTCGCGGGATATCTCCATTATTTTCAAATATAGAGATTTGTGATGTCTGCAAACGGTTGTTTAGTTGTCTATGAAACTCACGATACCGCAAAGAAAATTTTCAAAGCCTGATTCGATTTCGATATTTATATGAATATATGATAATTTATGAATAACAAGAAAATTAATCAATAGAATTCGGAGGAAAGATGGGAAAACAAAGAAAAGAATGATGGGTAAGGCAAATCGAAAACTAGTTCACAAAACACTGAAACTATGAAGCTGTTCTTGGGATATGACATCTTTCTTCCGGCTAGATCAACTTGTACTTATTTCTGAAGATGTAAACGTAAATTCCGGAGAGCTTGGACAACTTCAAATAGTTTTTTTCATGCAATTGCTCTATATATATTAACATTTAGGAAAAATTATTTGCATTAAACAATGAATACATTCTTCGATTTGGTCTAGATTATTTAAATGAAATTTTGACATGAAACATAAATCTTATTGCTTAAGCTAAATCTTGTATTCAGGTTAAAAAGGAGAGGCTAATTCACTATAAAAGGAAAGATGCACATGGTAATCGTGTCATTCGTCAAGAAGGTGTGAACCAGTTGAGAAGTAGGCTATCCAAAGCTGATCAAAAGTTCCTGAGATATATAGGATTGAGATTGCGTGACAGTAGATATTGGAAAGTGAAGATGGCCGCTACAACTACCAGTGAAAAATTGGATGTGTTTGAAGAGCCTGTAATCGATTAATCGCTAATCAGCCTTCTTGAACATACCTATAAACCATATGGGTCACCCTATTTCAATAATTCGGATGAGATACGCATTCCGATCAATTTCCAAGATCTGATATTGTATAGTTCCGACAGCTACATCTATATCGAAGGTACATTTACACCCATGGATACGACGAAGACTTGCTACCTATCAAATAATGCTCTGGCATTCCTATTTAATGAAATTTGCTACGAAATGGGTGGTGAAGCCGTAGCTGTTATTCGAAAACCCGGTATAACAAGCACAATGAAAACGCTGATATCGTATGGAAAGTCGAATAAAGCCTCACTAGAAACTATCGGGTGGGGTTTGGATAATGGTAATCAAGCCATTCTGGATCCAGATAGCCATGTATTCAGTGGAAAGTTGCCGCTGAAATATCTCACAGGATTTGCTGAAGACTACAACAAGGGCATTTCGAATGTGAGACAGAAACTTATACTCATTATCGCTCGCTCATTCAAGAACTCATACATTGGCGAAGTGGAGGAAGAATTGGAGATATCTAAAATCGAATGGAAGATCAAACACATCGTTCCGGAGGATCGACAAAAATTAGAGCTATTGAATCGCATCAATAAAAGTAGCAATAATGCTAGAGTGAAGATCGCATATCGTATGTGGGATTTGTATGAATTACCCGCTCTACGTAAAACAGCCACCGATATATGGGCCGTTAAAACCACCAATAGCCTTGAAAGACCTCGATATATAATTATCGGATTCCAAAGTACCACCCATTCTGATAATATAAAGGAGAATGTGACAGAATTTACGCATGCTAATATCAACAATATCCGCCTTTACTTGAATTCCGAAGTCTATCCATATGAACGCTGGAATCTAGATTTTGGCAAGAAGTTGGATTCTGCAGCCTATTATGCCTATGAGAATTTCCAGAGAAGCTACTACTGCGACAGAGATATGAGCGAACCAATGATGAATATTGGAGAATTCAGAAAGAATCCATTATTCGTCATTAATTGCCAACACCAGCCGAGTGCCATGAAGTCGTCCACTGTTTATATCAAGTTGGAATTTGAGACGCCTAAAGCACAATTTCCCGACAACACCCGAGTTTATACATTAGTTCTTCATGATGCGTATTTGACTTATAGCACGCTAGATGACTCAATTCAAGCAGGATCATTTTGATGTGACCAAATTAAATTATTTTGTATCTTGTATATGAAATAAAATAAAATAAAATTATATATTCCCTTACACCGTCTCATTTTTATTTATACCTACACCCCAAAAATTCAATCATGATGAAAAAGTTGCAATAGAATAGATATGGTTCAGTATGGTTAAAATAAACTAGGAATTTTATGCGACACTCTGCGGTTGGGGAAGGGTCTGGCGACTACCTGCCATAGAGCTGGCGCATAAACCTTTCAAATGAATAAATTGATATCCATCTGCTTGGAATAAATTATTAAATTCATGAGATTACCCATTGGAAGGGTCAACGATAAAGCCCGCACTGGCGTTTTTCATTACCTGGGACATGCACGACCAAAACCATCAAATTTTTATTATTATGGTGAGAATAGTTTTGAACAAAGATTTTATTAGGATGAAATTTATTTGGAAGGAGGCCCATTTCGACTGTTTTCTTCTTCTTCTAGGCATTAGATGTCGTAGTTTATCGTCCATTGTTGTGTCACACTATTCATGTCCATAACTTTGGAATAGATGTAATACATTTTATTTTATTTTAAACGTTTGCGTGAGAACATGGGCTCGACAATTTCGGGACTATGCACTATTTGGCTCGATGATTTCTTTAGGGTAACATTTTTTTCTCGGAAGGGCCCTCGTTCTTTTTGGCATCAGATGTCGTAGTTTATCGTTCATTGTTACGTCGCACTACCTCATAAGTTGAGAATTTAATTGATGTAATAAATTATATTCTACCTACGCGAGAACGTGGCAGTTTTAGGTCTATGCATTCAAGTCCACCACCGCATTCACGTCCACCTCCCGTCCACCTCCGCCACCTCCGCCTGCGCCTGCACCGCCACCGCCGCCACGATCCAACTGATCCGTCTCCGCCGGTGTAAACCCTCTACTTTTGGCCCCAGAGGGTCCAGGTTCGAATCCTGGTGCGGCTATTGAAAATTTTGATTTATGTAACTTCGTTTAGTGAGAGGAAATAGATGACCAACCAAAAATTATTGGTATCTTGATATCAATCCTTCGAACTCTCAACGATAATAAGCCAAGTAGTTCTGCGGATGACACTCAGAAAGTTAAGGTCCCCGTCTTTCTAACTCATACAAGTCCTAGACTTATGAGGGTTGACTTGCAACTAAGTTGGCGTTTCAGAACATTTTTGAACGTAAAACACTTCTATTGTATAGTTTTTGTTTGTTTCATCTTCACCTTCAGAACTGATTCGTATTCATGTTTACCATACTTCTTGAGAAATCAATTATTTCATTATATTTTGTTTTTCAAGCATGGAACACTAACATTTTTGAAATTTGAAATTGTTGAAACAAAAAAAAGTATCATATACATCTAGATTAACAATTTTATTTCGATAAAGAATAGGAATATAATATTATACAGGGTATATAAGGAAAAATATACAAATTCATGTCGAAGCTTCAATAGCAAAATTTATTAAAAAAATTCAGGCAACGCTGGATTTTTTTCAAAAAAGTGTCTGGAAGACGATTCCACAAAAACGAAGAATAATCACGGATAAATAAGTAAAGCAGGTCCTTCTGAAAACCTTTACCTCATGTTTGATGCACAGTTTCTCACGTTCCGGTACCACCTGATTCGTGATGTACTGGTGCATCTTCCTTTTTGCAATCTTCACAGATGTAATTTCTCGTTCCCACCGATTGTCGAAAACTTCAGAGGCTACAGGCTCCAAATCTGTCGGGGGCATCATCTCCACATCATTCTTTGTCGTAATATCACAACACTCGCACAATACCGAATGATACAATTTCCTGCCGCGAGTCATGTAAGGGTGGTCCAAAACTTCGGCAGCAGAAAGCCTCTTGTTCGGATTGAAATTTAACATCCGAGACAGCAAATCCACGGCGTCATTAGTTGCTAACGGCGACAGATCGTGTAGGGTGTAAATCATTGACGGTTTCCACGGTGACCTCAATACAAGTTTCTTCATGGATTTGGAAGCGTAATCGATGTCACTCATTTCCGGGGTACCCAGTAGACTCATCATCTGGTCTAGTTGGCTGACGCGGCTGCGTGAACTGAAGAGAATTTTCCGACCCAAAAGTTCGGCGAACACGCAGGCTGCCGCCCAGACGTCGATGGCGCCCGTATAGTGTTTGGTCTCCAAGAAGATCTCTGGTGCTCGATATTCTTGTGTTACCACCTCGAGACTCATGCGTTTGGATTTGTCGGTTACCTCTGTTCTGGCCAAACCGAAATCACAGATTTTCAGCATACAATTATCGTATACCAATATGTTCCCCGGTTTGATGTCCCGATGGATAACTTTGGCAGAGTGTATATACTTCAATCCCCTCATAATCTGGTACATGAAGACATGTATCTGGTCCGCCTTAAGTGCTTGCATCGACCATATTATCTGGTGTAGGTCGCCATGCAGTAGCTCTGTCAGGATATACACATCTTCGAACCTATTCAAAGGGGGAGGCTGCATAACTTCTAAGGCAGCGAGGACGTTCTCATGTCGGAAAGTACACAACATTCTAATCTCTCGGAACACCATTATCGCTGTTTGCCGTGAGAAGAACACTTCCGTGATTTTTTTCAACGCCACCCTCTTTCCGTTTCTAGGATCCAGCACATCCCAAACAACGCCGTAGGTTCCGCAACCGATAATCTTGTCTGCGGGGTGCTTGGTGGTGGTTGTGAAGTCAGCTGCTCGCTTCATGCTCATGAACACTTTTGCTTGCACTTCCGTTAGATTATCACTGACTGAAACTGCTTGTTCAAATTTGGAAGTAAACTAGACTGTTCACTAAAACGATTCGTCGCTGAATGATTACAGGTACGTTCTTCAGTTAAAAAGGAATTGTTTCCACTAGAGGGCAGTAATAGCGATAATTATCAAATAACGCCCTAACCTCTTTCCAGATTAAGTATAGGTATTCTGGTAATCCTCATTAGGGATGCAATAGGTATAGGTAAATTGACTAAATCAGGTATCTGCGGAATTGAACCGTTCGAAGAAATACAGTAATACCTTAGAATAATATAATTAGTGCAAAGTCTCATTCTTATTTAACAATGCCTTGATGGTATTCTAAGTGTGATCTTCATGATCTGATTCATATGAAATAAAATAAATGATATTTCATCAAAATAACATATTTCAAATTATAGAATATGTATGACAATGAGTAGGTATTTCTAATACAATGATATTTCATGTCATAATTTCATTAAAATATTCTGGTTCAAATCGAAGAAAGATTTTATTGTAATATGCGACTAGTTTAACTGTTCGTGAACCCTATTGAGCAAATGTTAATTTTGTAATGTAACGTTTTGTAGTAAGTTTCAAGTCAAGGCAATCACCTGATAATGGAATATATATACTTTTTCAGAAAAGGTATCATATATAATATGTTTTTGCGGCCTCTCTACGTTCAGTTGACCGAAATCCATAACTGAACAATATAGACTTATACACTCAACTCTCATAGGTATATAAGTTCAACGAGAATTCAACTTATGAATGCATAAATATGGATGAAGAAAATTTTAATGACATGATTCGTATACTGAAAATCTCGAAGATATAAAACAAGTTAGCGGGAGATCATTCCAGAATGGCATATCTGAACAATGGATCTCAAGCTAATAATTACGGAATTTTTAAGATAGTTAGAATTCAATGAGATCGAGGATTTACTCCCATTATCTGAAGGTATGTTATCAGTTTAATTTTACTCATTATCAAAACGGATACTTTTTCTTGATGATCTAACTGCTGAACAATTGAGCGAACCGCTTTTTTCACATCATTAACAGTAGTGGTATAGATATCGTCGATTCTACTGTCCCTTGTCGTTGTGATCTACTATTTCGATAGCTACTGGACACTTCAAAATTAATCACATTCACACGAGTCTGCACTGATTCTGTATAACTTCCACTCTTCTTGAACATATTGAATATATCCATAATAATTTTATCGAAGACTTCCCGATAATTGCATATTTTGTTTCCCTTTCTCCCAGAATGAATATACGCGATTATAAAATACTGAGTATACGCGTGGTTAATTCATCCACGATGCTGTATTTATCCATATTTTTTATTCGCCATCTTTACTACTTCAATACCTAGCAATAATTACTTAGAGCAGTGTTTCTCAACCTTTCAGCTCTAGCGACCCAATTTTTTTAATCAATTTTAATCACGCCCCCTATCCGAAAGTTTAATTGGAGTTAGTGATAAAATATTAAAATATTGTATCGGTAAATGCACAGCGACGGTGTTCAAGTGCTGTCTGACAAATTCCATAGTTTTCAAGCGCGTGTGGACGCATATAATAGAGAATTTCATATAAAAATATTTTTTTGTTAAATCACTAACAGAACCATTTCTGTTACCACTATCAAAAGATTTTTCTCTGTGTGTGGACGCATGATTCAATAACGATAAGCTCTAGGTGCTAAAGATGTCAGCCCTAGTCTCTAAATTATGTTGACGACATTTGTAACAACAGTTTTTTTTAGAAAAAGAAGACCGGCAGGAAGCGAAGCTGTTTCGGGATTACTTATATTTGTTATGAAATTGAGCTACTTGGTTGATGTATTCGTAAACGAATAGTTACACATAAAAGTATGATTTGTAACCATTGAAAATCACTTAATCATGATGAAGAAGAACTCTATAAACGACAACATAATTGCAAAATAAGAGTTAGAGATCCATTTCATAATACTCTTGTTAGTCTCTTAGTCACAATTTTCTATGAGAACTGTTCACTTCAGATATTATCATGAAGTACCCAAAATCCACTGCAAGAGAGAGAAAAAGGGTTGCCATTAAAAAAAACAAATTTTTCAAACACATCAGGAATATTCATAGAATTTTTTTAAGCACCTTGTAGGATTTTTCATCCTCGATAATGTGATTATCTCTTCTACTATCGCTGTTAATTGAATGACACGTGCATTCACATACCACTTGACGGACGATCGTGTTTCACACCAATTCAAAATAAACAATGTAACAAAATCAACAATAAAAATATGCACAAATCACAACTACTAAGTACGTAATTCGTGGCCCCTCAGATGTTCAGAGTGTCCAACGTCATGTTCAATACAAGAAATGAGTCTCTGACGAGTGGATAGAACAGAAAGTTCAATTTCAGCCGCTGAAATACTCATAATTGCAAAAATAATTTTCTGATTCAAAGATCGAAAGAGATAAGAAAAGTAGATGAATAATCAACAAAATTGCAACAATATAAATACTTTTTGACAAATAGAAGACATACTGTTATGATTCCATGAATTGCTATTTTTGTCTCAATGCAATAAATGAATTTATATTGGTTATAATAATTATTATATGATTTCTATATTTACTTTGAGTACTATGATTATAATGGCAATGGAGTGAAAGACGCTCAGATTCTAACTGGTTTATTCGTTTCAGCCCGAATCGCTTTACCATTGATGAGTACAAAAAGCTCCGTACAAAAAAAATATACATAGCAAGCAGTGGCGGGTACAATTTCCACAAATCGTTGATATCTTCTGTTAGCGAAAAGCTATTATGTTGCGGTTTTCGTTGGTCTATTGGGATTTAGTTCCTCTATTTCATTGTGTGTTTATATGACTACCATTACGTTTGATTTTTTTGTTTCAAATCACCTAGCGGTAATTTTTGAAACCTTAAAATATTTTCCAGCTGTTTTTTAGGGTAACTTTTACCAAGATATATTTTTTTCAGAGTTGTCATCATCATTATTTATTGCTGAAATATGGCCGACAGCCGTTCTTAGTTGTTCACTCTGTACATGATAATCGAGATATCAGTAAATACACAAGATTTATAGCATTTTCAAAAAGGATATCCGATGGTTACAAACCTGCACTACTAATTCATTTCCCGGCGAACGATAAAGTGCTATTTTACGCCTGGCGGGCGGTAAAGTGTCATTTTACGCCCGGTCTTGGATAAAATTATTTATTTCTGATCCGAATATTATAAGCATATATCGTCATAGTCACGATATCATGAAATAGGTTCATAACTTCCTTAGCATGTTAAAGAGGCTATGATTCCCTGGATACATAAATAACTATATGATGTTGAATATTGATAATTGTTGATTGATGAAATATTTCGGTCAACCTCGATTTTTAGATTTCAAAATAGGTATCTACCAACTCATTATTTATCAAATATTTTCATAAGATTGATACTGTGCGTAGTTAGAGATTTCTTGAGATCCTACAAATATAGAATATTTTGTATATTTTACCTATAGCTAGTCAATATACTATCATTTATCTTATTGATGAGATGATTTGCTTTTATCTGTACGAATTTGATTGTGGAGGTTACACTTCGAACACGACTACATGTACTAAAATTCATGAAATATATACCTATAATCAAATTTCTTCGAATTATTTGAAATCGGGCAGATGAGCCTTTTATTCTTTCCTATTTATTTCATCTCTTACCTATGAGGATTAAGTATACTTAAATTGTTGGAGGTACTCGGGGGTTGTTCGCAAATTACCTTCACTATCGCCCTCTGGTGGAAACAAGTGGAGTGAAGAACGTATACCTGAAATCATTCAACAACGAACCGTCTTAGCGAACAGTCTAGAGTTAACCTCCTGAATCTTGATCATGAAGCGAGCAGCTGTTGACTCATCGACCATCACCAAACAGTCACAACAAGACAAGCTTATCGGATCTGGAACATACGGCGAAGTATGGGATGTGCTGGACCACAGAAAAGGCAAGAGAGTGGCGTTGAAGAAGATTACGAATGCGTTCGTTACACGTGAATCGGCGCTAATGGTGCTTCGAGAGATGATAATGCTGTGTACTTTCCAACATGAAAACGTCCTCACTGCCTTAGAATTGATGCAGCCTCCGCCTTTGAACAGATTCAAAGAAGTGTTTATTCTAATGGAGCTACTACATAGTGACCTAGACGATATAATATGTTCCGAGAGATTACTATCGGCGGACCACATACATGTTTTCATGTACCAGATAGTAAGAGGACTGAAATATATACACTCGGCCAAAGTAATTCATCGGGACATAAAACCGGAGAATATACTGGTAAACGAAAATTGCGGATTGAAAATTTGCGATTTAGGTTTGGCCAGAGCTGTGATGACTGATAAATCCCGAAGGATGACCTTGAACGTAGCAACGGCTGATTTTCGAGCTCCTGAGCTTATAATGGGGGCCGAACACTATACGAGTGCTATCGACGTTTGGGCGACAGCCTGCGTGTTCGCCGAACTATTGGGACGCAACGTTCTTTTCAGCTCGCACAGCCACTTAAGTCAACTGGACCAAATGATGTATCTTTTGGGTACCCCTACGGAGAGCGACATCTACTACGCTCCCATATCCACGAGGAACGTTGTGGCAACGACATCGTGGAAGCCGTCAAAATTATCCACCCTCCACAATTTGTCACCGCATGCGACTGATGAAGCAGTGGCCCTTGATGTAGTCTTCAGCAAATCCTGTGAGATATTTTAGCGGCAACTTTCCACTGAATACATGGCTATCTGGATCCAGAATGGCTTGATTACCATTATCCAAACCCCACCCGATAGTTTCTAGTGAGGCTTTATTCGACTTTCCATACGATATCAGCGTTTTCATTGTGCTTGTTATACCGGGTTTTCGAATAACAGCTACGGCTTCACCATACATTTCGTAGCGGATTTCATCAAATAGGAATGCCAGAGCATTATTTGATAGGTAGCGAGTCTTCGTCGTATCCATGGGTGTAAATGTACCTTCGATATAGATGTAGCTGTCGGAAATATCCAATATCAGATCTTGGAAATTGATCGGAATGCGTATCTCATCCAAATTATTGAAATAGGGTGACTCATATGGTTTATAGGTATGTTCATGAAGTGTTGTGAGCCCTC
This sequence comes from Chrysomela aeneicollis, assembly GCA_029955515.1. Taxonomy (NCBI): domain Eukaryota; kingdom Metazoa; phylum Arthropoda; class Insecta; order Coleoptera; family Chrysomelidae; genus Chrysomela; species Chrysomela aeneicollis. Next base: position 2,646,659 of record JARUHQ010000025.1, read on the forward strand.
GAGTGGCCTATATACCACCTGGTGTCTATGAAATAGATGAAATCAATAAAGCTCTACAAAAAGCTATTACAATAATAGAGCCGCTCGATGGGCGAAATATTAATGATGTATTTTTCCTCCATGCCAATAATAATACTCTGAAATGTGAGATGAAATGTATGCATGATGTGGATTTCAGATACGGCAATTCTATATCCAGTGTGCTGGGATTCGAGGAGAAAAATTACCCAGCCAACGTATTGCATAAATCCACACTACCTGTGAATATAATGAAAGTACGAATCATACGAGTTGATTGCAATATCACATCCGGAGCATACCTGAATGATGAGAAAGTGCACACTCTATTCGAATTCGATATCGACGTGGAGGCGGGCTACAAGATTTCCAAGGAACCTAGAAAAATCATTTATATGACGATCAGTTCCGAAGGTCGTCAGTATATTGAAAACATCACGATAAGCATCTTGGTTGATAAGGGACGTTTGGTCGATTTCCGTGGAGAGACAATCATCGTTAAGTTGGAGTTGAAGAAGCTCAACACTTGACACCCTATATCATTTTTTTGTCTGTTTCCACGAGTGAGGAAGAAAATGAGCTTCTGTTTCAATCAGCGACGGCAACACCGAGCACACTTTAAAAAGGAGAGGCTGATTCACTATAAAAGGAAAGATGCACATGGAAATCGTGTCATTCGTCAAGAAGGTGTGAACCAGTTGAGAAGTAGGCTATCCAGTTCCTGAGATATATAGGATTGAGATTGCGTGACAGTAGATATTGGAAAGTGAAGATGGCCGCTACAACTACCAGTGAAAAATTGGATGTGTTTGAATAGCCTGTCATCGATGAATCGCTAATCAGCCTTCATGAACATACCTATAAACCATATGGGTCACCCTATTTCAATAATTCGGATGAGATACGCATTCCGATCAATTTCCATTTTGAATGTGAGACAGGAACTTATACTCATTATCGCTCGCTCATTCAAGAACTCATACATTGGCGAAGTGGAGGCAGAATCTAAAATCGAATGGAAGATCAAACACATCGTTCCGGAGGATCGACAAAAATTAAAGCTATTGAATCGCATCAATAAAAGTAGCAATAATGCTAGAGTGAAGATCGCATATCGTATGTGGGATTTGTATGAATTACCCGCTCTACGTAAAACAGCCACCGATATATGGGCCGTTAAAACCACCAATAGCCTTGAAAGACCTCGATATATAATTATCGGATTCCAAAGTACCACCCATTCTGATAATATAAAGGAGAATGTGACAGAATTTACGCATGCTAATATCAACAATATCCGCCTGTACTTGAATTCCGTCTATCCATATGAACGCTGGAATCTAGATTTTGGCAAGAAGTTGGATTCTGCAGCCTATTATGCCTATGAGAATTTCCAGAGAAGCTACTACTGCGACAGAGATATGAGCGAACCAATGATGAATATTGGAGAATTCAGAAAGAATCCATTATTCGTCATTAATTGCCAACACCAGCCGAGTGCCATGAAGTCGTCCACTGTTTATATCAAGTTGGAATTTGAGACGCGTAAAGCACAATTTCCCGACAACACCCGAGTTTATGCATTAGTTCTTCATGATGCGTATTTGACTTATAGAACGCTAGATGGCTCAATTCAAGCAGGATGTGACCAAATATAATTATTTTGTATCTTGTATTATGTTTTGATTCGTATACTGAAATGAAATAAAATTATATATTCCCTTACACCGTCTCATTTTTATTTATACCTACACCCCAAAAATTCAATCATGATGAAAAAGTTGCAATAGAATAGATATGGTTCAGTATGGTTAAAATAAACTAGGAATTTTATGCGACACTCTGCGGTTGGGGAAGGGTCTGGCGACTACCTGCCATAGAGCTTGGGCATAAACCTCTCAAATGAATAAATTGATTTCCATCTGCTTGGAAAAAATTATTAAATTCGTGAGATTACCCATTGGAAGGGTCAACGATAAAGCCCGCACTGGCGTTTTTTATTACCTGGGACATGCACGACCAAAACCATCAAATTTTTATTATTATGGTGAGAATAGTTTTGAACAAAGATTTTATTAGGATGAAATTTATTTGGAAGGAGGCCCATTTCGACTGTCTTCTTCTTCTTCTTCTAGGCATTAGATGTCGTAGTTTATCGTCCATTGTTGTGTCACACTATTCATGTCCATAACTTTGGAATTTGATAGATGTAAAACATTTTATTTCATTTTGAACGTCTGCGTGAGAACATGGGCTCGACAATTTCGGGACTATGCAGTCTTTGGCTCGATGATTTCTTTAGGGTGACATTTTTTTCTCGGAAGGGCCCTCGTTCTTTTTGGCATCAGATGTCGTAGTTTATCGTTCATTGTTACGTCGCACTACCTCATAACTTGAGAATTTAATTGATGTAATAAATTATATTCTACCTACGCGAGAACGTGGCAGTTTTAGGTCTATGCATTCAAGTCCACCACCGCATTCACGTCCACCTTCGCCACCTCCGCCTGCGCCGCCACCGCCGCCACGATCCACCTGATCCGTCTCCGCCGGTGTAAACCCTCTACTTTTGGCTCCAGAAGGTCCATGTTCGAATCCTGGCGCAGCTATTGAAAATTTTGATTAATGTAACTTCGTTTAGTGAGAGGAAATAGATGACCAACCGAAAATTATTGGTATCTTGATATCAATCCTTCGAACTCTCAACGATAATAAGCCAAGTAGTTCTGCGGATGACACTCAGAAAGTTAAGGTCCCCGTCTTTCTAACTCATACAAGTCCTAGACTTATGAGGGTTGACTTGCAACTAAGTTGGCGTTTCAGAACATTTTTGAACGTAAAACACTTCTATTGTATAGTTTTTGTTTGTTTCATCTTCACCTTCAGAACTGATTCGTATTCATGTTTACCATACTTCTTGAGAAATCAATTATTTTATTATATTTTGTTTTTCAAGCATGGAACACTAACATTTTTGAAATTTGAAATTGTTGAAACAAAAAAAAGTATCATATACATCTAGATTAACAATTTTATTTCGAGAAAGAATAGGAATATAATATTATACAGGGTAGATAAGGAAAAATATACAAATTCATGTCGAAGCTTCAACAGCAAAATTTATTAAAAAAATTGAGGCAACGCTGGATTTCTTTCAAAAAAGTGTCTGGAAGACGATTCCACAAAAACGAAGAATAATCACGGATAAATAAGTAAAGCAGGTCCTTCTGAAAACCTTTACCTCATGTTTGATGCACAGTTTCTCACGTTCCGTTACCACCTGATTCGTGATGTACTGGTGCATCTTCCTTTTTGCAATCTTCACAGATGTAATTTCTCGTTCCCACCGATTGTCGAAAACTTCAGAGGCTACAGGCTCCAAATCCGTCGGGGGCATCATCTCCACATCATTCTTTGTCGTAATATCACAACACTCGCACAATACCGAATGATACAATTTCCTGCCGCGAGTCATGTAAGGGTGGTTCAAAACTTCGGCAGCAGAAAGCCTCTTATTCGGATTGAAATGTAACATCCGAGACAGCAAATCCACGGCGTCATTAGTTGCTAACGGCGACAGATCGTGGAGGGTGTAAATCATTGACGGTTTCCACGGTGACCTCAATACAAGTTTCTTCATGGATTTGGAAGCGTAATCGATGTCACTCATTTCCGGGGTACCCAGTAGACTCATCATCTGGTCCAGTTGGCTGACGCGGCTGCGTGAACTGAAGAGAACTTTCCGACCCAAAAGTTCGGCAAACACGCAGGCTGCCGCCCAGACGTCGATGGCGCCCGTATAGTGTTTGGTCTCCAAGAAGATCTCTGGTGCTCGATATTCTTGTGTTACCACCTCGAGACTCATGCGTTTGGATTTGTCGGTTACCTCTGTTCTGGCCAAACCGAAATCACAGATTTTCAGCATACAATTATCGTATACCAATATGTTCCCCGGTTTGATGTCCCGATGGATAACTTTGGCAGAGTGTATATACTTCAATCCCCTCATAATCTGGTACATGAAGACATGTATCTGGTCCGCCTTAAGTGCTTGCATTGACCATATTATTTGGTGTAGGTCGCCATGCAGTAGCTCTGTCAGGATATACACATCTTCGAACCTATTCAAAGGGGGAGGCTGCATAACTTCTAAGGCAGCGAGGACGTTCTCATGTCGGAAAGTACACAACATTCTAATCTCTCGGAACACCATTATCGCTGTTTGCCGTGAGAAGAACACTTCCGTGATTTTTTTCAACGCCACTCTCTTTCCGTTTCTAGGATCCAGCACATCCCAAACAACGCCGTAGGTTCCGCAACCGATAATCTTGTCTGCGGTGTGCTTGGTGGTGGTTGTGAAGTCAGCTGCTCGCTTCATGCTCATGAACACTTTTGCTTGCACTTCCGTTAGATTATCACTGACTGAAACTGCAGGTTCAAATTTGGAAGTAAACTAGACTGTTTACTAAAACGATTCGTCGCTGAATGATTACAGGTACGTTCTTCAGTTAAAAAGGAATTGTTTCCACCAGAGGGCAGTAATAGCGATAATTATCAAATAACGCCCTAACCGCTTTCCAGATAAAGTATAGGTATTCTGGTAATCCTCATTAGGGATGCAATAGGTATAGGTAAATTGACTAAATCAGGTATCTGCTGAATTGAACCGTTCGAAGAAATACAGTAATACCTTAGAATAATATAATTAGTGCAAAGTCTCATTCTTATTTAACAATGCCTTGATGGTATTCTAAGTGTGATCTTCATGATCTGATTCATATGAAATAAAATAAATGATATTTCATCAAAATAACATATTTCAAATTATAGAATATGTATGACAATGAGTAGGTATTTCTAATACAATGATATTTCATGTCATAATTTCATTAAAATATTCTGGTTCAAATCGAAGGAAGATTTTATTGTAATATGCGACTAGTTTAACTGTTCGTGAACCCTATTGAGCAAATGTTAATTTTGTATTGTTTCGTTTTATAGTAAGTTTCAAGTCAAGGCAATTACCTGATAATGGAATATATATACTTTTTCAGAAAATGTATCATATATAATATGTTTTTGCGGCCTCTCTACGTTCAGTTGACCGAAATCCATAACTGAACAATATAGACTTATACACTCAACTCTCATAGGTATATAAGTTCAACGAGAATTCAACTTATGAATGCATAAATATGGATGAAGGAAATTTTAATGACATGATTCGTATACTGAAAATCTCGAAGATATAAAACAAGTTAGCGGGAGATCATTCCAGAATGACATATCTGAACAATGGATCTCAAGCTAATAATTACGGAATTTTTGAGATAGTTAGAATTCAATGGGATCGAGGATTTACTCCCATTATCTGAAGGTATGTTATCAGTTTAATTTTACTCATTATCAAAACGGATACTTTTTCTTGATGATCTAACTGCTGAACAATTGAGCGAATCGCTTTTTTCACATCATTAACAGTAGTGGTATAGATATCGTCGATTCTACTGTCCCTTGTCGTTGTGATCTACTATTTCGATAGCTACTGGACACTTCAAAATTAATCACATTCACACGAGTCATGGTATATCGTAATAGTCTTATTTGTATACCTACGACTGTTCGTTGCGTGGTATTCTCTTTTGCACTGATTCTGTATAACTTCCACTCTTCTTGAACATATTGAATATATCCCTAATAATTTTATCGAAGACTTCCCGATAATTGCATATTTTGTTTCCCTTTCTCCCAGAATGAATATACGCGATTATAAAATACTGAGTATACGCATGGTTAATTCATCCACGATGCTGTATTTATCCATATTTTTTATTCGCCATCTTTACTACTTCAATACCTAGCAATAATTACTTAGAGCAGTTTTTCTCAACCTTTCAGCTCTAGCGACCCAATTTTTTTAATCAATTTTAATCACGCCCCCTATCCGAAAGTTTAATTGGAGTTAGTGATAAAATATTAAAATATTGTATCGGTAAATGCACAGCGACGGTGTTCAAGTAATGTCTGACAAATTCCATAGTTTTCAAGCGCGTGTGGACGCATATAATAGAGAATTTTTATCATATAAAAATATTTTTTTGTTAAATCACTAACAGAACCATTTCTGTTACCACTATCAAAAGATTTTTCTCTGTGTGTGGACGCATGATTCAATAACGATAAGCTCTAGGTGCTAAAGATGTCAGCCCTAGTCTCTAAATTATGTTGACGACATTTGTAACAACAGTTTTTTTTAGAAAAAGAAGACCGGCAGGAAGCGAAGCTGTTTCGGGATTACTTATATTTGTTATGAAATTGAGCTACTTGGTTGATGTATTCGTAAACGAATAGTTACACATAAAAGTATGATTTGTAACCATTGAAAATCACTTAATCATGATGAAGAAGAACTCTATAAACGACAACATAATTGCAAAATAAGAGTTAGAGATCCATTTCATAATACTCTTGTTAGTCTCTTAGTCACAATTTTCTATGAGAACTGTTCACTTCAGATATTATCATGAAGTACCCAAAATCCACTGCAAGAGAGAGAAAAAGGGTTGCCATTGAAAAAAACAAATTTTTCAAACACATCAGGAATGTTCATAGAATTTTTTTAAGCACCTTGTAGGATTTTTCATCCTCGATAATCTGATTATCTCTTCTACTATCGCTGTTAATTGAATGACACTTGCATTCACATACCACTTGACGGACGATCGTGTTTCACACCAATTCAAAATAAACAATGTAACAAAATCAACAATAAAAATATGCACAAATCACAACTACTAAGTACGTAATTCGTGGCCCCTCAGATGTTCAGAGTGTCCAACGTCATGTTCAATACAAGAAATGAGTCTCTGACGAGTGGATAGAACAGAAATTTCAATTTCAGCCGCTGAAATACTCATAATTGCAAAAATAATTTTCTGATTCAAAGATCGAAAGAGATAAGAAAAGTAGATGAATAATCAACAAAATTGCAACAATATAAATACTTTTTGACAAATAGAAGACATACTGTTATGATTCCATGGATTGCTATTTTTGTCTTAATGCAATAAATGAATTTATATTGGTTATAATAATTATTATATTATGATTTCTATATTTACTTTGAGTACTATGATTATAATGGCAATGGAGTGAAAAACGCTCAGATTATAACTGGTTTATTCGTTTCAGCCCGAATCGCTTTACCATTGATGAGTACAAAAAAACCGTACAAAAAAAATATACATAGCAAGCAGTGGCGGGTACAATTCCCACAAATCGTTGATATCTTCTGTTAGCGAAAAGCTATTATGTTGCGGTTTTCGTTGGTCTATTGGGATTTAGTTCCTCTATTTCATTGTGTGTTTATATGATTACCATTACGTTTGATTTTTTTGTTTCAAATCACCCAGCGGTAATTTTTGAAACCTTAAAATATTTTCCAGCTGTTTTTCAGGGTCACTTTTACCAAGATATATTTTTTTCAGAGTTGTCATCATCATTATTCATTGCTGAAATATAGCCGACAGCCGTTCTTAGTTGTTCACTCTGTACATGATAATCGAGATATCAGTAAATACACAAGTTTTATAGCATTTTCAAAACGGAAATCCGATGGTTACAAACCTGCACTACTAATTCATTTCCCGGCGAACGATAAAGTGCTATTTTACGCCTGGCGGGCGGTAAAGTGTCTTTTTACGCCCGGTCTTGGATAAAATTATTTATTTCTGATCCGAATATTATAAGCATACATCGTCATAGTCACGATATCATTAAATAGGTTCATAACTTCCTTAGGATGTTGAAGGGGCTATGATTCCCTGGATACATGAATAACTATATGATGTTGAATATTGATAATTGTTGATTGATGAAATATTTCGGTCAACCTCGATTTTTATATTTCAAAATAGGTATCTACCAACTCATTATTTATCAAATATTTTCATAAGATTGATACTGTGCGTAGTTAGAGATTTCTTGAGATCCTACAAATATAGAATATTTTGTATATTTTACCTATAGCTAGTCAATATACTATCATTTATGTTATTGATGAGATGATTTGCTTTTATCTGTACGAATTTGATTGTGGAAGTTACACTTCGAACACGACTACAGGTACTAAAATTCATGAAATATATACCTATAATCAAATTTCTTCGAATTATTTGAAATCCGGCAGATGAGCCTTTTATTCTTTCCTATTTATTTCATCTCTTACCTATGAGGATTAAGTATACTTAAATTGTTGGAGGTACTCGTTGTTCGCAAATTACCTTCACTATCGCCCTCTGGTGGAAACAAGTGGAGTGAAGAACGTATACCTGAAATCATTCAACAACGAACCGTCTTAGCGAACAGTCTAGAGTTAACCTCCTGAATCTTGATCATGAAGCGAGCAGCTGTTGACTCATCGACCATCACCAAACAGTCACAACAAGACAAGCTTATCGGATCTGGAACATACGGCGAAGTATGGGATGTGCTGGACCACAGAAAAGGCAAGAGAGTGGCGTTGAAGAAGATTACGAATGCGTTCGTTACACGTGAATCGGCGCTAATGGTGCTTCGAGAGCTGATAATGCTGTGTACTTTCCAACATGAAAACGTCCTCACTGCCTTAGAATTGATGCAGCCTCCGCCTTTGAACAGATTCAAAGAAGTGTTTATTCTAATGGAGCTACTACATAGTGACCTAGACGATATAATATGTTCCGAGAGATTACTATCGGCGGACCACATACATGTTTTCATGTACCAGATAGTAAGAGGACTGAAATATATACACTCGGCCAAAGTTATTCATCGGGACATAAAACCGGAGAATATACTGGTAAACGAAAATTGCGGATTGAAAATTTGCGATTTAGGTTTGGCCAGAGCTGTGATGACTGATAAATCCCGAAGGATGACCTTGAACGTAGCAACGGCTGATTTTCGAGCTCCTGAGCTTATAATGGGGGCCGAACACTATACGAGTGCCATCGACGTTTGGGCGACAGCCTGCGTGTTCGCCGAACTATTGGGACGCAACGTTCTTTTCAGCTCGCACAGCCACTTAAGTCAACTGGACCAAATGATGGATCTTTTGGGTACCCCTACGGAGAGCGACATCTACTACGCTCCCATATCCACGAGGAACGTTGTGGCAACGACATCGTGGAAGCCGTCAAAATTATCCACCCTCCACAATTTGTCACCGCATGCGACTGATGAAGCAGTGGATTTGCTGTCCCGAATGTTGACATTCAATCCAGAAAAGAGGATTACCGTTACTGGAGTTTTGGATCACCCTTACATGGTTCGAGGCAGGAAATTGTACCATTCTTCATTATGCAAGTGCTGTTCTTTGACAAAGAAAGGCGTGGATTTGGAGCCTGTCGCCTCTGAGGTTTTCGACGACCGATGGGAACAAGAAATAACCTCTGTGGAGGTTGCCAAAGTGAAGATGCATCAGTATATCACGAATCAGGTGGTACCTGGACTAGAGCAACTGTGCATCAACCCTGAGTCACAGGTTTTCAAAAAAATTAAGCTGGAGGATTGATTGAGTTTTAGTGGAGTTAATCACTTCAAAACTCTTGATGCAAGTGTGGTATATTGCATCGTATGATATGAATTTACTTTCGATTCAACTCAGAATATTCCAAACTATCCTCTTTCAAATGTGAAAAATATGTATTTGTTTTCAAAAATATTTTCTCTCAGCTAAGAATATACAAATTCGTATGAGAAATATCTGCACAATTTCACTCGGTTTCTCGTTCGAATGTACAAGGTGCACCACTTAGAATGGAATCCTCCTTTAACTTTTTTGTTATTGAATATATGTAAAAATGTTGAATTAAAAAGTTGAATAATATAATTTGAATTTTTATTCTATGTTTTATATTATGTTATTTTTCCGAAATGGACACCAACTTTGGTTTTTCAAATAAAAAATCATATATGTACCTATATTTTTTCGAAATTTGATAGAACTTTCTTTTCTGCTTTAATTGATATCAACAAGTTGCATGTTTTGAAGAAAAATTACTAAGCTATTATCAATCAAAGTAGATCAAAATAACGTTTCATAGGTCTCATATAATTATGTTATTTTCTCAATTGAAATTTAACACTCCAAATTCCAAAATTAACAATACCTTGACATTTCCGTTGATGATAATCAAAGAAGACAAATTTTCAAAGCCCACTATGTTAAACTACACTGTTCATATATTATCTTGTTTCATGGCTATACAATACCGAGCCTATACCGCATTTAAAAACAACAACTTAAGTCTACCAACTTTCTCGGATTCAATTGATTTTAATTGTTTTCAATACTTTTTATGTTAAGGTTTTCTCTCTTTGTTTTTGTATCCATAATTAATTAACTCGCATGTCGTTTTATAGTAATTTTTGAAAGTGTTACCGTAAAGAGAGAAATGGAAAGCAAAAAACAAGCCACTTGCGCTCAGTTTGCTACCGGTCAAAATGACCTGAATGTAGTTAATTATCTTCTTTTTGTTTTAATTGAATAAACTGAAACTTTGATTGTCAACATCTCAGTCATTTTCCATCAAAATATACAACTTATTGATATCAATGGAATCAGAAAAGAAAGTTCTATCGATTATCGAAAAAAATATACATAGTGGTCCTCTTGAAAAACCAAATTTGGTATCCATTTCAAGAAAATGACATAAAAAAAATGTTTATCTAAATTCAAGTTATTTTTTTAAAAACAAACAAGAACAAAAAAGTTAAAGGAAGGTTACATTTCGAGTGGTGCATCCTGTATCTACATAGAATAATAAAAAAGAGTCACATCATTTGCATTATGCGTCAATGCACCTGTTTGTTATGTTTCATGAATATCGAATATTTTATTCCATAGATATTTATTCATTGCCCGAAACAATCCGGAATATACCTAGCTTATTCCATTTTAAAAAACAACTGAAATTATTCACGAGAGAAACTCAAAAATTCCTTTAAAAGAATTAATAACCTCTCTTCATTTCATTCTTACGAGGGTGTATAATATGCATCTGTTTGTTCTGTGTATTAAACAATCATTTACCACGTGATGTCTTCAATTCTAATCATTCATATATTTTATGTATAGGTATCGAAACAAGTGTTTAATCACTTATCGATTGTTCTTGTCTGTTTGTATTTGTTCTATATACTTAGCATTCGAACTCGACTATTTTATTTTTATTTATATTGTACTGTAGTTATAGCGAATTTTATTTATTAGTATAACATTTATTTCATCTGATTTGATTTGATATTTACTGGGTTTCGTCATACTTCTCATCCCATTTATTTTTATTGTAAATAATAATTCGAATTATTCATAATCATTCACCAATACATGAATTTTATATATATATCTGTGCATAACTCAATTGACCTACCTACATTTTTGAAACATCATTGTATAGAGTTGATCAAATTTAACTCTCATCATCAGGCTCTTGAAGACCTTTCGAAATCATTATTCTGATCACTTCAGTTCGTAACACCAGCTTTTAGAACTATCTATGATTGAGCATCGAAATACTAATGGTCTACATTTTCTACACTACCCAAACTTAAATTGCATCACATATCTAGCATTTTTCATTGAAATATAAATAATCAAATCCAATGAAAATATACTTTATTGCCTGAATTTTCATTAATTTTTTCATTTATGATTTAGAACATGAATTCTCATTGACAAAGTCATAACAGATTTGAATACAATTAAACAATTGTATGAGTTCGAGGTGTCAATTTTATGAGTGATTTATTCTTATGTTTTTAAAAAGTATATTACCGTCAATAAGAATATAATTCGTAATTCGAACAGTTGATCAAAAGAAGAATATTTTCATCAACAATGATAATAATAGCGTCTTCATTGGTTTGAAATAATAATAATGCTTTTATTGTCAACGTAAAAAAATGATTTTCACAAAAATTTAGGTGGATGACAACTTTCTTGATTATTGACATGAGATGGCTTCAGCCAGAAAAAAGAAACATTGTGGTTTGCATGCAACAGAATATATTCATTATTGAAATTATGATGAAGATAGTATGATTTTTATTAGGATTATCAGCGATTAAACACCGTCTCGGACATTGCAGGTGACTCGGCAATCGCCTCGTCACCTAACACTGTCCACGACTATTATGAATCGCATAATAATCTCGTTAGATCAATATACCTATAATAATCATTGATGAAAATTTCATATGAAAATATTTCAATCTTCAATGATACGATAACACAAATAAATTGAAAATGTATTTGAGAGTTTCACCAATATATACAATATGGCTTGCAATGTCCTGAACAGTGAGAATGATTTGAATGTCTGATTGTTTCCATCATATATTTACATTGTACTTGTTAAAAAAATAATCTATGTTATGTACCACGAACACATGAATCGGTATAAGTAAAGTCTTCATGAGAAGAGAGATCACTCACGAGACACTTTTCTTGCTACTGATGAGCCTATTGATTGCTGAACAAATTTTGCCTTAAAAGCATAACTGAATTTGATGGCTTCTTCATTGGGTGAGTCTTAAACTTTCTCTTCAAAATATGATTTCGTATTGTTAGGAAGTGCTTTTTGATAACATTTATCATTTGTATTATTATTGAAGAAATGTTGAAGAAATGTACTTCGAAATGTAATTACTTTGGATACATTCTACTAAGATGTATAAGAATTGCAAAATCATTATGTTGCAAATTTATTCAATGAATGCATCTTTCATTTCAATTTCTAGTGAAAATGGATCAAGTCTCTTGAAGCAGTGTGGAGAGTTGAAAATAATTAGTTCAAGATATCTTGTTTCCTCAGCTTGAACTTCAACTCGCGATTGAAAAGAATTTCCTAGATATTTTTCAGCTTAGATTTGATCATCAGAGGAGTTGTATAAAAATGGAGATATAAAAGGGCTATCTATACAAAGATCAATAATTGATACTATTTTTTTATATTCTGGTTCACACGAAAAGGGATATCCTGTAATGTTCAGAGAACATCGTGAGAACCAAGGTAAAGAAGGTAGGAGTTGGTAAATTTCTGGAGATGGTATGCCTCGGGGAACAATTTCCTAGGCAATGAGTTCCAAAGTCTCGATGTTCGCTGGATGAACGAGTCTTTTGAAAGGGACGTTCTGCAGGTCTCTAAAGTGACCACGAAGAGGTGTGAAGACTGAACTTGATGGGTTTATCTCGAAGAGCATCGCCCATGAAAATATCTATAAAACAAAGAAAAATCGCCAACCCTTCTACGGTGTTCCAGAGAAGTGAGCGAGTTTGTAAGCGAGGCATTACCGACGAGACGAATTGCCCTTTTTTGGACAGACTCCAATAGTTTCAGGATATGTTTAGGTGCCGCATTCCAAATATGGGAACAGTATTCCGGGACAGGTCGGATCTGTGCCTTATAGATCGCGAAACTGTGTATAGGACAATGAAGTTGCTTCCAACAAATCGTTGATGTGAAGTAGAAACAGTGTTGGTGCTAAAATTGATCCCTTCGGATCACCAGCATTTATGAGTAGTATCACATGAAACTTCATCGATCACTACATGGAGAGACCGGCACTGGTACGAAATACTGCAGGTAAAAATGGCGCGGATAAAATAGCGCAAGATCATAATATCGCAGAGACGAAATATCGAACGGATAATAAAGTATTTAATAACACAGTCAAAATATATTGAATTCAAAACATTCATTTGTTAACAATAATAGTTAATTATGTATTAAGGAAATAATAAGTGCTTTTCAATGCCGATGACAAACTTTGCGTCCCGAGGGCCTCCGGCCCGAGGCACAGCAATTGCCTGAGGTTATTAAGGCTTATTAATTCCCGTGGTACATTGATAATTTCATTTTTAACTGATTTAAACGAAATACATGTTTCAATTTATCATCTACCCAGTATATTCGAATCAAGAATTTGGTTGTTGCTAGATTGTTGCTATGATAATTGTTTATAGATCATCCCAACGGAGATTTTACCTCCTTTATTGATATCGTTACTATGACGATATAAGCTTATAATATGCCAGTCACAAATAAAATAATTGAAAGTTTCAACAAAGTTACAAAGATAGATTATGTGCTATATTGATCTCAAATGTTGTTGAATGTTTCTGAAGGAGTAATTTTTTAGCAAGACGATAATTCTTTCCTTTGTTTAGTTTATATTTACTGTGACCTGCATCATCATTTCTGAAACCAAAACTCTATATTTATTAACCAAGATTTCAGTGAAATTTTGTTCCTTCAGAAATTAGTTACATGATTTTAATAAAGATGGATTGAAACACTGTAATGAATTTTGAAAGGACAGATACCAAGCCTCCAGGGAATTATCTTTTTTCCAACATAATTCCTTTTCCAGTCCCATGAGATGAAAGCTTGACGAGGAGTCCCTGGTGCCAAACTCGATCAAATGCCTTGGAAATATCTAATGTCACGGTTAAAGTTTCTCCATATTTTTCAATAGCCAGCTGCCATAAATGTGAGATGTGAGAGAGCAGGTCACCAGTTGATCTCTGATGACAGAAGTTGACAAATCCTGAGTGTAATGCTGTCATACATCTTTCTTCATTATTGGCAGTGGCAAGTAACATCAATTATTTTGTGTTGATAGTTGGCACGCTCGATCGATGCGAATGAATTGATTATTTCATGCGAAAACCGTATTTCAAAAAAAGATTGTCAAAAATGAGTCCCGCATGAACGCCACTGGTAGAAATTGCCAGAATACTTTTGTACTTATTTCCATGTAGAGAATTTCACTGAAATAAATATATGATCAGGCCCGCGCCGTACATAAGGGCAAAGTCGTGTGGTGCACGACGGCGCCAAGGTGCCGAAGGCGCCGAATAGCATCTAAACTCAAAAGTAAAAAAAAAAAGAAAGCGACAAACAACATTGTCAAAACAAAATTTATAATGATAGAAAAGTAGAACAGTAAGGAATTGCCAGCTATTACATTGTTGTTTATTCGTTTATTTTTTCATTTTTACTCTTTGAGACGAGGGAACCGAGTTTTTCTAAAATAATATATTTTCCAAATGAGAGTACGCAATAATAGCAATAATTAGACCGTGTACGTAACATGATCACATGATAGAAAGAGAAATTAGTCTATCCAATTAGAATATCAAACATAGTTTGAAATGAATGTCTGGTAGACTACGAGCAGAAAACAACTACTTTCCTGGTAAATACCACGCAGAACATTGAATTAAATCTGCTCGTAATCCATGCAACGATTCACACTGTGAATGCAGATCGCAAATGTTTCTTTCTTCCTAAGACGTGACAAATTCACATTGGGACAGGCACGCCTAACAACCTACAGACCGGTTTCGGGCTTATTGGCCCTCATCAGTGCAGGGTAGTTATCCGAGTAGAGACCGTAAGATCTCCACTCGAAGCGTTGCCTGTCCCAATGCACCTTCGTCGCGTTTATTTGACCGCACTGAGCCGCGTTCCAACAGACAATTGGAAGTGGTGACACCATGCGGCAGAAGAAAGAAACACTCCAGAACTAAATCTCCCAAATCACAGAACTTGGAAGTGGCTTATAGCTCGACTAAGCTAATAAATGAAAAATGGAAAAGCCATAAATTGGACAACAATTTTAGAAAGAGAAATTAGTCTATCCAATTAGAATATCAAACATAGTTTGAAATGAATGTCTGGTAGACTACGAGCAGAAAACAACTACTTTCCTGGTAAATACCACGCAGAACATTGAATTATATCTGCTCGTAATCCATGCAACGATTCACACTGGTATTTACCAGGAAAGTAGTTGTTTTCTGCTCGTAGTCTACCAGACATTCATTTCAAACTATGTTTGATATTCTAATTGGATAGACTAATTTCTCTTTCTAAAATTGTTGTCCAATTTATGGCTTTTCCATTTTTCATGATCACATGAATTGTGTAAACTCAAACAAATCTGATTTTATTTATGTTCGAGCTTGAAATTTGGCTTGCAACTGCAACGATCCAATGAGAGTACAAGCGTTTTTTTTCCTGTCTAAGCTTTCAATGTATACGAAACTTCATATATTAAAACTTGAAGCGCCACTACCAAATCAGAATGTTTGATCCCATGGGATAACTTTTTTTTTGTAATTCCTATTCGTTTTCAGAGTTTTTGTGTGAAGATTTGTTGATTTTTTGTGGTATGAAATCCGTACCACGAGCCGGCCTCTATCTAACCTCTTCAAGTGACAAATGGTCAACAGAGGTGAAAAGCATTTCAGATGTTTTAAATATTTTTTTAATTTTTTTGTGCATTTGTATCATATATAACATTTGAAACTAAAATACAAAAATGTTAGTTGTAATACTGTTAGCATGGCACTTGCACCCCCCTGGCAAAGAAAATACATAGAAAAATACAATATTTTCTGTTATTTGTTTGAATAAAAACTTAAGGCGCCTGGGCAGCTGTCCAAATTAGTTCATCACCTTGTCAATAAATTCAGTATCTCCTATACTTTTCGAACGAAATATACGGAAATATATATTCAAATACTCGATTTTTGCCGGCGGCGCTTATGTTACTTTGCTTTCTCTAAACCCTCTATTTTGGTACTCATTAGACAAATCTCGCTGCCACTGGTTAGTAGTATATGATGTGTAGGAGCAGATGCACCCCCTGAATGTAATTCTGGTAGCACCCATAACGGTAAGAATATATTTTTGTTTTCTATAAGTTTATATTATGATATGTACTTCAATGAGAAAATACATGTAGGAATATCTTGTACTTGTAGAATACAAAAATGAAAATTTTATGAAAAAACTATTTGAATTTTTTTCAATAGTGGATATAATACCTACTCAACCCGTATCTGTACTCACATATGTGAACGTGATACAAATTTGGGGCGTTATTTAAAATTTGTACAAGGGCGCAAAAAGTGCTATATGCGCGGGCCTGTTATATGATTCGTAGATATTATAAACTGAATGGAAGTCCAAATGATTTCAAGAAACGTTTTGATTTAATCTGTTTGGGTAAGCTGATTATTCATTCAAATACACAGAGTGATGAGAAAAATATTGGTATTTTATTGCCTCTAACATCATTCTAGCAGCAAGTCAGCAGGAATTCTTGAAGACACATTGAAGGATTTGATTATTATCATCAGGTACCTGAGGATATTCACATCACTTTATGACTGTGATAGATCATAATTATGTGGATCATCAAGTAAATATTTTTTTAAATTATGCATAGTATTATATATGGATGCTCATCTTTTTTCGTAAATATTTAAACAAAATCATATTTCGCAATTTTCGATACCATTCCAAACATACAAGAATCACTTCTGCAGCACTTGTACTTGTACCTGGCTCAGAAAGTATACAGTACTGTCCTAAATTCAATCAGAAATATTCACATTTACTCCATCATTTCAAAACGGCAATGAAAATGCACATATTCAGTATCTCGAGTGAAATAATCGCCCATTTTGTTGCCAAAAAATATTTGAATCACTATTATAGTGAGACCTTTGTACTATAAGTCATTTCAATATTCAATTATTTCACAAAATGTCTCGTTTTGTATTTTTTCATTGGTTATTGGTAGGTATATTCATTTCATGCGTCGGTAATAAAACTTCAATCACTTTTTATTTATATTAGGCTAAAAAATGTTTCCATTATGTTTAATCTTTGCTTTTTCCACTCTCATGAATTCTTGAGTATATTATTCACTTATTGAGTATGAATTACCCTCGGAATCACCTATTTATGTACCAAATGCGTTATATAGATCTAGGATCTGGTAACAATCGTGTAACATAAAATATTTTATTTTATCATAATGAAATATCGATTTTACAATCGGTTTATTGCTCGTAGCATTTTCTTTCAATTTTTCTTCTCATAAAAGGCATTGGATTTGTTGGTATTTTGACGTTTGTTGAATATTGCTGTTGTTATGGCACCCTGATTTATTCAAGTCGGCCTATACAATATTACTTCTTAAACTGGGTTCGTGAATATTTGAGCAGGAGAAAGAATAGTGGGTGTAGATATAAATACACTTATCTCAGAGTACAAATATCTATGTATCATTCGAGTCGATTAGACAGGCAGAGTTGGCAAATATAAAAAGGATTTCTTGATGATGATTTCGTGAACTAAACAAATTACGAGAATTGAACTGAATACCGGCACATTAAGATGACTTTTATTTAATTGACGAAAACCGAACTGTCTCATGGTAATCCATCTTTCACTGTTCTGCAATTACTCTAAGTCGTGGTTCATGTCGATTTTGCCAAATGTAAATCATTTCAGATGTAAATCTCATATTTTTACAATTCTTCCATTACTTCTCGTTCAAGTTAATATAAATATAAATTAGTTGAAGGTCACTGGGATAATTAGTTTTTACGGCTGCAGATATCATGCCCATAAATAGACTACCTAAGTCCTGACGTCACAAGTAGGCGGAGTTTAGCGAACCTTTCCATACAAATCGATGTTACATGTTAATCTGCCATAAGAGATACTTTATTTGATTTTATAAAAATTTCTAGTTGGAAATATGAGCAAACAAGTACATATTCAATTACAGTGGGGTATCACTGATTTGTGACCGAATATATCACAAAGGTAAGTTTTCAAATAGCTGCTATTTTGAGAATATAAATATTTTGAGGTTATGTGTGACTACTTTGTTGTTATTAAAATGGATAACAAAATTGTTTTTTCTAGCTTTCCATAATAAAATGGTTTCAAAACATGTTCTCTGAAGATTTCTTCCATTATTGAGTTAATTGAAAATCTTCATTTGAAATCATTAAAAAGGGTGAAAATGCCTTATAACCTGGACATATGAAAGGCATGCAGTATGAAATTGAGTTGATGATAATCACAGGAGAAGTACATGCCAACAAGAAGGAAGAATATCATAATGTACAGAAGGTAAATATGTCATTTGCTTATTTGTGATGTTATCTACTGATTATACCATTTCTATCACAGATAACATTGAACGAAACTGAAGAATTTTCCACAGCAAATTATGCTTGTCCCAGAAGAATACCATCATATTGCAGCATAGCTCTATTTGGGCATGACAATATATCTATAACTGATTAGGACTAGGAAAGTACCTGGAATGTGCCAAAATCAAATACATTTGTTAGTTGAACATTCTTAGAATATTATGAAGATATTAGTGTCAATATTATTGTAATCCACTTCTTAATTAGTTCTTGAACAAATATACCTATGTTATGATAAAACTTATTTGAATTGTCTATATTATATCAGAACTAAATTGAGTAAATCTCTTAGAAACATGAAATTTGTATCTCAGAAATCTCCATAAAATTATATGTATTGAAAAAATAGTTGAAATAAAATATAGTATGTATGTAGGGATGAGAAACAGAGGTTGTTCGAATGAACAAAAATGTCTTGCAATGTTCAAAGTTATATTCAATTTGTATAAGTCAGGTTCACAACTACATAGAGAATCAAATGAAAATACATGACCTATTAATTTTAATTACATTGTCTTCTGTAACCACTTCTTGAACATGCAGGTATATCTATAGAGTATTCTCATTAGTAGATGATTTGTGCCGATTCTAGACCTCCTCCCAAGGTCACACACCCCCCACGTGGCCTTGGGGGGTCAATGACCTTAGGGGGGTCAATGACCTTGGGAGGAGTGACCTTGGGAGGAGTGACCTTGGGGTGAATGACCTTGGGAGGAGTGACCTTGAGAGGAGTGACCTTGGGGTGAATGACCTTGATGCGATCTTGGGAGGAGTGACCTCGAGTTGGCGACCTTGAGAGGAGGGTGCCCTTGGGAGTTGCTGTGGCCTTGAGAAGAGCGCGTCCTTGAGGAGGGCTTTCTTTTTTTCTGTGAGCGTGACCTTGTGTTTCCACACCCCTGAAATGGGAGGGGGTGCGACCTTGAACACTGCTGCTGCGTGCGCATGCGCCATTCTCCCGCGAGAGTTCAAGATCGCGTTGGTGAGAGTGGGGGAGGCGGTACTTCTATAAATTCAAGGGTGCGCAGAGCGGAGCACAGTTTATTGGGAATCACATATTAATCAGCATTTGTTGTTTGTTCGTGAGTGATAAAAGCGTTTTTTATTCATCATCATCATGTTGACCTGCAGTGCTTGTTTCCAAACATTTACGCGTAGTGATAATTTACGCCGCCATCAAAGAATTTCATGTGTTGGTGATTTGAGTGATTTGGGCGAGCCTAGTGCAAAAAGGGCTCGATTGGATATTTCGAATCCGCCAGCGCCATCGACATCTAGAAGTATGCAAAGATGTGTGCCCTGCGCTAAAGATGTTCCATCAGATAGGATGGGTGCTCATAAGAGAACCTTGGAGCATCGCTCTAATGCGTGCATGCACTACAGAGATGGCGTATATGCGATCGAGAGCGCGTTCAAATGCCGCATTATTAGCTATAGGTTAGAGTGTAGAACGAACATTTTAGATTACAATGCGTTCTTCAATGAGAATAGAGCTACAATTATATCTCTATTAGATAATATGCTACTGATTCATCACTCGATTAAAGTGAACATGGAAGTTTTTGGTAGATATGTCATTGAAACCCGAGATGTGAGAGATGTGAAATCTTTCATGGCTCCGAATCGCATAATTGCTTCATCGCCAGATTTGGAAGATATCGTTGACGCATTTCGGGATTGTCTTTCGAATCTAGCTATCGAATTCGAGGAACGTGATTCTGGTGAGTTGTTTGAAAAAATCAGATGTCGACTAAGTTTGCTTATTTCTTTTTTTTACTTTGATATTACAGGTTGGGCTTTAGAAGAGATTTTGTTTCTAGAAATAAATATTAATAAATATAGTCCATTAAGAGGCGGGTCTTACATAAAGCTGCCCACCTATATTGCGAACAAGAAAGCGGTGGTAAACATTATTAATCAGGATGAGCATTGTTTCGCCTGGGCAGTTACATCAGCTTTGTATCCTGCGAGGATAAGGAATACCGAAACATCTTCCTACCCACACTTTTCTACAGTATTGAATCTGGTTGGTATAGAGTTTCCTATGAAAGTAAGTGATATTCCAAAGTTCGAAAATCAAAATGATTGCTCCATCAATGTTTATGGGTTAGAGAGCGTATTCGATGATCAAAAAATGAAATATAGGGTTATTGGGCCGCTTCATTATGCTAAGAATAGGTTGGGTAGGCATGTAAACTTACTTTATATCTCGGACGATTCCGATAAGGGGCATTATTGCTGGATAAAAAATTTATCGCGATTAGTGTCAAGTCAATTAAATGCCAGAGGGCATAGGAATTTCTTTTGCGATGGGTGTCTGATATGTTTCTCCGATGAGTCGAAGTTGCTACGTCATAAGTTGAATGATTGCAATCATACATACACTACGGTTCCATCTCCAGAAATCAAGGTTGATAAATTCGGAAATAGCGCTCCCGGGAATATTTTAAAATTCCAAAGTTTTGAGAAACAGATGAAAGTACCATTCGTTATATATGCGGATTTTGAATCTGTTCTGAAACCCATCCAAACTTGTGAACCAGATCCTACGGGGTCGTATACTAATAAAACATTCGCTCACGAGCCGCATTCATTTGCATATCTCATCAAATGCTCCTACGATGATTCCCTCACTAAATTTGTTTCATTCCGAGGAAAAGGTGTAGCAAAAAAGTTTGTCTCCAGTTTAGTTGATAATGTTAAGGCTATATATAATATGCATTTGAAATGTGTTGTTCCTATGGCTAAATTGAGTGCTGCAGAGAAGCTTGATTTCGCTACCGCTACAATTTGCAACATTTGTGATAAGCCACTTGATTCCACAGATGTTAAAGTTAGAGACCATTGTCACCTGACTGGTAAAAAGAGAGATGGCGCTGCACATTCTAAATGTAATTTGAATTTCAAGCTACCTAACTTCATCCCCATCTTTTTCCATAATATGAGCGGGTATGATAGCCACCTCTTCATCAAACAATTGTTCGAGCATGAAGAGAGGGTGGATTGTATCGCTCAAACTAAGGAAAAGTATGTTTCATTCACGAAACATGTTTTTGTTGATGAGTACTTGGGAAAAGATGGGAAAAATCATAAAATGTTCATGAAGTTGCGCTTTTTAGATAGCTATAAATTTCTTTCTGATCCGCTGCATTCTCTAGCTGAAAATCTGACTACGGAACAGTGTGTTGAGACAGCGAGAGCATTTCAAGATCGCGAACAATTTAAGCTAATGACGCGAAAAGGCGTATTTCCGTATAGTTTTATTACATCTATCGATAAATTGGAGCATAAAGGTTTACCTTCTCAAAATGACTTTTTCGATAATTTATCGAATGAACACATTTCGAATGAGGATTATCGTAGAGCTGAGCGTATTTGGAAGATATTCAAATGTAAAACGCTTGGGGATTATTCAGACGTATATCTGAAATCGGATGTTTTGTTATTATGCGATGTTTTTGAAAATTTTCGGAAGGTTAGTTTGAAGACATACAAGTTGGACCCATGTCAATATTATACAGCCCCTGGTCTATCGTGGGATGCTATGTTGCGCTACACAAAAGTGGAATTGGAACTCTTAACTGACATCGACATGGTGAATTTCTTTAAGAAGGGAATAAGAGGCGGTGTCAGCCAGTGTAGTATGAGAAGCCATGTAGCTAATAATAAATTCCTCCCAAATTTCAACCCTGATGATCCATCGTCGTTTATAATGTATTTGGATGCGACCAACTTGTATGGTCATAGTATGTCGCAACCACTACCTACATCTGGTTTCACATGGTTAACTGATGTTGAAATCTCAAATTTGGATATCTCGAATGTTGCAGATGATGATCCGTTCGGGTATGTTCTCGAAGTAGATATTCACTACCCTGAAAATTTACATGATGCACACTCGGATTTACCTTTTCTTGTGGAAACCATCAGCCCGCCAGGTTCAAAATCCGCTCATAAGAAACTGATTCCGAATTTATCGAATAAGTTAAATTATATAATCCATTATCGAAATTTGAAACAGGCGATTAGAAATGGTTTAATCTTGACGCGAATACATAGAGTTCTTAAATTCAATCAATCTCGCTGGTTGAAGAAATATGTAGACCTCAATACTGAGATGCGCAATAAAAGTACGAACAAAGCCGATAATGGATTATTTAAAAAGATGGTCAACTGTGTGTATGGTAAAACTATGGAAAATGTCGATAGAAGGACCGATATCAAACTTGTGACCCATTGGGAGAGTATCGGGAAGCGGAAGGGTGCTAATGCATTAACGACCCTTCCCAATTATAAGACTTGCACGATATTTCATGAAAATTTCGTTGCAATTCACATGGGTAGGGTTAGCGTGCATTATGATAAACCGCTCTATGTGGGCTTCAGCATATTAGATGTGTCGAAAATTGTAATCTATGATTTCTTATATGATTGTATCAAGAAAAATTTTCCTGGAACATCCTCATCATTATTGTATACCGATACTGATTCCCTCATCTTGAAAATTGATAGCGAAAATTTCTATGATTTTATGAAAGAAAACATAGAATATTTCGACACGTCTAATTATCCTGTAAAAAATAACTTCAACATGCCTCGCACAGAATCGATCGTCGGCAAAATGAAAGATGAATTCCCAAACAACCCCTTAATTAGTTTTTATGGTACTGGCGCCAAAGCTTATTGCGTCAAATCAACGACTAGCGAGGTGAAAAAAGCGAAAGGTGTTTCCAGGGCTGTTATAAGAAACGAACTATCTCTAGATAGTTATAAAGACATCGTTGAGAAAGGTGGTTTGATATTTCGCAAGATGAATACTTTTCGTAGCTATAAGCATGACATCTTCACGGAGATGAGAAACAAAGTTGCTCTTTCATATCACGACGATAAGCGGTTTATTATTCCCAATACTGTCAGAACTCTTCCTTGGGGTCATAATGATATCGATTTTTATCGATTTAGTCCAGAGCAAAATTCAATTTGGTTACATCAGGCAATAAGCAACTTGTCGCAGAATGATCAGGGGGAGGATAATGAACGGTCCAAAAGATTAGACTCGCTAATTGAAATGTTGATGGAGCAATTAGAACCTCAGCAGTGAGCTCTATACCGGGAGAGGGGGTAGGGGGAGGGGAGGATTGTTTGCTACATGCCCTATAAGGGGTATAAGATATTTCCATTCCTCCGAGTTGGTGACTAGCTGCGATATTGGCAACAGCAGTTGAGATGACTACCGAGGTCAGCGAGACGCTTGCGAAACTTTCAATTCAGGAGCATGATAAAGAAAAGGGGAAAGCTGTGAGTATATTTTTTATTCGATAATATTCTCGATTTTGGGAATCATTTCCATATTATAAATGTATATTTTCTCGTTGCAGCCTTCCAAAAACGCTGTTGGGCAGCAAGGCATAGACAATTTCACGGATGAAGGATACGATGACGCCGAATGCAGCGAAAAAGCATTTGAGCGAAATAAATTTATGAATGTCCCTCGGTCATTCTTATGTACATTATGTAATCGAACACTTCACGAAACAATTGTGACAGGTGTTGCTCCTATTTGTTGCAATGTACGCAGCAAAGTTTATATTTACCATTTTTGAAGTTATGTAATCGAAAACTTCATGAAACAATTGCGGTAGGTGTTGCTCCTATTTGTTGCAATATATGTAGTGAAGTTTATATTTACCATTTTTGAAGTAATAATATTTTTCTATACTCGAAACATTTATTGTAATATTATTGCGCAGTAGGCTATAATCCCCCCACCCCTCAGCCATTCTTGATATTCTTCACCGCAAAGGTATGTTAGAGTCAGTTGTACGAAAGGCGGCCACCATGAAACTACTCGCTGTTGACATGCAAGGTTTCGTGCTTGGTGATAATAGTGTATTCCACCCCAAAGAAATATCTATCACAGATGGGGAGAAAACTAATCATTACATATTGAAACCGCCTAAGCCCTATAACAGTTTAACTCGGAGTGAAAAAAAGCAAGTAACCTATGTGGAACGAAACATCCACGGTATAAGATACTCGAGTGGGCTCATCGACTATGATCAACTGATGGGTGAGGTGCTTGAGCCTATTGCGAGCGCTAGTATAGTTTATGTGAAGGGGCATCAAAAGTTTGAGATTTTACAACAGTATGTAGAACAATTGGCCTATAAGCCATACATTGTGAATATTGAAAAATATCAGCATGATATGTGTCTTCAAAACCCTGTACCAGTATTCGAAAAAGAAGCTGCTCTTTGTATGAATCATACGCTATCTGCAAGGGTTAATTGTAGCTTGAGGCAATCGCACGCAGTATGGAGTTGGGTCTCTCAACATTTGAAATGGTGATGAAACATTTATATTCCAACATATTGTACTTATGATGTAAATAAATAAATATATATATTGTCATTCGAGATTATTTTACCTGACACCTTCCACACCAATTTCCTTATGGGCGAAGTAGAGAATGTCTGACGCGACAGTTGGTATGATCGGTGACATCCGGTATGGGAGATGGCAGTTGGTAAATTATAGTTGGTACGGTAGATGGCGCTTCACTTCTGTCAAAATTCATGCATCCCAAAAACAACCAACTACGGGTACAGAACACTTCCTAATTGACAGTTGACATGATTGGTGATAACTGACGTGACAGGTGACAATTGGCAGGGCAGCTGTCACGGCGGCCATCTTAGGCGGAAAGAGCATTGAAAAGCGGAGGAGGTAGCAATTTTAACCATAGCGATTTCAACTCCTGAGTCGAGCAGTAGTCATTGAATTGTTATAGAAGCATCTACAAGTGAGCATTCAATTATGTCTGGACAATATCGAAATATGTCCATGAGACAAATGGTGGCCGCCATACGGGAGAGACAACGCACCAACCCGGTGGAGATCGACGAAATGGTGCAGAGACACTTGGACGAGCGGCGGGCCGATGAAGCAATGCGGGAGATAATGGCTGTGGAGATTCCAGAACTCGACCCTGGATCAGACTCTGATGAAACCATCATTTTATCTCCCGTTATCACAAGAAGGGAGCTACGTAGGAAGAAGAAGTCGAGAGTGCCGCCTTACACGGCTAAAAGGTTGAAGCCGAAAGTGAAGTAAACAAATATATATCGTTTTTTATATTATATATTTCAATAAATTTTTTCATAATACAAATTGTTTGTCATGATATGAATACACCATTAATAAGTAAGAAGTGGTCCTCAAGTGTCTACCGTTTCAATTTCTCTCGTAGATGCCTAACTGTTCTCACAAAAGAAGTGAAAATCCCATATTTATGTGAATCACAGTCGCACACGCAATAACAATAATGCATACATTTCCTGCATGCAAGCCCATCTACGACATCGTTGTATTCGAATAGATAGAAACACTTTCTGCGGCAGCAATAACGCCTTGATGTAACTGGGCATTGATACTCCAACGCGCGAACCATGTTAGACGGAGTTTAAATGATGTCTGAGAAGTAGGGCGAATATTAGAAACCAAAGTGGTGGGCGTTAACAAGAAGTGGGCTAGTGTAATGAGGTCCGAGCGTAACGACCAATGGGAGAAGCCAAAGGGCTGGGCCTCAACAAGTGGGAGGGTCTCAAATTGGCTACGCCCACCCCCCCCCCCCCCCGAGGAAGCTCCGCCCCCAAAACTCCGCCCCCCCCCCAAACTCCGCCCCCCCCAAAACTCCGCCCCCCCCTTGGAGCACCACCCCTAAGATCTGTGTCAAGGTGGGATTCGATCAGCACCCCCCCCCCCATGAAATCCAAAATCCTTGCCGAGGTATCAAAAAATTTGTGTCAAGGTGGAATTCGATCAGCACCCCCCCCCCCCCCCCCCCGGGGAGCACCATAGTTTTCTCAGTTATTCAGTTATATTAATGTTATATGTGAAAATATTGAAAATATTGAAAATATTGTATTTAATACTGGGCGATATAATTTTTGAAACTCTTGTATATAAAATAAAATCGATAATTTAGTTTTTTTCATTTATTCATTGTACACTCTTACATAAATATATATATATATACCCTCAAATTTCAAATATACTAAATAAAATCTTATGAACTATAAATATATACAAAATAAAAACTTATAAATAGAAAAATAAATAATCAAATATATATATACACTAATTCAATAGTCTCCTTCAATATCACCCCTATAGTATCTAAATGTTGGAGCCGGCACCTCCAAATCCCTAGCCCTTCTTCGAAGTCTCTCTTCGAGGGGTAGGCACCAACACTTGTCCAAATGTTCGGAGGGCCCCCTATAAAAGTGGCCCACCACCTCGCAAAAGAATTTCTTGCTGAAATTGCAACCTCTGCAAATCCCTTGCCAGCAATCATTCCGATATTGCCGGCAGCTTCTACATCTATGGAAGTGCAGCCTTCTACCCATGCTGCATTCCCGGCATGTTGGGCGGCAGATTCCAAAGTTGGAATTCCTCAGCTTTTTACAGCACCTATCGCATCGGGCTCCGGAACTTGGTGACTGCGCTGGTACAGGAGATGGGGGCCCCGTTCTTGTCGTATTCGCCAACGAGCAACGCTGGCACATTCCCGTGCTGGGATTAAGGTCTCCTGGCACGAAGGCGTCCCCGCAATTGTGGCAGCATATCGCCCCATTCGCGATAAGCGGCCTCACTGCAATAATTGGCTTGTTATCCCAGGCACTCGGATACATATTGACTGAAGAATAATTGAGGAGTTCTTCTCAAACTAGTGGTCGACTCAGGAGTTGAAACCGCTATGACCTCCGCTTTTCAATACTCTTTCCGACTAAGATGGCCGCCGTGACAGTCGCCCTGTCAATTGTCATCTGCCAGCTATCACCCGATATCAGTAGCGTCACTCGCCATCAGTAGCGCCACTTGCCATCAGTAGCGCCACCTGCTATTAAGGCTAGTGACCTTGAAACAGGGGCGCCATCTATCACAATCGCTATTATTTGCCATACCAAACTATCGCGAAGTGTTCCGTGCCCGTAGTTGGTCGTTGAGGTGTTCCGTGTCAGCTGTCATCCGCCATCAGTAGCGCCATCATCATCTGTCACCCGCCATCAGTCACTCCCACTCTCAGCTAGGAGGGAGGAAAGAGTACAAAAGCGAAGCGCCCACTCGAATTTATCATTCTGCTGCCTGCCTTCCTCTTCGACTAGACCTGCCTACTAGACGCTGCTAGATCAATTGTGAGTATTACCTTTTGATTGTGTATAGTGAATTTGTATATATCCCCATATTTTTGTACTTATGATTTTGTATTATATTCTAAGTGGTGAATCTGGGACTTGTAGATTTCTCTCGTTGTGATAACATCAGATTATTTCTGTTTCTTTGACTCTGAATATTTTTCTCATTGCATTAATATCGAATCATTTTCAAAGTGAAAGAAGTTGGGGATTGAACATTTTTTTCTCGTTGTGATAATATTAGATTATTTCTATTTGCCCGACTCTGAATGTTTGTTCCACATTGCTCCAATTTCGAATTATTTTTCAAAGCGGAAAACTCTTACTCTTGTTTTTTTTGCATTATACTAATATTGAATCTTTTTCCAAGTGATAGAATCTGCAAACCGTTACCATCTTCAACTAATTCTGCTGCCCGCCTTCCTCTTCGACTAGACCTGCCTACTAGACGCCGCTAGATCAATTGTGAGTATTACCTTTTGGTTGTGTATAGTGAATTTGTATATATCTCTAAATTTTTGTACTTGTGATTTTGTGTTATATTCTGAGTGGTGAATGTAGGACTTGTATATTTTTCTCATTGTGATAACATTAGATTATTTCTATTTCTTCGACTCTGAATGTTTTCTCATTGCATTAATATCGAATCATTTTCAAAGTGAAAGAAGCTGGGACTTTAACATTTTTCTCGTTGTGATAATATTAGATTATTTCTATTTGTCCGACTCTGAATGTTTTTCCTCACTGCTCCAATGTCGAATTATTTTTCCAAAGTGGAAAACTCTTACTCTTGTTTTTTTGCATTATACTAATATTGAATCTTTTTCCAAGTGATAGAATCTTCGAGTGTTTTCATCTTGAACTCATTCTGTTCGCTGCCTTCCTGTTGGGCTACTCAGACTAGACGCTCCTAGACCAACTGTGAGTATTACCTTTGAAGTGTGTATAGTGAATTTGTATACATCTTCATATTTTTGTACTTGTGATATCGAATTATATTCTAAGTGGTGAATGTAGGACTTGTACATTTTTCTCATTGTGATAACATTAGATTATTTCTATTTCTTTGACTCTGAATGTTTTCTCATTGCATTGATATCGAATCATTTTCAAAGTGATAGAAGCTGGGACTTTTGAACATTTTTTTTCTCCTTGTGATAATATCAGATTATTTCTATTTCTCCAACTCTGAATGTTTTTCCTCATTGCTTCAATGTCGAATTATTTTTCCGAAGTGGAAAACTCTTACTCTTGTTTTTTTTCATTATACTAATATTGAATCTTTTTCCAAGTTGTAGAATCTTCAAGTGTTTTTTGGACCCGGTCTAGAAGACACCGTTGCTTGCCCTCCTCTCGAGCTACCACACCACCGGCAAATTTTTTTGGAGTATTACTTCTGAACCAATTGTAAGTATTTCCTTGTGAGTGCATATAGTGAAATATAAATTTTCGAGTTCTATAACATACTTCATTCTCATTGTGATATAGTCGAGTTTTGCTAAGTGCTATAATAACCTATAACTTATAATATTTTTCTTTGCGATAATTTCATAATTTCTCTATAAAATGCAATACACGACTTAACATGTTTTCATTGTTATAGGAATACGAGATGGCCTTCAACAACTCCGCCGCCGCTGGATCCTCTGCCGCTCCCGACAATTCTGAGGAGCTCCAGCAATTAAGTATGTTATTTTCAACTCTTATTCTTGTAACACCATCCTAATATTTTTCTCGAAATTTTTTCAGGCATCAATTCATCATTTTTCGAGAACATCTCCATGGACGCATTTGATGTTCCCGAAGATGATATTGATCTTAGAGCTCTTCTCACTGACACGTGGGACAGCATGCGCGGCGACGATTCCGTGGGTGCGGCTGGCACCCGGGGTAAGAAGAGGCCGGCGATGTCGCAAGGGGCATCTTCCAAGGGGGCTAAGATGAGCTGTCGCAGGGTGAGTGAATCATCTTCATCGTCGGAGAGTGAGGAGGATATGGCGCTTTCAGACAAAGCGTCAATGTTGGTTGAAAGCCTGCCCGAAGATGACAATGCTGATGATTTCGCGCCACAAACCAAGAAAATGAAGGTTTGTGGCGCGAAATCATCGGGATCTGTTGGGGGGAAAAGCATGTCCTCGTCAAAAAGGAAGGTTGCTAACCCCCTTCAACATATCTTTCTCGATGATAGCGAGGATGATTTTGCACCACCACCGCAACCAAAGAAAAAGATCTTTGGTAGCCGTGTTGGTGGAAAGAGGGCGTTATCATCGAGGGCATCGACGTCTTCGAAAGCGTCGCCCAAGGCACCTTCGAAGAAGAGGAAGATTAGCCCGAAGGCGGTTGCGGGGCCTTCTAAGGCCGGCCCTAGCAAGAAGGGCAAATCTTCCTCTTCTTCAATGATACTCCGCAAGTTCCTCAATAATAGTGGCAAGGCAAACCCCTACCGCGGAGGTGATATTGCTGAGTGGTACGCGGAACGGCGTACCGCTCAACAAGAGCGAAAGCCGGCAATCAACGTCCTCAGAGTGGACGTGATCAAGCCGGCTAGTGCTCGAACCAATGCGGACGGTGATGCGATCGCCGCCATTGATGAGGGAACCAGTGGAGTAGGCGCCGTGGGTGATGCACCGGAAGTGGCTAATGCCAATGAAATTGAACAGTCTGGAAGCATCAGCATCGTCACCATCTCCGACGATGAAGGTGCTACTGCTGCTGAGGGCGCGGATGTTGGCGAAAACAATGGTGGTGATGCCATCGTTCATGAGGCTGCAGTTGCCGCCACTCCGCCGCCTGATGACGAAGTCATCACCATCATTGTTTCCGCCGACGCCGCGCCACCTCATGGAGATGCCACCCCGCGACCTCCCCAACAACCATCGCCGACGCTGGAGGCAGAGGTTGCGGCGACGCCCCCATCATCCCCACCACCACCATCGCCAGCAGCTGAGGCGGAGGTTGCGACACCATCCCCGGCGGGTATTGCGTCACCCTCGCCGCTAGGGGAGGATGTGCCGCCGTCGCAGCCGTCGCCGCCATCTTCACCGGCAGCTGGAGGTGCGGCTTCGCCTTCACAGGCGGAGAGTGAGGATGCCGCGCCGCCGACGCCTTCCCCGTCAACGCCTTCCCCGTCAAACAGCATTCCGCCGGGACCATTACTGCCTGCTACCCAACTAAGGAGATACAATGACGAGTTGGTGCGGTGGTTGGCAATGATGAGCGACCGCAAAACGAGAACCCTTCACGACAACGCGCAGGTTGAAGCTCAGCTGGCTGAGATTTTAGCTCAGGCAGCTGAACTTCAGCGAATTTCTGCCATGCAGAAAGAGAGCATAGCCGAAATTGATGCGGAGGTTTCTCGTTATGGGGGACATGCCGACGCGAGTGCTGTTTTACTGGGGAAGGAAACCTAGTTGTATATAGTTTTTTTGTAAATTTTAGTTAAGGTTCTAATTGTAAATAGTTTTTGTAAATATAAATTAAGATGTATATATAGTTGTAAGTATGTAAATAAATTATTGTAAATATTAGTAAAAGATGTGTGTATATAAAGATGATTGTGTATATAGTTGAAAATAAAGTTTTTATAAATATAAATAAAGGTGTATATAGTTGTGAATATATATTTATGTTTGTGTTCATCATATTATTTGCAAATTTTCATAATAAAATATATTAAATTCTGATGCGACTTTTTCTTATTGGGTGAAAATTGGGTAGGAAAGAAATAGACGATAGAAAATGTCAACAGACTCATTTATTGAAAAAAATTAAATACTTCAAACAATTGCAGATTTATCAAGCCAAGAATTGTGCTCTTCAGAAAATCCTAGCCACTTGACAAATATCTTATTCCCCTTCGTTTTCAACACTTTTTCAACTAGATATGCATTTGGCTCAGCTGTTTTCAACAATTCCAATTCATAAAAGCATCCCTTGATAGGGCGACCTTTGACATCTTTGATGTTGTATGTCGTCGGATTGGTAATATTCACTTTAGATATGGTGAATAATTCTGTGGAAAAATTGGCTGAGTATCCTTTCTCGAAAACTCCTTTGAATTTGCTTATTCTGACAACATCTCCAACATTATATTTTGCTGGTGGCGCTATTTTCAGGTGGCTATATACTTTAAGTATTGTTGAAGGTGTTACGTCAGCAGGTTTCATACCAATTGTTCTATGTTTTCTATTATTATACTCGTTAGCAAAATTTGCGAGAATGTCGAGCCACTTATAGTCACCTCTGGCGGAGAATTCTCTATAGATCCAAGTCTTCAATGTTCTAATTACTCGCTCCACAATAGCTGCTTTCATTATACTATAAGTTGAATAGTGATTGATCTTATATCTCTGCATCAAATTTTCGAAGCGTGAATTGTAGAATTCTTTGCCTAAATCACTTTGAATATTTTTTGGAGAATATTCAGCTCGCTTCAGCACTTTTTCCATAGCTTTTGTCACTTCCACACCAGTTTTATTTTTTATCGGTTCAACCCATAAATATTTTGAATAGCAATCGATAACGAATAGTATATATCGATAGCCCATATTCTCATCTGCATATATTTGCATTTCAGCCAAATCAATTTGCCACAGGTCAGCAAATCCTTTGATTATCGTTCTCCTCCTTTTGAAGTTACGCCTCGCGGGTTTGTGTAATTCATTAGCAATCGCCCTTTTGGTTGGGCTTATTTTCATCTTCCACTTCGTAGATTTCCCGCTGCGATTACTTCGGCTTTCATTCATATACTAATAACTAATCTTCCAAACTCACATATACATATGGCGCTCGCACTTTGAAAAATCAACGTATGATACCTTCTTCACGCAATTCCTCTATTATCGACATTATTTCATTATCATGCCCTGTATGACCAACCATTTTAGAACTCCACAATAATCGAAGACGTTCCACCAGTTCTGCAGCATCATTCCAATAAACAAATTCTTTCCGTTTTCTATTCAGAACTTTTTTGCGCGGTATTGCCTCCACTACTCCTTTACCGCCTTTGATATCAAATCGTTGAGGATTACTCCTCATATAATATGGACTATCTATAAGAGGTTTGATGATTTGTCGATATTTCTTTTTCGAGTTAGAGGATTCAGCATTCAAACCTCCTCTAATATCATAATTTTTATATGCGGATCCTGTAGTCTTCAGAATGGAGGTATATATCTGCTTATCTCGATCGCTAATAGATCCAGGTGCTTGATTCATAAAAATCAAATCATATAGTTCAGAAGAAGCTGGAAATACCTTACTCCTTCTATTATCACGCCATAATTCGATTTGATCATTCAAAAAACGGATTTCCATATTACCCATCCTTAATTTACCCGTTTTGGGATCGATACGAACACCATATACTGTATCATAATTAGATTTTCCAGTTTTCAAGTTATCCAAATGCTGCTGCACTCGATCTTGTAGAGTTGTTGTATCAATAGCGGTAGTATTATCGCTAGAAATATGTGAAGTTGATGATGTTGGTGGTGTTTCCATCATTGTCACATAATCGAGTTCGCTCTGCATCAATTGCGAATTTTTGCTGGAATTTCCAGATTCCAAATGTTTATCAAACATTTCTGTAGCATCTCCCACCGTTTTCCTACGCTTCGGCGTAGAATGGTGCGTAGGCTGCGGTATTTTAAGGATAGGTGGTACTTTCAGACCCGATATTTGGGAGGGGGCTATCGCTACCGCAGCAGCTTCTGAGATAGCTTTCAATGGTTTCGTTAGCGGTTTGTATACCTTCTCAAGCATTGTCTGATCGCTGAGGTGGGCGCTCTTCAAACTTTTGAATTTTTTTCTCACCGCATCAGTTGCTTCGACAAGTTTCTGCTTGAGACATATTTCATCCATTTTTTCACTGCTAGATGCGCTCATTTTGCCATCCAGCGATCGAATGATTCAACCACATCAGGGTATCACGGATATATGAAGCAATCAAACCCTTTTCTATAGCGTCCCTCGCAAATCTCACTATCCTTATCGATAACGAGAAAACCATATTTATCCGTCCAACTATGTGCGCACATATCCCGAAATTGATTGAATGTCACATCTGGGGATACATGATCGGAAAATATGTGATGAAGATTCATTTCGTCCTGTTTGAACATGATTATGAAATTCGCATTATCGCGAATTAGTTGTTTAGGCACTCTCGAATAGGTTTGCGCAAGATAGAAACAATCGACATTCCTATGACGCCCCATCGAAAAATAAGATCTAATCACATCCTGTTTCTCACATATAACATCATCGAATATAAATATACTCTCAGGTTTTGCATCGGCAGGTTCAACTATGTCTGCATTATTACTGTAAGTGTGATAACCCAACCCCTTTATCGGTTCCAATACTTTACGTAAATACTCATACTTGGGTTGATACAATGATTTTGAATAGAGGTATATGTTGGCGAATCGTAAGCCATTCTGATTGGTGAGCAGTGATATCATAACATTCGTCTTGCCACAATTCGATGGACCAATAATCAAACTTCGAATTGTATTGGGAAATAGATCCCCATGCCTACGCTGTGGAATTGCACTATTTCCTAACCCAACTTTTTCATCAAAATTTTCCACACTGAATGTCTCATTTTGTCGAACAATCTGCATCATGCGACTGCCAAGTACTTTATAATGATCTGCGAGTGTCGCAAAGCTCATTTATATTATGAACACCAAGCGATACACTTCAACAAAGAAAAAAAGTTGGCGTATTTGTCGTAAGGGGAAAACAACAAATATAATGAAGGGAAAAAGGCGCTTTGGTATGGGGTGCGGCGGTAGTGTGCTGAAAAGGAAGAAGAAGCGGACCACGCCCAAACGCATGAGAAAGATAGCTTTTGGATCGGGAATAGTGCACAAAGTTCGACATGCGCTACGCCAAATGGGGAACAGGGGAACGCTCACCAGAAACTTGGGTGAAACAACTCTAAAGGCCGTCGGTGCAGCTAAAAAATTCGTGAGAATGGCAGGAGGAAGGAGAAATATTCGAACACCCCGCATAATACCAATCCCCAAAGTTGGCGGCATTCTCCCACTAATCCCAATTTTCGCGGGATTATCAGCATTGGGTAGTTTGGCTGCAGGCAGTGCAAGCGTTGTTCGTGCTATCAATTCCGCCAAAGAAAGTAAGGAGAAACTCGCTGAGGCGAACCGCCACAACACACATATGGAGGCAATTGCTCTAGGTAAAATGGGCAAAGGGGTCTATCTGAAACCATACCGCAAAGGGTTGGGTATCTATTTGAAGTCCCAAACTCCAAAAAACTAGATGGCCTACCTCGAAGGGCTTTAACAGATGTGGACCTATCACGATATATAAAAAAGATAGGAATACCAAACTTTCGAGGTATATATATGAGGGATAATTTACCCTCATCCGGCCCATATCGTACAGAATCCGCCATATTGAATTTAGATAGCGAACAAGGCGATGGCACACATTGGGTTGCATATAAAAAAAGCGGTAAAGTAGTCGAGTATTATGATAGCTATGGCGATTTACCCCCACCAAAAGAGTTGGTGAAATATCTGAATAGAGGGCCGCAGGCGCTTAGAGCTACCAAAATAGTATATAACTATGAGCGCCAACAAGAATACAACACAGTCTGGTGCGGGCATTTGTGCTTGAAATTTCTCTCGAAGAAGAACACAAACGAAAAGTAGCTCATCATGGATCGAGAAAGCATCAAAGAAATGGCCCATGCGTTGTTAGCTTACTCTAAATCACGCTCTCTCTTAAAAATGACTGAGAAAGAACTCGCCGACCTACCAAAGGAAGTACTGATTGGATTGGCCTCCCAAGAAATAGCTCTAGTATGGGATAAGCTACCGCAACGATTGAAAGACGATCCAGAGGTGTCGAAATACCAATTTTGTGAGGATCATCATCACGAGAAATGCGATAATCAACCAGACGGTGTTGATGTCAACGATGGACCAATACCACGAAAAGTGTTTTGCTGCTTTTGTCGAATGAAAATGTAGATGTGGCAATATGTAATAAAAAATTTTTATATATAAATGATTATCAATGCGAAAATAAAAACATTCTTCAATGTCTCGCATAGCGATCAAGTTGCAGCTGTTGAATGTTCATTGAGGTTTGTTACCCATTTTCGCCGTTTTCTTTACACACCACCAACATTATGTCGCAAACATTCACCATATCGGGTGGTCATAGTGTTTTGAGCGCTGATTTTTACCCACCAATTGAACTAGATGCGAGAAGAACTTACGGTTTGGGATTACACGGCTTTTATTCTTACAATTCCATAGCCAATATAGATGAGACTAATAACGCTTTGGGTTATTGGGATGAGAAAGAAGGTCGCATCTCTGAGAACTTGAAAATGATTCATATACCACCAGGCGCCTATGAAATAGAAGAAATCAATAGAGTTATACAAGAAGCTATAGCATCTTCGAACCCCTCCTCTGATAGTAAAAAGAGTAAAAATAATATTGAATTTTATCTTCGAGCTAATAATAACACTCTAATGTGTGAAATGAAATCTTCATATGGAATTATGTTGTCAGTTGAGAATTCCATAGCCGAAGTGTTGGGTTTCGAGAAAAAATTCTACCCATCCAACTTTCTACATAAATCCACCAAGCCGGTGAAAATTATTAAAGTTCGCCTAATACGCATCGATTGCAATATCACGAGCGGGGCGTACCTGAATGGGGAAGAGGTTCACACGTTGTATGAATTCGACATCAATGTGGATCCTGGATATAAGCTGTCGAAGGAACCGAAAAACATTATATATCTACCAATCAGCCCGACCGGACGTCAGTCTATCGATAACATTACACTGAGAATTTTGGATGATGAAAATTGTTTGGTCGATTTCCGAGGAGAGAAGATTATTGTGAAGCTTGAACTGAAACAACTAGATTGATCTCGAAAAATAGCAGAGAAAAGATGGGGTTCTGCTTCGGTAACCAATCAAAGCGAATATCCACCCCCACACCCCATAATGAGCGCAGAAATAATAAAAAGAAGTGTAAACGCGGTCGCGGATTCATTCGCAATCGACGTCTCAATCAGACAAGGCGGCATCATAACCTATCTGAGAGCGATATTGATTTCTTGAAATCTATCGGACTGAAAGTGCTACAGAAAAAATAGAGATGGTTTCCACAACTTCTACTAGCCTCCAATTGGAAGTGTTTGATGAACCAATCTTCGATCATTCCCTAATCAGCCTGCATGAACACACATACAAACCATATGGTTCACCATCATTCAAGAACTCTGACGAAATAAGAATAGCTGTCAACTTTCAAGATTTGATATTAGATATTGCAGAGAGCTACATCTACATCGAAGGAAAATTCATGCCAGATGATTTGACAGCAGATTGCTATTTATCCAATAATGCTCTAGCATTCCTCTTCGACGAAATTCGCTATGAGATGGGTGGCGAACAAGTGTGTATGATTCGAAAACCAGGCATCACTACAGCTATGAAATGTATGATCTCCTATGGGGAATCGAATAAAAAATTTCTAGAGACCCTCGGTTGGGGAATTGATGATGATAATCAACCGATCCTAGACAAAATCAATCACGTATTCAGCGGAAAATTACCACTCAAATACTTGATGGGATTCGCTGAGGACTATAATAAGGGTGTCTTGAATATAAAACAAGAGTTGATACTAATCATTGCTCGCTCATTCAAAAACTCCTACATGGGAGTAGTTAATGCGAAAATAGAAATTGATAAGATTGAATGGAGAATAAGGCATATCATGCCGTCAGATAAACAAAAACTCAAACTATTGAATCGCATCAATAAAAGTTCCACTGCGAAGATAAAAATAGCATATAGGATGTGGGATTTGTATGAGTTACCAACTATCCGTGAAACATCTTCAGACATTTGGGCTGTCAAAACTACCAACAGCCTCGAGCGACCGCGATACATTATCATAGGATTCCAGAAATCTACTAATACGGATGATGTATCTCAAGATGCCACCCAATTCATTAATGCTGACATTAATAATATTCGAGTGTATTTGAATTCAGAAGTATACCCATACGAGCGGTGGAATTTAGAATTCGACAGGAAGTTGGATGCTATAGCCTATTATGCTTACGAAAATTTCCAAAAGAGTTACTATGGTAAAGATATGAGTGAGCCGATGATGGGTATAGAAGAATTCAGGAAGAACCCATTATTTATCATCGATTGCAGCCATCAAGCCGACGCCATGAAATCCTCAACAGTAGATATCAAATTGGAATTTGAGACTCGCAAATCAAAATTTCCAGCCAATACAAGAGTGTATGCGCTCATTCTACATGACGCAGTCATGACATATAGCGCTCTAGATGGCTCCATACAGATGGGTGTATGAACGAAGAATTATGAAGCTATGATCAGATGAATCACTACCACCATAGTTTAAGATATATATATTTGTAGCAGTTTTTTTTCGGATAATAAAAGATGTAAAATGTTGAATAATGTTTTATTTTTCCTATTATGTACAATGATTGAAATAGTGAGTCTAAAGACTATAAGAGCATACTAGACACCCCCTTGTACCCCGCCACCTTCTTGTTCTTCCCCAACTTCTTCTTCCCCTTCTTCGCCTTCTCCACCTTCTTCTTCTTCTTCTGAAGCTTCCCTCAAACCGTATTTTTCGATGATGATAGTTGGTAGGAATTCAACTAAATCATGAAGGAAGCATTCCAAACCCTCCTTCACCATTTCTTCAAGAAACTTCTCCAAAGTTATACTCCCGTGTTCTAGGCGACTGCATAGAAAATGACCGATTTTATATCGATCAGCATCCGCTAAAATCTCTCGAGCTCGTTCTTGATTGAAACATGCGCTCATATCATAGTTGGCTGCATGGAGTGAATCACGCTCCAAATCGATGAGTTCACATTTAAGTCTGCTGACTGCTGATTCGATGTCTTCAGCAGCTGGCCAAAACTGGCTAGAATAGTGCATCCACATATCCTTAGAAGTTGAGTACTGGAGTCTACAAATAAATAAACAAAAAAAAGAGTTTAGGAGATAATTCAACAAATACGTTTCATATTACATAGCTCATACCCTCAGCTTAAAAAAACTACTCACCAAAAATGGTAAATGCGACGACGAGGGTGGCGAGAATGTAAGAACTACTATATACATATAATCTTTAAACTCCCTTTCACTAATACTAAACTAATCATAAAAATAATTCAATTAATTACTGAGGCGAAGTCTCGCTAAGGGGTATTTCTTTTATGCCGAACCTAATAAGCGTTCGCGTTTTCGCACCAGCATATGATGGTTCACTCTGCCCCAGGTATGCTATTGTATAAAGCCCGCGGGAGTTGATCAAATGGAGATCGCTTTCTTCAATCACATCTGAAACTCTTTTGGGCAACCAACATTTCACAGTTTCCCCACTTTCTTCATCTAATAATATAACGGTGGCAGATCTACCAAATCTAGTTTCAAATATTGTCATTTTCTTGATCAGATAAGGCTTATTCAAGATCAGCGATGATATCAACACTTGCTTGGTGAATTCATACCCTTCAGCGATTTGATTATTGATCGCGATCAAATCAATTTTAGGTGAACCCATCTCTAGATTAAACACGTGAAAGAGAGTACAAAAGAATATATAGAATATAGGAATTTACTTACATAAAAATAACACTTGTTATCACGCAAGGATACGCACACGCTTTACGAGTCAATATTTATTTTTATTGATTGCTAGTTATACTGCTGCTACTGCTTGTGGCAACTATAGCACTGAATCGCCAATTTATAGGAACTCCCCCACTCTCACCAACGCGATCTTGAACTCTAGTGGGGGAATGGCGCATGCGCACGCAGAAGCAGTGTTCAAGGTCGCACCCCCTCCCATTTCAGGGGTGTGGAAACACAAGGTCACGCTCACAGAAAAAAAGAAAGCCCTCCTCAAGGACGCGCTCTTCTCAAGGCCACAGCAACTCCCAAGGGCACCCTCCTCTCAAGGTCGCCAACTCGAGGTCACTCCTCCCAAGATCGCATCAAGGTCATTCACCCCAAGGTCACTCCTCTCAAGGTCACTCCTCCCAAGGTCATTCACCCCAAGGTCACTCCTCCCAAGGTCACTCCTCCCAAGGTCATTGACCCCCCTAAGGTCATTGACCCCCCAAGGCCACGTGGGGGGTGTGTGACCTTGGGAGGAGGTCTAGAATCGGCACAAATCATCTACTCTCATTTCTTGATGTTCCTGGTCATTTGGGATGGTCCTGCTACATTTATACTTATATTAGTTGCACTCCTCAAGGCAGAAACTAGAGGGGCTTCAATGTTAGTTCATCTAAAAACAGAACACTATATAAACACAATTACCTTTTTATTTTCTCTAATGACATAGGTACCTTTTCTATGGGGAATCAAAATACAATTTAACATGGTTCATCTATTTATTCTATCATTGTTGATGAAATGGCAACAAACCAAATATAATACTATTTGAAGGTTCCCTATCTTGTCTCCTGCAAAGTATTTCACATCAGAATGTTATTTCAATATGAATATTATAGGATTGTACCTTATGAAATTGATCCACTTTTTCCTCTCAGTAGGGTCAGCACTCTGCAGGGTAGGTGGTCTGTGCTCTGCACTGTACTGCAGGTGATACAAAGAACTTGCATGCAACCTTCCCTGTAGTGTTCACACATAACCATATTTGTAGCTTCGAGAAACTAGAAGAAAATGTATATTATCAATAAAAACTGTAGTCACACTACATAAAACATATCCAGTTCAATAATATGAATAAAAAGATGCACAATAATGAATTTATCTTACGAAAACCTAACCTCAGAATACTTCAAACGCCCATAAGTCTAACGAATATTCACTTACCGTACTCAGATTTAGACAGAAAGGTAGTAGTTACAGCCAAGTTTATGAATATCCTCAGGAAAATGCTTATTTATCACTTAAAATTATTATATGATCATTTAAAAAAACTCTTATG
Source organism: Chrysomela aeneicollis (assembly GCA_029955515.1). Taxonomy (NCBI): domain Eukaryota; kingdom Metazoa; phylum Arthropoda; class Insecta; order Coleoptera; family Chrysomelidae; genus Chrysomela; species Chrysomela aeneicollis. The sequence goes on from JARUHQ010000025.1 coordinate 2,687,956, forward strand.
GAAGATTCAATGTAACATTTCTTTGTTTGGAAAGGTTTGCTAAGCTCCGCCCATTCTTGACGTCACACTTAGGTAGTCTATTATACACGAGCGAATGGGAAGTATAAAACAAAAGTAACGTTCCTATTGGTTCCCTGATTTCCTCTCCTCGAATGATCCTCCCTTCAATTATTCTATAGTCATCGTATTGTGCTTCGTATTCATAAAATGTTTATATCCTATATCATACTTCATTCTCGTTATAATATTAAGTATATATGATTGTTCTTAATAATCTCGTAGATGAAATTGCTCTTCTAAATGCATCCAATTCGGATCTCCTATCAGAAAATATACTCATATATAAATCCTCAAGTCTAAATATCGTTTGGTACCTATGAAGGAAATATCGGCCGAAGAACATAAAATTTGTTTGTATCTCGAGCCGAGACGACCTAGCGACCCATATAAATATTAAAAACAGGTGGCCACTTAAACGGATATTTGTTGGTACCTGATATCGAACTCGTTACGATTCATTCATTGATTTTTCTGGACGATATAGTGACAAAATTGGGCATCATAACATTGTCAGCATTATATCAAGTAAATGTCATTGCTGCTTTCTTTTTGTAGTCTTACAGGAATAATGGGAATTAATACGAATTCACCCAAGAATATATATCATAGAAAATGCTGCCAAAGCTGCGAGTAATTTTTTGCCGAAGAAATCCATTCTCGTGTAAGGATTATGAAGTATTTGATCAATGGAATAAGTTGAAAACATTTCTTTTGATCCATAACCCACCGCTCGCTCATAACGCCCTAGGGCACTGTATATATTTTTTAATGTTAAATCAATTGCACGTATCGATATTTGTCGAAGAATATTAATGATAAAATTATGTTGCTCATTTTCAGTAGGTCATACGTTGAAATATGTGAAGTGCCCTCCATTTATTAGCTAGAGCAAAGGGCGCCCTGAAATTATTTGGTTTCACTGCACGGATTATCCTGTATTTTATTGCATTTCTGATTCTCAGGGCCACTTTATAAAAAACTTTAAGACCTAAGATTTATCACCTAACATTTAATACTTATCACTTATGACAGATGAATCATGGAAATATCATTGGTTGTGTTATAAAACCATTTAAGACTTATGATTTTACACCTAAGACTTAAGAAGATGACCAACTTCCAACTTAAGAAATGGATGATAAATGATCATAAATGAAAATAGGAGATGCACATGTTCGAGCAACGAAAAGTGACATACTGTTTCCCGCGATATTTGAATTTTGGGTTATATTTTCGAATATTATTTGTTGGTGTGGATAGTCTGTAATTATTTGGTTGCATTTATGAATTTTTTTATAAAAGTGACATAGTTTTCTATTTTGAAATCGATGTCATCAATAATAACTCCAAATTATAGCTATTTGTCAGATCAGAGGGATGCTCTTATGCAGTAAATTGCTTATGTTGGACTGACTACTATGTACACATGTCATCATAGAGGAAAACAGCGATGTACTGTGGAAAATTTACTGAAAAAATCGATTGGCATGGAATCTCCATGAAATTTTATGAAAAATGGAATATGCCAAACTGATGGAAAGCATATTCAGATACAAAATACAAAACATGCTGGAACAGGATACTTCTCCTACAAGAAGACTTTCAAGCATAGTATTGATCTGGCTATCTGTGATGCATCTCATAAATTCATCTTCATTGATGTAGGCTGTCCAGGATCAAATCATGATGGAAATGTATTCCGTAATTCAATTTTCCATTTCTACCTGCAGTTGTCTAAGATAGGTATATTTGGCCAATTTTTTTCCAGGCAGTTTTCCTGGCGAGTTTATTTTAGAATAACTACTTTGTTCATCATAAATATGTCTGAATTCTTCAACTTGTTGAATTAATAGAGCATATCGTCCATGACACAAATAATATTTGATTAAAATTGAAGAAAATTCTAACAAAAACAATAATAATAGATATAGGTTAGAAGTTGCCAACGTCAAAATTATTTGTTCCATGTCAAATATTCCTAAATCTTGAGTTTTTTTATAACAGAATGAACTGATCAGCTCTTAAGTCTTAAATGTTAGGTGATAAATCTTAAATGTTAAAAAATTTTATAAAGTCACCCTCACATGGAAAATATCATGCATGTACTTTCCAGCAATATGCGGTTCAATGGGATGGCGTATACATATATCGAGTGTATGATTTTTAATGTATGGGTGGTCTCTGTATACTACTATCAGAGGCGAAGGATAGAAAAGGCAACCGACATTAGAAAACGGCTTTCGTCTATTCCCGCCAGGTCTCGGCTGATATTTGTTAAACAACTGTTCTCTCATCTCTGTCGTGACGCTGTGCAGAAGCTGAACATACGACGAGACACGAAGATGTTGAGTGAACGATCGGGTTTCATGCTTCCTCAAGTCTTATTGGTCACTGAGTTTGTGGCATCAGTGTGAGCCGTCAAATTTCAGAAAATCATGTAAAGGCAACATTGCTTCGTACCAATTTAAAGGGCCGAGGTCATGAAAGCGGCGAGTGCAAACATCGAACAAAAAGGGCGGAGTTTCTCATCTGTAAGGTTCTTTCTGTAAGCCGACTTCACCCATATTCCTTATTTATGATCAACCCGGTATTCTAGACTCGTGAAGAGATCTTGAAATGGCTTTCGTTTCAATATTGAGATCAAGATTCGTTTGTTTCTCTCAGATCCAGCCACAAATAGTGAAATCAATCTGCTTTTCAATTTATCGTGAATATTTCAGTAAAATGAACCTAATATTTTATCGATATTGGAAATGAATGTATGTAACTTGTAACTCATGAACATATAACTTTTTTACATTTGAAATAAATTATATTTACTTACTGTAACCGTCAACAGCATCCGAACATGAACAAACCTATCAGTTTTAAGGTCAAAACATAATTTATTTCACTATAAAATAAAGTATTATAGTACGTTCTACCTACCAAATCTGTTAGGTACAAACAAAAACATATGTTTTGGAATGATAAAATGATTTATGATGATTCTAGCAATATAACTAGGTAGGTGACCGAGTGCGCAAAGGTGCTGAGCTATGGGCCTGAGGGTTCGCGGTTCAAATCCAGTGGCGGCTATTGAAAATAATTATTTATTTCGATAGTATCGTTTAGTTTGAGGAGATAGGTGACCAACCGGACATTCTTGGTACGTAGATTTCAATCCTTCGGACTCTCAACGATAACCAGCCAAGTAGTGCTTCGGATGACACTTAAAAAGCTAAGGTTCCCCCGAGGGTTGCTTTGCAACAAAGTTGGCAGTGAAAAACACTCTCAAACTATCTTTTAAGTAGGAGGTGCCTCATGTTGGAATACCCCCACCCCTCCACTTTTCCATTTCAAGTGGGACGGTATGGAACGTCCCCACTCCTCGTCGGTTCAAGTGCGTTGTTATGGACCATTCCCACTCCTCGTCGATTCAGACCATCGACCAATCAGAGGTCAGATAAGCCTGACGCGGTGAACTAGGTGATATCACTCTGGCGGGAAATTCAAATCATGTGGTATTTGGGTTCGGGCCCCTCGGACTTTGGTCCACCCCTTCGTCTCACCTCGGGCCTCTACGGGCACCATCGGACTCTCATGCTATGTCATCCTTTGACCCGTAGCGCTCTGCGAATACATGACGTCATATTTCATTTAAAAAAAGCCAGTACAATCGAGATTCGAACCATCACCAATACGGTGCAAAGTTTCAAGACCAAACGCTTCGTCCACGCGGCCACTGCGGGACATATCAATTTATATTTCTAAAAATAAACCGATGCGGTTATTTGTGCTTTGTGGAACGTAGCAACCTCGGCAAGCGGGGAGCAGGGAAACGAACAATGGCTTATTCATTCATTATACATCAGTGTATGAATAGAGATAATCGCATTCAAGGTCAGGTTCGCTGCATTCCAATGATGACTCAACATATCACGCCATGGAGCAGGGAAAGGAACAATGGCTTATTCATTCAATAAACATCAGTGTATTGATAGACATAATCGCATTCAAGGTCAGATTCGCTGCATTCCATTGATGATTCAACATGATACAATATTTCGCGTGACGTTACAAAGATAAGAGACGACAAAGCGACTGACACTGTTGCCAGACGTTTGAAAAAATAAGGCATTGATGCCAGACGTCTGAAAATATCTGGAAATATACTATAATGCACCTACACCTTACACAAGTAGAATCCGAACCACCACGTGTGAATACCTTAAATTGATGGATAACGTTTGACGTATGACAGGGTGTGGCTGCCTGAAGTTAGGCGTCTGACATTTGACGTATGACGTTAACATTTCCAAATGGCCCCCGACATCTCAAGGTTACCAACTGTTTAGTAACTTTCGTGTTATAAAGTGAATATACCTACATCTTACACAGGTTGAATCCGAACCACAGCATTTATATCGACGTGGCAGAATCCATGAACTCGTTAATATAAAGATGTCAATAACAAAATGATTCATTTTCTCTACGAATTATCAAAAAATATTCACTTCCGGTTTATTAAAAATAGACATAAAGATAAACTGATGTTTTATTCGTGATCTCTATGACGTGTAGATTCCAAAAACAACAATTTCCGTTTTCACTTCCAGTTTCCATTTTTCCACTTAACATAGTAATGTGGGTACTCTGAGAGGAGGATTTTTCACTGACATTCCAAATATATCATCTCACCTATGTACAAAGTCTCAAGGTTCAAGAGATAATTATCAAAATAGATCGAAATAATGAAATAAGCAATGGAATCAATACACAATCTTTCTGAGTGTTGCTTTCCTGGCCGATCCAGCTTCTCGACAAATTATCACAAAATATCCACTTCCGGTTCATTAAAAAGCTATATAGAGAAAAACTAATGGAATATTCGTGACCCCCATGACGTGTAGATTCCAATAACATCAACTTCCGGTTTTCATTTTTCTACTCAACATAGTCATGTGGGTACTCTGAGAGAAGGATTTTTCACGGACATTCTGAATATATCATTTTACCTATGTACAAAGTCTCAAGATTAAAGAGATATCAATCAAAATTTATCGAAATAATGAAAAAAATTTATGTAAACAATTCACAATCTCTTCGTGTAATGATTTTCTGGTCGATCCAGCTTTTCGACGGATTTACAAAAAATATTCACTTCCGGTTTGTTAAAAAACGACATAGGGAAAAACTAATGTTTTATTCGTGATCCCTATTACGTGTAGACTTCAAAAACATCATTTTCCTGTTTCACTTCCGGTTTCCATTTTGTCAGTAAACAGGGTCATGTGGGTACTCATCGGAAAGGATATTCCACGTACATTTCAAATATAATAACGTACCTATATGCAAAGTCCCAAGGTTTGCGATATATCAATCAAAATTGATTGAAATAATGAAAGAAGCAATTAAATCAACACAATCTCTTCGAATTTTTCTTTTCTAGCCGATCCAGCTTCTCGACGAATTATCACGATATATTCACTTCCGGTTCATTAAAAAGCGATATAGAGAAAAACTAATGGTATATTCGAGACCCCCATGACGTGTAGACTCCAAAAACAACAATTTCCGGTTTCACTTCCGGTTTCCATTTTGTCAGTAAACAGGGTCATGTGGGTACTCATTGAAAAGGATATTTCACGTACATTCCGAATATATCAACTTACCTATATACAAAGTCCCAAGGTTTGCGAGATATCAATCAAAATTTATCGAATTTTAAAAAAAACAATAAAAACTGTTCACCATCTCTTTGAGTACTGCTTTTCTAACCGATCTATCTCCTTGATGAATTATCGAAATATATCCTCTTCCAATTCGTAAAAAATAGAGATATAGGGGGAAAAATGAGATGTTAGTGATCTCCATAACGTTCGGACATCAAAACATCAACTTCCGGTTTCACTTCCGGTTACAATTTTTTCTGTAAACAGAGCCATGTGGGTACTCTGAGAGGAGAATTTCTCACGGACATCCCGAATATATCAACTTACCTATATAAAAGAACTCAAGGTTTGCGAGATATCGACGAAAATTGTTACACGCAATAAAGTGCTATAAAGAGTCGATTTGAGTCCACGGTTAACTCATGTTTCTATCTTATTAATCAATATTCTAGTAGGAGACTATAATTTTTGTACAACTCATATCAGGGAATGCCATTTACACCATTATGAAAACCTAGTATGAAATGATAAATAGGAAATCGATAATCAATTTTGGAGTAATCAATAACAAATGGAATATGATCGTAACTCTCGAGGTGAATGTTTCAAGGTCATAGTGTGCAACAATCAGAAAATTCACGCGAAAGCTCTAACTCACCTTGGACTTATGCAACGCTGGTTCGTGGTTTCTCAAGGGTGGAATATGGAGCTCCGTATGTCTGACGCGCACACAAAATAGGAGGAGTATTTTTAATGTAGTTTTTATCACTAGTTTAGATAAAAGGAAAAGTTTCAGTGAAGCTATCGCGAGACGATACCACACACCTCCTCTTCGAGTATTTCTCGTCTTGCGCGGGTACCTCCCACTCCTTTCTTCTGCGCTAAGCGCTTCAGTGGTTAGAGCATTCAATATCTCGCGCAATATTTGAAATCAGAATATATATAAAAAAAAATTAATTATGAATAGTAAACAAGGAAAAAATAACTTAATTCTATGAGGTGAAAGGTAAATCCCTAACATACCGCCCACCAAAACATGCAATGTTTTCAATTAGACAACTACTATTGGTTAGGTAAAGGGCAAAGCTTTACCGCAGGTCTTTGAAGAAGACCATTTGAGGTACGAACTGTACAAACACGAACGACACCATCGCGACCTGGATGTGTTTGCACAATTCTTGCAATTTTCCATTTAAGTGGAGGAAACAAATCGTCTTTTATTACGACCAAGGTACCTACCTCAAGAGAGGGTGAGTGTTTGTTCCACTTTTCACGCTGTTGCAAGGTGTGTAAGTATTCGTTTTTCCAGCGATTCGCAAAATCTTGATGCATTCGCTGTAACAATTGCCATCGGTTCAGACGACCAATATTCAAGGGCCTTAGATCATTGTCTGGTATACTTGTCAGAGGCTCAAGCGTTAAAAAATGCCCCGGGGTCAAGGCTTGCAAATCATTTGGGTCGCTACTGAGTGCACACAAGGGTCTTGAATTAAGAAGTGATTCGATTTGGACCAGAACAGTCAGGAATTCCTCATAAGTCAAAATCTGACACCCTACAATTCGATTCAGGTGAGTTTTGACAGATTTTATACCGCCTTCCCAAATTCCACCAAAATGTGGTGTTCTTGCAGGAATTTGAGTGAATTCAATCTTCTCAGCTTCAGCAGACTTCTGCATGAGTTCAAAAAGTTCTCTTTTTGCTCCGATGAAGTTAGTGCCGCAATCGGACTGGATTGAATTGCAACGTCCACGGCGAGCGATAAAGCGGCGAAGTGCAGCAACGAAACATTCTGAAGATAGGTCACTTGCTAATTCAAGATGAATAGCCTTGGTAGAAAGACATACGAAGAGACAGATATAAGCTTTCTGAGATCTCACACCTCTGTGTCTTCCCAAGGTTATTTGAAAGGGGCCTCCATAGTCAACACCTGTGCATAAAAAAGGTTTGACATGGTTTACGCGAGGGCTAGGTAAATTGCCCATAAAGGGCTCGATTGAAGATGGTTTTGCTCGGAAGCATCTATAACATCGAGAAAGGACATGTTGAATTGCTCGTTTTGGAGACAAAATCCAAAAATTCTGCAATATCAAGAAATGGAGAGTCTGTTGACCGGGGTGAAAATTGGTTTTATGAACATCCTCAATTATCAACTCTGTGAGTCTATGATTCCGAGCTAAAAGTGCTGGATACTTGGCTTCGTAGGGTAGATTGGCGTTCAAAAGTCGACCGCCCACCCTGACGACACCATGAGGATCTATAAAAGGGTTGAGCTTCCTGAAGTATTTTGGGAGCTGTTCACCACCTTGTAATAGAGATATTTCACTCTTGAAACAGGTTAACTGAGCCTGCTTCACGAGAACGAGAAGAGCTTCATGAAGTTCATGACTAGTGAATGGGTTACATTTTTTAGAATGTCGATTCTTAAGGTTGAAAATAAATCGTTGGCAATAAGCAACTATTCGTTTTATTTTTGATAGAGAGGAATACTTGTCGAGGAGGGAGATAATACAATCGAATTCAATTTGTGTAGAGAGAACAATATTCCTTTCCTCGGCCTTGATTACTGAGGTATCTGTTATTTCAGGGGGGCATGACTGAATAGTCTCAGAAAAACTAAGCCATGGAGGGCCATTCCACCATAAATTATGATTTACGAGTTCATCAGGTAATAATCCTCGGCTGGCACAATCTGCTGGATTCTCCTCAGACTTCACGTAATACCAATCTGAGGGTGACATCTTATCCTGAATGTAGCTAACCCTATTTCCAACAAAGGTTTTCAAACGATGTGGAGAACTATTGAGCCATTCAAGGACAGCTGTATTGTCAGTATATGCATAATAATTAGAAATAGTTAGAGCAGAAGAATAAATTTCCGAGACATATTTCAACAACTTTGCTAAGAGGACTGCAGCACAAAGTTCCAACCTTGGAATAGATATCCTCTTTAGAGGAGCGACCTTAGATTTAGCCGACACGAAAAATACCTTATAATTGCATTCTGAAATGCGAAATCTTAGATAAGCCACTGCAGAATAACCCTTTTCAGAGCTGTCTGAAAAACCATGTAACTCACATGATGTGAATTTAGTCGGTTTGATGATGCGGGGAATTCTGAGCTCAGAAATCGTGGGCAATTGTTCTTTATACCGAAACCATATAGTAGAAATCTGAGAGGGGGGTGTCTCATCCCAATCTAAACCCAAAGACCAAAGATATTGTATCAAATATTTTCCCCAAAAGGATAGAGGTGCCAGAAATCCTATGGGATCAAATATCTTTGCTAACTCTGATAGCAGAACACGTTTGGTACAAGGTCTATCTTGCGGTGAAACCTCGTAGAAGAAACAATCAGATGATGGTAACCATCTGAGGCCTAATATTTTCAAGGAAGAATCATCTTTATCATTGAAAGATAGGGTCTTTTGCTCACAAAATTCATCTGGAATGTTTTTTAGGACGGATAAATCATTACTAGCCCATTTTCTCAGTTCGAATCCGCCAGTTCTTAAAAGTGAAACTAGTTGTGCAGATATAAATTGAGCCTTTTCTAGGGAATCACAACCACTGACAATATCGTCAACAAAAATATCTGAGGCAAGAATTTGAGATGCTAAAGGAAATTTTGATCTCTCATCTTCGGCTAACTGCAGAATTGTGCGGTTGGCGAGAAACGGTGAAGATGAAATACCAAATACCACGGTGGTTAGACGAAAATCTTGAATTGGTTCAGAGGGGGAAAACCTCCAAAGAAGTCTTTGGAAATCTCGATGTTCTGGGTTCACTAGTATCTGTCGAAACATCTGTTTAATGTCCGCAGTGAAGGCATATTGATGCAGCCTAAATTTCAGCAAGATAGATAGAAGGTCTTTATGAAGTTTAGATCCAACATAGAGTGTATCATTGAGTGAAATATTTTGGCTAGATTTAGTGGAAGCGTCAAATACTACTCTTAATTTGGTAGTGGTACTAGAGGGCTTCAAAACACAATGATGGGGTAAGTAATAAGAATTAAGTGATTTCGAGTTATTGACAACTTCCATATGACCTAAGTTGATATATTCATTCATGAATTCGTTATACTGTTCACGAATTTCAGGATTTTTCATGAGACGATTTTCGAGAGAAAAATATCGTCTAAGAGCAATTTGACGAGAGTCAGGAAACACAGGATTTGTGTATCGGAAAGGTAGAGAGACCATGTAGCGACCAGACATATCTCTAGAGTGAGAATCAATAAATATTTTCTCACAAATTTCATCCTCTGGAGAAATGTGAATTTTAGAAGGAACTTCTTCTATTTCGAAAAAACCTTTGAGAGTGTTATCAACTGATTCGACAGACATGCAAAACGAGCTGACAGAGTGCGTATTGGAAACGTCAATTTTACCCATGACAATCCAACCAAAAATAGTGTTCAAAGCAAAAGGTTGATTTGACCTTCCTTTTATTCGGCCGTCTGCTAAAATTAACGGAAAAACATCTGCGCCTAAGAGAATATCGATTGGGCCTTGCTTAGCGAATGAGGGGTCAGCTAGATTCAGTGAATTGATGTGGTCCCAATCAGACGACAATATATTTTGTCCGGGCATTTCACAGCATATTTTCGGCAGAACGAAAAGATCTACAGCTAGAGTAGGTGCCTCTTTTCCTGTGGGTTTTATGTCACAAGTGATTTTGCTTTTAATGGATGACGTCATTCGATCTACGCCATTGACTGATAGAGAACATGGTATGGAATGCAAACCCAACTTCCTCGCACACCTTTTGGTTATAAAGGAGATCTGACTGGCACTATCAAGAATAGCTCTCATTACTTGGGGATAACCTTTTATATCAAGAACTTCTATGAGCGCTGTTGGTAGCACGACCATAGAATGAATAGAAGAGGATGAGGCTAGTACCGTGCTAGTGAGTGTAGTGGGTTCGTTATTGCTATTTCTAGGGGATGCAGCTCTAGAGTCTGGATAATGAACTTGAGCCTGAGGATGCTCTTGAGCAGAAGTCTGAGGATGACCTTTAGATAAGGTCTGTGAATGACCTTGAGAGGGGGCCTGAGAATGAGTTTGATAAGAAAAGTGACGGTCCTGGTGCAAAAGAGTATGGTGTTTTCCCGTCTTACAAATACGACATAATGTACTTGATGTGCAGGTGCTATAGGTATGACCCAAACCCAGACAATTTGTGCACCAGTTATTAGATCTTACTATATCCAATCTTTCTTTTGGTGATTTAGAATTGAATAAGTGACATTTATATATTGAGTGACCATTAGATTTGCACACTGGACAAGAACTTGATGTAAAAAGTGAAGTTTTATAATTAGAATTACTTTTCTTGGGAATAAGAGTTGATTTAAGCGATTTGGAATTATTCACTAATGCAACAGAGTCAAAGGCTGTACATTGTTTTTCAGAAAAATCGAAAAGAGCTTTGTAGCTAGGAATATCAGATGAGGCATGATGTAACTCAAATCTCTTCAGAGTTTCCGAATCAATCTTTTTACTCAATTTGTTGAAAAGTATAAAATCCGAAAAATCATCGATTTTGAATTCTAGATTTTCCAAAGCCTTGATGTTATCAGAGAATGTATCTAAAATAAGCCTAAGGCCTTGAGAATTTTCATTTGTTAGCTTTGGAACATTATTTATTTCTTCCCAATAATGAGTTGCTAATAAACGCTTATTTTGGTAACGTTTTTCTAAACTTTCAATTGCAATTTGGTAATTATTGTCCGATAGGGGGATATTTTTTATGAGATTGAGAGGATCTTTAGAAAGAACTGATATTAAATATTCAAATTTCTCCACAGGGGTGAGATTTTCGTTGTTATGAATCAATGCCTTGAATAAATCGAAAAACGTTGGCCAGCATTTTAAATTTCCATCAAACCTAGGAATGTCAAGTTTTGGCAACTTTACATTGACTTGTCTAGTTTGTGGATGATTATTATTAGATGAGCAATTGGAAAAGTTCTGACAAATAGCTCTGATAGAATAATACTGATCTTCCACTGTTGTTCGGATGTCTTCATGAGGTTTCAAATCGAAATCTTTTGTGACCAGAATAGAAATTAAAATTTTGTGTTGTTGAGAGAATTCCTTGAATATATCAGATAAATCTTCAAATCTAGCTTTCATCTTAGGAATGAATGTGTCATCAACTGAGGCTTGATTAGCTAAATTATGGATCTCTCCGATACGATTCACGAGAGTGTCGCGACCAGCAATCGCTTGTTTTATTTTATCGGACGCCATGATTGTACGATTGAAATGTAAATATAAATTGTTACGAGCCAATTATTGAGAGAAATTGATTTAAATTTAAACTAATTTTATATCAACATAAAGATGGACCACCCTGTATATATTATATGTATTGAAATAGCGATACCATACAATCAATATTTCTGTGGAATAGAACACTCACTCACTACATGAGTTATTTTATAATGAGCGAGATCATTTCCAAAGTAAATTTTCCGAAATTGATTATAATGTGAAAGTTTGTTAGAATGTGAGACAAACGGCTAGAATGTGAAGAACGGTTGAAATATAAACAACAAATCCAGATGAGCGATGTATAGAGCAAAAAAAGGGGGTCGCGTTTTTGCGACTGATAAGAAAGCAAAGAGAATTATACTTATTTTGATCGTTACATCAATAATGAAATATTTGCAATTTTGGTGGTGTATATCTAGAAAATGTATAGAGATTTTGAATTTTATTGAAAGTAGATTTTTTCAATGAGAGGATCCGGCTCGAAGGACCAAAAATATGTGCAACAATCAGAAAATTCACGCGAAAGCTCTAACTCACCTTGGACTTATGCAACGCTGGTTCGTGGTTTCTCAAGGGTGGAATATGGAGCTCCGTATGTCTGACGCGCACACAAAATAGGAGGAGTATTTTTAATGTAGTTTTTATCACTAGTTTAGATAAAAGGAAAAGTTTCAGTGAAGCTATCGCGAGACGATACCACACACCTCCTCTTCGAGTATTTCTCGTCTTGCGCGGGTACCTCCCACTCCTTTCTTCTGCGCTAAGCGCTTCAGTGGTTAGAGCATTCAATATCTCGCGCAATATTTGAAATCAGAATATATATAAAAAAAAATTAATTATGAATAGTAAACAAGGAAAAAATAACTTAATTCTATGAGGTGAAAGGTAAATCCCTAACACATAGAGTTAATAAAATTTCCAAAAAAAAGGTATGTTTATGAATTCCAAGGCTATGTAACTATTAAGATCATATTATATTGGAACCAGGTACTTCAATCATTGATCTTCTCAAAATATATGTCTCGAAACAGAAATAATTTTGTTTATTCAGGATTGCACTTTCAGCATCGGCAACACATGGAATATTATCGGAAATATCAAGGTGAATATTTCAAGGACTAAGAATTTTCGAAATTACAAAAACGGAGCTCTGATCAAGGTATGGTTATAAATTCCAAAGCTGTATAACTATTTAGATCACATTATATTGAAGCCAGATACTCCAATCATTATTGAAAAATATGTCAAGAAACAAATATACTTTTCTATATTTGGGATCGCACTTTCAGCAAAGAGAATATGTGTCAACGTCTGCAGAAATCAATGCTTTCATTCACAATATTTTCGATAGCTCTAACGATGGAACCAACAGGCTGATAAAATACAGGGATGTAAAAACTATCTAGTATGGAAGAAATATACTGGGTGTATGAGAAATTACACTCAATATTTTCAATAGGTGTACGGTTCGAAATATACAAATGTTCTGACTGGTACAGGATGTATCAAGAATTGATGATGACGTTTTACGTTTGATAGGTATAATTTGATAGTTGATGCTCAACGACTGGAACTTGAGAGTCTTGGTCACGTGAGGGTGGATATGGTTATATTATGATCAGTGACGAAAAGAATTTGATATTGATGAATTATTGAAAATGTGTTCCTATATTCTCGTGAAAATGCGACATAGGGGTGTAACAGGTCATATACTCACTAAAATCTCATCAACCGTTCAGAAATATATTATTATTCAATTTGCCCTGAAAGATTAAATGAAGCAAGCATTATTTGAAAACAGATTTATTCATAACTATCTTACACTATAAAAAAAATATTCAATCACAATCAGTCACTCTTCATTTCGCACAGGAATCAACAGGAGAAAATCTCACTTGGCTGAAAGTTCCTTTTCTATCTGATCATATGTATATTATGGAATCCACTCGTTTCATTGTCAATCAGAAACCTTTGATCTTTTGTGGTTTCCTTGTATACCAATATTATTCAGTAAACTGGGAACCTGAAAAGAAGATAAATGTAAACATAACATTCACCTAAGTTCTGTGAGATATATAACTTCATGTAAGTCAAACTACGTGACCCTCACCTGAACATAATTCGTTGTGTTCAGTCCAATATTTCTTGATTAAAAATATCCATTTGCTTGTTTCGTCGTGTCAATTAGTTGTTGTACATAATTATTGTTTACATTTCGATTCATTTCATTTTTCAGTCAAGCTGTCTAATGTCTCATACGTCGAAAACTACTATCGCAGCATGCGCGGTTTGAACATTGGTCAATCTACGATAGTCGCTCTCGCTCGCTAAACATTTTAATAAAATGTATGAGGAAGACGGAACCGTAAAAGTAATTTACGTATCATTACCATTCACATGATCGATGAAGGATTGATGAACTACCAACTGCTGAAATACTCGATCCTGAATACCTATCGTTTTATCAATGGGCTGAAAACAAGCAGATCTTGGCGCGGTTTCTTTATCAGGAATCTTTGGTAGTTTTAGGTTGTCGATCTTTTGATTTCCGACTCCAAAAACCTGAGAAGACAGAGGATCGTCATTTTTGCATTTTTGATAACGAATACGCCATTTTGTCTGGTGATCTAAAATTTTGGAGGATTTGTGCTTATTTCTGGAATTATTGAGAAATTTAAAGCAAATAGCAGATTTGCTAGTCTCCTGTATATTACAGCGTATATATAGCATCAATAATCTTTGTTTCGGTTCGCTGTTTTCTGGTAAGATTCTTTCAACTTATCATTTTTCGTGGTGGTCTGATGACAACCATTTCTTTTCAGGTATATTTTTCTTCGTGCTCTCAGAAACTTAATTTTGAATAGGAATTCTGGAATTTCTTGAAAACCCTCCCAATGACATTTAGGAGGTGAGATAAATCATCTGATTTTAAATAAAGACATCGTTTCTTGTTTTTTTTTGTCGCTTGCAATGTGATTGGATTTAGGTATCTCACATGCCATATAGTGAATATTAACATGTGCATTCACCTTTCAGTTACATTCAATATAAATTTTGGTAATATTCAGAATAAATTATGTACGTTGAAGTTTCTATTTCTTTATTAAATTATCGTAATTGATATATTTCTACTTTTTCTAATTAATTGTTCTGTTTCAAAGTTGCGATATCAGATTAAAGAGGGTACAATATTTTAGGGTTCTTTTCTGAGGCATAATTCTATTTCTGGAATTTATTGGGTTCCTGCCAAGCTGATGAGAGTTCCGGAGTATCTGCATTACTTGAATTGCTGCCTATAGTGATTTCCTGATGAAAGATATTTGCGACATCTGCAGTTTTGGGTCAATTGATGGATGAGTATTAACCTATACTTTCTTCGTACCACTTTCGTATATCAGATATCGAGTGTACTACCAAATGTTACGCCAAGTTATAGTGTACCAATATATTATTCACATACTACTACCCGTATGGTAACCACATTAGTGTGATTCACATGGTCGATCTGTGGGAACACCTTTAATGATCAGCTATGTTTTCTTTAGAGTATAATAATCACAATTAAGAACTGTGTGATTCTGAAACATATATAATAAATCATCTTCGAAATATTTTTGATTACTTTAGTTTCCCGTTTTGCTTATGGCTTTCTAGCACACTGGCGGCACAGAGGTAATTTTAAACGGGTGGCGTCCTAAAATATAATCAAAATTTTCAGTTCTCTTGAACCCGCTCCCACACTACTGAGCAAAACCGGCTGCCTCTGGTCAGAAAGCTAGGTTATCATAGTATTTCAGAAGTTATAATTCTCTGAAGTTTGCACCCGTTACAGTGGCGCCCAACGTTTTTTTAACCACTTGGTAGTACAGTGTAATTTTTTTTGTGGTATTTATTTCGTTGCATATATAGTTTTCCTGCTTGTAGTCATCTCGGTTGATCTTTCATCATTCCTAAATATAAAGTTTCCATTTTTTTTTTCTTCCTCACCCAGTATATATGAATAGTCTGATTTTCAGTATTTATTTGAATTCGTACCTCTGCATTCTGATTGAGACGAATGATATAATAGTTATTATGTGAATGCTGAAATTCAGTTCTTCAGTTACAGGATGATTCGAATAAGTATACGGTTACTTATTTATTAGATATATAGCTGATACCTATTATTGGGTGATTATCACTAGATAATTGATAATTCGAGTTGCTTGTGGGTGCTTACAGGGTGGCCCAACTAGAAAAAAAAATATTTTCAATATTTTTTTTTTCATTCGATCGGAGAGGTGTGATTTGAATTCTCAGATTGAACTTAGTGTTATCACTTGTTTTCTTTGATCCACTTTTAACAAAATGGAGATAAATATACTTCGTAGTGATGAATTAACGTGGGAATTGTTCAGTAGAGGTTCTGAATTAGGCGATGGAACCGTGGATAGTAAACGTTGCATACTCAGAGATAACCTCAGAAAAGAAAGACTTGGCAATTTCACTCAGTCCAGTGTGATTTTTGATCCTTGTAAAGAATTAGCAATTTGTGCCGTGAAATTAGATGAAGTATTTGTTTGTATCCAAGATTTTGATACTGAAAACAAATTATATGAATATAAAACTTTAAGAACTAGATTATTCCACGTTCAGAATAGGTTGAACAAAATAAATGTTTTACATGTTGATCAACAAGCAGAGAAAATTAACTTAGTTGATTTGTGCAATAACTTGTTCAAAAATTTAGATGAAGTATATGCTCTCAGCAACACTGCCCGAACACCCGAACATAATTCAATCCTAGACGAACCGAATATTCGTGAACATGCTTCATTGATAGATGAACCTAACGATTTGTTACCCAATACCTCAACAAGTGGAGGACATAATTCATCGGACACAAATATAAATAAAGAATCTGATGATATAATAATTGATAATCAAGATGGGGACGCTGATTTAATAGATATTGGACAGGGAACTAAAAAGAATTCAGGACCGAATCAGCAAGATGATCATTCTGATATTATGCGACGAAATGTAACTTCTTCAGTAAGAGGTCTTAGTGATAGGTTTAAAAATATCTCCACTCGGGTTGAATATTCTCAAGTCCCGCCCACACTTTCTAACTCAGAGGATCGACCTCGGAGAGTGAGAATTTCGAACGATATTGAAAATAATGTTGCTAACTCGACAATAAGGGATTCTCGTGATGCTACTAGGGATATGGGGTATTTTCGCGATATGAATTGTGTAAATTCTTCAAATAATTTCGGTTTGAAATTTGTGGATGTTAGTAAGTGGCATTTGAAGTTTGATGGTACTTCAAGCGTTACGGACTTTTTGGATAATTTAGAAGAGATGAGAATTTCACGTAATGTATCAGAAGATCAGATGCTGTACTCTGTTGCTGAATTATTAGTAGGGGATGTCTCTATCTGGTATCGTTTTGCCAAAAACAAAATAACTAGCTATAAACAATTTCTTGAAGTGTTTCGTTCAACCTTTTTGCCACGTAACTATGAAGAGAAAGTGATGGATATGATCAGGCGTCGTACTCAGGGAAGTTCGGAGTCCGTGATATTATATGTAGCATACATGGAAGGACTATTCAGCAAACTTTCTCATAAACCTTCTGAATTTGATCGGGTGAATTCCATCAAAAATAAAATGTTACCACATATACAGTTGGCCTTGGCTGGTAGAAAGATTAATACCATTGATGACTTGGTATCTATCGGTCGAGACATAGAAGAAGCACATGCCAGCGCTCAAGATTATACGTCACCTTCATTCAATCTGCGAAATTCGGTTGAGCCCGGACTCGAATATAAACGATTTCATCGTAGTAGTCAGGTTCATACTTCTGTCACTACTGCACAAAACAGTGAGAATAGTTCTGTGGTCGTTGATGCCGAATCAGTATCAGCTGTCCAATTAACACCGAATACAGTCAATATCCCTTCAAAACGTCCAAATTCTTGTTTCAATTGTGGCCAAGTAGGTCATTTTCGAGCAAACTGCTCACAACCACCCAAAAAGGCATGTTTCAAATGTGGTCTTCCCAACTACACGGTGCGTACTTGTCCCAAATGCTCGGGAAACGCACAGTCGAGCCATTAGGTGGCCATGACTATTGCTAGACTAACCCCGTCATGGCCAAGCAAGATAATAAATCTTCTTGTCATGAATCAAAATTGTTTGTTGAACAGATACAACCCATATTGTCATATATTTTTGCCAGTTGTCAAGGAGATAATCGCCCCCATTTAGAAGTAGATATCCTAGGGTTAAAAATCAAATGTCTACTGGATACAGGTGCAAATCGCACAGTGATTGGTCGTTTTGGTTGGGAAAAATTATCTGCTTGTGGGTTGAGATTGCAAACCTCTAGTATAGTTTCCTGTGCCATTGCTAATGATAATAAATGTTCAGTTATCGGTTCAGTAAATATTCCTTTTCTGTTGGAAGGAAAGGTGAGGACTTTGTCTGCCCTTGTTGTTCCAGAACTACCGTACAATTTAATATTGGGAATGGATTTCTGGATCACCTTCGGTATCATACCGGATTTCAGGAACAAATGTTGGTTCTTCGATGGTGAATTTGAGGGTATTCATTCTGATTCACATCAGCACGTAAGTTTGATCAAATCCAAAGCTACTCTTTCTGAAATACAGTCGACGAGACTGAAAGAACTGGTAAACCAATTTTTCTTGTTGATGGGTGATAAGATTGGAAAAACCGGATTAGTTGAACATAAGATTGTCCTTACGAATTCCGATCCTATTCGCTTGCGGCCCTACCGTGTCTCTCCTGCGATCCAAGACCTCATCGATAAAGAAGTGAAATCAATGCTAGAAAATGACATCATCGAGCCGTCAAGCTCTGCATATTCCTTCCCTGTCGTTATGGTTCCAAAGAAAGACAAAGGAAAATATAGGTTTTGTGTCGACTTCAGGCAGCTTAATAAGGTGACTAAAAAAGACGCTTATCCGATACCCTTTATCAATACGATCCTCGATAAGCTGAAAAGCGCAAGGTACTTAAGTTCAGTCGATGTCCGTTCTGCTTTTTTTCAAGTACCGATATCTGCTGATTCTCGAGAGTACACAGCTTTCACAATTCCTGGTCGTGGCCTTTATCATTTTAAGAGGATGCCTTTTGGGCTTTCGAATAGTCCAGCTACATTTCAGCGGCTTATGGATAGGGTTTTAGGGGCTGATCTCGAACCCTACTCATTTGTATACTTAGACGATGTTATAATCGCAACAGATGATTTCGATAAACACCTCGAAGTATTGGGTGAAGTTTTCAAGCGACTTCATGCAGCAGGGTTGACTTTATCTAAAGATAAATGCCAGTTCTGTCGTGACGAACTGAAATATCTTGGGTATGTTGTAGACTACCAGGGATTGCACGTAGATCCAGGAAAACTCAATGCGATTTTGGAAATACCAACGCCTAAGAATGTAACAGAAGTCCGCAGAGTTATAGGTACTGCGTCGTGGTATAGGCGCTTCATAGCAAATTTCTATTCCGTTATTGCGCCCATGACAGATCTGTTACGCAAAAAACGCAAGTGGTGCTGGACAGATGAATGTGAACGCTCTTTCACAAGAATTAAAGATTGTTTGATTTCTGCACCAATACTGAGTATGCCTGATTTCAAAATCCCATTTCATTTGCAAACTGATGCAAGTGCATTCGGAATTGGTGCTGTCCTTTCTCAAAAACATGATGACGGAGAACATGTAATAGCTTACATTAGTCGATCACTAACTCGCGCTGAAAAAAATTACAGCACAGTCGAGCGAGAGTGCCTGGCCATTGTGTGGTCTATTGAAAAGCTTAGGGCATATTTGGAAGGTTATCATTTTACAGTAATAACCGACCATCATAGTTTGACTTGGTTGCACAAGCTGGCACAACCTAGCGGTCGTCTCGCAAGATGGATTCTTCGTCTCCAACAATTTGATTTTGCCATTATTCATAGGAAAGGTAGAGACAACGTAGTACCAGATATGTTATCTAGAACGGTCCCTGAAATAAACGCCTTAACGTCTATTGATGCAAAGGTAGAGGTTGGGGATGTTTCGAAAATTTCGAAAGATAAGTGGTTTCTCAACCAGGTAGAAGCAATCACGAAATTTCCCCTTCGTTACCCTCTCTGGCGAGTTGAAGGAGGAAAACTCTTCAAGCATGTCGCGAGTCCCTATTCTGCTCTATCTGGTGCGGTATTTGATTGGAAGGAAGTCGTTCCTAAAGAGTCACGTATGAACATTTTGAAAACGTATCATGATCTCCCAACTTCAGGACATACAGGAACTTATAAAACCTTCAATCGTATCTGTTCGAAATATTATTGGCCTAAAATGAAGGATGATGTTTCCAAATGTGTGCGGTCGTGTAGAGTTTGTCTGGCTCACAAACAAGAGCAAAAGGCCCCCGCAGGGTTTCTTTGTGGTAGACCAGAGGTTGATCATCCATGGGATCTTGTGTCGGTGGATATTGTTGGTCCACTTCCAAAATCTACGAATGGTTTCATTCATATATTGAGTGTCCAGGATTACTTTAGTAAATTTTGCATTTTTCTCCCTATGCGTCAAGCGAATGCCAAGACGATTTGTAAATTGTTGAAGGAAAATATATTCCTCCTCTTTGGTTGTCCTCGTATATTGTTGACAGATAATGGGAGACAATTCGTTAGCAAAGAATTGAAGACTTTGGCTACAACTTTTGATATAAAACTGGCTCACGTCGCCAACTATCATCCGCAAGCTAATGCTTGTGAGCGACACCATAGAACCCTGAAAACTATGCTCTCGTCCTATATTAAGGATAATCATCGTAATTGGGATATTTATTTGCAAGACGTCGCCTGTGCAATAAGAACTGCTAGGAGTGAAGCTACTGGTGTATCTCCTTATTTTGTGAATTTTGGTCGCAATATGTGTCTGAATGGAAGAGATCATGAACCGCCAATCGTAGACCCAGATACTCCCAACAATGAACTTTCTCCAGAAAACCGTTCTTTAGAGTTCTCAAAATTGTTTAAAGATGTTCGTGCAAGACTCGACAAAGCATTCGCACGGAACGAACGAACCTATAATCTTCGAAGACGTGACATAACATTTGATGTAGGGCAAGAGGTTATGGTGAAGAACCACCGTCAGTCCGACAAAGCCACTTATCGCACAACTAAATTCGAGCCAAAATATCGTGGACCTTATTTCATTCGTAGGAGAATCAGTCCTTGGACTTACCAGATACAAGATGCAAATAATAAGTATTTGGGCGATTGGCACGTCAAAGACTTGAAACCCATTCATGATAATCGAGATTCTGAAGGGAATGGAAATAGAACTTCCGATCAAGATTAATTTAGTTGTGATTTTTTTTTGTAAGCATTTACGTCTGAGTGTCCTTTTCCTTTCATAATCCTCTGTTCATGCCTAGAACATTCAGGAACGCGATGTTGTCGCTTCTGGAACCACAGGATATAGTCCCCTGAAAGTTCAATGTTCTGCAAAAATAAGTCATGTTTTATACTTCGCAGAACTATATAAATTTTTTTTTGTTAATTTTGGTAAGAACATGATTTTCTAAAAAAAAAAAGTATTGTAACTTTTTTTTTTCACGAAAGGGGGGTGTTGTAACAGGTCATATACTCACTAAAATCTCATCAACCGTTCAGAAATATATTATTATTCAATTTGCCCTGAAAGATTAAATGAAGCAAGCATTATTTGAAAACAGATTTATTCATAACTATCTTACACTATAAAAAAAATATTCAATCACAATCAGTCACTCTTCATTTCGCACAGGAATCAACAGGAGAAAATCTCACTTGGCTGAAAGTTCCTTTTCTATCTGATCATATGTATATTATGGAATCCACTCGTTTCATTGTCAATCAGAAACCTTTGATCTTTTGTGGTTTCCTTGTATACCAATATTATTCAGTAAACTGGAAACCTGAAAAGAAGATAAATGTAAACATAACATTCACCTAAGTTCTGTGAGATATATAACTTCATGTAAGTCAAACTACGTGACCCTCACCTGAACATAATTCGTAGTATTCAGTCCAATATTTCTTGATTAAAAATATCCATTTGCTTGTTTCGTCGTGTCAATTAGTTGTTGTACATCATTATTGTTTACACTTCGATTCATTTCATTTTTCAGTCAAGCTGTCTAATGTCTCATACGTCGAAAACTACTATCGCAGCATGCGCGGTTTGACCATTGGTCAATCTACGATAGTCGCTCTCGCTCGCTAAACATTTTAATAAAATGTATGAGGAAGACGGAACCGTAAAAGTAATTTACGTATCATTACCATTCACATGATCGATGAAGGATTGATGAACTACCAACTGCTGAAATACTCGATCCTGAATACCTATCGTTTTATCAATGGGCTGAAAACAAGCAGATCTTGGCGCGGTTTCTTTATCAGGAATCTTTGGTAGTTTTAGGTTGTCGATCTTTTGATTTCCGACTCCAAAAACCTGAGAAGACAGAGGATCGTCATTTTTGCATTTTTGATAACGAATACGCCATTTTGTCTGGTGATCTAAAATTTTGGAGGATTTGTGCTTATTTCTGGAATTATTGAGAAATTTAAAGCAAATAGCAGATTTGCTAGTCTCCTGTATATTACAGCGTATATATAGCATCAATAATCTTTGTTTCGGTTCGCTGTTTTCTGGTAAGATTCTTTCAACTTATCATTTTTCGTGGTGGTCTGATGACAACCATTTCTTTTCAGGTATATTTTTCTTCGTGCTCTCAGAAACTCAATTTTGAATAGGAATTCTGGAATTTCTTGAAAACCCTCCCAATGACATTTAGGAGGTGAGATAAATCATCTGATTTTAAATAAAGACATCGTTTCTTGTTTTTTTTTGTCGCTTGCAATGTGATTGGATTTAGGTATCTCACATGCTATATAGTGAATATTAACATGTGCATTCACCTTTCAGTTACATTCAATATAAATTTTGATAATATTCAGAATAAATTATGTACGTTGAAGTTTCTATTTCTCTATTAAATTATCGTAATTTATATATTTCTACTTTTTCTAATTAATTGTTCTGTTTCAAAGTTGCGATATCAGATTAAAGAGGGTACAATATTTTAGGGTTCTTTTCTGAGGCATAATTCTAAACTACGCAACACTAATTACGTCGCACCCCGAAATTTTGCCCCTGTTACAATTTGAATAACTTTTTTCTGCTTTGAACAATTTGAATTCTGTTTGCACTGTTCGCTAGCTCAGTCCTTCAGCTATAATCTCGTACTTCTTCAATACAAAAGGTTATTTCCATAATATTGCTACAGGATGTTTTTTGGAACTGTGCAATATTTCGAAATTTTCAAAAGGATCCCAAATGAAGAAAAACAGTTTTTTTCCAACTTTAACAGCAAAGGCGTGAAGATTATCCCATTACCTTCGGCCATTTCCAAAATTATCTTCTTTTCACTTTTATTTACAGAGTGATCTCAAAAAATCATTTTTTTGGTTTTGCACTCATAACTTTTTTCCTCTTCAACCGATTTTCAAAATCTCAGGCTCATTTTGAAGCTCAAACCTCATATAAGAAGATTTAAAGATCAGAATTAACTCAAGATGAACATACAAGATCGAGGGTTTCCTCAAAGGTGACCCGAATCTGAAACACTCTGTAAATTCCGACTGGGAGAGGAATTAAATAAAAAACAACTTGTTTTCGGAAGGATCTTTCATTCTGGATACGTCCTGATCTTTTTTTCCTTCATTTGTCAAAAATTATGCGTGAGAACACCGAATTGAAACGCCATGTTCTAGAAAAAAAATCAGCCCAAAAGAATGCATGGTCCGTGCAAGAATCATAATGAGTGACTGACTGAAAATAAAGATCAGGACAGAAAAAACTATTCGTAGGTCTTTCTTTTCTGAAGATATAAAAAAATTCAAAATATAAAAAAAATCTGAAAACAACAAAATTTCAGGGTAACCTTCTCACCTCCTATACAAAGTCTTCCATCATGTTTTGGATTGTTTTCAAAGAATTTCATTTTTTAGACCCCAAAAAAAATTAATAGGTACGCCTATGAAATTTTTTTTATTTGATCAACTTTTTCCGCTGAATACATCTATGGGTACCGCTTGTCTCGATTCTGAAAGAGAACTTTTTTTCGCCCTGTACATCAAACTATGATAATTGGAGTCCCCGAGTTTGGGAGATTCTTATTAGTAGCTTCGTACGAAACTTACGAGAATAATATGTAAAAAAATCACAAAATTCTCCTTCCCCTTCATCCGTACCCAAAGTACCCCAAAGGGGGAAGGGGGGGGGGAAGAATTTTTTTTTCAAATCTCCGATCCCGATATGGGGGTCAGGTGAAATATGTTTACCGACATATCTAACCGTTTGACCAGCAAAAATTTTACCCCAAAAAAAATTTTCGGGGGGAGAGGGTCAACAAATTTTCTACAGTCTTTTTGGTGTGATATTTTCTTTTCGATCAAACAACGTGTTGGATATTTTTCTTTTTTAATCGGGATTTCGAGGGGGATTTAGATTTGGGTCACCTTTGCAGAAACCCTTGATCTTTGATTATTTTTTTTAGTCAATTCTAATCTTCAAGTCTGTTCATCTAACGTTTCAGCTTCAAAATGATCCTGAAATTTTGAAAATCGGTTGAAAAGGAAAAAAGTTATGACTGCAAAACCAAAAAATTGATTTTTTGAGATCACTCTGTAAAGAAAAGTGATGAGAAGACAATTTTGGAAATGGCCAAAGGTAATGAGATAATCTTCATGCCTCTGCTGTTGAATTTGAAAAAAACTGTTTTTCTTCATTTGGGATCCTTTTGAAAATTTCGAAATTTCGCACAGTTTCAAAAAACACCTTGTAGCAATTTTATGGAAAAAACCTCATGTAACAAAAAAGTACAAGATTATAGCTGAAGGACTGAGCTAGCGAACAGCGCAAACAGAATTCGAATTTTTCAAATCAGAAAAAAGTTATTAAAATTTCACCAAGGGCAAAATTTCGGGGTGCGACGTAATTAGTGTTGCGTAGTTTATTTCTGGAATTTATTGGGTTCCTGCCAAGCTGATGAGAATTCCGGAGTATCTGCATTACTTGAATTGCTGCCTATAGTGATTTCCTGATGAGAGATATTTGCGACATCTGCAGTTTTGGGTCAATTGATGGATGAGTATTAACCTATACTTTCTTCGTACCACTTTCGTATATCAGATATCGAGTGTACTACCAAGTGTTACGCCAAGTTATAGTGTACCAATATATTATTCACATACTACTACCCGTATGGTAACCACATTAGTGTGATTCACATGGTCGATCTGTGGGATCACCTTTAATGATTTTTTTTTGTGCGCCTTATATAGCTATATTCGGACTGTTTGGTTACTTTTATATGTATAAAAATTTATCTGAACTTAATCAGCTATATTTTCTTTAGAGTATAATAATCACAATTAAGAACTGTGTGATTTTGAAACATATGTAATAAATCATCTTCGAAATATTTTTGATCACTTTAGTTTCCTGTTTTGCTTATGGCTTTCTAGCACACTGGCGGCACAGAGGTAATTTTAAACGGGTGGCGTCCTAAAATATAATCAAAATTTTCAGTTCTCTTGAACCCGCTCCCACACTACTGAGCAAAACCGGCTGCCTCTGGTCAGAAAGCTAGGTTATCATAGTATTTCAGAAGTTATAATTCTCTGAAGTTTGCACCCGTTACAGGGGAAAACAAATAATACATTTATGATCCCCATGATGAAAGAAGCTCACATTCTTGGTTTTACTTCCGGTGTCATCATTTTTCCAGTGAACGGGGTTATATGGGTACTCCAGAAGAATGATTTTTCACGGACATTTCGAAAATTCGACTTGCATATATTTTGAGTCTAAAGGCTTGCGGGATATGAACCAAAACTGATATTAATTGATAAACATTCAAAACGATGACAAACCTTACGAATACAACGCACATATGTCGCGCAAATATAAAACGTCTAACATATATCATGCTAACGTCATGTATCCGTCGAAGATTTATCAGACAAAATTTTTGAATACGATGATTCGCATGATAAATTTTCACGCCTTCATTAAACGAGTAGAAAACATCGAAATTCATCACGCATACATCACCAATGCATCGCATATGCGTCTAAAATACGTATAAAATTTTTGAATACGATGATTCGCATGATACATTTTCACGCCTTCATTAAACGAGTAGAAAACATCAAAATTCATCGCGCATACATCACCCATGCGTCACATATGCGTCTAACATACGTCATGCAAACGTCACACATTCTTCGAAAATCTATCAAACAGCGTGTGAAAAACATAACAACGATAAATAACGTACTGACATCGCAAATCCAAAATGGTAGCTGTTAAAGTTTAGCATCTGGCATCTGACATTCGGTGTCCGACATTTGACGCTTGGCGGACTAAGATTTCTGTTGTTCACCAACTTAGAGTTGTGGATACAAAAATAAACATAGGGCAATCATTGAAGAACATCAAAAACGTTAAAAAACATAACGCATGTGTCGTGCATACGTTGCGCATACGTCATACATACGTCGTGCAAACGTAGCGCCTACATCGAAAATCCATAATACAACGTGTTCAAAACCTTCAAATGATAGAAAGCATGACAAGATATACATCACGCATTCATTATATAACGTTGAAAATTCTGAAAAAAACTCCATGCATGCGTCGTACGTACACCACGCAGACGTCGTGCCGTCGTCGGAAATCTACCAAACAACGTATAATAACTTCAAAAACAATAAATAGCATGACGAAACGTCAGGCATGCGTCATATATATACTGCATCGACGTCGTGTCCTTGTCAAAAATCAATCAAACAACGTGTGAAAATGTTCAAAAAGGTTTATAAATTTAATAAACATCACTCATTCATTAAAGAACGTCAACAACTTTGAAAAAACATTACGCATGCGTCGTACAGTAGTCAAAAATGCGTCGTAAATTGAGCAAACATCGCGTCCTCTTCGAAAATCGACCTACAACGTGTGAAAACCTTGAAAATTATTAATAGCATTACAAGACGCATCCCAATCATTGAAAAAAAATCCACGACATGACGTATCCTATACCACCAAAATCCAGATTCCGAAGATATAATCCGATGATGAAATAAGAAACTGCAGTAAATAGTCATAGGCATTGATGAAACACAAAATAGTGAATATTGGACGGCTACTGGTAATTTTGGAGGAACATCAGAAACAATGGATAACTATTCATATGTAATCAAGTTTCTATTTTCCGATAGAACTCTTTTATGATGAAAACTATAAAAAATTACAAATCTCATAGTAGACGATAAAATAAACAACTCTACTGATACTGATTGAGGGACCATTTTGATTATGGATTCCCATTGTCGAAAATGTCACTGCAATTCGACTAAACCATATTTTATTATCACCATTTAGTGTCGGGAATGTGATTTCAGGTAGCAACCTCGTGTCCTTTCCATACTCTTTCATCAAACTCCACAGCAAATCTCCTCTCTCTCTCTTCCGTGTATCTTATTTTTCAAATATCATTTGGAATAATCGAAATAGCATAATCATAATCCATTATCGTCATTTTAGGTCATAAAATTCGATCTTTATATGGGTACAGTTACAAAACCTTCTAATACCGTCAAAATAATGACCCACCATTGAAATGTCACTGCAATTCAACAACATAATATTAGCCATACACTTAGTTGAAAAGCCTCAATATCAATTTGATGATGAATTCAGGAATGGTAGTAAATGGAATAATACCAAACCTAACGTCATACATGACGTAGAACCTGACATCATACGCGACGTCTGAGACGTTCGTAAGACGTTGGACTTAGGTTTTCGATCGAGTAAGCTTCATGAATGTGGAAGAGGATCTTTTGTTAGGTCACACTTTTCTTTTCAAGTTTTCAAGAAATTCGCAAATTCATTGAATGGATCTGGTGGTAACAATAATCATTTTATAAAAAATAGAATAATAATCCACTTTCATCTTTCAAATTTGGTAAAAGTAATACATGATAAATCCTAGAGGAAAAATAAAAACGAAGAATCATAGATTCTTATATTCATTTCTCACGCATTATTCAAATCTCTCAGTACGCATTCATTTTATGAAGGAACAAATATTTCATGAGTGCATTACTCACTAAACTATCATTTGATATTTCACAAAATGAATACAGAGCTACAGAGAATACAGAATTCAAAATATTATTATAAAATATACAGAAGTTAATGTTTTTCAGTAAAACCACCCGATGGCCCACTAAACTTCGATAGACTTGAAGAATCTGCGTAGCATCCTCGACATCGATTAGGAACTCGACATCATGTTTTTTGACGAGTAGACATTTGATACCATCAAACACCAATTGTGATACTTTGCAGAAATCTCCACATGGAAACGTAACTGGCTCATATTCATCTTGGTGGGTTGGTAACTTTTCGTAAAAAAATTGTCCAATGCTTGTTTCAGTAAATCAGTGAAAGTTTTCCATTCCGTTGTACAAAAAGATTGTTTATTTGGTTTGTATGGTTGTGATAAAATTATAGATGAGTTGAATTTCCTCGCTGGACCCAAACCCACTCCTACCTGGAAGGCTCTCAACTGGAATAATGTGTAGAGTAGGCAATGTTTCTCGACTCGGGCTGCATTTTCGTGCATCTTCAATACGTCCTCTAATTCTCGATGATATTCCTCACTATTGAAAGATGATTCGGTGAAATTTGAATCAAACTCGTCTTCCGACACACTCACATAACCACTATCTCGACTTGAAGTTGACATGATAGATTTAGTGAAAATACTGTCAGACTGAGATCAATTTCATGTATCTATTTATACTTTTCCTCCACATTCGAGAACAATTTGAAATTATTATTGCTCGATTGATCTTGACATATCAAATATGAGAATAATGCTGATTCAAGTAGAATAGCTGAAAAACAAAGGTATTTCATGAATGCGTTGCTTATCTCCCCACATGATGTCATAAGGAATGCAAAGTTTCATATCGAATATGAGATGTAATAAACATGCTGATTCAGGGAGATAACATCAACATCATCGCAATCTTTGAATAATGGTCGTGATTTATGATATCATCATCGACCACCTGCGAACTTAACAAAGATGTTTAAATTGTATAAAAGCATGGGCAATGATAAGATGTATAATTTTCCAAAAAATCAGAGATTTTGGTACGTTCCTTTTTGAAAATAGTCATATCAATCCTATTTAGAAGAAATAATATTCCGGAGATTTTTTCAATATTCTTTTTAACACTCTACTACCTGTTTTTCACTGAGTATATTTTGGATCATTTCTTGCTCCGTTTTAGAGGTCACACAATGTCAAACAATGTCAAGCAAGGACAACCTGTACCGTTTTTATGATGACTTTTTGGAAAACCGAATAGTGGATGAGGTTTTGTCAGTTTGGGAACGAGAGTCAGTTAGCACCTGAGTGGGTGAGAATTAAGTTATTGCCGAGACGTGTGCCGTGATCAAAACTTTTGAAGCTGTGTTCGATTTTGTTTCTGGGTTTCCGATTAATTGTGTGCCGCAGAGTGTTACCTGTAAAACAACCTGTATCGTGAGAGTGTTCCTGATAATGAGGATTAGCTGAACCGGTGGTATATTTTGCTGCGTACCACCCAGAAACCCAGTAAGCCAGAATCTTGAGTTATATTGATTCGTGTAAACATTCCTGTGATTTTTCACTGTCGTATTTTAATTCAGTTCTGAAAATCCTGCCCGAGAGTCACTTTAAAAACCCAGAATATAATTTCATTGAATCAGAAACCAGAATTGCACTTTACCTGCCACCCGTTTCAAATTGCATATCGCCTGAATTCTAATAAATTGTTTTCCCCGATTTGTCAAGACCCAGATCTCACGAACCGCCCTGTATAATAAAATCCGCGAT
The DNA here is from genome assembly GCA_029955515.1 of Chrysomela aeneicollis. NCBI lineage: Eukaryota > Metazoa > Arthropoda > Insecta > Coleoptera > Chrysomelidae > Chrysomela > Chrysomela aeneicollis. The sequence continues at coordinate 2,717,961 of JARUHQ010000025.1, forward strand.
AGAATCAAAGTAGAACGAACGATTTGTCATTGCCTTTGCTTCAGTGGTGGATTTCCTGTATTATCTGTTTTGTTTCTTTTTATTGTATTAAGGCTGTTTGATATTATTTTATATTTTCCTGAAAATCTGACGAAGTGTGGAAAGTAAAAGTTTATGTAATAAATAATATAGAACCGTCCCTGAATTTTTATTGATTGAATTTCTGATTTGATTTTGCCTGTAGATTATTATCTATTTAGTGAATTTCAATAAATCCTGTTGAAACCGAAACTTATTTTAAAATAAAATACCATATATTTGAAGTAGCTTGTATTCCAGTATAAATTGAGAAACTGTAACTAAAGACTACCTTTTCTTAGAAGTTTATTGTTATCCTGGTCTAACTAACTGACCTCTGGTTTACACAAGGGGGTGCATTGTATGGATTTACTCTGTATCCCTTCTTCACTGTAGCTACCCTAGGGCCTTCCAAAGAACTCCTAGTTCTGGAAGAAAGTGGAGCATACCACTTCAAAAAAAACTGGCGCTCGAGGCAACCGCTCTAAAGTAAATAGAGAACTAAGCCCTGAGGCACTTTGTAGGGCTTTTTACCGAAAAAATAGCCTTACAGCATGATAAGTAAAGTATTTTTCCACTCTCACCACTACTTGTAGATCTAACCACTCATTCATTTTTTGTATTGGTCACAGCCAATTCTCAGCAATATCCTTATCGCTTTGATTCGAAAGTTTTTCAAACCTTGACTAGCAAATCTTCCACATTATATATCGACGGCATGTGGACGTGGATGAATCGCACTTCTGATATTAGTTTACTAGTTTGATAATTTAATTTAGAACACAATTCACACAATTGTAGCAAAAAGCAATACATTTGCCGACAACGTCTCAACGTTAACTGTTCCTATCTTCGCACCGAAGTGACTCGCTTCTTCTTACGTGATGATGACGCTTCATTCCAACGATGATCATCACCTCGTTGAATGTTTTCATCCCAATACGGGGTGTTATTAGAAAACTGTCGCTAACAATATATAAATATATAAGTAATACAATTTATGCAGGTACAATGAGAAGAAAACGGACGATTCAGACCAAATACAATACCTACGCAGCTTCATATATATATAGGCATATTTTAACTATCACTCGTTTATAATGAACGATCGTCATTTCAAAATATTCATCAGGGACTTCACAAGGTTTGTGAAATGTAACATGTTGTGGGTATTGAGTAGACGTACTAGACCATCAAAATCGCCGATTTCAGACAGAATCGCATTTTGCCTAATGCCTGAGTAAATGGGACATTCGAACATGATGTGTTGCAGAGACTCGGTTACTTGTGAGTTACAAACTGAACACAACTCTGTAGCAAAGTTTACAGAATTAAAAATATCTGTAGTGTCGATTAGGTGAATAGAGCCATGGAGTGAGAACAACAAGGACTTTTTGCTAGAAGTTCTGATTTGAGCAATAATACGTGTTATATACATTTTTGAGGGAATACTTAAGTAGAATTTTGAACGTTCCGAGACCATTAAGCTGTTATATAAAAGCGGGTGGAAAGAAATTGCTATAGTCTCTCTGAGTCAAGCAAAATCAACTTTTGTTTAAATTTAGCTAGAATATTTTCCAAGTTATAATCGAGAAAACGCCGCCATAAGTTCTCGCAATCAGAAAATATAAAGCATTCTTTAACCTGCGATAGCCAACTAAATCTGGTGTCATTTCGCTCCAAGTCAAGTAGACGTGCATAGCAAATTTTGAAAAGTCTGGTATTGTCCATAGCTTTCATTTCATTAGGCCAGGTTAACGAAGATTTGAATATTATATATGCAAATTTAATGCATTTGGTTTCAATGCGCACAACATAGTCTGGCGTACTTTTTGGCAAACAAAGTAATCGTTTGAAAAAGCGAACTTGAATACGCTCTATAATATCCGCATAGCGATGGCCCCAGAAAGAAATACCGTAAGATAGCGAGGACAACACGATAGAATCGTAGAGTTTGATTCTCGATGACCATGAATTGATTTTTGAGCGCTGCATTAAATTCATTATGAAACCAATTGCCTGGTTGGCTTTGATGACCGTTTTTTTTTGCCATTTCGAGAAATAAAGATGTAGAAGAAAATTCGACCCCAAAGGAAGTGAAGTTTCTCACAACTTTCAAGACTTGATTGTTGCAGGTGAATCTTATTTTATAGTTACTGACGTATCCGCCTCTGCAAAAAACCATAACTTTAGTTTCGCTCGTATTTATAACGAGTTTATTATCAGGAGCATAATTTTCCAGAACTTTCAGTTTGCACGTTAGATCAATTGGGGAGTCACCGAGAATAACTATGTCATCAGCATATATCACTTTTTCCATCAATGTTGAGTCCTATTGAACTGTGTGAACGAAAGTAGTCTTCAATGTCAGCTATAAATAGTGAAAATAAAAGGGGACTTAACGACTAACCCTGTCAGACTCCTTCTGAAATTTCATACTTCTTGCTGAACATGTTATCCTGTTTGATTGATAAAAATGCACCGTCATAGAGACTTTTGATGATTCTAATAATTTTCGAACTTATTCCTATTTTATATAATTTCAGCCATAGAAGTTTATAGTTGATGCTATCGAATGCACGACGGAAGTCAACAAATGCAGCATAAACTTTCCTCCCACGAAGTCTAAGGTGAATTTGCAAAATACAGTTCAAAACAAAAATATTGTCCACACATCCCCTGTTTTTCCTGAAACCAAACTGATACTCTGGAAGGATAGAATTATCTTCGCACCAATTTGAAAATCGATTCAAAAGTAATAAAGTGAAGAGTTTTACTATGCAGTTGATCAATGCTATTCCACGATAACTATTTGGATCATCTAAGTGTCCTTTTTTATGCAGTAATATGATGCTTGTTTCGTGCCATGCTCTAGGGATTATTTCAGAGTCAAAAACCTGATTATAAAGTCGACAGATGTAGAGTCGCCAGTTCTGCGGCAGGTTTTTCAAATATTCATAAATAATTCCATCAGTGCCAGGAGATTTGCCATTCTTACACAGGTATAAAGATGTATTGAGGTCATCAACAGATATAGTTGGGTCAAGAACACTATTACGTGCATCGTGAAAACATATGTCCGATATAGTTTTTGGATTATGAATATCATCATAAAAACGTTTTCACTCCGAAATAGAAATTGAGCATGGTCCACGCTTACATCTGAAATGATTTTTCCAAAATGCACCTTGATTTCTTGTTTCACTAAGTGTTGTTATGATTTGTTTGTGTTATTCCGATTTTTCATTAGAAAAGTGTTTTTGTACTCCTTTTTTTTAGACAAGTAGTCGGATTTATGTGGCTCGACAAAATTGTTGTGTTTACATTCTCTGAAACATCGATTTACTTGTTTTCTTCAATATCCTACAGCTGAAGTCAAACCAAGGTTTATTTATTGCGTGCGTAGTAGTACCATGGTGTATTTTTTGGACTGATCCGATACTTTCAGCTGTCTCCCAAATCGTCGAACACGAATTTGCATAAGAGTCCGCAGCGTTTCCCAAAAGTCCCACGTTAGCCGAGTTTTGATTACATCCTGTATAAATGCGCTTTCTCATGTTCCCAAATTAAACTAGTATACGTAAAATTATGCTGATTATCGATTCTATTGGCATTTGTTTGTTGTTTGATTTGAAGATGTACTGGAAAGTGATCGGATAAACATTGATCGTCTAGCGCTCTGAGAAAGTTGATAATATCAAGTCTATTTGAATTGCAATAACACAGATCAATTACGCTCTGTCCTGAGGAACTGCAAAAGGTAAAATTTGCCGGTCTATCATTTGTAATATGACCATTTATTAATGAGAAATTTTATTCTGCCATGAATTCAAGAAGGCAGTGACCTCTGAAATTAGATGCTTTATGCATGTTGACCATGTTAGAAAAAAGGACAGTATTTTCCAGAATTTGTTCTGGAATGTGACTCAACTCTCCGACATGGCAATCGAACTCACCAAGTAGTAATATAACATGATCACTGTATGTATCCAAAATGCAGTTTAGTGAAATGCGAAACATTTCGAGCATAGCTTCAATGTCACAGGATGGCTTGAAATATACAGAACATATAATGAATTCACAAGAATGCTGTTTAATCAAGTAAATGAGCCTTTGTTGATAATATCGATATTTTGCCTCAACAAATATTCTAAGAAGATACTCACCCCGTATGTGCTTTCCCATATTGAGTGGTGGGCGTTTGCATCGCAGCACAGCATGCCTGTTACCTTTTTTGCACCATCTGATGAGGCTTTGGACTTCCTCTGGTGGAGGTTGGCTTTGTAGAGTGGTTTTTGATTACCTTTACTGTCTTCTTCTAGTTTATTACCGAATTCAATCCATGAAACTTCTTTTGCTTCATTAACTAATGTTTTCAAGTATTTTTTTCATTGTATTTTTTTTCTTTTATAGCCTCCTTTATGTCATCGTTCCACCATGATGCCTGTTTTCTAGTATTATTTGTTTTGTAGGTACTACATGTACTGATAGCTGTTTCTATGATAACATTTCTAAAACTGTTCCACGCTTCTTGTAGTTCTGCTTTCTTGATATCGTTGTATAGTTGTTTTCAAGTTTTTCGTTAGTAATATATTTATATCTAGTAGCTACAGTTTTGTCTCTCATTTTATATGATCTGATCGTGATGTGTTCACCTTTCATAGTCACCGTTTCTTGTTTCTTGTCAATTGCGTCTCCGTTGATTGTTATGGTCAATAGAAAATCATCACTGTATTTTTCTACTCCCTTTCTAACTCTATAACTCTAACTCTATAACATTGTTTCTATTTTCTTTCTGTATCAGAATGTAATTAATTATTGATTTTTCTCCTCTGCTTTCTTGTACTCTTGTGAATTCATGTATGTTTTCGTGTTGATAAAATGTATTTGTGATGATCAGGTTTTATAATTGACAGTATTGAAGCATTCTCTTTCCATTGTCATTTCTGATTTGTTCTCCATATACATTGTTTTATATATATGGTCCTGTTTTCCCACTCTGCCATTAAAATTCCATAACGATTACTGTTTCTCTTGCATTTTCGGTTATTTCTGTGAATTTTTCCCAGAATTTTTCTTGTTTTTTCTATGCTTTCATTTTCATCTGGTCCGTATATTGCTATTATTGTACTCACTCCTTTATTGTGTTTTTCCATTTCTATGGTTATTATTCTGTCATTCAAAGCTTCCCATTTTATAATTTTCTTGGTTAAGTCTTTATGTATTAATAATCCAACTCCAGCTGATGCCCTTTTTTTATTTTTACTCCGCTATATACTAATATGTGTCCATTCTGTAATAGTATTTGTCCTGTCCTTTTTTTTTATTGCCACTCTTCGTAATTATTTCATTTTTCTTAATATCGTAGTCCGAATTCCTTGCCGTTTTCTTCTTTGTTCGATCTATGTTTCCTGTGTTCATTATCAGTTTTCTGTATTGATTGGTGTTTTCTTTTCTTTTTCTAGTTCGTTTCTTTCTAGGTTCCAGTACCATTTTTCTCCATCTATCTCTAGTTTTCTATATCCAATTTTCACATAATTTCCTTCTCTTCCATCTTCTTTAGCTTGATTTCGTATCTTTTTTTCTATTTCTCTTTGTTTCTTTGACATATCATCATTTACATACACCTTGTATTCATTGATCCTGCTGAGTTTCTGTTCTGTTCTGTTCTGTTCTGTTTCTGTTCTGTTCTGTTCTCGTTTGCGTTTTCCTATTGTAGTAGACATATTTTATCATCTAATTTTCTGGCATTTCCTATTTTCAAATCGATGTCTATACTATTTTCAATAAATGGAGTCATTCTTTCATTCAACTCCTCTTCATCATTTGTTGTGATTGGTAATCCTTGTATAACCACATTATTTCTTCTCGTTTCTCTAACCATATTGTCAAGTTTGCTATTGATTGTTTTAATTTCTTCTTTCAGTTTATTATTTTCATATTTCAGTATATCATTATTCATTTTGATTTTTATCATTCCGTTTCTATATTCTTTTTGTTCTTCCCTTATTTGTTTGAGTTCCTGTTTCATATCCGTTTTCAGTTCTTGAATCATTGCGATGATAGTTTCTAATTTGTCTTCTTTTTTTTTTCTTTCAGGTGTTCAGATAATTTTTCGGCATTCAGAGAATATATCTGGTAGCTTTCCAGTATTTTTTTTCTTTTTCCATCCATCTGTCATCGATTTTTCGTCGCTACTCATTTTGATGTTTCCTTAATCCGGTTCTGTATTATCTTCATGTACCGCGATAAGCAGGCTTCCCGAATCGCCTTCTCAGAGGTCGCCCGCTTCTCAGTACAATTTTTATTTTATTATAGTTGTTCCACTCACTCTGTTCTTTCAAACTTATTTTCACTCAATTCCATTCACTTATGGAATTAAAAGTACTCGAAAGTCCCAAGATTTGGGTTTGTTTTCGGAGCGTTTCAATTCACGTCACAGTGTTTATTCACCAGGACCGTACTTAGTACGTAGGTTAGGACGAAAACATAATGCTGTCAAGCGAAATTTTTAGATACGTTACAAATAAAATAGTGAACAAATATACAAATCCAGAAAACATAACATACATAAAATACAATTTTCCCAATATGACGAGTACTTGTTGAATTAACCTCCACATAATAAACTACACTAGACAAATTATTTCCTGAATATGTTCAATTCCATTTTTCTTTCTCAGCTACCTACAATCAATTTGCACAAACAATTTTTCCACATAGGTCAAATGAGAAATTTCTATTTGATTTTCAAAAATTTTTATGTTTGTATTTATTAATTTATCAAACCAAAAATAAATAAAGATCTTGATTCGAATTCTTTGGTACACTGATTATGTTCATACAATGCCCATATAAATTAACGATTTTTTCACTATTAAAAGTATACGGGAATCAGTTGGCACATTCTCTATACTGAGTCTAGATCATGTTCAACAAGTAGGTAGGTGTTCTGAGGAGATAAGTCAAACTTATTAGCTGATGGCAGTCTCTATATGGCATTCCCTATAGCAAATCTCCGGAGAGATATTGTCAAGAATGTTTGTTATTACTGTGATAGACTCATTCTCAAAGCAGTCTTTAGTTTTTCATTGTTCTTTAGGTTGACATTGTATATTACTTTCATCATTTTCTAAACCATTATCAATACCATCTCAGGTAGAATATTGTTCTTATTATTCAGTTCTCATCAACCGTTTCGATTGTGTAGCACTGAACAACAGTTTTTTGTTGTTGACATAAGTCATTGGAAAATGTGTGTATTTTGGGCGTTTCACTTCCGATATTCTGATAGAAACATAATTTACCTTCGATTTGAGGGAATTCGACAACAACATTGTAATGTATAAGGGAGTCGGTACATTAACCACTTCCACTTTATGTCAAGAGCTGTAGGAAATGTGGAATAGCGGATTGAATTGAATATTGAATAAACCAGTCATGAGTCAGATCTTGTAGAAATTGTAGCATTCGTATCCCAATCTTCACGTACTGAACAAAAATTACCAACACTTTATTATATTAATATATGATGAAACATGGCACGGTTGACCAACTTATTCGTACATAAATATAGGTATAACCAAAACATGGTTGACGTATATTTTGTAATACGGCAATTGTAATTTGTGATAGGAATAATCTCTTTGAGGTATTTAGCAGTCATTATAAATGTGCTCATTGTCAATATTTTTGAAAATGTATTATCGATACAGTCAGAGCAGAATATTTCGAATCTGACACTTAGTTTTGGACCGGACGCCTCTGTCTAATAAACATAACCTCTATTTTGGCTCTACCAGTACTAAACGGTGAAAAGTCAAATTCAAGTTCAAATGATCCACCCTTTCACACAGGACACACAAATGCACCATATTCGCAAACAAATATTGTTTCTGAAATTCACAAAAAAGTAAAACGGCCAAAATAACTCAAATCGGTATCAACAAAACACGTCGGCAATTCAGCAACCTCACAATCTCATAAAAATAGTAGAATGTTCTAGTGTATGGCGAAATGTGATGAAAGACAAATTGATTTCATTAGAATGTACATCATTAAATCAAAAGCACTATGATTCGATGATAACTTCCAATTCATGGAAAGGAAACAATTATACTTCAGTATTAAAAAATCGTATAATCTGGCAAACATGTAATTGGAGGAAAAGAGTCAGAAAAGAAGGAAACGTAAATATTGAAGTCTCTAGTGTTTGAATATCTTTGTTGGAACCGTTATTAAAAAATATTTGTCAGTATTCCAAAATAGCTAATGGCTTAGCTCTCAAAAGGACTGAGGCTAATTCTGTTGTCTGTGAATGTTTGGGAAAAACTTTCGTGGAGAAACTTTATGAGAAACTTCAACAGCCTGGTGTTTTTTTTTCACTAATCATGGATGAGACCACTGATATATCAATTGAAAAATAATGTGCTTTCACAGTCATATATTTTGATTGTGATAAAAATAATGTGGTCACCCAATTTCTCTACATTATCGAAACTGAGGAATGCACAGCTGATGATTTATTTTCATCAATGATGAATAATCAAATATCATCATATAATTCAGTGTGGTTCTCATTCGTTACTACAAATGTCATCGCAGGTCAGTACCTACCACTCTGTGTTCACTCCTATGAAAGGAAAAATTCCACATATTGTATGTGTGAAGTGTTCTTGCCATATGGCTCATTTGGTTATATCTAAAGCTTGCCTAAAACTAATAACTAAGATTTGCTTCGTAATTTGGGAAGCCATTTCAATCATAGCTCTTTCAGAAGACAGGAATTTCGAAAATTTCAAACTTTTTTCCAGACACAAAATCGAAAAATATTGTCACCTGCAGTAACACGTTGGCTATCATGAAAAGGTTGTGTTGACAGGGTTCTTGAACAGTATGTTCCAGAAGCATATCTGAAAGAAAATGTGTTTGAGGATCCTTTCATCATAACAGAGCGAATGTTGAACACTATGCCAAATAAGTTCACAGTAATATATTTAGAATTTATGTTTTATACACTGGGATTGATGACTGAATTCAATTTGTTATTTCAGTCTGACCTTCATTGGATAGAGTGAAGCCAGAATGCCTAAAACTTCTGACATTATGTTCTAACTCCATTCAAATATCTTTTATCCGTAATCAGGATATATTCAAGTTGGATCCAAGATTTTCACCGACTATTTTGGAATTTTATGTTGAATTAGTTCCAGATATTAAACAAAAATTCAAATTTGGAGACCCAATTTATGATATTTTGACAATGCTGGAAAGGTTTTCAATCCTGGAAGAACATATAACTAGCTCACAAAGCCTCGACAATGAGTTGGCGGCAATATGCTTTCCCAGATTTTAAAAACTCCAATGTATCATCAAATCCAGGAAGCAAATTTTTTATATGAAAAATAACGCAAATGTGGAAATGTTTCCGAATTTGAAGAGGGTTATCAACTTTTTACTAATACTACAATTTTCCAATGCCAGTGAGGAAAGAGTTTTCAGTCACTTATTCAATATAAAAACTGATAAACGTAACTTGTTGAGTACAGCAACCCTGAAATCCATATTAGTTTTCAAAGATGCAATTGAAAGTAGTGGAAGGTGTGTGAAATTTGTACATGATGAAAATATGCTTCACGTTAAAATTTGGAGAAATAAAGATTAGGTATGAATGTTAAAAATTTCGATATTTGTATTTTTTTCTGATGTTTTGCTTTGGTCTCAATAGGAATGATCTATGATATTTGAGTGCAAGGTTTATTTTTGTGTTTTTTCCTGTGATATGAGTTTCTATAGGTTCTTGTTGGAAAGTTTTTTCATTTAATTATATATTTCAAATACCCATGTGATATTAGGAAATATTCGTGTTATTTTTTCTATAATGTTTAGCTTGGTATCTATAGGTCAGTAAGTAAGTTTATTTAGTAAGATATATACAATTCCCTATTTATTTGATAAGAGAGCCCACCTAAGCACTGCTTGTATTGTGGGTCATTCTCTTATCATATATTTTTGTTACAGTTAAATTGTAGAAGAGTGAAAGGAACTATAATGTATTTACAAAATTGGTATTTTTATAATTGGTATTATGGTAATTATGAGGAGAGGAAAAAATAACAAATAAATGGGAAAATACCTCGGTAATTGTAGAGTGGTATGTGATCATTCGAGAATTGGTTTCAGGATATCCTTATAGTGTAATTGTACAAACATTTTGGCTTCTTTTTTGAACTTATTTTCATTTTGTATATTTCTTATGTCAGAGGGTAGTAGATTGAAGAGTTTAGGACCATAATAGGTTACGAATTTCTGTGTGATTGTGGTTCTATACAGGGGAATTGGCATTTCCTGTCTTGCTGTTCTTCGGGTAAGATGATAGTGTATTTCGGGGGGTGATGTACACTTTTTCGTCCAGATAAGGCTTTGATAGCAATATAACTGTTTAAGATCTAAAACTCCTAATTCATTATAGAGTTGCTCAGTTCCATACCTCCTGTCTTTATTAAACAATATTTTTAGTAAAGTATTTTGTATAACTTTTAAGCAGTGAAGGGGAGTTCTGAAAGTCCCACTTCAGACAACAATGCAGTAGCGGATTATGGACTCAGCCAAGGCATCGTACACTATTATTTTATTCTTTTTGTTCAGTATGTTTTATAACTGGTGAAATTTGAATATCAATTTGCGGAGTCTCGTTGTAGTATGATTGATGTGTTCATTCCAACGAATATGTTGATCAATCATCACACCAAGGTACTTAATACTTTTAATTTTTTTTATGGTTGAACAGGCGCAGTTGGGGTCATCTGTACAGACGGTTTCATGTAGTCGAATATTAATGTCTATGGGTTGATCTCTTATCGTGGACGAAAAGGTAATGAATTAAGTTTTTTCAATGTTTAAACTAAGCATACTTTCATTAAGCCAGCTATATATTTTTTTGAGTCCATGTTCAGCATTTTTATATGTTTCATCCCAATTATCCCCCATGAATACAACCGCAGTATCGTCCGCATTAGAGATGAGTTTTCCTTCTATATGTTTCAAGTCATACAAGCTGTTTATGTAAAGTAAAAAGAAAATTGGACCCAGTACCGTTCCCTGTGGTACACCCATGGTAACTGGTAGAGTTAACGTGTTATTGATTTTGGTAATTTGTGTGCGGTCTGTTGAGTAATTCTTTATTATATTCTAAGGAAGGCCTCTTATGCCAGAGCTTTTCATTCTCTGGAACAGTATGTTATGGTTTACAGTATCGAATGCCTTGGCTAAGTCCAAAAATACCGTTATGCACTTCTGTTTATTTTCAATGCAGTTGTAAAGTGTTTTCGTTAATTCAAAGACTGCTTTCTCCGTGGAACAGTTTTCTCTGAATCCAAATTGTGATGTTGATAGGATATGATTTTTTTCACAATAAATCATGATTCTATTTTTTGAATATAACTTTTTGTTCCCAGATTTGAATATTGGGGTAGTTGATGATTCTTTGAAAGCAGCTGGAACTGTTCCTCTTGTTAGTATTGAATTTGAAATATGACATAAAGGGTCTACTAGATGCAGGTGATATTTTTTTATCAGCTCTACTGAAATTTTATCGAGGCCAGGTGAGGTCTAATTTTTTAGTTCTGATATAATTTTTAGTAATTCATTTTTTGATATAGGTCTAAGGGAGATTGCATCTCGAGTAATTCTGGTTGGTGTACTACAGCGTTCAGGAAAAGTTGATTATTTTTTTATTTTCTCTGCCATTTTTGTACCAATACTAGAGAAAAATTTGTTGAACTGATTTGCGACTTCTTTATCCGAAGTTATTTTATGATTATCCTCATCAATGATAATGAAGTCCGAGGTTTTATGCCGTTTTTCACTTGTTATTTTATTAATGTTTTCAATTTTCGTTTTATAGTATTCTTGTTTAATTGTCCTGACCAGATTGTTAAAAAGAATTTTTATATTCTTGGCTATTTTCCTCGGTGTAATGTCTGTTCAATTTTTTTTAGAAGGTATATACTTCGGATAGAGTTCAAAAGCCCTCGAGTCATCCATGGTTTCAATTTTGTGTTATATTTATTATTTCTTACTGTTTTTATTGTCAATTAGCCTATGAAAGGTACGATCTATGTTGAGGAAAAGGTTTATTCTTGTGTTTTTTTTCTGTGATATGGGTTCCTATATGTTTTTGTTCTTTGAGAGAAAAGTTTTTTATACATATAATATATATTTTTTATATGATATGCATGTTGTGTTTCCGTTTTCCTTGATTTGGCTAAGGCGTTTGACACCGTGTCACATGACGTCTTGTTGAACAAACTTTCTGAGTATGGAATAAGAGGGATCAGTCTGGAATTGATGAGAAATTACCTGTCAGAGAGGACACAAAAAGTTAAGATAGGGGAACAACTCAGTAACACAGCACATATATCAGTGGGTGTGCCTCAGGGCACGGTATTAGGCCCAATTCTATTCCTGATTTATATAAATAGTATCTCAAATCAATGGCTTTCGTGGACACATTATATGTTATGCGGATGACACCGCGCTGATATTCAGAGATGAAACCTGGAATGATGTCTACAAAACTGCAGAAAACGATCTTGCAAAAATTCTCATCTGGTTGAATCATAACCAACTAAGTTTGAACATAAACAAAACTGAATTCATGACATTCTCTCTGAATAACAGAGACACACCTCCAAATGATATCTTAAAAATACACGTACCACTCTGCAATGATAGATACACATGTAACTGCGCAACGATAGAAAGAAATTCCTCGATTAAATATTTGGGAGTTACTATTGACCAACATATACTTTGGGATGAGCACATTACACATGTCATGAAAAGACTCAGACTACTCATGTACAATTTTTTTCTGCTTAGAGATATTCTCTCACGGAAAAACCTATCCCTCGTTTACACCTCTCTGGCTGAAAGCGTAATACGCTACTGTATTATAGTGTGGGGAGGAACATACAACACGACGTTGCAATCTCTACAAGTCATGCAGAATTCATTATTAAAAATAATACACAGAAAAGATAAAAGGTTCCCTACTCAAATACTATTTCAAGAAACCAAAGTCCTAAATATTAGGGCTCAATATTGCTATCAAGGTCTAATTTGGATGTTTTCCAACTTGACAAAATATACCACAAGCTTCTCGAAAACAACAAGATTCTCTGAAAATTTACCGAAAGAGCCACACGCAAAGAATCATCTTTTTTTTCGGACCTACATTGTATAACTATCTCCCTACGGATCTAAAAACTAAAAAAAAATCAAAGAATTCAAACTTGCTATCAAGAAACACATAATAGAAAATCCAAAAATACTAAATATATTCTAAGAAAATACTAAAAAAAAAATCTCCGACCCTCACCCCGCCCCCTAGACGAATCTAAAATTTCAATTACTACTTAGAATTAGTCTATATTGTACTAGAATTGACATTCCATCTACGAGTGTGTGAAACAACACAAACAGGCGCCTTGTGCCTAGGTGTATTTCACCCACTTGTGGTGGATTGAACTCGATAAAAATTCTAATAATTGTACTGATTATTGTACTGTTATTATTGTATGTAATGTACGGATTATTATGATTAAACTGATTGATTGATTGATTTGAAAAGAATTATCGACTCGAGAGTCCAGTACTTGAAAGTGGAAAGAGTTGTTTCTAGTTGGGATGACAAGAGTTTTGTCCATTGGCCTATGTCATCGGATAATTTCACATAATGATATGCCGCCGACTAGAGTCGTGAAACCGCTCGCGGCGCATGATGCTCGGCAGGGTACGCGCGGCGGCCGATTCGGCTGCCTAATAGGCGATGCATCGTTTTTTTCATACAATTGAAAATATTACGACCAGGCGCCGAGACGGCTGCCGAATCGGCCGCAGACTCGGCACGAAAAGCGTCGTGTGTTTTTATCCTAAATGAAGTTCAATTCTATATCACATCGAACTACTATATTTATGATTCTTCTCTGCACGAAAAATTCAACTACCTACCTGAACGCATTCGTTCACGAGATACGAACGAATTGTAATCAATTGATCAATTGACATTGAATATAGTTCCTCTCCGTTGACCTTAACTTCCGCAAGACGAGACGCTTTGCAGCTCAAAAAAAAAACCTACGTTGGCCAGTTCGAATTTTAAATAATATAGGCCACCTCTGGGCCATATTTCAAATTTATTATCGAACATGCATGGTCCTCTAGTAATACAGCGTCCATAAAACTATATTTTATCGCAGTTTAGAATTATTTTCAGAGAGCTGATTTTATCGATCTGTCGTACTTGGAGTCTAGCGAAAATGATAACAGAGATATAGGGTGTGAAAAATTGGGAGTTTTCAACTGTAAGATTTTTTGCATCGAAACCATTTATTCTGCTCAAATTGTCTTAAATGTTCGTCCCCATCTCAAGTTTTCATATACTATCTACATTCGTTTGATGTATCTTATAGTTTGCATTTAATCAGTAATTGATCAAGTTTAATTGTTTCATGTATGTTTTCGAGAAGATGTTGTATCTTCTTGTATGAAGAAGTGTGTTGAATTTAGAAATATAATATAATTTTTTCCTAAATATCATCGTACAAACATTTATTCAACAAGTGCTTACCAGAAGAACCAGAAACAAATAACTGCGATGACATAATTTGAGCATTTGAAACCGATTACGTCCGTTTCTTCGAAAAGAGTTAAATTTTTTGAAGGCAGAACGTTGACTTTCGAATCTCCAAAAGAATGGGCAGTAAGTCTCCGAGAACTGTTTGCAAGTTTGGAGGTACCAACAAAATGGAAAATGCTGCAGTCATCATTTCATGATTGAATATAAAATTGGTGGTGTTTAAACTAGGCTGTATGAGGAAAACGAAAGCGCAAACTTCGCGAAGATAGTGGAAATTGATTCAGCCAAAATATCAGCTTCAATTGAATAGTCAGATGATTTCAAGCAAGAAGTTGGGATCAACTCTACCATTTCAGAAGGAAGAAAGGACAAAAAGAGAGTTCTGTCGCATGAAGATCATGTCCTTCAAGTGTAGGAGATAGGAGGAACTGACCATTGGAGTTTTCTGTATGCGGCAGTAAAAATCATGCAGAAGATAAGTCTTCACTCAGAGGATGTCTCTGCCATATTTGCAATAAAAAAGTCATTAAGCACCTATGAGTGGAAACAGAACGAAATTCAATCCATAAAAACTTATCAGTTTATGAAGTATATAATGATATTTTCAATATCCGAAGCGACGTCACTATTGTTTTCGTAAATGTTGAAATAGACAATATTACATTCAATTTCTGGATTCTGAGTAGACTCAGCCATCGGGTGATAGCACCGCTAGATACGGAAATAGCTGAATCACACTGCTATTTCCTAACCGAATATCACCCCAACGAAGATACCATGAACCACAGCGTGAAGAAGCGAACCTGTATCCTAGGGGGTCGAAGGGGTAACTGGATATTATGTTCAGAACATTCCAGGCGCGCCAGGAAGCTGGGTTTCTCTGTAAAAACCTGCCTGGTACAGACCGCGCTGACAACCAGCAATAGCTGATGATGCGTGGTGGCTTTCCTTAACCAGCTGGCCGAGTTGAAGTGAACTACAATAAAAATCTCTCCAAATACAAGCCTTACTTCCACAGCTCCAACAATAGACCTGTCTAGTCAGCCCCAATGTGTACCGATGAAGTCATATGCAGTGGTTGAAAGATACCATAGGGGATATAAAACCTTATGAGAATGCGCGGCTGTGGGTCGTTGAAGAGGTAGCAATGCCTCACAGCGGGATCTTGGTGGCGTAACTCCCAGACAGCCAGGGATACTCCAGGGAGAAAATCTTCAGACTAATAGAGGCTTAGATTGATAGCCTCAATGCAACCACCAGGAGGGTACTGAGGAGAACATCCGGAACCTCTTTATAGAACTTCCTACCATTTCGGTTGATATCCAATCGGCCAGGAGGTTGAGAAAAATAAGATTTGTGATCAACTATGAGTTTGATCACACAGCGCTCAGTGCAAGAGGTGGTAAACCTAAATCGGCCACACTTGACTCCTCAAAACCTGGTACCTCAGGTACCAATCAAAGTGCAGCCAGTACCAAGAAGCAGACCGAGAAGGCTGCCAAAATTGCTGCATACAAAGGAAAGAAGGTGACCAAGGACAAGAAGTGCCGCGGATACTGAACAGGTTACATGCCGGCGGAGTAAAGTAGAAAGGGAAACCAACAGCCTCATCTCTAGTGTGAGTCAAGAGCTGAATTGTCTTCAAATGAATCTTCAGCATTCAAAATCTGCCATTAGTTTGTTTTTAATGTGGTTTATCAAATACAGCATTTATGTGGGGTTACTTCAAGAGCCCTGGATTAACAGAGGAACAAAAACAAGGACTCAACATCAAATCGTATCAGTTATGTAACGAAGTTACTAAAATATTGGCGAATAGGACACCTGGTATATAACAATTTATTGTAATTAGTAATCTACAAGCTAGCGACTCCTTTCTTTTTCGTAGATGATTTAATTAATTCACCAAATGCAACCATGATCATAAAAACCGGCCGCAAATTTTATGAAGGGCAAACATCGTTGTATAATAATTCGCTGGGAGATATCGTGCATCGTGGTCCGCTCTGAGACCAACGGTAGGTTTGCGCGCACCTGCCTGCGCGCCCCACTCTGCGACAAGTGGGAGACTAGAGATTCGAAGGTGTCGAGAACAGCAGACTGAAAATTCAGTAGCCGCTCAGCGCTCAGCGTGGGACCCAGGACGAAGCAGCAAGCAGCCTACCAGCCAGCCAGCAAGACCAGCAGGACGAGCCAACCAACCGACCGTCACCGAAGAGGACCGAGCCGAGACGAAGAGACCTGAAGGTCTAGTCCAGTAGACACGGGAGCAGTGTTGCCTGGCGGGAAATTTCCCGCATTGCGGGAAATTTGATCGCCCGCGGGATATTTGACGGGATAAGTCATTTTGCGGGAAATATGCGGGAAATCATGAAGTTTCATGCATTTAGTGAAATAATGTTCATATTTCATGGTGATATTCAATAAAAGGTATTTATGCTCATGCGCAGAAATATTTATTTTTGCTTCCTTCACTTGTCCATCATGTCCATGATGAAATAAGCATTGAAGTTTCATGACCTTCGTGACACCCATTGTCATCCCCTCAAACATCTTGATGCTGTCACTTGTCACTGTTGTCACGTATCACCACGTCGTACCAATCACTGGTTGAAAATGATTTCGACGATAAAAACAAAACCTGCAGTCGCAGTGATGAATCGGATACTGCTGATTCAGAAGTGGGAATTTTTGAATATTGAAAAATTGTTACATTATCCTCCTTCAGCGAACCGAATCAAGGATTTCAAATATTTTCACACTTCGAAATGGTCCCAAAAATACTGAAATCACTAAACAAACTGATACAAAAATGAAATGAATATTTTGATTAAGTTTTCGATTCATTGATAATTCGCAACATTTTACCTAATTTTCTGAAGAATATTTCAAAAGAATAAAATATAGAATATATTTTATGAACTAATTCCTGAATGATAGGTAGGTATATTATTTTGAATATGGCGGGAAATTGCGGGAAATTCTGTCTAGATCTGTGGGATATTGACAGATTTCATATTGGCAACACTGCACGGGAGGCAGTTCACCGTGCGAGCTGTACTGAGCAAGTTCGACCGACCAGAGCCGCCGACCAGACGAAGAAGGAAGATAAGCAAAGGTGCGAAGGGTAAACGGTTTTGCTTTTCTGTATTATGTGCGATACTACCTTTTTTACTCTACATTGAGCTGTCGGCCGGAGGCCGGAAGGAATATATTGTACATAGTGCAGAATCACTTCCAACTGTTTCTGGAGATAGGATATGTTCTTCGTCTATGAGTCTGTTACAGGGTGAAGCCAAGAACCGTATTCAGTGACTTGGTCTACCCCGTATATGGAATACTGTATCTCCCTTCGAGTTTATCAACCGAGGTGTGAGATTGGTACTTCCATAACTAATCAGTCTGTTACAGAGTGAAGCCAAGAACCGTATCCAGTGCCCTGGTCTACCCCGTATATGGAATACTGTCTCTTCATCGAGTTTATCAACCGAGGTGTGAGATTGGTACTTTCAGTCTGTTACAGGGTGAAGCCAAGAACCGTATCCAGTGCCCTGGTCTACCCCGTATATGGAATACTGTCTCTCCCTTCGAGTTTATCAACCGAGGTGTGAGATTGGTACTTCCATAACTAATCAGTCTGTTACAGGGTGAATCCAAGAACCGTATCCAGTGACCCGGTCTACCCTGTATATGGAATGCTGTGTCTTCCTTCGAGTTTATCAACCGAGGTGTGAGATTGGCACTTCCATAACTAACCAGTCTGTTACAGGTGGAAGCCGAGTGTCGATCATCCCAAAACCTTTTATATGCACGCACGCACGCACGCAACTTTGTATATATATAATTTCCTGATATGCCCTGTAGTCCTTTATGGCACGCTTGATTAGTTGATTGTTTGTTTGCTTTTGAGAATTCACTAGCACTGCATTTTTGAAAGCTTTTGCCTGCAAACCGTGTGCTTGCTAATACCGACGCTATTATTATACCGTGAGACCGAATGCTTTGTAGTGAATTAGAAACTCTAGTATTGAGCATATACGAAGGGTTGCATTAGGTGATCGTAGCATCGCGAGGCGCTAGCTCTGCCAGCTCACCGGAAAAGCTGATTATACAGGGTGTCCAGTAGAGTGGTAACTATTCGCGTGTATATATTAGGTTAGTTTGTATATATAGTAGTTATTTGATATAATGAAGGAAGATTATTATAAGAATTGTTTTATTTTCATTGTAGATATTTACCAGAGCAACTCAAGTATCAGGGTAGTATAAAATACATACTCCTGTCACTTTGACAGTGCACTTTGTAGACCCCTGGAATTAACTTTCTCCACTGACAGTTGCCCGGTGGGAGTGGACCTACCACTATAAGATAGGTGACGCCCGAGATTATATATAGTATCCCCGAGCAAAGTTTACAGAATATAATCTGTAAACTTTGCCCCGAGCCAGAGCGCCAAATTACGTTATTGTAAGCAGATAGCCTTACAGTTACTCTACCGTATTTCCCACGAAAGACCACGAGCAGGTATATTGCTCGAACCTAACATTGAATATTTTCCTCTTCCTGGCGATAATTTCAAGTAAATCTAAGTATCACAGCATCAGGGACCGTGAAGAAAAATTCAAATTATTTGTTGGTTATGTACAGAAAAGGAGTAGTGGTGATTTTCTCATTTCTGCTATCAAAAAGCATGAATAAAAACAATCATATTTCAGCAAGAACCCAACACAATGATAACTGATGTCAGCTGCGACATGCAACTATTAGATATTCACTACTTCAGATGATGT
Organism: Chrysomela aeneicollis; assembly: GCA_029955515.1. Classification (NCBI taxonomy): domain Eukaryota; kingdom Metazoa; phylum Arthropoda; class Insecta; order Coleoptera; family Chrysomelidae; genus Chrysomela; species Chrysomela aeneicollis. The sequence goes on from JARUHQ010000025.1 coordinate 2,737,450, forward strand.
CAGCGAATTCACATTCAAAAAGCCTTGATCATTGATATCGCTACACGCTAGACCAAAATATCTGATATTCCTTTAAGCCATCAGTGTACAATATCTTGAGACAATTCACAATGTTTCCATCTTTAAATGTTATTGAGGCTTGCTACAGATATGATCAATAAACGTGAAAGCGACAGACACATTCAAAAACACCTCAGAAATTAACAATATCAATTATCAAAAATATCATGTAAGATTCTAACAGGATAGGTATCTTGAGAACTGATATAACTTCCGTCACAATCATCCGAATTCAAAGTCGAGTAGAAACTGAAAACAAGCTGGTGATGAGAACCCTGAAACACTGATTGTAGCAATATCAAAACGACAGATAAAATATTCACTGGTATTTATACACGTTATGAACTGTTGCAACTCATGGAAATATTAACCCAAACTCCACTTTGTCACAACGTTTTGATGTAACACGTGAGAACTTTTGGATGAGTTTATGTTTCCTGTTGGATCACTGAAGAAAATGTCCACTATCTATAGTTAGTAATCAGCAAGAAACTCTGATAAAATAGGGGATAAGGACAAGCAAGTTTTCACCTGCGGTTATAAAGTCTACTTTGCTGATTAAACCTCACTTGGAGCTAGCAGAAATCATCGAACAACCATAATTCTCAAACCCGGCTACCGCTAATAAGTACTTACGATATCTAAGAGGTGATACAGTCGGAGGTGAAAATTTTGCTATCGCTAGTGAGTACGTCTATTTGTGACAAGTAGGTAAGTATATAGTGGTTTAGTGGCAGGGTATATAAAAAAATGAATCACTTCTAATTGAAGTTGAATAAATGAATATGATATTCAATATGGAGATGACATATTGAAAAGCATGCAAGAAACTCTAATAAAATTGGGGACAAAGTATAACCTTCTTTGCTCTCTGGATTACAAAGCTGCAAGAAGTTATAACTTACGCCTTTGGGCTGCTCAGATTGTTGCGGTAGGGCGTGAATTCTATTAGGTGTTAAAGGAAAATTTGCTGTCAGAAAATTTGGGCGCCAGACTTGCAAAAGGCAAAAGTCAATTAGATCAAGATATTTTATATCACCTTGCTTGTAAGGAAAGAAAGAAAAGATATGGAGATAAAACAAATTAACAATTTATTTCCTTCGAAAGATTAACAAAAGCTGAAGGCTGGAAATGGAAGCTGAATGCTTTACAAATTATGAAAAAAATTAAAGCTTAAATTTGAAGCTGTAGGTTAAGAATAAGAGCTGTTAAGATTAAAGATGATTTTCAAAATGTATCTCAATTAATTGCAATTAATCTCAAAAATAAACCAATTAACCTAATCATAATATGAATACATTTCCCATACCACAAATTTCATATCAGAATCAAAATCGAAATTTATTCACAAATTATAATATTCCAAGACCAAATTTTTCGAATCCCAATAATTATCAAAGACCAAATTATTATATTCCAAATTTCAATCAGTATCAAGAAATAATTGTCCATCTTGGGCCATAAATATTCAACCAAGACAGAATTTGAGTCAACCAAACTATTTTACAAATCGACAAGTATTTGATCCACCACGTAACGTATTCAAACCTACGGGACAAGCACCTAATACTAAACACGAGCCAATGTCAACAACTAGCAGAAACCCAACAGTTCAGAGGCAAAATTTCAATAGGATAGAAATAATTATTTCCAAAACACAGGTCCAAGAAATTTTGTGCCAGAACCGAACTATGGTTATTCCAATGATTGTTCTGAATATAATAACTCAGTATTGGAAAATCAAGATTATTATCATTATAACCAATATTTTGAACAAACCGAGGAATACCCAGATATCAATAATTATCAAGAAATATCTCAACCAGATAATGCATATCAAGAAGAAGTAAATTTTCCACAGGATGTTTCCAAAGCTCACCCAACATAGAAATTAAACTCAATCATTTGAAACACGATCTACCATTTATTATTATTCCAGAAATCCAAGCAAAATTCCTAATTGATACAGGTAGTTCACGCAGTTTGATAAGTCCAAAATTAGCCTACCAATTTTATCCAAATTATATATCAAATGAAACTCTTAGTATTCAAACCTCACATGATATAAGTTTTTATAATGAAGTATTGATCATTCCTATTTTCGAAATATTCCAAACACAAGAAATACATGAATTCCATATTTTCGATTTCAACGAGAAATATGATGGCCTAATAGGCATGGATCTTCTTAAACAATTATAAATGTCGGATATACTTCAAAAAGTAAAAAAATGTCTTTTTGTGAGTGGTCCATACAATCTATTGGGGAAAATGTAATTGAAAGTAAACCTAAAAATACAAATCCAACGGACAGTATATATGGCGACAGTTCATGGATTTTTGCAAGGCCAAAGGATATTTCCTGAACAGAGAGTTGTCTCTAAGCGTACTGGCAAAAATATCAACAGAGTTGGAATTCAATAGGCGCAAGCAGAATGGTCAGGAATATATGGACTTCGAAATAAATTAAAAAATCAATACTTATTCCTTTATAAACTGAAGTCAAAATATGAAAGAAATCTCGTGCAATTTTCAGATAACATGCTATCTTGCGAAATTATCAGCAATTTTCATGCTCTTGTACAATAAGAATCGATAATTGTTAATATTTCAACTGTTGAATACTTGAATCTGAATATTAATATTCAACCTCAATCACTGAGATACAAAGTGCTCTTTTTGAAGATTCGATAAATATATTTCCACTTCTTCAAAACTATTGAATATATCCGTTCATATATCGCAGGAAGTATAGACACTGTGAATAATTAGTGTTTCATTTGCTTCATAAATGCAGGACTTCAAGGGTTCTGCTTGGTTTTCAACAGCTTACATTGAAATCAAGCGGAGCGCTTTAATAATAAATCCAAGCTCCCGAAACTAATCAAGTTTTTATTTTAGCCAAGCCAAGCTCTTCCTATAGAATGCTCGAATTTTCAAGTTTTAGAACTTCCAGAAGCTTTCACTTTCAAGATTCAATAATAATTATATATCAATGTGAATCTTATAGAAAGCAAGCATCGAAAATGATCAGGAAAACATATTCAAATAATTTCAAATGTTCTGCAACATATTCATGTATGTAAAAAATGGTTGTATCATGTCAGATACGAAGTTATCTGATATTAGGCTTGTGAAATATAAACAGCAATACAAATGCCCAAGTATTCACGTAATTCTTGTGCAGTCGTAATATAAGCTGCAGCGAGAACAACTTTGACTCGAAATTTGATTAGTCTTCAACGTCCGCTATTATTCAATCGTGAAGAATGTACTTGAATTAAATTATAGGGTAATGGGTACTGAGAGCCATAATAACAGGCGTAATCCATCGTTCTTCATGAAATTGCATTTTCTTTCGATTGTCACGACTGAAGAATATTCGGATGAATATTTAGAAGAATACACAACTTACTATTGACACTTTCATTTCATATCTAATTCGAGCACGATTCGGTGAGACCTTCCTGAAAATTATTCATTGTTATAATCGCATGCAGTATTACCTAAGAACATAAATCAACAATATTAATCATAACGACATCTGTCTAGAATATCGCACTCAGACTAACATACCGGGTGTTAATACAATGATAATAGTGATGGTAATAATCGTGCCATTTCTCAGACTATTCTGTTCGTTACACGATTCTAGATTTCTCTCCTGCCAAATTATATTTTTGATTTTCAATTCTTTTTCTACTGCATGTTTGTATTGTGCTCCTTCACTAGCAATATCTGCTGGAGTGTCATTTTCCGAATCTTCTTCTTCTATCGCAGGTATTTCTTTCTCTCAATACAGGACCCATGCAATTATTATCATCATTCCTTTTTCTAATGACCTTCATCATAAGTATATATTATTTCATCAGCTTCAGAAACTATGGAACTATTCTGACAGATCGTCAAAGAAACTGACTAAACCTCTCTACTTTGTTGCCAGAGGAAAACTACTCGCGACTGAGCTTAACAATGGATACAAAGTGGGTTCAGATCTATTGTGTATTCATCCCCAGCAAACACTGGGAAGTAACTGTGTTGTACTATGGAAGTAACATTGCGACTAAAATCTTGCATGAATTACATCGCCAGCCGTTATGGTTTCCATAAGAAAATGCTGAATCGCTGATACTGCACCTTGCAGCCGAGCTTGCAGTTTTCTGGAAGCCCTCTCGTGAGATTCCAACTTTGCGGCATTCTCAGAGTCAGTCAGATATTAATTGTCATACCGTAAACATCTATACACATTGTTATAATTGTACCAACAATAAAATATTGTTTTCAAAAAGGAACTTTGGGATCTAAAATAGTTATTTCATGCGATGTAACAAAAACATTGCCTCCCGCTCACATTTGCAGAGAAAGGTTCGCGACATCAAGCACGCATTTCGAGTCATTGTACTATTCAAGTTATTCAGTCAATAAATGTATGTTTTATAGCCATATTGCGTAGTTTCATGCGAGGTTTCTTCGATACCTCTATTACATTTCCTTTCATCAAACAAATATCAATAGATCAGTAGGTAATCCTATCGATAGCCACATTCGGTCATTTTATGCGAGGTTTCTTCGCGAGCCAACTGTAATATTTCTTCTTTTACTACACGGTACGGGCATACGTAATAGCCAATATGCAAACTCATTACTAATATTAATAGATCAATAATCAGTGATCGCAGCGTTATCCATTTTCAGTCACTTCAGTCCTTCTTTGAAACTTCATAGTTGCATTGCTTTCTTCATCAGACATAGAAAACAAATATCCTATATTAGATTCAACCATGATCGCCCTATCGTTATGAGGCCCCGGATAAGGACATTACTAATCACTGAAGGTGATCAGGAACAGCCCTACCCGTATCCACCAACCCCCGTAGCAGCGCTACGGTCCTCATATTTTTAAAGCCCTAGTGGCAGTGGGACTTTAAGAGTCTGGCGTTTTGGGGTGATGGAAAAAGGGGAGCAAAACAATCCGCAGGGACTGATGTTTTGAAAACTGACTTGTTAGTGGGATAGCATGGCGTATAGGGGCTTGGGTGTTAGTCGGAAACGTAAGAATTTGCATTCGTTGAAATAGTTACTATTCCGTGGCGCAGTGTATGTTGGAATTGGTAACCCTTTTCAGGCTAAAAAAGGCTACTATTCCGGTGTGTAGTGTGTTTGACTTACCTGTGTGTTCCCTTACTCACCTAAGGGGCTTGTTGGTCCAAATGCTGGTGTTTTGGACGTTTATATCGCTCTCGGAATCTCGGGTCGTAATCCATCGCCTCTCTGTTGAGGGGGTTGTCGTGGCTCTCCATCTTGGTATGGGTCTTTGCGGATAGAATTTTCATTCTGTCCAGGACGGGTGGGTGTTGCAGGTCTCTGAAGATGGAGTTGGTTCTGACGAACCATGGTGCGTTGACGAACATACGAACGCATCGATTTTCGTAACTCTGGATTCGTTTGAGGTGAGTTTTGGCACAATGTCCCCAGGCTGCTACTGCGTAGGTCAGGATCGGGAGGAGTATCGTCTTCATATGAGGAGGAGTTTCAGGTCGATCCTCATCGGATTTCTGCGTCCGATGAGTGGGTTCAGTTGTCCTCTGACTCGTATGGCGGTTTTCACACGGGAGTCCACGTGAGCCTTGAAGGTCAACTTGTTGTCGATGATTACCCCAAGGTATTTTGCTGAGTTTGTCCATGGGATGTCGTGGCCTCCTATCGACACATGTCCGACTGGAGGTTTTTTAGATCTCGTGATGAGTATGGCTTGGCTCTTCTCCGGGTTTCAACCATGATATTTTCCAGTAGAGAATTTGAATCATTTTTATGAGCGATTGTGTATCGCGCGCAAGTCGCTCCCTCTGTCGATTCGGTCAACTATGAATAATTGATGAATGCTCACGCGACTGACTTCTACTCATTGCTGATACCGGAAAGATATTTATTATATAATGGTTCTTGCTTCGCATTTTCCGAGGTTTCTATGTACTGTTTCATTCAATCACATACATATTTTCAGTATATCAGTAACTATATACTATTCCATGATATATAATCAACTGATTGATTATGAGGGAAATATTTATATTATTTTCTTGACAACATCAGCAAAACGAGCGGAATCGTATGAAAGACAGTTATTTGAATTTTATATTTATATATTCGAATTTTACATTTGTCTTGAAAGTTCTCAATAGTTTCGTTAAACACAGGAATAATGCAAAATTTAGTTATTTTTCTATAAATTTGATTTGAATGAATGGTATAATGAAATATTGTTTCATATTATTATTGTTATATTGTCTACATACACCTATCTCTAATGAAGGTACATACTGTGACAAATTTGTTCGCTCTAACAACTGGTATCTCAGACATTTGTTCAAGGATAAAGAATTGACTAGGGGCAAAGTTATGTTTATTTTCCATAAAAAAATATTCTTTTTCAATCCAGTGTGAGCGAATATCTCAATTATTGCTTCAATTACCCCTCAGTAAACGAAATGTTTGAATCTGAAAGTCGGATGCGTCGTTTGGTGAAGTATATAAGGGTGAAAATTTATCCATATTTTCTAAGATCACAGCTCGAAAGATAGAAACAACGTGTGAATATGCGAATAAATACCTTACGTATACAAGAATAAACAGTCACATTGGGTACATGAAGTGACGCACTCGAAGAGGAATTCAATTATCATCCAATTCATGTTAACATAGTGATAATCTCGAATATACTTGTATACAATGCGAAGTTGCTCGATGAATGGTTTTTGTCTTGAAATTCGCCACTATCTGTGGAAGTAGAATTGTTGTTAATAATCAATATCCTCAAATTATTATAACTGCATCATCCAATTCTTGTTTACAAAGCAATATGTCTCGATATAACTATGTTATGAATGCGTATGCGTGATCACAATGAATATATCTTTCAATGTGCAATTCGAGACTTCGCAAGTGATGTAACGTGTTTGCTGGGTCTCTAAAACTACTGACGGGGTAAGACTATGCCAGACTCAGACCAGACCAGACACTTTGGATTTTATATTTATTCAATTTTTCTAAGAATGTTACGAGCCTGTTTTATAACCTCTTAACTTAAAATAGATTTTTCTCCATAGTCATGAACTACTCAATCTTACTATCTATGACAATGACACTACTGACAGCATTCACAGATTATGAGCCTGACTGATATCACTACCTATGTTGATATACCACACATTCTGAATATTTTTATTTCATGTGAATAACTTATAACATATATATGAATTTTCAGTTTATAAATTCAACATTTCTGGAGGATCTTTGTGATCTTTTAAGAGAAGGCTGAACTTGTGGATGAGATTTTTGGGGTATGGGTGCTCTCCCGTATCAATTTATACATTATTGAACTCCTTCACTGTTGTTCCAAGCCTCGGAGAATTCTGATCTTATTGAATTTTTTTATCAGTGGTCAATTTTGCTTTAGGCACGACTAGCTCAGGTGTTGTCACCTTATTCTTTTAACTACCTCCTTCGGCGACTAAAAAACTATATCTGTTCCTATATTTTAACTTTCCGATTGGGAACATTTCAGATGATCCGCATGTATATGACGCGTCCTTTCATCTTTGTTAACACTTTTCTGATATCCATTTATTTTCTTGTGTTTAGTATACTAATACTTGCTGATTAATCAGATACAATTTATTTCCTCTTCTGCTTTCATTCTCAATTCAACTTTTTTAACCTTCACATATTCTACTTTCCTATCTTGAAATTTTGGATTGACCATATTTGTCTTGGTCCGTGGTAATTGTTGTAACATCAATTCCAATATTTTTAGTGTAACTGAACTAGGAGTAGTCCGATAATTAAATAAAAATTTATCTAATTTATGTTTCATAGAAGTACTGTTACGTTGCCGATTTTCAACAAACATTTCTCCTTTAAAACTTTTTTATCGTGTGTAAGAATTTCTCAGCACTTTCAATAGATTCTGGATGATATATGCCGGTGTTTTTATTGATTTGAAACCATAAGATTTACAGAATTTATAAATTTCTTCACTATTGAAAGGTGGCCATTGTCGGCAACTACTATTTCTGGTATGCCACGTACTAAATGTCTTTATCAATTTGTTGATAGTTGTATTTGCGATAGTTCCATACATCGAGAATACTTTTAGCCATTCAGTTACAGTGTCCGATATCATGTGTGGAGATATTATTCTTTTTTCCGAAAATTGTCTTTGAATGTAGAATAAATAGTGAATTTTCGCCCATATAGCTATTTGAGAATTTTTTTAACTGCAAAAATGATGGCATATGTGTGCTGAAACAGTTATTTCATCTCTCAGACATTACTACAACTTTTCTGGTTTCGCATTGCAATATCGCCTAAATCTAAATAACATTCAGTGTGTGACTGAGTATGCACCCAACTCAGCTTATGAATCTAATGATGGTTGCCCTTCAGGTGAGTCTTTCAGTTTTCCCCCAGTTTCAGTGCTGAAACTAACAACTTCGGAGTACAACCTTCCACTGCGAGCTAGAAGATAGAGGGTGCAAACTGTACCACCATCATCGTAGGAGAGTACTGACCTGGAGTAGGGAGTTGTAATCGTAATTGGGGAACGACATCTGACTTGCAAGTATAGAGCAATAATTCAGAAGATATTGATCAAAAATCGTAGGAAGAATAGAAATCAGAAGGATTATTGTAAAAATCACTCGCATATTTTTGTTACGATTGTATTATCTCGGTTCAAGAATAATTTCTAGCTATTGATTACTCACCACTCACCATATTGTTGATTACTCACAATCAATATATTATTATTTTCATCAATTTGTACAATAGATCCTTTTCTTGTTTAATAGTTTTATTGCTCTGACTAAGATAAGGGAGATTCCTTGGAAGATAATTTATAAATATATTATCATCTTTGAATATTTTCTTGATCATTTTTTGTCTATATTTTTACAATAAAATAAAAATAAAAAATAGTACAAAGAACTCACCCCTTTGAAATTCATGCTATGAAGATCATTACAAAGTTTGTATCCCCAACATGATGATTTCAGAAATTGTCTCAGCACATCGTGTTGGATCTGCTGAAGAGAAACAAACTCTCTTCCATGGATACGCTGAGAAAAACACACGAAGACCTTCCCAGTCGACCGAATTGTAATGCCACATGAGACGGGGGGACGAGTCGGTATCGTGCTGCTCAATGGTATATGGAAAGAGCAGGTTGTGGAGATGAGGGTGTGATCAGAGTATCCATGTGGGGCACAATCTTCTATTTTATATAGATCAGGACTGGTGGTGGGGAAAAGGTCTAGTGTGTTGGCAAACTGATTGTTAACATCAGGAATGCGAGTTGTTTGCTCGACCAGTTGATCTAGACCATGAGTGATGGCGAAGGCCTCCGCTTGACGACCCAAATCATCTGTTTTGTTAGAGAATTTTAAGCCAGGCAGGGTTATGTACATTGAAGTCTCCCATGATTATGATTTCAGCTATTAGATGGTTCTCTTGAATAAAGTCCTGAGTTATACGAAGGTTCATTAGGTGATAGGTTAAGGCAGCAGAGGAACTTGGTATGTTTGGTATCAGCTAGCTTGAACCACATCACATTGTGGCCTACTTTTATATTCCAAAATTGAAAATTAAGAAATAGAAACACATTCGCTGACGGCAGCTGTTCGCCGGAGAACAGATAAGTGAATTCGGTTTATTTGTGGCTCTTAGAATGAAAATTCAAAATCAAGAGGGCGCCACTCAATTTAAATAAATGCTATACTATATTTGGAAAATTGAGAAACCAAATACTTTACCAAAAAACATTACCTGAAATGTCAATGAAATTAAATTTTCTTAGAAAGCTGGTTGGGCAAATAGATTTAATAAAACCATGTCAAGTTCAAAAAAAAATATAATAAAATACACCACCATGAGACAGGGCAAAAATGTTATGAACCATATGAGATCTTAAAAGGGAAAAATTCAATAAAATATATCATGTCAAAAATACACACTATACCTGGTGTTATATGAAAATCATGTTAGGTGAATGATATGGCAATAACCTGTGACTCAAATCCGCTGTCGCATAGTACTATGTGAGAGCTTCACAAGAGCTCTTGAGATTATTGTTTATAAAATATGATATCGTATGGTATATGATAATGATTATTTAATGTGACACATATTATTTCCTGAAAATTTTCAATAAAAAGAAACACTGAATGTGTAAAAAAACCTGATGTTATTGGTCCATGATTCTCCTCAATGGTCCATATTCGCGATAGAAAATAACACGTAGCACTATCTCATGGTAACAACTCAAACTTCTCGAAGTGGTGTTGTTTTTGTTTTGTTTTCATATTTTTGATGTTTGTGTCATTGTGACATAGGTGTCTTGTCACCAAACAATAACTGAAACGAGAAAAACGATATGATTTCACATGTATTTCACCAGAACATCTCTCGAAAAACTGCTGGAAGTACACCTTTCACATCAGAAGCGAACATAAACAGAACAGAGGTTAAGTTTTTCTGTGGGTTATCCTCCAGAGAGTTCGGTGGTTATACCACTTCGAGTGGTTCACGAGTCACCGCTAGGTAGCGTATCGCTTAGCACCTATCGCGAATACGTAGCCCCTATCCAAGGTCTATGGGGTGTAGTGGTGAAGACAGGAAGACTGCTGTGAAGATGAAAAACGACGAAACAGGACACAGCACAGAAAGACAGAGAAGAAAGCTAAACCTCCACGGTCAGCCAGGGGTTGTGGTGCAGCTAAGCCGGTCGTCGGACTCAACCGACGTTACTGGACTCGTCTGGTATCTCAAGGGTCGACTCTGGCCAAGATCCGAAGACCTTGCAGGAAAACAGATCCGCTGGGGGATCTTGACTAGGGTTGAAGAGTTTCCTGACAGGCCGGTCACAACCAGGAATCCAATTTCAGCAGCTAACCTAACACCCTAACAAAAAAATAGCCTCGTGTGAGGACATGTGCAACAACAACAAAAAAAACTAAAAAAATAGAATAGGTATATTATCAACCTGTCGATATCACTGCTGGCTCAAATCTAACCTTCTGAAAAGGGAGGTATTGCTTAGAAGACAAACAGCAAACAGGAGAGCAGGACGGCAGGACAGAAGTAATGGCGGCTTCCACTCACCGCATGGCGGTCTCCAGGTGGTTAGAACAAATCCCCAAAAAGGCTCCAAAATCGATAAATGATGGATGTGACTTGAGCACAGCAAATGTTTCAATCACAAATTCCCCAAAACGGTTTATTCAACGGTTAACTCACCGAGAATGAAAATATAAGTCAAGTGCACCTCATCATGGCCACACTGGAAAAAGCCTCGAGGTAGCAGCTAGAGGACGGATATCATCTCCTATTCCCGAAATTTGCCAAAAAAACTGCACATCCTGTCCGAAATCAGCGTCAATTATGAATTCTGGGCTCCCCATTGGTCAAAACCATAAATACAGTATATCCCATTTGACAGAACCGAAGGTGAAGAAGACTGATTCTTCTTTCTATTATTCTGTTACGGGCATGTGCATATATGGCTAACCAAACTTGAGCCAGACCTGTAAAGGATTATTCTCGAGATATGAACCTTTATTCAACTTTGTACATTGGTACTTCTTTGACAAATCATCTGACAGTTCTATCAATAACAACCCGCTGAGCTAACATGATTCATCAGATACTTCACATCCTTACACAAATGAAAAGGTTGAACAGAAAACAATAAAAGAATGCAAATATAAATCAGAACAAAATAAAAGCAGATTATTCGAATCATTCATTATCAATTCAAAAACATTACTGAATCTCAATCTAGCTCAAAACATAATTATCAAATTTTTTAAGTTTTCTAATCGTTCTAGATACCCTTCCTTCAGATATTTCAGAGCCCTTAGTACTTTCTTCAGATTGGTTAGTAGAAGCAGAAGATGAGGTTTTTAATAGCTTTCTATTTCTCCTCAGTACACTTCCTGAGTCATCTTCCACTATATATGATCTTGGACTTGGATGTTCACTAATCACTGTTCCGGGCTCACATATTCCATCTTTTCTGATAACAATTTTATCACCTTCTTTTATTTTCGGCAAATTCTTAACTCCCTTTCTGTCATAATAGTACTTATGTACATGTTGATTATTTAACAGTTTTTCTCTGACTTCCTCAGTGTTTGCTCCTTCCTGTGTCAACAACCCAGAATGAACTGGTAATTTGTCTCGTAATCTTCGATTATTGAGAAGTTGACTAGGAGATAGTCCTATAGATTCAATTGGTGAATTCCTATATTCTAGCAGACCCGCATGAAGGTCTTTTTACGCATGATTAATTTGGCTATGCCAACAGCTCTTTCAGTCAAGCCATTTGATTGAGGGTATGTAGGACTTGAAGTGATTGTCTTAAATTGCCACTCACTCGCAAAACTCAGAAATTCGATACTACTGAAGGGCATATTATCAGAACAGAAAACGTCTGGAATACCTTGTGAACTGAAAATTTCCTTCAGTACCACAATTATATCCGAGGATCGTTTGGACCTCAATTTACGAATTTCGAGCCATTTACTATAGGCATCTATCACAATCATATATTCATTATTCCCATAAAACATAATATCCCCTGCAACTCTTTCCCACGGCCGTGATGGGACCTGAGGTTGTAATAGAGGTTCGTTCGCATTATTTTTGGAATATCTTTGGCAAATTTTACAATTTTCAATGACTGAAGCAATTTCACTCGACATTTTAGGCCAAAAAAATAAACTCCTCGCTCTAGCTTTCGTTTCATTTTCTCCAAAATGAGTAACGATAACATTTTTTGTCTCAATGAAGAAGGAACAATCAACTTGTCATTCAAGAAAAGTAGTTTTTCGCCTATGGAAATATCATTACTGATTTTTCTGAAATTTTCTAGCTCAATACCTAATTTTTTCCGAGGCCAACCTTTTTCGGTGAATTCTAATACCTTTCCCAATATACTGTCTTTTTGTGTTTCTGATTGAAACTCAGATTTCCGTTCGTCTGACATAGGTATATATTTGGATGCTAAATGTACAATTTTGTCTTCATCGTCTATTTCATATCCACCAGTTTCTGGCAAAGGAGCTCTGGATAAAAAATCAGCAATATACATAAGGGAACCTTTCAAATATTTTACGTTTAGAGAATATTTTAAAGTTTTCATTCGTATATTTTGAAGTCTACAAGTGAGTCGATTGATATTTCTTTTAAAAATTTATTCGAGAGGTTGTATGTATGAACCAGAACTTCATGTCCATATATATAAAAATGAAATTTTTCACATGCAAATTGTATACTTAACATTTCTTTTTCGATCTGAGCGTAACGTTTTTCACAGTCTGTCAGACTTATCGAAGCATATGCAACAGGTTGTCCATTCTGTAGAAGACAAGAACCCAGACCATTTTGTGATGCATCCGTTTGTATAACCATCGGCTCCCTACTATTGAAAATTTTCAAATTAGGTGCTTTTGTTCCTATTATTTTGATTTTATCAACAGTTTTCTTATGTATTTTATCGAATTTGAACACATCTTTTTTCAGTAAATCTCGAAGTGGGGCAGTTAGCTGTGATAAATTCGGGATAAATTTCGTTAGATATTTCAAAAACCCCAGAAATTTCTCCAAAGATTTTTTATCTGATGGATATTCAAGAAGTGTAACAGCTTTGATATATTTGTCGTCTAACTTGACTTCATTTTTCGAAATAACATGCCGCAATACCTGACTTGGCTAACTTTAAACTGAATTTTATTTTTATTTAGTCTAACTCCAAATTGTTTTGCCCATTCCAGGAAATTGATCAGGTTTTTATCATGTTCAATTTCGTTCTTTCCACAAATGACTATATCATCGAAATAAATGAAAACACCCGGTAAATCCCCGAAAATTTCCATATTTTTCCGCTGAAAAACTTCAGGAACTGATGAAATTCCAAATGGAAGCCGGTTAAAACGATATCGAGCAAATGGTGTATTGAAAGTACATAAATCCGCACTTTCCTCGTCTTACTTCATATGCCAGAATCCTCCTTTCATGTCAAAAACAGACCTGTCATACCTGTCAATTGTGCAATTATATCTTCTGGTTTAGGGATGAGATATAATTCCCTTTTTATAGCACTATTCAAGTCTTTGGGGTCAAGACATAAGCGCAACTCACCATTGATTTTTTCTCTTATTACTAGGTTGTGCACCCAATTGGTTGGTTTGTCGACTCTAGAAATTATACATCTTTCTTCCAATCTATGAAGCGTCTCTTTTAGTTTCTCTAATAGAGCGTGAGGGACTCGTCGAGGAGGATTCACTACTGGTATGATATCAGATTTTATATGAATATGATATGTTCCAGGAAAATTCCCTGTACCAGTAAATAAATTGGAATAATTATCAAACAAATCATTTTCAGATTTCAATGAATGATTCAGAATATCTACTCTTTTGATGAGTCCAAAATTAACACAGTCACTTGATCCTAAAATCGGTTCGGAATCAACATCGACTACTAGAAATTCAACAATTTTCCTGGATTTTTTTTATGATACAATTCAATTTAGCAATACCTAAAGGTTTGATTTTTGACGTAGTATTTCCAAATCCTAAAATCATAATATTTGTTGGTTGCATATTTACACCTTGAAGTTTCGAAAAAATTTTCAACGGTAAACAATTCATTTCTGCACCACTATCTATTTTTATTTTGATTCTCGAACCATTGATGATGATATTTTCATACCAGACTTGTTGACGCTCAGTTTGTGTTGTCCTTACTTCATTCACATATAACTCGAGAGAATTATGTTCATTGGGATCCTCCCTGCAATCTGGATCGTCAGGCTCGGACTCATCTTCCTGTATTTCGTGAATATTTTTCTTGTTTTTCGAATATTCTGAACATTTCTTGACAAAATGTCCCTTCTTCTTACAAAATCCACATTATTTACCAAACGCTGGACAATTCCTGATTTTATGAGAGTAACCGCAAAATTTACAATCATCGATGACGTCATTTTTGATTGATTTCGTTTTCACTACATTAACATTGACACTTGCGTCACGTTGAAATTCTTCTATTTGTTGCTTACTGGCTTCTACTGCTCGACAATATTGCGAAACTTTTTCCAGGGTTATATTTCCATCTCGTAGAAGAACTTCTTTTACATGCGAGTCTCGGATTTCAAATATAATTTGATCTCTTATCATGCTTGCTTCCTGATCCCCGAATGCACACTTGGAAACAGAATTTTTCAATTCGGTAAGGTAACTATCGAAGGTTTGTCCTTCTTTCTGTGTCATATTTCTGAATACGAATCTTTCATACACAATATTTGCTCTTGGTTTGCAATAGTTCTCGAATTCCTTGAATAAATCCACCAATTTGATTGTTTCGCTATTTAGCTTCAGTGAATTGAAGACTTCCAGACCCTCTTCACCAATGGAACTGAGAAAAATTGCTACTTTAACGTCTTCTTTTATATTACCTTCATTTTTGCCTGAAGCTTTCATGAACAAATTGAACTGCTGCTTCCATAAGATCCAGTTTTCAGCCAAATTCCCTTCAAACGTGAGATGTTTCGGTGGGCGAAAAATTGATTCCATATTGATAACTTTATCTCTTAAATCAACGATCACTTCTGACATCATGTAAAGGATTATTCTCGAGATATGAACCTTTATTCAACTTTGTACATTGGTACTTCTTTGACAAATCATCTGACAGTTCTATCAATAACAACCCTCTAAGCTAACATGATTGATCAGATACTTCACAAGACCAATGACGGAAATGACAGAAGATCAATGAGGAGATCGATGACAACCGAGCAATGACATCGACGTGAAAATAAATATAACCCATTAGATTATATTCTGAAAAATAAAGAGAATCCCTATAAATCTGGATCACATTCAGATCTAACAGATTTCCTTCACAAATCCTGAGAAAACCTTCAGCGACATAGAATTCATCACACTTGAGATCACAACGGTATGTCGCTTGTTTACTTATGAATGTATCACAATATTTACTGGCTCTCTTTTCTCCAATTCTAGGCCTAGGATCAGACAGATAGCCAGAAAATCATAAGATTCCTGCAGCTTATTACATCACTTCCAAAAGCACTGAGAATGTCAGAAACAAGAGTACTACATATACTGTTGTTTTGTGTGTGATATTATACCATTCAAAACTGTGTGTGATATAGTGTTGTTTGAATAAATGTGTTATGTTTTGAAGGATTTATTGAAGTGTTATGCTGAATCTCTGTGAGTATACCAAATATATCCAAAAACTGATAATGTATTTTGGTACCAAGTGCAGTTGTTATCTGAATGCTACCAATCCCATAAAAAATGAATTTGTAGCAATTTGAATGCTACAACATCAAAGTCTTTCGGTTCCAAACTCTCCTCACGCTGGCATGAAAGGTTAGCCTTATCGTAAGGGCAGACTCCACCGTCGAACCTGGATCTATAATAGAGTTCGTAATCAGGACAAAGCATGTGGACCTTGTTGGTGAACAAGTTTACTTGTGTTATTGTTAGGGCCAGATAAGTCGATTTTTTCGTCTGTAGGTGATGGTGGACGTCATTGATGTTCTTGTTGAGTTTGGTGTTTGGTCATTTTTTTAGGTAAGAAATAGAGAGAATAATAGTTTTTGATAAGTATATATTTATGTGGAATAATTCTTTTACATCAAGTTAGTCATTTAATTAACGAGTGATACAATAATTCATTCTGAAATTGAAATCTCGTTCTGGAAAATTCCTGTTTTTATTCTAGTGGAAAAATTATTCAGCCAACCCACGTGAGTTTCACCTCATCTTGGCGCCCAACGTGGGATTTTCATCAGGAAAATCATCAATATTTCCTAAGAAGGAATCGAATACAAGATTATGCAAGTATTCAAAATGGAAGAAATTAACTTCACTCAGGAAATTCACGAAGTGAGACTTAAGTTATGCAACAAGGGCTTCACAGCAGAATATCTCATTTCCCCCTCCACAGAAAGAAAAATCAAGTTTCCCCAATTTATATAATGAGCAAACTGATTTATTTTCTAGAGCTACTGTTTCTAAACCAAGTGTTGAATATTTTAAATCACATCAAAATGATGCAACATCAACGAATGCTCAAATTCCATCAACTAAAAGAGATTCTCGAGTAAATAATAATAAAGATTATTTAGTGAAAGCAGTCTACAACCTATGAAATTTTTACAATTTGTAGAAAATACCATCAATATTTCTCAGTAGGGTGAAAATATTGTTCAGTGATTTCTTTCAAAATTCAGCTAAATCATGGTGGGATGCTTTTTCTCACACATTCTATGAATATACACATTTTAGAATAGAATTTATCGAACATTTCTGCGGTGCCAAAAAACAAAGAAAAATAAAAGACAAATTAGAAAGTGCAGAGTTGAGAAATGTGCCACTTTAAATACTGGATTGCAATGACAAAATATATTCAACCTCAATATGAACCAAATGAACTGATTGATTTAATAGCTCCACATTTTTCCCAAGCGTTTCATTTATTTCTACTAGGCTGTACAACATTCTCACAAGCTGTCTCAAGGCTGCGTCATGCAGATTCAAATTATAAAAATGAAACAATGTTGAAGAAAAATTTAATATATAAGGAAAATAGCAAATCAAATCTCTTTTCAAAATTATTATTTCAATACTAATTCGAATAAGAACTCATTTCCTTCTTTTATAAATCAAAGATATGAAAAACCTATGGGTTTAGCAAATATAGAGATTGACGAAGAAGAGGCGGGAAATGTGAGTGCTCCCCACGTTTTAGTGAAAATGTGGAGGCAAAAATACAAAATATCAATATTGCAAATAATCCTTCAGAAGATATTCTACAGGAAGAATCTGTCGAAAATCATTGTCCTATTATAGAAATAAAAATGTATAACATATTTCCAGTACTAATGTGCTGCACATGTCACTAGTTGATTGAATGTTGAATTATTTTTGAATAGGCCGAGCGGATTTGTCCTATATCACCTCACATATAGGACAAATCCTATATGTGACGTGGTAAGCTACAGATTTTTAGGATATGGTCTTACAGGCGAGTGAAACAAAGGCATTGAGTTTACTAATCTTAACATGAAATATTTATTCAAAAAATAACTACGATGGTCTGGTAATTATCCCATCAAGTTCAATACATAATAATTGGAAATTTTTTAACAGCTGAAATCTTATCTGGGTTTTGTTTAACACCCTGAGGAGTAATAATATGACCCAAGAATGGAACGGATTTTTGTGAGAACTCTGATTTATCCATTAGAATTTTGAAGTTAGAATTTCGAAGTCGATCAAATACTTTCTTCAGTCTAGATATACGTTCTTGTAATGATGTACTAAAAATTATTATATCATCTAGGTATACTAAACAGATATCATTATTGAGCCCACGTAAAACATTGTCAATTACCCTCTGGAGAGTGGAGGCGGCATTTTCCAAATTTCCATTTTGGTATGGTGTCCCTTAAGTTTCGATTCATTAAGATGTTAGCTGGGGAATGAATTTTATCTATTTGTGTATTTCTGAAACTAACCCAGATAATACACATTCGCCTAAGGACGTCCTGTTATAGTCGCCAAAAGAGTGTAGAGGATGTTCTATATTCTACATCCTGAGAAAGTCACTAGGCTCAGAATTTTCGACATCATTGTCGCACATTAGTCCTCTGAGCGCCAGCCTGAGGATGTAGATATGTGTGGGCCTATGGACGTCCTCTAATAGTCGCCAAAATACTGTAGAGGATGTTTTATATTCTACATCCTGAGAACGTCACTAGGCCCATAATTTTCGACATAATTGTCCCACATTAGTCTTTTCAGCGGCAGCCTGGGGATGTGGATATGTGTGGGCCTACATGGATGTATTCTGATGATATTTTCGTCTTCAAATATGTATAGGTTCTCATGTGAAGTTTGGAGCAATTTACCGGAGTATGTTCTACTCATAAAAATAATTGAAAAAGGTGAATATTTTTATGTAAATTTCATATCTTTCAATTCACGAGATAAACATACATATATATTTTTTAAAATCAAGTTACAAATCATCAAAATCGGACGGAGCGTTCTTTATAATTAAATTCAGTTTTAATTATTCGATATTGGTTTTGGTTCTCCACTCCATATGAACTTCCCAATTGAGCTATATATCAAGAAAAATTATCTTGTCCATTATTATTGAAAAAAAAAAGTATTCCAATTGTAGTATTGAAAATCCTTGAAAATAATTGTTCAAATCACATTGAAAGTTAAACATTTATAAGTTCCCGGAATAGCAACATTGCAATGAGGAGGTAAGTTAAATCACCGAAGTCAAGCGACTACAGCCGTGGCTAGGATTTGAATGGGTGACCACATCATGATAGCGTCGTTTTTTTTTTAAATTCTTTTAATTTTTTTTATTTGCATTAGTTCTCAAATATGCTCAAGTCATTCTGAGAATAATAAAAACTTTAAAAAGGCAGAACTGGAGTGAATGAAAAAAGTAAGACCTCGTGGGGATCTTCTGAGACGTTATTTGAACGTGTAAAATGGTAACAGGAGGACGTCCTAGGGACGTTCTTTGAAAGCCACTCGACGTATTGAGGACGTTAATGTGACCGCCTCAGAAGACCCTCAAAAGGTTTTGTGTTATCTGGGATCAGTCAGTGTTGTTGTTATTGGTGTCATGCCAACGGGATGTTTTCGCAGTGCAATTATCACTCCTCAATGCAATATCCGCTATAATTTTTTGATAATTATATTCCTCTTATGACAAAAATTATACATGAGGAGAATATTCAATGGAATATATCATGTGTACCAAGAATTGGTGTTTGGTCACTATTTAGGAGAGTATAAGAATAATTTTCCATACATGGAATTCTTGAAATCGAACAATGTTTTCCCATGTGTATAAAAATACTGGATTATGAATTTTGTGAACTATATATGGTTCGGTACAACATCAATGTGTCATTTCGACTCATCTCGCCATAATATGACTGCTTTGGATATCGTATTTTTCGTTCAGCTAGGACCACATAAAAAATATTTCATTGCAATTCCAATTCTTTGATGAAAATACTCACTACGTACAGTGTACTAATGAAACCAATATGATGCTTTCTGGTATTTAGGCGGATTTCCACCAAAGGGACTCGCTTTCGACCTCGCTTGCGACCTCGCTTGAGACTAGTTTTAGTTACGAAAATATGAACAAAAGTTTCTGAAAAAAACTCGAAACTTGAATTCCACCAAACAAACAAAAAATTGTTCTGTCGGTTGTTTTGTTTTGGAAATGTTTTCTGTCGTTTCCAACACAGGAATAGTTTCCATCATGCCATCGAAGTCACATTCCACTACCAAAACAAAATAGTGAACTATTGTCGCCAGCCGTTTTTACATAGCGAACTCTGTTTACAAAAATAGAGATGAAACACCGAAACCTTCTGATCTTTCCGCTCGGCGACGAGTCTCTTTTTTGTTGACGAAAACACGAACTCGCGACACAAAGTCCTGTTTGGTGGAAATTCGCCTTTACATCGTCATCATTCATGTATTTTTGATGGGGAGATCCGTCAATGCAGTTGTGATGGTGTGAATAATCTCACGTTTATGTTTATCAAAATTCATTCGGATAATCGAAAGTTAGAATCACGTCCTCACTTTTTTATTCTAGTGGGTGACCCTGAACTTTGTAAGTGGCACATTGCCTCTGGGCAACATTCAAACGTTTGAGGTCGATAATATAATGAGTTATATTTACAACCGATGAATTGAAAGTGACCATTATAAATTTCGCACGATCATGTTCTATCGAATTGATATGTTACTGTGATAGACCGGTATTTGGGGAACATCTATATATCCAAGGTTACAAAATAGCTTTTTGGTATTTCTTGAATGTTGAATACTTGCAAAAAAACGATACTTTGATATCAATTTCATCGAATTTTGATACAATATCGAAAAGATTTCCCGAAGATGCAATAATATTATGCTGTAATTGGAATGTTGGAATTGATAGAATCGCTAAATAGCTCACAGAAATATTGTAGGGGATAATTTCAAAAGAAGTATCTGATCACATATACATATATTTCAGTACTATGAAGATCTGGATAATTGGTTTCATTAAAATTTGACAAAGCGTTCGTAGGTTCAGATATTCGATATTCATTTTTGTATCCTTCCACTAGGTACACGGGAGAAAAACATGATATTCATAAAGAAGCATCGTGCAAACCAGAACCTAGTAGGATATTGAGAGAGCAAATAGGTTTTGTAATTTTTCTTGAAAGTATAGTTATAGTTTTCAGGAAAAACTTCTCTAGGAAATGACTTCCCCAATTTCGATAGAAACAATAATCTTGCTGAAGTGTAGATACATCTGTAGGTCTCGAGCTTGAAAATGGTTTGCTTGCTCTGAATCGCCTGTAGTGATATGATACGAGTAACAATATTGACTGTAACAATATTCAAAAACCGTTAATGATGACCAGCATATACAATTCGCACCTTCTATTTGATTGATAATATTGTGAGGTGTACATCTTTATAAACGAATGATGAAATTGTGTGAAAGTTAGATTTTTCACATTACCCACATAATCCGTTTCCAACCTGTCCAAAAACAATTCCAAATAATCTGATCGGAGATTCCGAGTGGTTCTTGTGATTTTTCGAATGGTATCAAACGAATATTCAATCGGACACAACAAAAACATACATTTATTTCTTCCAATATTTTCCGTCAGTATTTTCTAACTTAGGTTGTGGGTACTGGAAAATTAGTCGGAGTTGAATGATAGTGTTCATTTTATCACGCTATTTGGTTTTCAATTGCAAGACCTTATAGTAAGCTTGTGTTTCGGTTTGATTAGTTTTCGTATCATTATTGCTAAGATTTGTTGAACTCTTAATTCAAGAGATCATTTTTTCAGTCCATCCTCCATCAAGACCTGAGAAACGACTTCCATGTGATAGGGTACATAGTAACATTATTGTCTTGAGCATTTTACATCGACTGCATGCCACCAGAGATAATTGACGAGCGTGTTTCTTATGGAAACTGGATAGTAAGGCAAATGAAAATGAGAAATATATGCTTTGACATATTTTTTTATGCAAGAAAAATAAGGAGCTTGAAGCAGTTTTGGAATAATTTCTTGAAAAAGTGTTTTTATTTACGGTGTAGATAATAGGATTCGAATAGGTACATAATTCAGGAATTGAAATAGGGCAGATATTTTTATCATTATTAACTTCTGCATTTGCTGTTATATTCGTGTCAGACACACAAAATAGCATGTGATGATTGACGATTCATCACCGCCGAGCATCAGTAACCGCCGAACTAAAAATGTTAAAGACCACACCCAGATAACACAAAAACCTTTTGAGGATCTTCTGAGGCGGTCACATTAACGTCCTCAATACGTCGAGAGGCTTTCAAAGAACGTCCCTAGGACGTCCTCCTGTTACCATTTTCCACGTTCAAATAACGTCTCAGAAGATCCCCACGAGGTCTTACTTCTTTTATTCACTCCAGTTATGCCTTTTTTGAGTTTTTATTATTCTCAGAATGACTTTTGAGCATATCTGAGAACTAATGAAAATGAAAAAAAATTAAAAAAATCAGCGCTATCATGGTCACCCATCCAAATCCTAGCCACTGCTGTCGTTGCTTGACTTCTGTGATTCAACTTACCTCCTCATTGCAATGTCGCTATTCCGTGAACTTATAAATGTTTAACTTTCAATGTGATTTGAAAAATTATTTTCAAGGATTTTTATTACTAAAATTGGAATACTTTTTTTTTTTCAATAATAATGGACAAGATAATTTTTCTTGATATATATAGCTCACTTCTAAATTGGGAAATTCATATGGAGTAGAGAACCAACCAATATCGAATAATTAAAAATTAATTCAATAATAAAGAACGCTTCGTCCGATTTTGATAATTTGTAACTCGATTTAAAAATATATATACGTATATATATCTCGTGACTTAGAAGAGATGGAATTTACATAAAAATATTTACCTTTTTCAATTATTTTTATGAGTAGAACATACTCCGGTCAATTGCTCCTAACTTCACATGAGTACCTATACATATTTAAAGACGAAAATATCATCAGAATACATCCATATAGGCCCACACATATCCACATCCCCAGGCTGCCGCTGAAAAGACTAATGTGGGACAATTATGTCAAAAATTCTGAGCCTAGTGACGTTCTAAGGATGTAGAATATAGAACATCCTCCTACAGTATTTTGGCGACTATTAGAGGACGTCCTTAGGCCCACACATATCTACATCCTCAGGCTGCCGCTCGGAGGACTAATGTGCGACAATTATGTCGAAAATTCTGAGCCTTGTGACGTTCTCAGGATGTAGAATATGGAACATCCTCTAAAGTCTTTTGGCGACTATTAGAGGACGTCCTTAGGCGAATGTGTGTTATCTGGGCACTTTTCGAATATCTTCTCTTGAATTAAATTCCAAACTGTTGACGAATATATGTTTTATGAGGGTGTTTCGATATTGAGAATGTTACACTGAATATACCGGGTGTCCCGGTATAAATGTTTCCTGTTTCAATGACATATCAGCTATTTCGAAAAAGCATTGGAATGCCCACGATCTATAGTGACCCTGACTCTTTTATTCCACATGACGCCATGTGTATTTTTCAGACTTCTATATTCCAATCGAAACTACCTCGAGCGATATATTATACATTGTAAGTGACATTAGAAATGATTGAGAAAAGGTCACTTGAAATTTCAGATTGTGTAACTCGAGTGATAGTAAGAAACCCCATAATAAAAATAACTCGTTTTTATAACAGTGGAGATAAAATGAGTGGAAATAATGATGATCAGTATGAGTGGCTTTCTATCTGCACTTTGAATAAGAAATTACTTAAATTTTTTCTGTTTGAATTCGATAGTGAAACCTACTTTTCATTATATTTAGTATAACCTTCATAAAAGAAACAACAAATCACAATTGCAGACGGCATCAGCTCTTCGTCAGAGAACACATATGTGAGTTGGGAGAAGGTACCTGAAAATGTATGCTCAAGAGCGCCACTCAATTTTAAAAAAATATACCAGATGGTTACTTGGATTATTGAAAAAACAAAATATTGAAAGTCATATATTTATAATAGACCTAAAAGTAAACTTTTTATAATAAATCTAGAAGTAAAATACCTTTATATTTTCTCAAAAAGCAATGCAGTACATACAGTCAGTAGAATTAAAAACTATTTAGTTTTAAGATCTTTATTGAACGCTATATCAAACACCAAAGTAACAAGGTAGTTGTGAAGACATGTTATATGGAAGAAATTCATCATGATTCCTAAAATTTTTAACCATTGATCATACTCAAACTATGTAGTAAGAATTATTAATATTAAAAAATGGTGGAACACTGATGATGCTGGGTCCTCTCCAAAATTACATATTGCCCCTAACCAAGGTCCATTTGATGTTGAACCTGATGATGGTGCTGCATTGGTCAAAACAGGAACAAAGAAACAGAAAAGTGCCTCCACAGTCAGCAAAAGGGCTCGGTTGTGCAGCTCAGCTGATTGTCAGCCTCTACCAGCTATTACTGTTCATCATCCGGGTTGTTGTCGACTCTGGCAAAGATTTAAAAGCGACTCAGTGGCCCTCGTGAGGATCTCCACCAAGATGGAGAGTCGCCACATTAGTCTTTCGATGCCAGGAGTCTGATGATGGGTGCTAAGCTATACCCTAACACCCTATGCAGACAAAATGTTTCCCAGCAAATATGATGTAAAAGCTCCACTGGAAGATCCCATGGTAATATCTAATGATATAGGATATTCGTTCACTATGTCTGGTGGAAAGATCAATGCAACTATGAGGTCTCAAAAAAACTCGCCTGAAGTGACTGAAAATGCATATCGCAGCGACTATCTATCTTTGATCTATTATTTATATAAATAATTTGAATAATGACTGAAGGCATGTACCGTGTGGTGAATGGAGAAATATTACAGTTAGGTCTCTATGAAACCTCGACTAAAACGACACGATGTTGTTATCGATAGGACTACTGAACTATTGAAATTTGTATAATGGACAGAAAATGTAAAAGTGAGGTCTCGAAGAAACCTCGTATAAAACTCCACGAAAGTGACAACGGATGAATGTTTTTTAGGGGCTATTCCTTCGAATCTCAATTTGAACAGCACAATGGCTTGAAATGCTCACTTGTTGTCGTGGACATTTCGCTGCAAATGCGAGCGGAAGGCTATGTTTTTGAAACATCGCATTCGAGATTTTAGTTGCGAAGTTTATTCATTTATTTGATATAGTACACCACAGAATACATGAAATTTCAAATGGTACATAACATACATTACTAAACATAATACAAGAAAAAAAACACGAAAAATATATATACACAATAGAATGGTAGTAGAAGTAGTAAAATAAGTATGGTAACAGAATAGTGACGAACAAGATCAGGTATTCTGCTTCAGTTTCAAAGTTGCTTTCCGTTTAATAAGCTTGATTGACTGATTCATAATATCGACTGGAAGAAAATTTCCATTGTAATTCATTAGAAGTCTCGTGGTGAACACAGTGCTGCCATAGTTAGTACGGCGATTTTGCAGGTAGAAAAACTGCCTGTTTCTAGTATTGCGGAAATTAGCATGTATAAATAATTTTCTTAGAAGTTCTGAGCAGTTAATGGGGCTATTTAAAATTTTATGAAGGTTACTTCCATAGTACATCACATTCACTTCCCAGTGTTTTCTGGGTTGATATGACCTCATCCACCAACTCGTGAGAAAATAATAGAAAAATACTGAAGAGATAGGTACAGATGTTCCAAATCAAATGAGCCACTGTCTAGTGCTACTCATCTTCTGTGAAGGAAGAGGAAGGCCTCGAAAATGATAACTACATTTCGTAGGCTGGAAAGGCCGCCTGCATGGCCTCTTCAATACCTCATGGCTTTCACTGGATAGGTGGACGAGTCTCCTAACGTGTTCCACAAAATATACGCATCCTTGTACTCGATCAAATCCAGTGAATACTCAAAAAATTTAATAAATGCCCCCGAAGGGGTTTCTTTGGTTAGTACGCTTCCGGAAGAACCTTCGTCAATTATTTTCACACCTCAGTACCAATTGTCAGACAATCAGGATTTAGCGCGATGAAATAAGAATTCCCAAAATCCCATTGGATGGAAAAAAATGTGTCCAACCAGACAAAAGCAGTACCGAAATATGGAAGAAAAAGGAAAAATTAAATTTTTACAGCTCTCATATGGTATGTTCTCAGAAGATCTGCAACAAATTTGACAGTAATCAAGGTGGATATAGGATGGTGAAACAGCTTCCTATTAACAAGCACTAGAATAAACTGTAGACCTTTGCCTACTTGATTTCATACCGTAGTAATATTTCCTGAAGTTATCAGAGATGGCGACATACCTTGTGTCGGTAAAACAGAATCTGTGCATCTGTCACCTTTTTATCAGTTTCATCTATTCTAGATGAAAAATGACTGAGAAGAATCAAAATATCGATAATAATTCCAGCTTCACTGAAAATATTGTGTTTTGATGTTGTTTCAACTCACGTCTGTCAGATGCGAACCACAGAAATACATGAGCAACAGAAATCTTCTTCGATAATCGATCTCACCGCCATCTTCATTCAAGTCGTGGAAATATCAGTACCTTCTCAAACGGTCTACAAGTTTTTCGCGGAAACAATTGAAGAGCTGTTTTACCATCCTATATCCACCTTGACAGTAATGAATCTGAGTGACGGATAGATGACCTCAAAAATAATATCCCAGAAACATGAGGAAATGATTATTCAAAATGAAGAATACATTTTGATTCCAAACAGGAGTCGTTGAAGAATGCGAGATAATTCAAAAATGCATAATTCATCACACTGAAGAGCACAACGGTAATTTCATGTCTCTTGAATGAATAATTATTATAATGATTCTCTTCCATTCTTGGGCCAAATATATCAGACAGCCAGAAGTCAGATAATCTTGAAGCTTTTATTATCACTTCCTAATGGCACAAAGAACTACCTACGATACAAGACTCATTTTGGAGTTATTTTAATATTAAAACTAAAATCAAATCATAGCATTCTTCATCAATTGCTACACATACCCCTCTCCTACGATAAGAAGTTATCACTTGTAATATACCTAGCAGCAGAATTATTACCGATAATTTTTTTCAGGTCATGAATGTTTTTGTTGTTGATAGAAAATTATCCCCAGTCGAAGGCGAGGGAATTTTTCCATCAACAAAAACATGAGGGAAACCGAGAAAAAAATTATGGGGAATTAATTATGCTGCGTAGGAGATTCGGTAAAAGAATTTCATAGATTGGAGTTGCTGTTAATATGATGGAAAAATAAACCCTTCACGACCTATTCTGCGTAGATACTGTAGATAGTGACTGATGTTTATAACTAATATTTCAGGAAAATTCAGAACAGTAATTCGTTTTCAATAATAACATGTCTACCCAGATTTTATTCTGAGTGACGTTTGTCGATAAATATAAGGCGCTTTATTTTTGACAGAAAAAGTATCACTTATAATTCCGTAAATAGGAACCAACAAAATTATCGGGAGTAATTACACAAGTGCTTCAAAATTATCGATAATTTTCCATAAAAGCATGTTGTCTTAAAACTGCATGAGTATATTTTCATATTTTGTCGAAAGAGCCCGACTCCGAAGGAGGAGGGCTCTTTTAGCAAAATATGAAAATAACCGAATGCAGTTTTTTTTACTGACAACATGCTTGAATGGAAAATTATCAGGTTTATTTTGATGCACGAGTGTAGTTCGGTAGAATATTTCCGGAGTTAACACAAAAATGTATGTTTCCATATATATTGATGGTTCAACATTGTATTCTTTGCTTTGCTCTTGGTGATTCTTTGAATTACAGTTATCGAATTATTCTCGAAACATGACATTTCAACGACGTTTAAAGATCAGTATTTATGCCTGTCAAGATGACAAATGTACATTTTAACAATCGTTACTGTAGATACACGGACCGAGCGGGTATTTTTCGATATTTACCGGGTATTTACCAGCCCGAGAATGTCCCGCCGGGAATTTATCGCTGTAATTGATCGAAAATGTCCCGCTTCATGTGGGATTTTTAACATACGATGGAAATATTCACAGTAATCGCCCGGTGCTATAAGCAACGTATACAAATAGGAGCCTTCTAATTGGTTGAAAATAAATTTATGACATTTTCAAGTTAAATCGCTTATGTAAAACAAGACCAAGAAAAAACCTGCTGGTGAAAAAGTTGCAGTGAGAAGAAAATCAATCACATTAAGGAAACTCATATAATTGTGATCAATAAGGTTTTTTAAGAATTGTTCAATTTCAAAAGATGGGGATTCTCTTCAAATGCTGTAAAATAAAGAATTCGGTGAAAATTCAATATTTCAGCGTTTTCCATCCATCATGTGAATCAATGAGCTCAAAAAAGACATCTCAAGAAGTTATTCTCGCTGGAGTTAGGTACTAATACAAAGAACAAGTCCATAGTTAAGACTGAAATCGAATCAAATGAAGAGATCGAAGGAATGCAAACTATTATCAATCATGAGAGAAAAATAGTCTATCCAATTAAAAATATCAAACATAGTTTGAAATGAATGTCTGGTAGACTACGAGCAGAAAACAACTACTTTCCTGGTAAATACCACGCAGAACATTGAATTATATCTGTTCGTAGTCCATGCAACGATTCACACTGTGAATGCAGATCGCAAATGTTTCTTTCTTCCTAAGATATTTTTAATTGGATAGACTATTTTTCTCTCAAAATTTTTTTCCAATTTATGGCTAATCCATTTTTTTTATTATCAATCAGCTGTCCGATGAAATCAATGATGAAAATAATCAGGGGCGGACTGGACCATTTGATCGGCCTGGGCAATTTTGACCTTACTGGCCCAATAATCAAGATGGCGCCGACTGGTGAAACACAAGAAAGTGTAGCTCCTTCGAAAGCATGTAAAAAATGCAAAACGGTTGCCCAAAGTGGTCTAAAATGTTCGAAGTGCGAACAATGAAATAATTTGTTGTGCAAGTGAACAAACTCCGTCAGATGGAGATATGGACTTTTTTGATGCAATTGACGAAAACCAATTGAATAAGGTAGACTCCCAATTAATTGGATATATTATTAAGCAAAAGGATGTTCTGATTAAGGAACTCTACGACAAAATTGCTATCTGAAAAAACAAATAGAACTGATGAATAAAACAAAGACCTTGAAGTCTAGCCTGCTATCGGTCGAAGACAAAAACGCAGAAAGTGCAGGAGCAAAACCTGTAGCCTCCAGTGCAACAGAAAAACAGGTGAATCTTAAGTCTGAGAGGGAATCCCCAGACAACTATAAAAACAGTATCAGCTGGTTTATTGGAAACCCAGACGAAATCGACTATGGATAAATATATTCAAATACAGGACGAAGCACATTGCGCAAATGGAACGAAATCTACTTTGCCGCAGAAGGACTGGACATTGGTCGAAAGTAAGAAAAATAAAAATAATAGTAAACCAAGAACGAATACTATAAGTAAGAACATCGTAGTTGGCAAAAATAAGAATGCTTCAAATTTTCTAAAAGGTGTTCCCAAACAAGTAGACCTGCATATTTACAGGATAGCACCCAATACGGACGTTGAAACCATCTCAGACTTTCTGAAAAGCAGTTTTCCTGAAGTATCTTGTGAAGCCCATGTCCCCAGGTATCCTGATTTGTACTCATCCTCCAAAGTTTGAATCTACGAGAAAAATCTAAAAAGGGCTATGGACCCCTTGGTGTGGCCAGAAGATGCATGTGTGAAGCCTTTTTTATACCGGAGATCGAACAACAGGATCAGTTTGCCGATAAATTGAAGAACAACATAACTGTAATGAAATGTTTCAAAAATGTTTTGAAGGAAGACACGATCAATTTATTTCACATGAATGTGCAAGGTCTTGCCGACAAGGTAGATGGAATCAATTTATTTTCATCAGACTTCAAAATTAATGTATTTTGTATCTCGGAACATTGGTTGTCAGAACCTATTTTGAAAACTATTAATATCAATAATATTTCCCTTGCAACTTATTTTTGTAGAAAGTTCCATGACAGAGGTGGGGTTTGTATTTTTGTCAAAAATTCTATTACTTTTCAAAAAAATATCAATTTCAAAATATTGTTGTGAACTGTTATGTTATACATATCACCCAATATATAATTAACCAATCAGTAACCTCTTGTTATTTCGTTCAACATTGTATTCGTTTCATGGAATATATGATGCAGGTGCTTATTTGGCACTTATTCGACACTTTTAGTATAACAATGAACTGGGCAGTGAACCTTTTATCGATATATGTTTCTACCTTATTCAATGTATTTGTCTCTCTGTTTATCGATGACATGACGCGTACTTTTGTCACGTGACTTAGATGTTCTTTAAATGAACTTGAGCAGGCCAGAAGCCGGCAGTTGCAGTTAGATATTTCTACCAAAATTTCACCTGTACAACTCAGAGCAATTTGTAAACTCCACCATCAACGACATCGTAATATAAGTGTTAAGTTTTATAAGTGTTTTGCTCCATAACTTACGTCCACCCTTTCCCCAGCCTGACCGCTCGCAACATAAATTTGGTGTCAGAGGTGTGGAGTTGTGGAAATAGCAAACAAAAAAAATATAAATCGAGTGATCCAGTCTAGTGCAAGAGGTTAGTACTTGGAGGAGACGTCTTTCATAGGAAATCGTTTATCATCGATTGGAAGAGCTTCAGAGCAGCAATCCATTGGGGTGGAAACGACGTTCTACCATAGCCAAGGGTTAGTTGGAAGCCTCACGAACAGCAGTTACGAGACTCTACGAGGGCGGTATATTATCGCAATCTGCCGTCGAACCTCGAGAACAAGCGACGACAAGGAAGCACATCCGAAGTCCTGTTGGGAGTTCGTCGAAGTAGGAGTTCTTCCTGATTGCAGCTGAAGAGTTCTAGAGGAATTGTAGAAGACTCCTTGGGAAAAACTTCTGGTATCTATATCTCTCTCAACTCATCCTAACGATCACTTCACTTTATTTATCGTGAAATTTTATTTCTACATTCTACATTTCAAATAAAAAGAGGACATTTAGAATCATGGCTAAAAAATTGAATACAGAATTAGCGTTGAAAATGATTCCAGAATTCAATGGTAATAGAGCTGACTTAGATAGATTCGTATCTTGTTGTGACATTGTTGATCAAGAATTTTGTCCAGAATCGGATGATTAACTTTTAGTATGCTTAATAAAAACAAAATTAACCGGTTCGGCATATAATCTTATGAAACATAAATCTTATTCAAAATGGATCGAAATGAAAGAAATTTTGGAAAAACAGTTCTCTGAAAAGCGAACAATCGCTCAAATTCAATCTGAATTAATAAATGTCAGACAGATAGCAGGAGAAAATGTTAGAATTTTTGGTAATCGTGTTGAAAAATTATTGTATGAATTAAATGACGCATGTATCAGTAGCGAGGGTGAAGGTGCAAAAGTTTCCATACAAAACTTGAATTCAAAGGCTGCATTAAGAGGTTGAAGCTATTGAAGCTGCGGTTGATGAAGAAAGGAGCTTGAATCATCAAAAATCTAAAAATAACGCGGTAATTTTTTTTTCGAACATCAAGTGTACCTATTGCAATAAAACCGGGCACAAGTACGAAAATTGTTTCGCCAGGAATAATAAATCAAATAACTTTCCTAAATTTCCTACAAAAGAAATAAAAACTGAAAATGTTCGTGCACTGAATATAACATGCAGCTATTGCAAGAAAAGAAGGCACCATATTAAAGATTGTTACAAACGAAAATACAATGACGATAAGAAGAATAACGTATCTTTTTCCACGAATGCACAGTCGTCGGGAAACGTGAGCGGGCCTGGACAGAGCAGTGCTGTTCAAACTCAGGTCCGTCACATAAAAATTGCTGCGAACATTCAGTAGATTTCAAAAATATTCGACGAATCACACAAACTTCCTTCAAGTCTTATAGAAACTCCTTACAAACTTATACACAATCTTTACAAACTCATACAAAATCCTTACAAACGCATACGAAATCCTTGCAAACTCATTCAAAATCCTCACAACCTCATGAAAAATCAATACAAACGTATACAAAATCCTTACAAACTTGTTCACGAGATTATACAAACTCCTTACAAACTCATGAAATTGATGTGAAATCGTCACAGAACCAAATGCAAATTTACCAAGTTTTTTTAAAGAAAATGGTGGCGAATGTATTAGAGTAACTATTTCACTAGCTATCGGAGGGTATGCTACGTTTTTAATAGATACAGGGTCTGATTGTTCTTTATTAAAGTTAAGCGTCACTAAAGATGACGAATTCATTGATACAAACTCCTTAGCTCATTTAAAAGGCATTACTGATGAAGTGATAACCACTTATGGTATTTGCAAAGGATTCATCAATATACAGGATGAACTCATAGAGCATAACTTTCATATTGTACCAGACAAATTTCCTATTTTATGCGATGGTATCATTGGTAAAGATTTTCTGAAGAAATATGGCTGCACTATTGACTACAAAAATAAGTCATTAAGTTTTACTTTTGATAACAAAAATATGAATATGAATTTAATTTCAGAAAAGACTATAACAATTCCTGCTAGGACTCAGGTAGTCAAACGCATCAGAATTCCTTCCAATAAGATATCTCAAACAAACACTTATCTCTGTAAATCCTCGGAAGTCGAAGATGGACTTTTTATAGGTAACAGCATCATAGAGGTTGAAGATGGTTTAACTTATGTAACTTTTGTAAATTCAAACATGGATGATATTCATTTGAACGAATTCAACTTAGATATCGATCCTATAGAAGATTTTCACATACTTTCAATCAAGAATGACAATTCTACAAAAAATTGTAACAACACCGAACTTATCGAAAAGGTTATTTCAAATCTAAAAATCGATCACATAAACGAATTTGAACGTAATTCTATAATAGAACTTTGTAGCGCATTCAACGATTTATTCCATATCGAGGGTGACAAGCTAACTAATACAGAGTGTATTACGCATTCAATACCTACAACGGATGATAATCCAATTCACATTAAGCCTCATAGATTACCGTTTTTTCAGAAGGAGGAGATAAAAAATCAAGTTGAAAAAATGTTGGCTGATGAAATAATTGTTCCTTCTTCGAGTCCTTGGAATTTTCCTCTTGTAGTCGTACCAAAAAAACCAGACTCATCAGGTAACAAACGATGGCGTATTGTTGTTGACTTTCGCAAATTAAACGAAAAAACTATTGGAGATGCATATTAATTACCGAATATCACTGATATACTTGATCAGTTAGAAAACTCTAAATATTTTTCAACATTAGATCTAGCCAACGGGTTCCACCAAATTTCACTTTCTGAAAAAAAACAGGTGTAAAACTGCCTTCAGCACTCCTTTTGGTCATTATGAGTATCAGCGCATGCCTTTTGGGCTCCGATCAGCGCCAAATTCCTTCCAACGTTTGATGGACCATTGTCTAGCTGGCCTACAAAATTTGACATGTTTTGTCTATATGGATGATGTAGTTATCTACGGAAAATCCTTGGATGAACACAATTCTAAATTAAAGGAGATTTTTTCTCGTTTGCGGAAGTGTAATTTGAAATTACAACCAGACAAGTGTCAGTTTTTGCAGAATTTACTATGTTATTTAGGGCACATTATAAGCGAACAAGGTATTCTGCCTGATAGTCGAAAGGTCGATTGCATAAAAAGATTTCCTATACCTAAATGTTCAAAATATGTAAAATCATTTCTAGGTCTTGCTGGTTATTATCGCCGTTTCGTCCCAAATTTCGCAAAGATAGCACAACCACTTAATAGTTTATTGAAAAAAGACGTTCATTTTATTTGGTCACCGTTGTGTACAGATGCCTTCGAAGAATTGAAGAATCGATTGCAAAGTCCGCCGATTTTGCAATATCCTGATTTTACTCGAGAGTTCATTTTGACCACGGATGCCAGTGGCGTAGCTATTGGAGCTATATTGTCACAAGGTAAGGTTCGCAGCGATTTACCTATCGCTTATGGGTCAAGAACACTTAGTAAAAGTGAACGAAATTATTCAACTATACAACGTGAACTCTTAGCGATAGTTCATTTCACGAAATTTTTTAGACCGTAGAAAATTTACGATAGTGACAGATCACAAACCCCTAGAATATTTATTTAACTGCAAGGATACGAATTCATTGCTTACGAGATGGCGTTTGTCACTTGAACAATTTGAATATCAGATTGTTTACTGAAAGGGAGCTAGTATCTCGAATGTCGACTCATTATCTCGAATTCATAAAATGTCCCTACGATCTGCAAAGTCTAATTTACAACAGAACCCGGAAAATCCGGAAAATCCGCTGTCCTACGAAAATTATCTAGAAAAACTTGAAAGTAGCATAATTTTGAACAAAAACATCCAAGAAAAATACGACGAAATCATATTGAATGAAGTTCATGATTCCGCATTGTTAATTTTCACGAATAGAAATTTCACTTGTAACCGAATCCTAATTGATAAGCTTGAAAACAGAAAACCACACATAAAAGAAATATCAGGATCAAATCGTGACCGAGTTCCAAGTTTAATTCCAATACAGATAGACGACAACTGCAAGGTATTATATATTATTACACATGATAATAATTCCAGACTTACTTATGAAGAATTTTATTATTTGTTGATTAAGCTGAAAAATTATTTACTACAATATGATATAAAGTGTATTTCATTCGAAGATCCTACCCAGCATTATGATTATTACAATTTGAATTATTCAACCATATTTCCTATGATTCGTTTCATTTTCAAGGATACCGATATTTGCATAAAAATACACCAAAACAAGAGGAATGACAATTTGAGTCAAGAAGAAATCCAGAAAATCCTAAGGGAATTTCATGATTTAGCAATAGGAGGACATAAGGGTATCAGTAAAACTTATAAAAAAATCAAGCAATATTATTAGTGGCCTAATATGCGAAAGGAAAACTATGTCAAGAAATGTAAGTTATGTCAGAAAAACAAGTCCTCTAGAGTTCCTAAACAACCCATGACAATTACTACAACAGCGACCAAACCATTTGAAAAGGTATCTTTAGATATCCACGGTCCTTTACCTGTTACAGAAAATAATAATAAATATTTGCTTACGTTTATGGATGACCTCACGAAATTTTCACTTGCGATTCCAATTCCTAATCAAGAATCATCTACTATTGCTGAAAGCTTTGTAAGAAATGTCATCTTGAAATTCACATTTCCAAAATACGTTTCAACAGACCAAGGTCAGAATTTCCTTAGTCAAGTTTTCAAGGATGTATGTAAGGTCCTCAAAATTCATAAAATTCAAACTACGAGTTACAGGCCTCAATCTAATGGTTCCTTAGAAAGGTCCCATAAGAATTTGACAGAATATTTACGTTGCTTTATAAATAAATCACAAAACGATTGGGATACTTGGATAGATTATGCTATGTTTTGTTATAATACTACTATCCATTCTGCTACGAACTATTCACCGCATGAACTCATGTTCGGTTTCAAAATTGATCTACCGAGTGCCATAACCAGATCGCCAGAAATATGTTATAATTATAATACTTATTCAAACGAATTAAAGGCAAGAATGCAACATGCACATGCTATTGCCAGAGACAATATTATTAATTCTAAAGTAAATCCTATTATGACAAATCCAGTAAACAAACACATTGGAAAGTTGGAGATAGAGTCCTATTGAAAGACGAAGCGCACTATAAGGGCAAATGTAAGAAGCTCATGCCAGGCCTTTCGAAATTGTTGAAATCAACTCAGATGTCAACGTAACCATTTTGAAACATAATAAGCCTATCAAGGTACACGTAGATAGAATTAAAAGTTATATTGACTAGATTTTAAGTCGGTAACAACAATTGTTATCATTTAAAACATAAGCTAACATAGATAAATATTTGATCTTACAGGTAAAACTAACCCGGAGATAAATCAACAAAATGAGAAGAGGAAGCAGTTTAACTTTAATTCTGGGTATATTCTTAGTAACATGGAATAATTATGCAACCAGTATAGATCCCTTGTATAACATAACTACTTCAACCAATTCGACTGGGATATATAAAGAACAATTAGGAACAATTAACCTTTAAAATGATTTTTGGAATTTTATAACGTTTCTTGATACAAACAATATTTACTTAGAATTCAAAAATATTCGATACAATTATTTTGAAATAATGTCCATATGTTCAAAACTCAGTGCGAAATCTATTGAAACCCGACAATGTTTACAATTCTTGAATACCGCGTCAATGCTACCTTCACTGACCTTTCTCAACAAACGAACATGATACTGGACTACGTTGGAAAGCCTATACTAAACTATAAAAGAAAACGAGCTCTCATCAATGTCGTAGGTGAAATATCTAAAGAACTCTTTGACACTTTAACAGAGTCGGACGCACACTACTATGATCAGCAAATTAAACTTATAAAGTCTGATGAAAGTCATTTATTCAATTTGATAAAAGAACAAACCTCAGTATCGGAATCATCCATTGATAACTTCAAAATAATCAATAAGGAAATCAATTCATTCAAACGAAAGCTTTCCGAAATTTCAAACTTCATGGAAAAGGAAAAAGAACTTCAAATGAATGAATCTCTAATAAATAATTACTTATTTTCGATTTCTGAAATTTTCTCTACGTTCATTTTGATCACAGAAAAATATACATTGGAAATCAACAATTTTCTCGATGTAATTTTATATGCCGAACGAGGACAATTACATCCTCTAATCATAACACCTTTGAAACTTCTTACCGAATTAAAGAAAATTCAACCACATCTGAAATCAGATGAAACCTTTCCTGTTTCTCTAGAGAGGAAAAATATTGATGTATTTTACAAATTCATTGATGTGACTATTTATTTCTACAAGGGTAAATTGAATTTTATTTTGAGAATACCTCTTATAACAACACAAACTTTCGAATTGTATAAAATGTCAGTTTTACCTATGAGAATCATAAAAAATTCTTACACTTTCCTGTTACCAGAAAAACCATTCATTAGTATAGATCAACTCAAACACATTTTTTTTTGTAAGAAGAGAATACTATTGAAAAATGTTTTAATTTTCAATCTCGATTCATTTGTAGACAAAAGTTTCCAGTTTATAGAATGAATGAAATGTCGATGTGTGAAGCTAAATTATTTTACATGCCTAATTCTGTTCCAGATTCTTGTGATCAACGAGTGAATAATATTAATAATACAATTTTTATTCAACTTACAGCAATCAACACATGGTTGTTTATTTGTCCAAAACCAGATACACTACACATCAATTTTTTGAAATCAACGATATCAGTCAATATCGAATCAATGGGAATATTCAAACTGAAACCTGGTGCGATAGCTTATACAGAATCAATTATATTACATTCACAGCAAACATTTTCAAGCACCATAAGTGCTCCAGAAATTATTATTTACACCCCTATAAATACAACAATTATTTCCGAAATTAATAACATCAATTTTACTGAAACATTACCAATTTCAAAATCTTTGATACATACAGATCAAATTTTGAATTTTGATAAATATAGTCAAAAAGTGAAAAAACTTAGGGAAGATGTATTGAAAACTCGTTTATCTGATGATAGTTCATTTTATTCCGTTACAGCTCATAATATCAGCTTGTGTTCTATTTTACGTATTTTATGTCTGATGTTAATTTTGTATTATTGTTACAAAAGGTATTGGAATTTGATGTTCAGCAAGAGCAATACTACCCCAGAAAAGCAAGTAGAATCTATTGAACTCGAAATTACTGAAAATAAAAAGAAAAAAGGTATCAAGTAAAAAAAATTTGCAACCTTTTGCAAGTTACAAATTTTGTTCATAAGGGGGAAGGTGTTGTGAACTGCAATGTTATACATATCACCCAATATATAATTAACCGATCAGTAACCTCTTGTTATTTCGTTTAACATTGTATTCGTTTCATGGAATATATGATGCAGGTGCTTATTTGGCACTTATTCGACACTTTTAGTATAACAATGAACTGGGCAGTGAACCTTTTATCGATACCTTATTCAATGTATTTGTCTCTCTGTTTATCGATGACATGACGCGTACTTTTGTCACGTGACTTAGATGTTCTTTAAATAAACTTGAGCAGGCCAGAAGCCGGCAGTTGCAGTTAGATATTCCTACCAAAATTTCACCTGTACAACTCTGAGCAATTTGTAAACTCCACCATCAACGACATCGTAATATAAGTCTTAAGTTTTATAAGTGTTTTGCTCCACAACTTACGTCCACCCTTTCCCCAGCCTGACCACTCGCAACAATATTGCGATGAATAACAATCTGAATTTTGTGCGATTAAAATACCAGAATCGAAGATTCTTGTCGTGGTTACATATAGATCACCTGGTTCTAGTGACCTCCAGAAATATTTCAATGATATTGAACATGTCCTGACAGATCTGACACGTAGCAGATTTAAAATTATACTGGTTGGAGATTTCCATTTGAACTTCAAGATTCAATCAGTGCATTTGACACAATTCGTGGACTTGTGTAGCTCATTTGGCATGATTCCAACAATTTGGGATTATACTAGAGTAACTGAACATTCGGCTACCTGTATCGATAATATTATCACAAATATCAATGAGGAAGATAGACAGGTTGGAGCTTACAAACCATGCATAGCTGATCATAAAGGACAATACCTAACACTCAAAAAAATAGTTGCTATAAACCATATAGTGATGAATCAACTGATATGTTTTATAACACTATCTATTCTATAATTGAGTCTGTAGTTCCGAGGAAACCAAATATTCACAAGAGATATCCTTCTTGGTTTACATATAGTACAATTAAAGTCATCAGAGAGAAGAGAAAATATCATAGGTTATGGAAAAAGCATAATAATCATATCGACTATTTAACTTTCAAACTCCTGCGTGGTCGTTCAAAATTTTTAATTGAAGAAGATTACAAAAACTATATCAATCATTGTGAAACCAATATTAACTCAGACCCAAAACATCTGTGGAATTTCGTGAAATCAAAAAAAAACAGTACCGCCTCAATTGACACGTTGAGAGATAATGATAGGACAATTATTGACCCTCTTGAAATTTGTAATTCATTCTCTGAATATTTTCTCTCTGTTTTCAATCCAAGACGAATTATTTCAGCTCATAACGTATTACATCTAAACTCTTATATCAACATCTCCTCTTATAAAATTTCACTACAGTCTATTCTTCAGAAACTTCAAAATCTTTCTAATAAAGGAGTGGGGCCAGATGAACTACCAACAATATTCCTCAAAAACTGTGCGGAACATATTGCAATACCACTTCATATCATCTTTAATAAATCCCTCGTAGAGGGCGTATTTCCTTCAGTATGGAAAAAAGCTTATATAATCCCAATTTTGAAATCTGGTAACAAACAAATCGTCAAAAATTATAGACCAATTTCAAAACTATCAATCATAGCAAAAATTTTCGAATCCATTATTTTTGATAATCTGTTCTTCGACGTCAAAAACATTATCAATATTGAACAGCACGGCTTCATGAAGAAACGATCAGTCGACTCAAACTTATTCACATATACCGAGTATATTCTGCACAGCCTCAACAACAAACACCAAGTCGATGCTATTTACACCGACTTCAGCAAGGCTTTTGATAAAATCGATCACTCAGTTTTGCTACAGAAGCTTGCTAGAGTCGGAGTGAATGGCAATCTACTAAACTGGCTCGAGTCTTACGTGACTGACCGTTATCAAGCGGTAACGATCGGCAACCATAAATCTGAATATCGCCGAATCACTTCTGGAGTACCTCAAGGATCTCACCTTGGGCCACTCTTGTTTAATATTTATATTAATGATATATCCCAATGTTTCCGATTTGCAAATTTTTTAATGTATGCCGATGACCTAAAAATATACCATTCGATTTCTGATGCCGATGACATCACATTAATGCAGCAGGATATTGATAACTTTCATGAATACTGTGAGGTGAATTGTCTATATTTGAATTTTGATAAGTGTTACCACATTTCATTCGGACGCGGAAAAACTATTATAAACTATACCTATCAGATATCTTCTCGACCTTTAAAAATCGTCACGGAAATAAAGGACTTAGGAATAATATTCGATTCTAAAATGCAATTTGATAAGCACATATTTCACATCTCTAAAAAAGCTCACAAAATGAGAACCTGTCGCGAATTCAAAAATAAACAAACTCTCCGCACTCTGTATATGTCATACGTAAACAGCGTTCTGAGTTATGGATCTGTAATATGGAACCCCAGATACGACATTCACATAAATAAACTCGAAAAGGTCCAGGATATTTTTATAGATTATGTCAATAAAAAATGTTTTCCATCCAACCCCAACAACCGTAACTACGTTCGATATGAACTGAACTTATTAACACTAGCGAATAGAAGAAACATTTCTGACGTGAAGTTCATCTATGAAGTAATCAATAATTTAGTCGATTCGCCTGCCATCCTAAGCAATATTTATCTGAACGCTCCTACATATATAACTAGACATCAGCTTCTCTTTCGTTACGAGCAATCTCAAACAAACTATTTTTTGAACTCTCCAATGCATAGATGCAACATATCATACAATACGCTAAATAATCTTATCCATATTGATATATTCTCCTTCTCTTTCTCAAAGTTTTCCTACATTTTGAAAAAGCATTTCCTCGCTCTGCAGACTTAATATCATCATATGTATGGAATAAGTGTGTTTTCAATATTCGTTTTCATTTATCCATCACCAACCGATTCACTTGTATGTACATCACTTGACCTTCATTTCATAGTAAACCTTCATCAATTTTGTAATTAACTAGGATTACTTATTAGATATTGTATATTTATAAAATACCTATTTGTGAATACTGTTCTTGGGTCAGTCCCGTATGTATTCCTTACGTGTAAATAAATAAATAAATAAATAAATAAATAAATAAATAAATAAATAA